>OU343217.1:100773113-100982297 GCA_910596185.1 Chrysanthemum makinoi | reverse complement strand
GTCCACTATACCTTGATGAGTTGTAATAAGAGGTATAAAAATCTTTGCTTTGTGGCCAGTACTTGAGTACTCTTTTGATGATAGAATTATTTGCTTTTCCTCATAAAATAAATTCACGGGTATATGATCTTTGGATGTGGTATTCACATTTGTAATACCTTTGCTGCAGGGACTTAGAGGAGCAATGAAGCTTGCCTATGGGCGACAATACACCTGCGTGGGTAATGGAGCACATGCAATCGTTGAAGCTATAGGCACGTTTGATTTAGTTTTACCTTCGGGTTTAGTCCTGTCATTAAACGATTGTCATTACGCACCTTCCATTGTTAAGGGTGTCGTTTCTGTTTCCTTGTTAAAAGATATTGGTTTCGTTCATGCATTTACGATTATGGAATTTGGTTTCTTTAAATGGTGTTTTTACTTTAATGTTATTCCAGTAAATGGTGTGTTTGAAATTGATTTGCATGATAATGTGATTGATAAAAATAATTATGTCTTTAGCATCAATAATAAAAGAATCAAAGGTGATTTGGATTCTTCATTTCTTTGGCATTGTAGACTTGCTCATATAGGCAAGAAGCGCATACAGTACATAACATGATGGGCTTTTGCAAGATATCAATGATGAATCATTTGATAAATGCGAATCTTGCATATGGGGAGAAGATGACCAAGAAACCTTTTACAAATAGTTTAGAGAGGGCTTCTGATCTTCTTGGTGTGATACATCTTCGGCGATATGTGGACCACTAAGACATGTGTCAGAAAGGGTGCTAGCTACTTCTTAACCTTCTTGATGATTTCGGTCGTTATGGTTATGTTTATTTACTTAAACATAAACATGAAGTCTTTGAAACATTTAAGGTTTTTTAAGAGTGAAGAAATAGAGCGCAACTAGGAAAGAAGATTAAAGCTCTTCGATCCGATAGAGGTGGTGAATATTTAAGCCAAGAGTTTAAAGATTATCTTGTTGAGTGTGGTATCGTCAAATAACTCACATCTCCATATACTCCACAACAAAATGGTGTATCTGAGATAAGGAATCGTACATTGCTAGACATGGTGCGATCGATGTTTAATCTTACAACTCTTCCATTATCCTTTTGGGATTATGCTTTGGAAACTGCTGTTCGCATATTGATATGGTTCCAACTAAGAAGGTTGATAAGACTCCTTATGAAGTGTGGTATGGGAAAGCTCCCAACTTGTCTTACTTAAATGTTTGGGGTTGTGAGCGTTTGTTAAGCGTGACTCTGTTGATAAGTCTGCAACCTAGATCATTAAGTGTATCTTTGTAGGATACCCAAAGGAAACTATGGGTTACTACTTTTACTTTCCACCTGAAAACAAAGTAATTGTTGCTAGGTATGGAGAATTCCTTGATAGGAATCTCATATCTCATGAATTCGATTGAGAGTTTATGATCCGGAAGATGATCTGAAGATACAACACCTTGAAAACACTAGCCAACCTCAAGTAGAACACGAAAGCAGGCGTTCCACTTGAAGTTGAAGTGGTTCCCATTCATTAGATCCGCAAGGGCTACGCGTGCACTGGCGTCTATGTCTCAGCGTAGAAGGGGAAAATATGTTAGGGATCTTGGTGAACACACTTCTAACTATAAAGTTGCCATGATGAGTCACGAAAAGGAAAAATGGTGAGTTGCAATGAATGGGGAAATGCAATCCATGAAAGATATGAAGTCGGATAGAGGTTGACTTACCTCCAAATGCTAAGGTTGTTGGAAGTAAGTGGCTCTTTAAGATAAAGGCCGACATGGATGGCAATGCACACACCTATAAAGCTTCGTCTTGTAGCCCAAGGGTATACTATGGGGTAGACTACGAGGAGACATTTTCTCTGTACTTGGACATTAGAGCTATTAGGATTCTTATAGCCATAGTTGCGTACTATGACTATGAGATATGTCAAATGGATGTCAAAGCGCCTTCTTAAGCGATTAAGCCTAGATGAGGACATCTATATGGCTGACTGAGAAGGGTTTGTGAATCCAAAGTATCCAAAGCGTGTATGCAAACTTCAAAGATCCATTTATGGGTTGAAGCAAGCATCAAGGCAATGGAACAAGAAGTTTGATGAAGAAATCAAGAAATTTGGTTTCACTCAAAATCTTGATGAGCCATGTGTATCACAAAGCTAGTGGGAGTAATGTTATTTTCCTTGTCTTATATGTCGATGACATATTGATCATGGGAAAAGACATTCCAAGTATGCAAGATGTAAAGTCTTATCTTGAAGAGTGCTTTTCTATGAAGGACTTAGGGAAGCGGCATTTATTACGGGAATCAAGATCTACGAGATAGATCAAGGCGGTTAATTGGACTAAGCCAAAGTGCTTACATTGATAAAATATTGAAGAGATTCAGTACGCAAAATTCCAAGAAGGATTTTTAGATGCAAGTTGAACATGGCTTAAGTAATAAACTATCTGCGTCAACACACGAAGAGGTGGCATACATGAATAAAGTTCCTTATGCCGGTACATGGATCTATCATGTATCTTGTGAGATGTACAAGGCATGTGGCGTTTGCACAAAATATCACCGGTCGGTATCAACGAACCAGTGTGAAACAGCGGCAATTTGTTAGAACATTCTTAAGTATCTAAGGGCTACTAAAGAAATGTTTCTAGCGTATGGAGAAATCGGATCGAGAACTTGATGTTATAGGTTTTTGCGATCGTCTTTCCAAGCGATAAAGATGATCTGAAGTCTCAAAGCTGGTTATGTCTTTGTCATTAATGGAGGAGCGGTTATTGGAAGAGCAAGAAGCAAACAGTTTGATATCTGTCTGAAATTTGAGTACATAGGCAGCTTGAAGGCTGCGATGGAAGTTTGTTTGGATTAGGAAATTCATTTCGGGACTCGGAGTAATGCCCTCAATCGAATTACCTTTAAATGTGTATTATGACAACTCTGCTGCAATAACATTTTCCAATGAGCCCGGAGTCATGAAGGCGCCCGGACATTTTCCTCGTCGATATCACTATGTTCGAGAACAAGTCGACATAGGTGAAATCAGTCTACTCAAAGTTCATCTGAGATGATAATCTAGTGATCCTTTAGAAGCCTTTGCCAAAAGAAAAACTTTCTACGACCATGCGATGGGATAGGACTTAGTTTAGCTAGTAGTTTCATGAGATCTGTGATTAGTATTTGGATAAAGGATGTTATGAACAAATATTACTTTAATGAAATAAAATAGTTGTTTATGTTTATTTTCATTTTCTTAATATTATATCCTATATTTGCATTTTTAATCAGAATAACATGTTATTCTAAATAGTTCGTTGTCAATCAATGATGTGGGAATGTCATTGAATTAAGACAAATCTGAGTTTTGGTAGAATATACTTTTAAAGTATATTGATGCGTGGGACATACCAAATTCACATGATATTCAATGAATTGAATATAGGACTCATCCCAACTTTACATGATGATACTTTATGGATCTTTGTCATTAAGTATATCATGAAGTGTTTATCCTCGGACTTGAGATACGGATAAGCTGATATGATGTAGTGCATTTGTGTAAGATAGTCTAACGCTATCCGTGGCGGTAGTTATAAGGGCTATTTTCGGAAGTGTTGCAAAGTTCATGAGTTATGTTTGTAGTCAAGAAAATTTGTTCCTTTGAATTTGTTTCAAAGCATAATACTATATTTGGGCCCTCGTAGGGTTGACAAGATGTTTGTATGGCCATACCCAAGATCTATCGGAATACGTTAGGAAGATTTGGTAATCTTGTTCAATCGTATACAACGAAGCAGAATGTTAACTTATGAAATGACTTGATCCATATTCATAGTTAATGTAGTATTAGTAACAAAAGGATAAGTAAAAATGATGAATCATTAAATGGTTTTTTCGAGGAGACCATACTGATTGATCTGGGGCGTTATGTGAAAGCTAGACTAACCAATGTCATTACTATATTTAGTAATATCAAGTGGGGCTGAAAGGTTTTATGGATATTTAAATAATAGTATGTCGGGTTCGAACTTCGAGACGAGTTGCACACATTACGTATGAGAATTGATGTAAATAATTAATATAAATAAAATGTTATTATTATTAATTATTAGTCATGAAATAAAACATAACGATAGTTAAATAATTAACGAGGTTTGGTTAACGGTCGTTAAATATAAACTATAAGGACTAGGGATGAAATTACAAAGTCATTTCTAGAATCCCTTTGGGATTATGTTTGGCCGATCGGTTGGGTTTCAAACCCAATCACACACAAACTTGGTCACCAAGTTAAGTTACCTATAATACAAACTTGTATTCATTCTAACTTAATCTTGGATCACCAATAACCTAATTCTCTCCTCTCTCTCCCTCTTTGTGTGGCGGTCGAAACTCCCAACCCCAAGGGTTTTCGATTTTGCTTAACTCAAAGATACACGTGTTGGGTTTTATTTGTGATTCAAGGTAGCACCACATCAAATCGCTATTGAATGCGTGTGTACAGAACGAGAACAAGCACGCTGAGCTTGTATTCTTGGTGGTCGATTCTTTGTTTGGGTCGAATTACATAAACCCTATAATTAGGGTTTTGGGTTTTGTTCTTGTTTAATCACCGTTTGATTCTTGAATTGCTAAAAGGTAAGCACTTTCTTGTTCGGTTAATTATTTACATATATTATTCCTATTTGCTTCATTTGCATGCTTTGATGATGTTATTTGATTTATATAATTGTTATGAGTATTAAATCCCAACATATTGTATTACTAGACCGAGTATTAGCGTATAGCGTCGGGAATTTAAAGCAACAAATTATTATGACATTGTTGGCTGTGAAATAGTGGTTAAAGTGCTTCATGTATGAACAGTTGTATGGACCCATCGCGTTCTTGGCCAGTGAGTTACAATATTTTTTTCCTTCTGGCTTTGTTTGGTTTTCGGTTCATAATGGTGTTGTTGTTTTGTCAAAATCTAGTGTGGGAAAACGTTGTAGTAGGGTTTTTGGTTTTGTTTAAGGGCGTGATGTAATTCACGGTTTTCTCGTTAGTTTAATTTTTTAAAACGTGGCGATTTTTTAACGATAATTAAGTTTTTGTTAACAATGTTTTGGAGGTAATGTTTTTTTGTTTCTTTTATAGTGCACTTTTTAGGTTTTTTTAAGTTTTTGTAGGACATTCGTTTATTTACTTAGAGTGGGCGGTGTGGGCTCGCGTCGCCTACGTGGCGGGCGCCGTGGCTTTCGCGCCACACCGCCCTGCTGCTTGTTTAGCTCGCGTCGGATACCAAATCGTGGGGCGACGAGGTGGAACTCACGCATTAAGCAAAGTTCGTTATAAAGCACGTAAACATTTTACATAACGTTAACTTTTTTTTTTTTTTTTTTTTTTAAATTAACTTTTTTTTTTAAACCCACCACTCCTATATAAACTATCATCATCTTCTTCATTTTACACATCTTCAAACCCAAAATACATAATAAATCTTTCTTAACCAACAATATCATTTTACACAATGTCTCAAAACCCACATGACGGAGGATATTTCACAAATCTACTTGCTCAAACCACAACAATACGGGGGTTCTTCAAACCCGTCTACCCCTTCTTCGACCAATTCCAACCCCGTCTCCACAAGAAATCTTTCTTAACCAACAACATCAGTTTCAACAAGGTTTCGCAAATTACCCCAACCGATTTCCATCATCGAGTTTTTAACGTCACAATCTCACGCAGTTTTTAACCCGTCAGTCTCACAATTGCCCCAAATGGAATCACAACCGACAGGTTCACAATTCAAAGTTCAAAAGCACGTGAACCGGCAAAAGGCGGGGCAAAAAGTCGAGAAAACAAAAAAAAGGCTAGATTGGACGAGGGACGATCAGCGAATGTTGAAGTCATAGCACAAGCGGTGGGAGGAAGTGGACCAAGTCTGAAGAAATGTTACTTGCACAGTGTTGGATAGAAATTTCCCAAGATAAAGATATGGGCAATGACCGTCCGGAGGAGCACTTTTGGAACGACATTCTCGACATGTTCAATTCTAAGACAACCGATAACGAGCGTGGCAAGAACATGATAGCGGTAAATGGTCGGGATTAACGGTGATTGCCCGGAAAGTTCAACGCTATTTTTCAAACATCTTCAGCGTCGAAGTGGTGAAAATGAGCAAGTCCATATCGAGAATGCCAAAGTTAACTTTATGCATCGTTTTGGTGGGAGGGAGTTTTTGTATGAAAATGTTGGGCTGTTTTGAAAAATTATCCCAAGTGGGATGCAGAAGATCCTATTGACATTACATGTCTCGAGGACATATTGGGCGGACAAACGACCTCGGCACGAAAGAGATGGATGCAAGCGAGCGGGAAAGAAAGCAGTCGACTTCAGCGTCAGCGCGCAAGCTCGGTGGGAAGTCAAAGCGAGTAGTTTTTCGGGACATATATCCGAAATATATGCTCAAAAAGCCGATGCTCAAAGGGCTTTATTCTGGCGGAAGAAGCATTGGCAAGAGAAGATGAGATGGATTTTCTCGCAGATAGATCCAGTACCAATCGACCCGGTGGCGAAATCATCGCTAAAGAGGCGAGCGTCTAGTCAATAAATATCGTCAAATCATGGACGAGTAGTATTTTTTACTCATGTGTTGTAATTTTTTTTGCAGGTGTCGTTTTTTTTTTTTTTTTTACCCGTGTCGTTTTTTTCGTATAGTTTTATTAGTAAGTGTTGTTTTTAATGTATTGTATTTTAATTTGAATGAAATGAATTTATTTAGTTTATTTGGAAATGAAAATTGAATAAAAAAAAATAAAGTGGTAGTGATGGGGCCCAAATGAAGAGGTTGAGGTTTGTTATGAGTGAGGAGGGGGTTTTGTTGTGGTTAGTTGTGGGAAAATGAGATCTTGATGTGGCTGAGGTGGTAGCGACGATGAAGTGAACCCTTGTTATGGTACCTAGCTCTCTTACAATTGGGTGTCAAAAGGTTTTGTCTCACTCTACAAACGTTTTTAACCTAATTGTTTAAGGGTTATAACCAATCCAGCTCTTCTTGTATCATTTTCTGAAACTTCCATATTTTGTTAGGGTATTTGAAGATGGTGCTATGCAAATATTGATGAGATTAAAAGTGCCCGATGGATCGACAACTGTCATCGACTTTCAAGTACCTTTTAATCTGAGGTCGTGAGGATCGGCGTTTACATTTAGATATGGAGAGGAGCACCAACAATTGGTTGGGAAGATCGGCGTGGTAGGAAAATTATAGAAACTTCGATGGTATGGATCTTTTGATACCGGCCGTCCGATGGTTTGCGAGGACTTGTCGAGCTTCAGCGTGTGTGTGGATCGGCAGTCGTTGGTAACATTGATGCTCTTATTGATGGGATCACGTGGTGGTATAGCGACAAAGGGGAGCAAGTTAGTTTCATGGAGGTCAATGAGCGATCGTTTGGTGTTTAGCGTTCTTTGGGCGAGGTTTGTAGGTCTTTGTTGCAACTTGTTTATGTTAGTGGTAATTAGTAGTGGTTGTCTAGTATGTTTGGTATTGTAGACGTCGTATATATATTTGTGGACGGTTAAGTGGTGGGTGTAGCCTATGGTAGGTTACAGTTTTGGCATCTTTACCACAGTATAATGTTACTTTGGACAATGATGTATTTACGTATGTTAGTTTATAAGATTATGCTACATTTATGCTAAGCCTGTCACTTTTCCCTTCCTTATTGTGGATGTTGCTTCAGTAATGTTGATGTAACTATTTTTTATATAGCTCCAATTTGCGCAATGAAACATATTGATCACGGTTTTGGCTTGTGTATGATAATCTATCAATCATAGGCATGTTGTTGTAGCTGATAGTTTGCTAATGGGAAATCATGTTATAAAAATATGTAATGTCGCATGTCACTTATATTTGTAGCTCCGTCATTCTTATCATTTGGTATTTTGGACATTAGTGTAATTAATGTTTCAATTCTTATTGGTTGTATGAGAGGAACGATATCTTGTGCGACTTCCACCCCATAAGTCTTTTCAGTAATCTTTTTGATTGTGAATCATCGGTAGGGTAATTTTACGTGCTCATATCTTTTATTGACAGTGTATTTAAGCATTTGTTTTGTGTTAGTGTTGCTTTGGGTATGAAAAAGCATTCATAATGGTTATATTTGTTAGTAGTAGTGTATGCTTTTGCTTTTTATTGTCCATACATTTTGTTTTGCATATGTCCATCTTTGCTTGGCCTGATCCCATTATCAATTTCTCAATATGTACGCCGCGTGTACTGAGTGTGCTGATGAGTAACTAGGTTAGCAACACTCTCATCTATTGATCACATCCTTTGCCTTTATTTGCTTTAGTAGTTAATTAGTTAATCAAAATCATATTAAAATCTGTGACACCTAGACTTAGTATTAATCCACACACATAACTCCTGGGACGACCTCGGTTTTACCGAATACTACACTACACGACCGGGCCTGCTTGCCCGTTAGTGCATTAGGGTAGACCATAGGTATAAGGAGACTTATAAATATTAAAACACGGGCAAGAAACACGCATCAAAATACAAACATCAATTAAACGCGTTTTTTATATTTTCAAGTGTTTTGTAGAGATAAATTTCCTCTATAAACTTTTACAAAATTAAAGATAAAAACAAAATTTTTTTTTCAACTAAACCCACCTAAATATCCGACAAAATATGAACATTCATGTAAGAAGGAAGCGTTGATATCCACTATAGGGAAGTGGTTGATTCTGAAATAGTGAAATTTAGCTTCATGCCTTTCAATAACTTCACACATAAACACATTACATATGGCAAATCAAAACTCCAACGTAATGTAAAATATTGAAATTAAGCATATGAACATAATGTTTTACATGTTATTAACAAAATTTTCACCTGTGTTCGTTGGAGGTCATTACCAATTTTATTAGATAAAGAAATAAAGCCAACACATCGAATTGCATCAAACATAAGACGAAAGGTAGCAAACTATAATCGTACGTCATGGGAATACAAATAAGCAACATTAGGCTAAGTCAATGGGCTTCGGTTGAGCAAGGTTGAGGAACTAGGTTGAGCGGTCGACCCATTGTGGGGACTGGTAGAGCTTCGGTTGAGGAGAGAGAGGATGGGGCAAGTCGGTTGAGTACACAACCCGGTATCACAAGCCACAATTTCCACTTTTTCCGGAAAATAAAAAGAAAAAAAAATCTCAGGTCACCAATGTGGCAACTAGGTCGTCGTCGGAAAGAGAAAGGCGATGTAGCACGGATGAACTAGGTTGCAACGTGTTCACCTTAGCACTTGTACAAAATAATGTCGGAGAAAGTACATTTCTTACAAATCACAAAACATATGAATATCTTTCAAGAATTTGAGCTAGTGTCATAAATTATTGAAATGCACAAAGAATACAAATCGCACATAACATCATTTTAAGTATAGTATATGCAACAATAGGTGTTAGATTAGATGTTCATGCCTTAAAAAAATAAACACCAAGATATTTGTTAGAATCACAAAAACTTAAAAAATAATTAAATAATTAAAAAAATCTATACATAATCATGTGGCATGACACTTAGCGAGTACTTATTTATCTTTACATTCACAAATCACAAATCTTTTTACAACAAATTATTTTGTTACATACTTACATAGGGTTTAGGCTATTAAATAGCCACATACTTTCTCAAATATACCATATGGTGCATATACTTTTTTATTGCCCAGATGAATGCGTGTACTTTTTTTGTGTGTGTCAATATGGTCACAGTTCATAAAATTTGCCAAGTAAATTACGTGGAATTTTTTTCTTTTGTTCTTTTTTAATTCTATCTCGTGGGTTGCCAGTAGACATGGAAGCGTTAAAACACTTCCCCTCGGATATCACTTTAGCAAAAGCGTTTCTCTTTTCCCCAATTCACATAAACCCTAATTATGTAATCAACATAAACACAAAATTGACATAAACCATGAAGAAGATATCCCTTGTTGTTCATCACGAAGGTACATTTATCTACGATCCCTTGTCCTACTGACAATGGCGATGTTGATGTTGTAGAGAATGCTGATTTGGGTAATTGCAACTATCTTGGTCATTAAAGATTGTCAAAGAGTGTTGTATGTTTCCTGTTGAAGGTATGTACTATTGTGCTCCTAAACAAGAGTTGGGTAAACATTTGAAATATTTAAGGAATGATAGTGAGTTACCAAATTGCATCAAATTAGCTTTTGATAATGGATGTAAGGTAGAACTCTATGTTGAACATCATGGATATGATGTTATAGCAGAGGGTGTAGATGCTAGTCTTTGAGGTAGATGAAGATGATGAATGTGATAATGAAATTGAATATGAAAATATATCGAGAATATGTAGGTCCGAACATGTTGGTGAAGAAGATGTGGTTATTCCAAAGGTAGACCTAAAGGATAGTTTTCTAAACAAGCTTGTTGATGGTAAGTTCATTAAAGATGATGCTAGACCCAATTTAGGTACAAGCTCTTGGTTAATGCAAGGAATATGAAGCGAGCAAAAGAGATTGATGACATATTTAAGGTGAAAGAGGGTTTTCATATCCACTTTTTGATCCTAATGTACCATGGAATGCAGATATTACTTATAGTTCTGAAATCTATTTCTATTGCAGAGCAGGGATGCGAGATATTATTGATGCAGAAATTATGAGACTTGCGAGATAACTGACGGAAAGCGCAAAAAGAGAGGCCAACAAACAATATCATCAAAAGGATCTAGAACTAGCAAGACTTGGACTTATTAGAAAGAGAGGAATTAGGGGACCATCTGAAAGGATCAGGAATAAAAAGAGGAAGGAAGACTCAATACTCTGGATACACCCCGAGATCTGCAGTTGGTGTATCGATTGATTAAAGAATGTAGAAAGAAAAGACCCAAATGTTCTTTTAAAATATATCTTTTGTTAGACACTAAGTAGTGGGTCTCTATGTATGTGTTTTATCTTTCCTAGAAATGCATACATGTTTCCTTGGACCACTTTAATTGTGGCATGTGGATGGTACCACTTTAAACATTATATTTTGGGACCTAGTAATGCAGACAATATCTTTTAAACATTATCCTGTGGCATGTCTTTTGTTTTACATTATTTTTTGTTTTACTTTAATTGAGGCATGTGGCATGTCATTGTCTGTTTTGACTAATAGATGATAACCTGAGAAACATGGACACATAGATAGTCATTACATACACAGATAGTCATTACACACATAGATAGTCATTACATACACAGTCATTACTCACATAGTCATTGGGTGTTAACCCATACAGAAACAATTAAAATAGATTCATTGTCATGAAACATAAACTACCAACAAAAGAGACCTAGCTTAAAACATAAACAACTAGGCAGACATGTTTTTCCTTTGCCCTTTTGTGCATGGCTGGTCTGATGGGTTTTGATTCCAAATTTCTTACCTAAGATTGCATCCCAAGTGCCTTATTTGCTAGTCCTAGCACTTGAATCGTTTACACGCACTTGGCTAACTAGCTTGACTTTTGACATTTTCATCATTTGACTTTTTGGCTTCAATAACTAGTGGCTTTTGACCTTCATCATAGTAACGGGAGGAAAGTAATAACTCCAAGCCATTGGAGCAATTAGTTCACCACTTGATTGATTCATTAGATGAATCAGATGAAATGTATATAACAGATTCATGATTTGGAACTCATTGTTAAGGTGGAGGAAAAAAGGTTAATCAAGCAGTTTGACTTTCTTAATTCTATGAATATGAGGTGTGTTATGGTGTGGATATAAATGCCAATGAAACTACCCAATGTATTAATGTCTCACCTATAAGGTAAATGTAATTACAGTGATATGTCTTTGACCCTTACTTTTGACCCATTACAACACAAAGCCATTGATATCACGAAAATTACAAAACACAAGCCAACTGCATTGTCATTGATACAAGATTCACTACATCCATTACACCACTTCAAATAAATCCTACCCTTGACAGCTACACTACATCCATACATGCTTAAAACACAATCCTTACAATACATCCATACCAGCAAACCTTATCATCATTAAGTTAGGAAATACATAACAAACACAACAATAGTAAAGACAATCCTTTGCTTTCTTGTAGCATTCACCGATTCTAGTTCTCTCATGCAGTTCCACATCAATTCATGAATTCTTGACCTATATGTGAATTCGGCACTTGCATTTCGCCTTAGTCTGTTGGACTTGAGTGTATAGACTATGTATCTCAGTTCTATAGTAACCATAGCGAATCTCAGGATCAAGAAAAAAGTAGAATCGGCATTGGTTGCCAGAATCTTATAAACACAAAAATTAGCATAAACACAATGTTAATAACCAAAAGATCAATGTTTTTGGCTTACACTTGGATTAGGGCAGACAAAGAAATCTTCTCGAGGGTTGGAGGGGTGCGAGGTTCCTCAAATACGAGGCAAGCAGAAACAATGAGTGGGAGTGGTCTAAGCAGTTGGGTAGAAGATGATGAAGACATGATTTAATTGGGTTGAATTTTGGGATAATATTTGATTTGGGGGTACAATTTAGGGTTAGGATTTAGGTTTATAAAGAGGTAGAAGATGGCATGGGTTGTAACGGTTATATTTTTCCCAATTGATGGACGTCACCAAACCCGGTATTTGGGCAAGCCACGTAGGATTTTCTTTGGACAAATGAACTTTGTGACCATATTGACACAAAAAATTACCGCATTACCATCAGGTAATAAAAAGTATATGTACCATATCGATATATTTGAGAAAGTAGGTGGCTATTTAATATCCAAAACCCTACTTACATATTATTATTGTGTGAAAGTCTTTTTTAATATTATTGTGTGAAAGTCTTTTTTTTTTAATTTTGTGTAGTTCTATTTTTAAACAACAAATATCCGAAAACTTATGCGTAGTATGTATTAATTTTGTTGTTATATCCATTTGATTAGACATTCAAAGCATGGTATAGCTGCCAAACAAAAAGAAGACAAAGAAGATGGTTCTCGATAGCATGTCTACAATCCAACCGGATTATGACCGGAAAGCCGAGCTCATAGCATTCGACGAAACCAAAATGGGCGTCAAAGGACTTGTTGATGCCGGTATCACTCAAGTCCCTCGAATATTCCATCTTCCATCACCTCAAATCCTTAGAAATTCCGTGGAACCATCTTTTTCCAAACCAAGTCTTCCAACTATAGATCTTGAGGGAGTTGACGAAGATCAATCGACGAAAAGAGGTGATCAAGGAAGTGAAGAATGCACTGGAGACATGGGGATTCTTTTCGGATGGTGAATCATGGGATTCCAAATAGTATGTTGGAAGAAGTGAAAAAGGCGGTTAAAGGTTTTTCGAGAGCAAGATGATGAAGTGAAAAGAGTGGTATACAAGGGATTTTAGTGAGGTAAGGTGGTATATATAATAATTTTGATTTGTATTATGGAACTGTGACTAACTGGCGGGACTCGTTTTTCTGCCCGATGGCTCCTAACCCTCCTCAACCACCGAAGTTGCCGCATCCTTGCGAGTTTACTCTCTAATCCAGTTAATCAACTATGATAGTACTGTCAACTAAAAAGTCATTTTGGATTCGATCAAGTCCCGTGTGAGACATATATGTGAGGTGTAAATAGCTGTGTAAATTGTTGCCTTGAAAAAATCGGATAGTACGTGCGTGTTATAGTATCAGGAGAAACAAACAAGTTGAACATAAAAAGTAAACGTATTGATGTTTGTACATAAAAATGGTTAATATTATAAAAGCGTTGTTATCTTACGTAAAGTGCCTTTAAACACACCAAACTAGGAACTCAATTTACTTTTAGAATATAAGAGTGCATGTCCCTCAACAAGTCTTAAAAGAAGCTGGATCTAATTACCTTTTGCATCAAACCATACTATTTTGTGTACGTAGCATTTGGGTCTAACATTGGAACTGTTTGAGCACTTAGAGAGTATCTAGTAAGCCGATCCAGTGAGCATTTCCACTTTCATTTTTAACCATTTCAGAAAAATATACTTCGGCTTATTCATTCTGATATTTTTTAACCATTTAAAGAAGTATCTAGTAAGCCACTCCATTGAGCATTTCCATCTTCCATTTTAACCATTGTGGGAGCCTAGCTTCACACTACTACTATTATGTGATAACTCATATGGATGAATTATGAAACACTATAAAACAAATATAACTCACTTATTCAGTTTTTTTTTTTTTAATTTGATTCGTTAAAGTCCAAAATACATCCTGTGGTTTTCCCTTTGTCTTTACATCCCTAAACTTTTTGGCACAAAATCATCCCTCCGTTAGTAAAGTTGGCACAAATACATCCCTCTGTTAGCAAATTCAGTTAGTAAGGACTAACGGTGCAAATTTTTCTCCGTTATCTCCTTACGGAAGAAAAATATTTGCACGTTAGTCCTTAGGACTAATAATGCAATAAAACAAATTGCATCGTTAGTCCTAAGGACTCGGTGCACTCCACCACCACCACCCACCGCCACCTTACACTCCACCGGCACCTCCACCCACCACCACACCACCGCCCAAATTTTATTACAAGTGACCAAAACCAAATTAGATCACGTTAGTTCGATGTTTAATCCGTAACAATTATCAACACAAGTATTATATGAGATTTACAAATCCTAACACCATCAAGCTCGAGACTAACGAAATAATGAAACTCCAAATACAGTAGGAACCAACTGTGACCCAATACGGTATCCAACACAACAACAACATCGGGGATAACAATAACCCATCATCAATCCCACTCGTGGTCTTTCAAGTCGACGACCCGGTTGCCAAGACAACAACAACGACAACAATAAGTTTATGAACGAATCAGGAAAACCCTTTCTTTCTTTCTTTTACAATATTTCCACCACCGATTTTAAGATTAACACTTTGGCAAAAGTTATTGTGTAAATCGTTTTTATCAAACATGATCCACAACGTAACAAATCCGCTTAACACTACAAATCAATCATCAATCTGATTAAAACAATAACATAAACCCCAATACAAATCAATTCTGAAGTGAATACACATAAACTTATGCAAAGATTCCGAGTCAATATGATGAGAACCCAACAAAACTTAACTTGTCTTGAAGAAGTTTTTATGAGTAAGGTGTGGATGGGAAACTTGTATAGAACCCCGTGGGTTCCGCGGCTTAAATAGAAGCGGATGAAAGGGTTTGACCACTACTTCCTAGGTATCAGTGGTGAGGTTACCGTGAGCATCAATCACTATCGTTTGACCCTTCCTTCCCTCGTGATGCCTTTTGGGGAGAAAAGCAACAATGACCTTTGACAAGGACATATCTTTGTTTGACCTGGGACTCAACTGCTATGGTGCGTGGGAAAATGAGATAGACGGGATGAAGGAAAGAGAAGTCATCTATCACCACCAACTGAAACTCGATCCTCTTCTTAACTTGTTGATGGCGGTGATAAGGTGGCGGGGCCGGCGAGATGTGGTGGCGGAAGATGGGTGGCTTTGAGGAGGGCTTTGTGGTGGAGAGGTGAAGGAGAAGCGACTTCTTTTGGTTTAGGTTTGGGTAAAGTGAATTATAAGAGTAAACTTTTCTTTTTATACTAAATATAAGGACTAATGGTGCAAATATTTTCTCTTCCGTTAGGAGATAACGGAGAAAAATTTGCACCGTTAGTCCTTACTAACTGAATTTGCTACAAGAGGGATGTATTTGTGCCAACTTTACTAACGGAGGGATGATTTTGTGCCAAAAAAAGTTTAGGGATGTAAAGCGAGAAAAGGGCAAACCAGAGGATGTATTTTGGACTTTACTCTAAATAAAATTTTAAGGATGTCAAGGTTTTCCTACTCAAGAAACCTTGTAGTCGACCTAACCTTCAAGCAAAACCCCTCGAATCTCGATCAAATCCTTGCTTCTAAGTCGAAGCCTAGCTTCCAATCCCGCGGCTAGATACTAATATCAAAAACCAATTAGATACCCACATCCAAGTCCGCAAGGATTTGTTAATCAACATCTTTGCGTCTTCCATCCTAAGTTGTCTAAGTTTACATAATAAACCCCTAAATATTACAAATTTAACTGACAATACCTTTGACTAATTTTATGCCCTCTATGCTTGAAACTAGTTTTCAAATGAATGCTAGCTTGTGGGTAATTTATTATCATAGAATGAAAATCGAGTGTAGGGATATATGGCGGATACTTTCGAGCGGTGATGAATTCGGTATTTTATGTTGGAATAATATCAGGGCTCTTGGGCTTGACTCTAATCACCTCCACGGACATGGGGTGTCTTGAAGGGCTTTGCCTTCTTGGCAATTACTATCCTTCATGCCCACAATGCGAGTTAACAGTAGGCACCACAAACCATGCAGACATTGATTTTATAACCATTCTTCTCCAAGACCATGTTGGCGGCCTCCAAGTGTTTATCAGGACCAATGGATAGATGTTCCACCAATCACAGGAGCTCTAGTACTCAATGCGGGGGATATACTGCAGGTATCGATCTTTCTCGATCTCCCTCTTTCTGAATATCAAATTATCATTTAGTTGGCTTTCAAGTATGATTATAGCTAGTGTGCTAATACATGGGAGCTTATGTAACCATTCCAGATGATTACTAATGATAAGTTCGTAAGTGCCCAACATAAAGTGTTGGCAAACAAGATTGGTCCAAGAGTATCAGTGGCGTCATTCTTTAGAACAGACTCGGTTCCAACTTTGAAAGTGTTTGAACCGATCAAAGAGTTGCTTTCTGAACATAACCCACCCAAGTACAGAGCAACCATGCAAGTATGAGATCACTTGAGGGCAAAGGGACTTGATGGCACTTCTCCTCTTTTACACTTCAAGATATAGCTTACTTGCTATCATACATTTTATACCACGAAACAACAATCAGTTTATGTTTGTATTATGACGGTTGTATTCTTCTTGAACGAAAGAACTTATCATCTAATGTGTAAGTTTCTACATTATATTTATTTTGCACGTGCATAGACCATATAAGTCAGCAATCCATCTTGAACACATATGCATATTGTATTACTAGGCGAATATCGTACGTATACGTGTCGAGAATTTAAGCGACAAATTATTATATTTGTTCATATAAGTCGCAATCCATCTTGAACACATGTATATTGTGAAAGGTTTTATGGATATTTAAATAATAGTATGTCGGGTTGAACTCGAGACTTGAGGATTGCACACATTACGTATGAGAATTGATGTAAATAATTAATATAAATAAAATGTTATTATTATTAATTATTAGTCGCGAAATAAAACATAACGATAGTTAAATAATTAACGAGGTTTGGTTAACGGTCGTTAAATATAAACTATAAGGACTAGAGATGAAATTACAAAGTCAGGAAAGTTCTAGAATCCCTTTGGGATTATGTTTGGCCGATCGGTTGGGTTTCAAACCCAATCACACACAAACTTGGTCACCAAGTTAAGTTACCTATAAATACAAACCCTTGTATTCATTCATAACTTAATCTTGGATCACCAATAACCTAATTTCTCTCCTCCTCTCTCCCTCTTTGTGTGGCCAGTCGAAACTCCCAAACCCCAAGGGTTTTCGATTTTGCTTAACCCAAAGATACAAGTGTTGGGTTTTATTTGTGATTCAAGGAACTAGCTTTTCCACATCAAATCGCTATTAGTACGTGTGTACAAGAACGAAGGACAAGCACGCTTGAACTTGTAATCTTGGTGGTCGATTCTTTTGTTTTGGTGAATTACATAAACCCTATAATTAGGGTTTTGGGTTTTGTTCTTGTTTAATCACCGTTTGATTCTTGAATTGCTAAAAGGTGCATACTTTCTTGTTCGGTTAATTATTTACATATATTATTCCTATTTGCTTCCGTGCATGCTTTGATGATGTTATTTGATTTATATAATTGTTATGAGTATTAAATCCCAACAATGGTATCATGCGAGCCGGTTAATATGATGTAATTAATTACCGAAACACATAAAAAATTGGATCTTTATGATTATATGCATGCTTTTTATGGTTTCTAGGGTTTTGAATTCGAAACCCTAATGTTATTTAATAAGGGTCGATTAACCTAATTTTATTTTATTAGGTTTTAATTTTGTAAAACTTGTAGAAACCCTAGGATTGCATGCTAATTTTATGTGGTTAATTAATGAATAATTGTTTTGTGTCATGTAATATGCATTATCTTGGGTGATAATTGTTATGCGGAATCCATGGTGGAACATGCATGTGTTTGCCATGGAGTATTATTTTGTTTATTGATTAATTGTTAAGTGATACACACATGTTCTATTTATTTAATAATTATTGAATTGGGGAAGACCTCAATTATAACTAATAAAAATTAGTTACGTGCTAATTGGTATATTATTAACTTTGGCTACATGAATCGACTTGTCGATGTATGTGGCTCATCTACCTTGTAGGTGAAAGCCCTAGTTAATATATGCATTATTTACGCCTAGAATTGTTTATTAGAGTTTATTGAAATAATTATGCATGTGGCTAATTGTTTTTACATATGTTAAAATTGTTTAGTTATATGTTTATATTATTTGAGTGTGTTTAATTTTTATTAAAGTGCCTTTTGTTTATAAATTGTTTGACATGTTAGTAAGCAAAAAGGGTTTTTTGGAATAGAAAATTAAATGGACTAAATAATTATGAAACTGATTTGTTATCTAAGAATTATTCTTGAACTTTTAATCGATTGATGCGATTGTACTAAATGGTTAGAACGGCTCACCCACTAGAACAAACTATAAAGGGGTTGATTAAGAAGTGCGCAGCAGTGCACCTGAATGGATGTCTAAGGTTATGCCGGCTTACTGGTCCTCGCCCCTGTGAGTTCGATTGGAGCTACCTAGTATAACCATTCAATGTTCGAAGCATCTTAGTGCAAAGTTGTAAGTTTCTCAACGCATCGATTAAAACTTTGTAGAATTAAATCTTAGCAATTAAAATCTCATGTAAGTTTTTTTGAAAATATTATGTTATAAAGTTGTATGCATGCTTCTTTATACATAAGTTTTGATTACGCGTCAAAAATTGTACCCTTTAAATTTAAGTTTATGCCATCTAATGATATGAAACACTTGAAGTTGTAATTTAGTTATGTGAGACCTTGATCTAGATTACAATAACGAGGTGAATTATTTGGTTGTGTGAGACCGAGCTTTATGATTTTACAGTTTCTAAGTTAGACAACTTAATTAAGTTAGTTAGTGAGACTTATGACTTAAGGCATAAGATGGGATGAAACATGCTTACGTTTTGCATTAATTGTTTTGGCAAAATTGTAAATCCCATAACTTTTGGAATTGAAAACTTGTTTGTCAATTATCGTTCTTCAACGATTACCTACTCTATACTTTCACCACTAGAGATCAAGCGATGTGGTGAAACTATGATAATGAGGATCCAAAATTCAAGGAAAATTCTATGGTTAATATGAATATTGACCAAAGGGTATTTTATTTTCTTGAATGTTTACTTATCGAAAGTACTAACTTTTGAACTTTTATTTCTGTAGAAATGGCTCAAGCTGAATCTACTGCACTAGCCTCGTCGTTCAAATCTATGGTTGATCGAGAGAAATTATTGGTAGCGCAATTTCAATGATTGGTATCGGCAACTCAGAATTGTCTTGAGGGTTGCCAAAAGACTCAATGATTTGACTACGCCTTGTCCTCCTGAACACTGCGGTGATGCTACTGCTTTGAAGCACGAGCTGCATGGCAATCTGAGTATGACAAGTATAATGAGGTCGCTTGCATTATGCTCGGGAGTATGAATCCAAACTTGCAAAAGCAGTTTGAAAATTACTTCTCTAATCTCATGCTTGAAGAATTGCAAAGGTTGTTTGAAAAGCATGTATTTGTAGAGCTGTATGATTTGATAGATGCTCTTCATAGTTGCAAGCAAGGAGAAGGGAACACCTGTAGCCGTACTTTGCACGGAAATGATGAGTTACATGGACCAGTTGGGGCGTCTTAACTATGTTTACCCCAATGACATACAAATTGGCCTTATCAACAGATCCTTTAACAAGGAGTTTGATGGTTTTGCGATGCGCAATTATAATATGCATTGTACGGGGAAGACAGTCAGTGAGGTACATGCAATGCTCATTGATTACGAAAAAGGTTTGCCCAAGAAGGCCCCTACACCTGCGGTTTTGACCATCCAGAAGGGTAGGATTTCTAAGCCTAATAAGCCGCTAGCGAACAAGAAAGGGAAAGGTAAGGGTAAAGTTGATAAGGGAAAACAAGTTATGACTTATCAGCAAGAACCCAAAAAGTACCCTCCCAAAATGCGTGAGAATCCGAAGAAGGATATGGCTTGTCATCCTTTGCACGAGGTTGGACCTTGGAAGAGGAATTGTCCACTATACCTTGATGAGTTAGCAATAAGAGGTATAAAAATCGGCTTGCTGTGGCAGTACAGTACTCTTTTGATGATAGAATTATTTGCTTTTCCTCATAAAATAAATTCACTGGGTATATGATCTTGGATGTGGTATTCACATATGTAATACACTGCAGGGACTTAGAGGAGCAATGAAGCTTGCCTATGGGCGACAATACACTGCACGTGGGTAATGGAGCACATGCGTCGTTGAAGCTATAGGCACGTTTGATTTAGTTTTACCTTCGGGTTTAGTATTGTCATTAAACGATTGTCATTACGCACCTTCCATTGTTAGGGTGTCGTTTCTGTTTCCTTGTTAAAAGATATTGGTTTCGTTCATGCATTTACTGATTATGGAATTTCGGTTTCTTTAAATGGTGTTTTTACTTTAATGTTATTCCAGTAAATGGTGTGTTTGAAATTGATTTGCATGATAATGTGATTGATAAAAATAATTCTGTCTTTAGCATCAATAATAAAAGAATCAAAGGTGATTTGGATTCTTCATTTCTTTGGCATTGTAGACTTGCTCATATAGGCAAGAAACGCATGCAACAGCTGCAACATGATGGGCTTTTACAAGATATCAATGATGAATCATTTGATAAATGCGAATCTTGCATATCCGGGAAGATGACCAAGAAACCTTTTACAAATAGTTTAGAAAGGGCTTCTGATCTTCTTGGTGTGATACATACTGGCGTATGTGGACCACTAAGACATGTGTCAAGAAAGGGTGCTAGCTACTTCTTAACCTTCTTGATGATTTCGGTCGTTATGGTTATGTTTATTTACTTAAACATAAACATGAAGTCTTTGAAACATTTAAGGTTTTTAAGAGTGAAGTAGAACTGCAACTAGGAAAGAAGATTAAAGCTCTTCGATCCGATAGAGGTGGTGAATATTTAAGCCAAGAGTTTAAAGATTATCTAGTTGAGTGTGGTATCGTCCAGCAACTCACATCTCCATATAATCCACAACAAAATGGTGTATCTGAGATAAGGAATCGTACATTGCTAGACATGGTGCGATCGATGTTTAATCTTACAACTCTTCCCTTATCCTTTTGGGATTATGCTTTGGAAACTGCTGTTCGCATATTGAATATGGTTCCAACTAAGAAGGTTGATAAGACTCCTTATGAAGTGTGGTATGGGAAAGCTCCCAACTTGTCTTACTTAAAGGTTTGGGGTTGTGAGGCGTTTGTTAAACATGACTCTGCTGATAAGCAACCTAGATCATTAAGTGTATCTTTGTAGGATACCCAAAGGAAACTATGGGTTACTACTTTTACTTTCCACATGAAAACAAAGTAATTGTTGCTAGGTATGGAGAATTCCTTGAAAGGTATCTCATATCTCATGAATTGATGGGAGAGTTTATGATCTGGAAGATGATCAGAAGATACAACACCTTCAGAAAACACTAGCCAACCTCAAGTAGAACCTGAAAGTCTGGGCGTTCCACTTGAAGTTGAAGTGGTTCCCATTCGTAGATCCGCAAGGGCTACGCGTGCACTGGCGTCTATGTCTCAACGTAGAAGTGAGGAAAATATGTTAGGGATCTTGGTGAACACTGCTAACTATAAAGTTGCCATGATGAGTCCTGAAAAGGAAAAATGGTGAGTTGCAATGAATGGGGAAATGCAATCCATGAAAGATAACGAAGTCTGGATAGAGGTTGACTTACCTCCAAATGCTAAGGTAGTTGAAAGTAAGTGGCTCTTTAAGATAAAGACTGACATGGATGGCAATGCACACACCTATAAAGCTCGTCTTGTAGCCCAAGGGTATACCCAAACCTATGGGGTAGACTACGAGGAGACATTTTCTCCTGTAGCAGACATTAGAGCTATTAGGATTCTTATAGCCATAGCTGCGTACTATGACTATGAGATAGGGCAAATGGATGTCAAAAGCTGCCTTCTTAAGCGATTCGCCTAGATGAGGACATCTATATGGCGCAGCCTGAAGGGTTTGTGAATCCAAAGTATCCGAAGCGTGTATGCAAACTTCAAAGATCCATTTATGGGTTGAAGCAAGCATCAAGGCAATGGAACAAGAAGTTTGATGAAGAAATCAAGAAATTTGGTTTCACTCAAAATCTTGATGAGCCATGTGTGTATCACAAAGCTAGTGGGAGTAATGTTATTTTCCTTGTCTTATATGTCGATGACATATTGATCATGGGAAAAGACATTCCAAGTATGCAAGATGTAAAGTCTTATCTTGGAGAGTGCTTTTCTATGAAGGACTTAGGGGGAGCAGCATTTATTCTGGGAATCAAGATCTACCGAGATAGATCAAGGCGGTTAATTGGACTAAGCCAAAGTGCTTACATTGATAAAATATTGAAGAGATTCAGTATGCAAAATTCCAAGAAGGGATTTTTGCCGATGCAAGTTGAACATGGCTTAAGTAATAAACTATGGCCGTCAACACACTGAAGAGGTGGCATACATGAATAAAGTTCCTTATGCTTCGGTGTAGGATCTATCATGTATGCTTTGTGGAGATGTACAAGGCGATGTGGCGTTTGCACAAAATATCACCGGTCGGTATCAACAGAACCAGTGTGAAACACGGCAAAGCTGTTAAGAACATTCTTAAGTATCTAAGGGCTACTAAAGAAATGTTTCTAGCGTATGGAGGAAATCCAGATGCAAAACTTGATGTTATAGGTTTTTGCGTCGTCTTTCCAAAGCGATAAAGATGATACGAAGTCTCAAACTGGTTATGTCTTTGTCATTAATGGAGGAGCAGTTGACTGGAAGAGCAAGAAGCAAACAACGGTTGCGATGTCTATTACAGAAGATGAGTACATAGCTTGCCAGAAGCTGCGATGGAAGTTGTTTGGATTAGGAAATTCATTTCGGGACTGGAGTAATGCCCTCAATCGAATTACCTTTAAATGTGTATTGTGACAACTCTGCTGCAATACATTTGCCAATGAGCACAGAGTCATGAAGGGCGCCGGACATTTTCCTCGTCGATATCACTATGTTCGAGAACAAGTCGACATAGGTGAAATCAATCTAATCAAAGTTCATACAGGATGATAATCTAGTGATCCCTTTACGAAGCCTTTGCCAAAAGAAAAACTTCTGACCATCTTGATGGGATAGGACTTCGTTTAGCTAGTAGTTTCATGCAGATCTGTGATTAGTATTTGGATAAAGGATGTTATGAACAAATATTACTTTAATGAAATAAAATAGTTGTTTATGTTTATTTTTAATTTTCTTAATATTATATCCTATATTTGCATGTTTAATCTGTGAATAACTTATGTTATTCTAAATAGTCCGTTGTCAATCAATGATGTGGGAATGTCATTGAATTAAGACAAATCCGAGTTTTGGTAGAATATACTTTTAAAGTATATTGATGCGTGGGACATACCAAATTCACATGATATTCAATGAATTGAATATAGGACTCATCCCAACTTTACATGATGATACTTTATGGATCTTTGTCATTAAGTATATCTTGAAGTGTTTATCCTCGACTTGAGATACGGATAAGCGATATGAATGTAGTGCATTTGTGTAAGATAGTCTAACGCTATCCGTAACTGGTAGTTATAAGGGCTATTTTCGGAAGTGTTGCAAAGTTCATGAGTTATGTTTGTAGTCAAGAGAATTTGTTCCTTTGAATTTGTTTCAAAGCATAATACTATATTTGGGCCCCTCGTAGGGTTGACAAGATGTTTGTATGGCCATACCCAAGATCTATCTGGAATACGTTCGGAAGATTTGGTAATCTTGTTCAATCGTATACAACGAGAAACAGAATGTTAACTTATGAAATGACTTGATCCATATTCATAGTTAATGTAGTATTAGTAACAAAAGGATAAGTAAAAATGATGAATCATTAAATGGTTTTCCAGGAGACCATACTCGATTCGATCTGGGGCGTTGGCGTGTGAAAGCTAGACTAACCAATGTCATTACTATATTTAGTAATATCCAAGTGGGAGCTGAAAGGTTTTATGGATATTTAAATAATAGTATGTCCGGGTTCGAACTTCGAGACTTCGGGATTGCACACATTACGTATGAGAATTGATGTAAATAATTAATATAAATAAAATGTTATTATTATTAATTATTAGTCGCGAAATAAAACATAACGATAGTTAAATAATTAACGAGGTTTGGTTAACGGTCGTTAAATATAAACTATAAGGACTAGAGATGAAATTACAAAGTTGGGAAAGTTCTAGAATCCCTTTGGGATTATGTTTGGCCGATCGGTTGGGTTTCAAACCCAATCACACACAAACTTGGTCACCAAGTTAAGTTACCTATAAATACAAACCCTTGTATTCATTCATAACTTAATCTTGGATCACCAATAACCTAATTTCTCTCCTCCTCTCTCCCTCTTTGTGTGGCCGGTCGAAACTCCCAAACCCCAAGGGTTTTCGATTTTGCTTAACCCAAAGATACAAGTGTTGGGTTTTATTTGTGATTCAAGGAACTAGCTTTTCCACATCAAATCGCTATTAGTACGTGTGTACAAGAACGAAGGACAAGCACGCTTGAGCTTGTATTCTTGGTGGTCGATTCTTTTGTTTGGGTCGAATTACATAAACCCTATAATTAGGGTTTTGGGTTTTGTTCTTGTTTAATCACCGTTTGATTCTTGAATTGCTAAAAGGTACGCACTTTCTTGTTCGGTTAATTATTTACATATATTATTCCTATTTGCTTCCGCTGCATGCTTTGATGATGTTATTTGATTTATATAATTGTTATGAGTATTAAATCCCAACATATTGTATTACTAGACCGAGTATTAGCGTATAGCGTCGGGAATTTAAAGCAACAAATTATTATAGCTGTGTGGCTGTGAAATAGTGGTTAAAGTGCTTCATGTATGAAACGAGTTGTATGGACCCGCCGCGTTGCGGCGGGTGAGTTTGCAATATTTTTTCCTTCACGGCTTTGTTTGGTTTTTCGGTTCATAATGGTGTTGTTGTTTTGTCAAAATCTAGTGTGGGAAAACGTTGTAGTAGGGTTTTTTTCGGTTTTTTTGTTTAGGCTGTGATGTAATTACGGTTTTTTTTTCTACGTTAGTTTAATTTTTTTACGAACGTGGCGATTTTTTTTAACGATAATTAAGTTTTTGTTAACAATGTTTTGGGGAGGTAATGTTTTTTTTTTTTTTTGTTTCTTTTATAGTGCACTTTTTTTTCGGTTTTTTTAAGTTTTGTGCCGTTTACATTCGTTTATTTACTTAGAGTGGACGGTGTGGGCTCGCCGTCGCCTACGTGGCCGGGCGCCGTGGCTCGCCGCCACACCGCCCTGCCTTGTTGTGGCTCGCCGTCGGATACCAAATCGTGGGGACGACGAGGTGGAGCTCCTGACACAAAGCAAAGTTTACGTTATAAAACGTAAACATTTTTGTAACGTTAACTTTTTTTTTTTTTTTTTTTAAATTAACTTTTTTTTTTAAACCCACCACTCCTATATAAACTATCATCATCTTCTTCATTTTACACATCTTCAAACCCAAAATACATAATAAATCTTTCTTAACCAACAATATCATTTTACACAATGTCTCAAAACCCACATGACGGAGGATACTTCACAAATCTACTTAACTCAAACCCACAACAATACGGGGGTTCTTCAAACCCGTCTACCCCTTCTTCGACCAATTCCAACCCGTCTCCACAAGAAATCTTTCTTAACCAACAACATCAGTTTCAACAAGGTTTCGTAAATTACCCCAACCGATTTCCATCACCGCAGTTTTTTAACCCGTCACAATCTCCACAGTTTTTTAACCCGTCCCAGTCTCCACAATTGCCCCAAATGGAATCACAACCGACCGGTTCACAATTCAAAGTTCCAAAAGCACGTGAACCGGCAAAAGGCAAGGGCAAAAAGTCGAAGGCAAAAAAAACTGTTGTAGATTTGGACAGGGACGATGACGAAGATGTTGAAGTCATAGCACAAGCGGACAGGAGGAAGTGGACCAAGTCTGAAGAAATGTTACTTGCGCAGTGTTGGATAGAAATTTCCCAAGATAAAGATATGGGCAATGACCGTCCGGAGGAGCACTTTTGGAACGACATTCTCGACATGTTCAATTCTAAGACAACCGATAACCAGCGTGGCAAGAACATGATAACTGGTAAATGGTCGAGGATTAACGGTGATTGCCAGAAGTTCAACGCTATTTTCAAACATCTTCAGCGTCGAAGTGGTGAAAATGAGCAAGACCATATCGAGAATGCCAAAGTTAACTTTACGCATCGTTTTGGTGGGAGGGAGTTTTTGTATGAAAAATGTTGGGCTGTTTTGAAAAATTATCCCAAGTGGGATGCCGAAGATCCTATTGACATTACATGTCTCAAGGACATATTCGGGCCGGACAAACGACCTCGGCCTGAAAGAGATGGATGCAAACGAGCCGGAAAGAAACAGAAGTCGACTTCAACGTCAAGCGCTGCAAGCTCCGGTGGAAGTCAAACGAGTAGTTTTTCGGGACATATATCTGAAATATATGCTCAAAAAGCCGATGCTCAAAGGGCTTGTTACGAGGCGGGCGGAGAAAGAAAAACGTGGCAAGAGAAGATCGAGATGGATTTTCTCATGATAGATCCGAGTACCAATCGACCCGGTGAAAGCGAGAAATCATCCGCAAGAGGCGAGTGAACGTCTAGTCAATAAATATCGTCAAATCATGGACGAGTAGTATTTTTTACTCATGTGTTGTTTTTTTTTTTTACCCGTGTCGTTTTTTTTTTTACCCGTGTGTTGTATTTTTTTTTACCCGTGTCGTTTTTTTTTTCGTATCGTTTTTATTAGTAAGTGTTGTTTTTTTAATGTATTGTATTTTTAATTTGAATGAAATGAATTTATTTAGTTTATTTGGAAATAAAATTGAATAAAAAAAAATAAAGTGGTAGTGGTGGGCCCAAATGAAGAAGTTGAGGTTTGTTATGAGTGAGGAGGGGGTTTGTTGTGGTTAGTTGTGGGAAAATGAGATGCTGATGTGGCGCTGAGGTGGCGCGACTATGAAGTGAACCCTTGTTATGGTACCTATCTCTCTTACAATTGGGTGTCAAAAGGTTTTGTCTCACTCTACAAACGTTTTTAACCTAATTGTTTAAGGGTTATAACCAATCCCGCTCTTCTTGTATCATTTTTACAGAAACTTCCATATTTTGTTAGGGTATTTGAAGATGAGTGCTATGCCAAATATTGATGAGATTAAGGTTTGCCAGTGGATCTCGACAACCTGTCATCACACTTTCAAGTACCTTTTAATACGGAGGTCGCTGAGGATCGGGCGTTTTCTGTTGTATGGAGAGGAGCACCAGCAATTGGTTGGGAAGATCGAGGCGTGGTAGGACAATTATAGAAACTTCGGTGGTATGGATCTTTTGATACCGACGCCGTCGATGGTTTGCAGGGACTTGTCGAGCTTCAGCGTGTGTGGATCGACAGTCGTTGGCGGCATTTGATGCTCTTATTGATGGGATACGTGGTGGTATAGCGACAAAGGGGGAGCAAGTTAGTTTCATGGAGGTCAATGAGCTTCGTTTGGTGTTTAGCGTTGCTGGAGGCAGGTTTTGTAGGTCTTTTGTGCAACTTGTTTATGTTAGTGGTAATTAGTAGTGGTTGTCTAGTATGTTTGGTATTTTAGACGTCGTATATATTTGTGGACAGTTAAGTGGTGGGTGTAGCCTATGGTAGGTTACAGTTTTGGCATCTTTACCACCGTATAATGTTGGTGGACAATGATGTATTTACCGTATTGTTAGTTTATAAGATTATGCTACATTTATGCTAAGCCTGTCACTTTTCCCTTCCTTATTGTGGATGTTGCTTCAGTAATGTTGATGTAACTATTTTTTATATAGCTCCAATTTGCGCAATGAAACATATTGATCACGGTTTTGGCTTGTGTATGATAATCTATCAATCATAGGCATGTTGTTGTAGCTGATAGTTTGCTAATGGGAAATCATGTTATAAAAATATGTAATGTCGCTTATGTCACTTATGTTGTAGCTCCGTCATTCTTATCGCTGGTATTTTGGACATTGCGTGTAATTAATGTTTCAATTCTTATTGGTTGTATGAGAGGGAACGATATCTTGTGCGGCTTCCGCCCATAAGTCTTTTCAGTAATCTTTTTTCGGTGAATCATCGGTAGGGTAATTTTCTGTGCTCATATCTTTTATTGAAGCAGTGTATTTAAGCATTTGTTTTGTGTTCCGTGTTGCTTTGGGTATGAAAAAGAACGCATTCATAATGGTTATGACTGTTAGTAGTAGTGTATGCTTTTTTGCTTTTATTGTCCATACATTTTTGTTTTTGCATATGTCCATCTTTGCTTGGCCTGATCCCATTATCAATTTCTCAATATGTACGCCGCGTGTACTGAGTGTGCTGATGAGTAACTAGGTTAGCAACACTCTCATCTATTGATCACATCCTTTGCCTTTATTTGCTTTAGTAGTTAATTAGTTAATCAAAATCATATTAAAATCTGTGACACCTAGACTTAGTATTAATCCACACACATAACTCTTGGGACGACCTCGGTTTTACCAAATACTACACTACACACGACCGGGTACACTGCCCGTTAGTGCATTAGGGTAGACCATAGGTATAAGGAGACTTATAAATATTAAAACCTGGACAGTAAAACCTGCATCAAAATACAAACATCAATTAAACGCGTTTTTTATATTTTCAAGTGTTTTGTAGAGATAAATTTCCTCTATAAACTTTTACAAAATTAAAGATAAAAAACAAAAGAATTTTTTTTTTCAACTAAACCCACCCTAAATATCGGACAAAATATGAACATTCATGTAAGAAGGGGCGTTGATATCCACTATAGGGAAGTGGTTGATTCTGAAATAGTGAAATTTAGCTTCATGCCTTTCAATAACTTCCACACATAAACACAGTACATATGGCAAATCAAAACTCCAACGTAATGTAAAATATTGAAATTAAGCATATGAACATAATGTTTTACATGTTATTAACAAAATTTTCACCTGTGTTCGTTGGAGGTCATTACCAATTTTATTCTGATAAAGAATAAAGCCAACACATCGAATTGCATCAAACATAAGACGAAAGGTAGCAAACTATAATAAATGCGTCATGGGAATACAAATAAGTAACATTAGGCTAAGTGCAATGGGCTCGGTTGAGCAAGGTTGAGGAACTAGGTTGAGGCCGGTCGACCCATTGTGGGGAACTAGGTCGAGCTCGGTTGAGGAGAGAGGATGGGGCAAGTCGGTTGAGTACACAACCGAGTATCACAAGCCACAATTTCCACTTTTTCCGGAAAATAAAAAGAAAAAAAAATCTCAGGTCACCAATGTGGCAACTAGGTCGTCGTCGGAAAGAGAAAGCTGATGTGGCACAGATGAACTAGGTTGCAACTGTGTTCAGCCTTAGCACTTGTACAAAAGAATGTCAGAGAAAGTACATTTCTTCACAAAATCACAAAAACATATGAATATCTTTCAAGAATTTGAGCTAGTGTCATAAATTATTGAAATGCACAAAGAATACAAATCGCACATAACATCATTTTAAGTATAGTATATGCAACAATAGGTGTTAGATTAGATGTTCATGCCTTAAAAAAATAAACACCAAGATATTTGTTAGAATCACAAAAACTTAAAAAATAATTAAATAATTAAAAAAATCTATACATAATCATGTGGCATGACACTTAGACGAGTACTTATTTACTCTTTACATTCACAAATCACAAATCTTTTTACAACAAATTATTTTGTTACATACTTACATAGGGTTTAGGCTATTAAATAGCCACATACTTTCTCAAATATACCGATATGGTACGTATACTTTTTTTATTGCCTGGATGGTACGTGTACTTTTTTTGTGTGTCAATATGGTCACAAAGTTCATACGTGGCTTGCCAAGTAAATTACGTGGAATTTTTTCTTTGTTCTTTTTTTTTAATTCTATCTACGTGGGTTGCCAAGTAGACATGGAAACGTTAAAAACACTTCCCCTCAGATATCACTTTAGCAAAACGTTTCTCTTTTCCCCCCAATTCACATAAACCCTAATTATGTAATCAACATAAACACAAAATTGACATAAACCATGAAGAAGATATCCCTTGTTGTTCATCACGAAGGTACATTTATCTACGATCCCTTGTCCTACAGCAATGGCGATGTTGATGTTGTAGAGAATGCTGATTTGGGTAATTGCAACTATGCGAGGCTGTTAAAGATTGTCAAAGAGTGTTGTATGTTTCTTGTTGAAGGTATGTACTATTGTGCTCCTAAACAAGAGTTGGGTAAACATTTGAAATATTTAAGGAATGATAGTGAGTTACCAAATTGCATCAAATTAGCTTTTGATAATGGATGTAAGGTAGAACTCTATGTTGAACATCATGGATATGATGTTATAGCAGAGGGTGTAGATGCTAGTGCTGAGGTAGATGAAGATGATGAATGTGATAATGAAATTGAATATGAAAATATATCAGAATATGTAGGTCCAGAACATGTTGGTGAAGAAGATGTGGTTATTCCAAAGGTAGACCTAAAGGATAGTTTTCTAAACAAGCTTGTTGATGGTAAGTTCATTAAAGATGATGCTAGACCCAATTTAGGTACAAGCTCTTCAGTTAATGCACAGGAATATGAAGCAGAGCAAAGAGAGATTGATGACATATTTAAGGTGAAAGAGGGGTTTTCATATCCTGTTTTTGATCCTAATGTACCATGGAATGCAGATATTACTTATAGTTCTGAAATCTATTTCTATTGACAGAGAGCGGGATGAGATATTATTGATGCAGAAATTATGAGACTTGCCGAGATAACTGAAGCAGAAGAAACTGCAAAAAGAGAGGCCAACAGACAATATCATCAAAAGGATCTAGAACTAGCAAGACTTGGACTTATTAGAAAGAGAGGAATTAGGGGACCATCTGAAAGGATCAGGAATAAAAAGAGGAAGGAAGACTCCAATACTCCTGGATACACCCCAGATACTGCAGTTGGTGTATCAGATTCAGATTAAAGAATGTAGAAAGAAGAAGACCCAAATGTTCTTTAAAATATATCTTTTGTTAGACACTAAGTAGTGGGTCTCTATGTATGTGTTTTATCTTTCCTAGAAATGCATACATGTTTCCTTGGACCACTTTAATTGTGGCATGTGGATGGTACCACTTTAAACATTATATTTTGGGACCTAGTAATGCAGACAATATCTTTTAAACATTATCCTGTGGCATGTCTTTTGTTTTACATTATTTTTTGTTTTACTTTAATTGAGGCATGTGGCATGTCATTGTCTGTTTTGACTAATAGATGATAACCCATACAGAAACATGGACACATAGATAGTCATTACATACACAGATAGTCATTACACACATAGATAGTCATTACATACACAGTCATTACTCACATAGTCATTGGGTGTTAACCCATACAGAAACAATTAAAATAGATTCATTGTCATGAAACATAAACTACCAACAAAAGAGACCTAGCTTAAAACATAAACAACTAGGCAGCATGTTTTTTTCCTTTGCCCTTTTTGTCTGCAACTGGTCCTGATGGGTTTTTGATTCCAAATTTCTTACCTAAGATTGCATCCCAAGTCTGCTTATTTGCTAGTCCTAGCACTTGAATTCGTTTACCTGCACTTGGCTAACTAGCTTCTGACTTTTGACATTTTTCATCATTTGACTTTTTGGCTTCAATAACTAGTGGCTTTTGACCTTCATCATAGTAACCAGGAGGAAAGTAATAACTCCAAGCCAGTGGAGCAATTAGTTCACCACTTGATTCAGATTCATTAGATGAATCAGATGAAATGTATATGACAGATTCATCAGATTTGGAACTCATTGTTAAGGTGGAGGAAAAAAGGTTAATCAAGCAGTTTGACTTTCTTAATTCTATGAATATGAGGTGTGTTATGGTGTGGATATAAATGCCAACGAAACTACCCAATGTATTAATGTCTCACCTACAAGGTAAATGTAATTACAGTATAATGTCTTTGACCCTCACTTTTGACCCATTACATAACACAAAAGCCAATTGCACTGATATCACAGAAATTACAAAACACAAAAGCCAACTGCATTGTCATTGATACAAGATTCACTACATCCATTACACCACTTCAAATAAATCCTACCCTTGACAGCTACACTACATCCATACATGCTTAAAACACAATCCTAACCTACACAATACATCCATACCAGCAAACCTTATCATCATTAAGTTAGGAAATACATAACAAACACAACAATAGTAAAGACAATCACTGCTTTCTTGTAGCATTCACCAGTTCTAGTTCTCTCATGCAGTTCCACATCCAATTCATGAATTCTTGACCTATATGTGAATACTGGCACTTGCATTTCTCGCCTTAGCTGTTGGACTTGATTGTATAGACTATGTATCTCAGTTCTATAGCAACCATAGCGAATCTCAGGATCAAGAAAAAAGTAGAATCGGCATTGGTTGCCAGAATCTTATAAACACAAAAATTAGCATAAACACAATGTTAATAACCAAAAGATCAATGTTTTTGGCTTACACTTGGATTAGGGCAGCAAAGAAATCTTCTGGCAGGGTTGGCAGGGGTGCGCGAGGTTCTCTCAGCCACAGGCAAGTCACAGAAACAATGAGTGGGAATTGGTCTAAGCCAGTTGGAGGTAGAAGATGATGAAGACATGATTTAATTGGGTTGAATTTTGGGATAATATTTGATTTGGGGGTACAATTTAGGGTTAGGATTTAGGTTTATAAAGAGGTAGAAGATGGCATGGGTTGGCAACGGTTATATTTTCCCAATTGATGGCCACGTCACCAAACCCAATTGACTGGGCAAGCCACGTAGGATTTTGCTGGACAAATGAACTTTGTGACCATATTGACACAAAAAAAAGTACACGTACCATCCGGGTAATAAAAAAAGTATACGTACCATATCGATATATTTGAGAAAGTAGGTGGCTATTTAATATCCAAAACCCTACTTACATATTATTATTGTGTGAAAGTCTTTTTTTTTTTAATATTATTGTGTGAAAGTCTTTTTTTTTTTAATTTTGTGTAGTTCTATTTTTAAACAACAAATATCCGAAAACTTATGCGTAGTATGTATTAATTTTGTTGTGATCATTTTGCCACGTATGATGTTATATCCATTTGATTAGACATTCAAAGCATGGTATAGCTGCCAAACAAAAAGAAGACAAAGAAGATGGTTCTCGATAGCATGTCTACAATCCAACCGGATTATGACCGGAAAGCCGAGCTCATAGCATTCGACGAAACCAAAATGGGCGTCAAAGGACTTGTTGATGCCGGTATCACTCAAGTCCCTCGAATATTCCATCTTCCATCACCTCAAATCCTTAGAAATTCCGTGGAACCATCTTTTTCCAAACCAAGTCTTCCAACTATAGATCTTGAGGGAGTTGACGAAGATCCAATACGACGAAAAGAGGTGATCAAGGAAGTGAAGAATGCACTGGAGACATGGGGATTCTTTCAGATGGTGAATCATGGGATTCCAAATAGTATGTTGGAAGAAGTGAAAAAGGCGGTTAAAGGTTTTTTCGAGCAAGATGATGAAGTGAAGAAGGAGTGGTATACAAGGGATTTTAGTGGGAAGCGTAAGGTGGTATATAATAGTAATTTTGATTTGTATTCTGGAACTGTGACTAACTGGCGGGACTCGTTTTTCTGCCCGATGGCTCCTAACCCTCCTCAACCACACGAGTTGCCGCATCCTTGCAGGTTTACTCTCTAATCCAGTTAATCAACTATGATAGTACTGTCAACTAAAAAGTCATTTTGGATTCGATCAAGTCCCGTGTGAGACATATATGTGAGGTGTAAATAGCTGTGTAAATTGTTGCCTTGAAAAAATCGGATAGTACGTGCGTGTTATAGTATCAGGAGAAACAAACAAGTTGAACATAAAAAGTAAACGTATTGATGTTTGTACATAAAAATGGTTAATATTATAAAAAACGTTGTTATCTTACGTAAGAGTGCCTTTAAACACACCAAACTAGGGAACTCCAATTTACTTTTAGAATATAAGAGTGCATGTCCCTCCAAACAGTCTTAAAAGAGAACTGGATCTAATTACCTTTTTGCATCAAACCATACTATTTTGTCTGTAGCATTTGGGTCTAACATTGGAACTGTTTTGAGCACTTAGAGAGTATCTAGTAAGCCAGTCCAGTGAGCATTTCCAGCTTTCATTTTTAACCATTTCAGAAAATATAACTCAGCTTATTCATTACAGTATTTTTTAACCATTTCAGCAAGTATCTAGTAAGCCACTCCATTGAGCATTTCCATCTTCCATTTTTAACCATTGTGTGGGAGCCTAGCTTCACACACACTACTATTTTATGTGATAACTCATATGGATGAATTATGAAACACTATAAAACAAATATAACTCAGCTTATTCAGATTTTTTTTTTTTTTTTTTTAATTTGATTCTGTTAAAGTCCAAAATACATCCCTGTGGTTTTCCCTTTGTCTCGCTTTACATCCCTAAACTTTTTTTTGGCACAAAATCATCCCTCCGTTAGTAAAGTTGGCACAAATACATCCCTCTGTTAGCAAATTCAGTTAGTAAGGGCTAACGGTGCAAATTTTTCTCCGTTATCTCCTTACGGAAGAAAAAATATTTGCACCGTTAGTCCTTAGGACTAATAATGCAATAAAACAAATTGCATCGTTAGTCCTAAGGACTAACGGTGCACTCCACCGCCACCTACCACCCACCGCCACCTGCCACCTCCACCGGCACCTCCACCCACCACCACCCACTACCCAACGCCCAAATTTTATTACAAGTGACCAAAACCAAATTAGATCACGTTAGTTCGATGTTTAATCCGTAACAATTATCAACACAAGTATTATATGAGATTTACAAATCCTAACACCATCAAGCTCGAGACTAACGAAATAATCGAAACTCCAAATACGAGGCGGAACCAACTATGACCCAATACAGGTATCCAACACAACAACAACATCAGGGATAACAATAACCCATCATCAATCCCACACTCGTGATCTTTCAAGTCTGACCCGACCCGGTTGCCAAGACAACAACAACGACAACAATAAGTTTATGAACCGAATCAGCAAAACCCTTTATTTCTTTCTTTTTACAATATTTCCACCACACGATTTTAAGATTAACACTTTGGCAAAGTTATTGTGTAAATCGATTTTATCAAACATGATCCACGAAAACTGTAACAAATCTGCTTAACACTACAAATCAATCATCAATCTGATTAAAACAATAACATAAACCCCAATACAAATCAATCTGAAGTCGAATACACATAAACTTATGCAAAGATTCCGAGTCAATATGATGAGAACCCAACAAAACTTAACTTGACTTGAAGAAGTTTTTATGAGTAAGGTGTGGATGGGAAACTTGTATAGAACCCCTGTGGGTTCACGGCGGCTTAAATAGAAGCGGATGAAAGGGGTTTGACCACTACTTCCTAGGTATCGAGTGGTGAGGTTACCAAACTGAGCATCAATCACTATCACTCGTTTGACCCTTCCTTCCCTCGTGATGCCTTTTTGGGAGAAGAGAAAAGCAACAATGAACTTTGACAAGGACATATCTTTGTTTGACCTTGAAAAGGACTCAACCTGCTATGGTGCGTGGGAAAATGAGATAGGCCAGGATGAAGATGAAAGAGAGTTATCTATCACCACCAACGAAACTCGATCCTCTTCTTAACCTGTTGATGGCGGCGTGATAAGGTGGCGTGGGACGGCAGCCGGTGGCTGGAAGATGGGTGGCCTGAGAGGGGCGGCTGTGGTGGAGAGGGTGAGAGGAGAAGCAGCTTCTTTTTGGTTTAGGTTTGGGTAAAGTGAATTATAAGAGTAAACTTTTCTTTTTATACTAAATATAAGGACTAACGGTGCAAATATTTTCTCTTCCGTTAGGAGATAACGGAGAAAAATTTGCACCGTTAGTCCTTACTAACTGAATTTGCTAACAGAGGGATGTATTTGTGCCAACTTTACTAACGGAGGGATGATTTTGTGCCAAAAAAAAGTTTAGGGATGTAAAGCGAGATAAAGGGCAAACCACAGGGATGTATTTTGTACTTTACTCTAAATAAAATTTTAAGGATGTCAAGGTTTTCCTACTCAAGAAACCTTGTAGTCGACCTAACCTTCAAGCAAAACCCCTGTCGAATCTCGATCAAATCCTTGCTTCCTAAGTCACGAAGCCTAGCTTCCAATCCCACGCAGCTCTGATACTAATATCGAAAAACCGATTAACCGATACCCACATCCAAGTCCGCAAGGATTTGTTAATCAACATCTTTGCGTCTTCCATCCTAAGTTGTCTAAGTTTACATAATAAACCCCTAAATATTACAAATTTAACTGACAATACCTTTGACTAATTTTATGCCCTCTATGCTTGAAACTAGTTTTCAAATGAATGCTTAGCTTGTGGAGTAATTTATTATCATAGAATGAAAATCGTGTAGGGATATATGGCCGGAGTACTCGAGCCAGGTGATGAAGCTCGGTATTTTTATGTTGGAGATAATATCCGAGGCTCTTGGGCTTGACTCTAATCACCTCCTGGACATGGGGTGTGCGGAAGGGCTTTGCCTTCTTGGCAATTACTATCCTTCATGCCCACAATCTGAGTTAACAGTATGCACCACAAACCATGCAGACATTGATTTTATAACCATTCTTCTCCAAGACCATGTTGGCGGCCTCCAAGTGTTTTATCAGGACCAATGGATAGATGTTCCACCAATCACAGGAGCTCTAGTACTCAATGCGGGGGATATACTGCAGGTATCGATCTTTCTCGATCTCCCTCTTTCTGAATATCAAATTATCATTTAGTTGGCTTTCAAGTATGATTATAGCTAGTGTGCTAATACATGGGAGCTTATGTAACCATTCCAGATGATTACTAATGATAAGTTCGTAAGTGCCCAACATAAAGTGTTGGCAAACAAGATTGGTCCAAGAGTATCAGTGGCGTCATTCTTTAGAACAGACTCGGTTCCAACTTTGAAAGTGTTTGAACCGATCAAAGAGTTGCTTTCTGAACATAACCCACCCAAGTACAGAGGCACAACCATGCAAGAGTATGCAGATCACTTCAGGGCAAAGGGACTTGATGGCACTTCTCCTCTTTTACACTTCAAGATATAGCTTACTTGCTATCATACATTTTATACCACGAACCTTCAATCAGTTTTATGTTTGTATTATGACGGTTGTATTCTTCTTGAACGAAAGAACTTATCATCTAATGTGTAAGTTTCTACATTATATTTATTTTGCACGTGCATAGACCATATAAGTCAGCAATCCATCTTGAACACATATGCATATTGTATTACTAGGCCGAGTATCAGCGTATACCGTCGGGAATTTAAAGCAGCAAATTATTATAGCTGTTCATATAAGTCTGCAATCCATCTTGAACACATGTATATTGTGAAAGGTTTTATGGATATTTAAATAATAGTATGTCCGGGTTCGAACTCGAGACTTCGGGATTGCACACATTACGTATGAGAATTGATGTAAATAATTAATATAAATAAAATGTTATTATTATTAATTATTAGTCGCGAAATAAAACATAACGATAGTTAAATAATTAACGAGGTTTGGTTAACGGTCGTTAAATATAAACTATAAGGACTAGAGATGAAATTACAAAGTCGGGAAAGTTCTAGAATCCCTTTGGGATTATGTTTGGCCGATCGGTTGGGTTTCAAACCCAATCACACACAAACTTGGTCACCAAGTTAAGTTACCTATAAATACAAACCCTTGTATTCATTCATAACTTAATCTTGGATCACCAATAACCTAATTTCTCTCCTCCTCTCTCCCTCTTTGTGTGGCCGGTCGAAACTCCCAAACCCCAAGGGTTTTCGATTTTGCTTAACCCAAAGATACAAGTGTTGGGTTTTATTTGTGATTCAAGGAACTAGCTTTTCCACATCAAATCGCTATTAGTACGTGTGTACAAGAACGAAGGACAAGCACGCTTGAGCTTGTATTCTTGGTGGTCGATTCTTTTGTTTTGGTCGAATTACATAAACCCTATAATTAGGGTTTTGGGTTTTGTTCTTGTTTAATCACCGTTTGATTCTTGAATTGCTAAAAGGTACGCACTTTCTTGTTCGGTTAATTATTTACATATATTATTCCTATTTGCTTCCGCTGCATGCTTTGATGATGTTATTTGATTTATATAATTGTTATGAGTATTAAATCCCAACAGTGGTATCAGAGCCAGGTTAATATGATGTAATTAATTACCGAAACACATAAAAATTGGATCTTTATGATTATATGCATGCTTTTTATGGTTTCTAGGGTTTTGAATTCGAAACCCTAATGTTATTTAATAAGGGTCGATTACCCTAATTTTATTTTATTAGGTTTTAATTTTGTAAAACTTGTAGAAACCCTAGGATTGCATGCTAATTTTATGTGGTTAATTAATGAATAATTGTTATGTGCCATGTAATATGAGTATCTTGGGTGATAATTGTTATGCGGAATCCATGGTGGAACATGCATGTTTTGCCATGGAGTATTATTTACTGTTTATTGATTAATTGTTAAGTGATACACACATGTTCTATTTATTTAATAATTATTGAATTGGGGAAGACCTCAATTATAACTAATAAAAATTCGTTACGTGCTAATTGGTATATTATTAACTTTGGCTTACGCAATCGACTTGTCGATGTATGTGGCTCATCTACCTTGTAGGTGAAAGCCCTAGTTAATATATGCATTATTTACGCCTAGAATTGTTTATTAGAGTTTATTGAAATAATTATGCATGTGGCTAATTGTTTTTACATATGTTAAAATTGTTTAGTTATATGTTTATATTATTTGAGTGTGTTTAATTTTTATTAAAGTGCCTTTTGTTTATAAATTGTTTGACATGTTAGTAAGCAAAAGGGTTTTGGAATAGAAAATTAAATGGACTAAATAATGGGCGATTTGTTATCTTAGAATTATTCTTGAACTTTTAATCGATTGATTCGACTGTACTAAATGGTTAGAACGGCTCACCCACTAGAACAAACTATAAATAGGTTAATTAAGAAGTGCGCGGTCGCACTTGAATGGATGTCTAAGGTTATGCTTGCTTACGGTCCTCTGCCCTGTGAGTTCGATTGGAGCTACCTAGTATAACCATTCAATGTACGAAGCATCTTAGTGCAAAGTTGTAAGTTTCTCAAAGCATCGATTAAAACTTTGTAGAATTAAATCTTAGCAATTAAAATCTCATGTAAGTTTTTTCGAAAATATTATGTTATAAAGTTGTATGCATGCTTCTTTATACATAAGTTTTGATTACACGTCAAAAATTGTACCCTTTAAATTTAAGTTTATGCCATCTAATGATATGAAACACTTGAAGTTGTAATTTAGTTATGTGAGACCTTGATCTAGATTACAATAACGAGGTGAATTATTTGGTTGTGTGAGACCTGAGCTTTATGATTTACAGTTTCTAAGTTAGACAACTTAATTAAGTTAGTTAGTGAGACTTATGACTTAAGGCATAAGATGGGATGAAACATGCTTACGTTTTGCATTAATTGTTTTGGCAAAATTGTAAATCCCATAACTTTTGGAATTGAAAACTTGTTTGTCAATTATCGTTCTTCAACGATTACCTATTCTATACTTTCACCACTAGCAGATCAACTGATGTGGTGAAACTATGATAATGAGGATCCAAAATTCAAGGAAAATTCTATGGTTAATATGAATATTGACCAAAGGGTATTTTATTTTCTTGAATGTTTACTTATCGAAAGTACTAACTTTTGAACTTTTATTTTCTGTAGAAATGGCTCAAGCTGAATCTACTGCACTAGCCTCGTCGTTCAAATCTATGTTTTATCGAGAGAAATTGATGTGTAGCGCAATTTCAATGATTGGTATCGACTCTCGGAATTGTCTTGAGGGTTGCCAAAAGACTCAATTATTTGACTACGCCTTGTCCTCCTGAACCTGCTGATGCTACTCTTGAAGCCGCAGCTGCATGGCAATCTGAGTATGACAAGTATAATGAGGTCGCCTGCATTATGCTCGGGAGTATGAATCCAAACTTGCAAAAGCAGTTTGAAAATTACTTCCCTAATCTCATGCTTGAAGAATTGCAAAGGTTGTTTGAAAAGCATGTACTGTAGAGCTGTATGATTTGATAGATGCTCTTCATAGTTGCAAGCAAGGAGAAGGGAAACACATGGCGCCCACTGCCTGGAAATGATGAGTTACATGGACCAGGTGGGCGTCTTAACTATGTTTACCCCAATGACATACAAATTGGCCTTATAAACAGATCCTTTAACAAGGAGTTTGATGGTTTCGTGCGCAATTATAATATGCATTGTATGCGGGGAAGACAGTCGGTGAGGTACATGCAATGCTCATTGATTACGAAAAAGGTTTGCCTAAGAAGGCCCCTACACCTGCGGTTTTGACCATCCAGAAGGGTAGGATTTCTAAGCCTAATAAGCCGCTAGCGAACAAGAAAGGGAAAGGTAAGGGTAAAGTTGATAAGGAAAACAAGTTATGACTTATCAGCAAGAACCCAAAAAGTACCCTCCCAAAATGCGTGAGAATCCGAAGAAGGATATGGCTTGTCATCACTGCACCGAGGTTGGACACTGGAAGAGGAATTGTCCACTATACCTTGATGAGTTGCGCAATAAGAGGTATAAAAATCTGGCACTTTGTGGCGTACTTCGGTACTCTTTTGATGATAGAATTATTTGCTTTTCCTCATAAAATAAATTCACGGGTATATGATACTTGGATGTGGTATTCACATTTGTAATACACTGCAGGGACTTAGAGGAGCAAGGAAGCTTGCCTATGGACAGCAATACCTACACGTGGGTAATGGAGCACATGCAGTCGTTGAAGCTATAGGCACGTTTGATTTAGTTTTACCTTCGGGTTTAATACTGTCATTAAACGATTGTCATTACGCACCTTCCATTGTTAGGGGTGTCGTTTCAGTTTCCTTGTTAAAAGATATTGGTTTCGTTCATGCATTTCTTGATTATGGAATTTCGGTTTCTTTAAATGGTGTTTTTACTTTAATGTTATTCCAGTAAATGGTGTGTTTGAAATTGATTTGCATGATAATGTGATTGATAAAAATAATTCTGTCTTTAGCATCAATAATAAAAGAATCAAAGGTGATTTGGATTCTTCATTTCTTTGGCATTGTAGACTTGTTCATATAGGCAAGAAAGCATGCAAGCTTACAACATGATGGGCTTTTGCAAGATATCAATGATGAATCATTTGATAAATGCGAATCTTGCATATCTGGGAAGATGACCAAGAAACCTTTTACAAATAGTTTAGAAAGGGCTTCCGATCTTCTTGGTGTGATACATACTGACGTATGTGGACCACTAAGACATGTGTCAAGAAAGGGTGCTAACTACTTCTTAACCTTCTACTGATGATTTGTCGTTATGGTTATGTTTATTTACTTAAACATAAACATGAAGTCTTTGAAACATTTAAGGTTTTAAGAGTGAAGTAGAACTGCAACTAGGAAAGAAGATTAAAGCTCTTCGATCCGATAGAGGTGGTGAATATTTAAGCCAAGAGTTTAAAGATTATCTAGTTGAGTGTGGTATCGTCCAGCAACTCACATCTCCATATACTTCACAACAAAATGGTGTATGCGAGATAAGGAATCGTACATTGCTAGACATGGTGCGATCGATGTTTAATCTTACAACTCTTCCATTATCCTTTTGGGATTATGCTTTGAAGCTGCATGTGCATATTGAATATGGTTCCAACTAAGAAGGTTGATAAGACTCCTTATGAAGTGTGGGATGGGAAAGCTCCCAACTTGTCTTACTTAAAGGTTTGGGGTTGTGAGGCGTTTGTTAAACGTGACTCTGCTGATAAGCTGCAACCTAGATCTGTTAAGTGTATCTTTGTAGGATACCCAAAGGAAACTATGGGTTACTACTTTTACTTTCCACCCGAAAACAAAGTAATTGTTGCTAGGTATGGAGAATTCCTTGAAAGGGATCTCATATCTCATGAATTTAGTGGGAGAGTTTATGATGCGGAAGATGATCTAGAAGATACAACACCTTCTGAAAACACTAGCCAACCTCAAGTAGAACACGAAAGTCTGGGCGTTCCACTTGAAGTTGAAGTGGTTCCCATTCGTAGATCCGCAAGGAACTGGCGTGCACTGGCGTCTATGTCTCAACGTAGAAGCTGAGGAAAGTATGTTAGGGGATCTTGGTGAACTTGCTAACTATAAAGTTGCCATGATGAGTCTGAAAAGGAAAAATGGTGAGTTGCAATGAATGGGGAAATGCAATCCATGAAAGATAACGAAGTCTGGATAGAGGTTGACTTACCTCCAAATGCTAAGGTAGTTGAAAGTAAGTGGCTCTTTAAGATAAAGACTGACATGGATGGCAATGCACACACCTATAAAGCTCGTCTTGTAGCCCAAGGGTATACCCAAACCTATGGGGTAGACTACGAGGAGACATTTTCTCTCGTGAGACATTAGAGCTATTAGGATTCTTATAGCCATAGCTGCGTACTATGACTATGAGATAGGGCAAATGGATGTCAAAAGCGCTTCTTAAACGATTCGCCTAGATGAGGACATCTATATGGCGAAGCCTGAAGGGTTTGTGAATCCAAAGTATCCGAAGCGTGTATGCAAACTTCAAAGATCCATTTATGGGTTGAAGCAAGCATCAAGGCAATGGAACAAGAAGTTTGATGAAGAAATCAAGAAATTTGGTTTCACTCAAAATCTTGATGAGCCATGTGTGTATCACAAAGCTAGTGGGAGTAATGTTATTTTCCTTGTCTTATATGTCGATGACATATTGATCATGGGAAAAGACATTCCAAGTATGCAAGATGTAAAGTCTTATCTTGGAGAGTGCTTTTCTATGAAGGACTTAGGGGAAGCAGCATTTATTCAGGAATCAAGATCTACCGAGATAGATCAAGGCGGTTAATTGGACTAAGCCAAAGTGCTTACATTGATAAAATATTGAAGAGATTCAGTATGCAAAATTCCAAGAAGGGATTTTTGCCGATGCAAGTTGAACATGGCTTAAGTAATAAACTATGCGCGTCAACACTTGAAGAGGTGGCATACATGAATAAAGTTCCTTATGCTTCGGCTGTAGGATCTATCATGTATCTTTGTGAGATGTACAAGGCACGATGTGGCGTTTGCACAAAATATCACCGGTCGGTATCAACGAACCAGTGTGAAACACGGCAAGTCTGTTAAGAACATTCTTAAGTATCTAAGGGCTACTAAAAAAATGTTTCTAGTGTATGGAGGAAATCGGATGCGAGAACTTGATGTTATAGGTTTTTGCGATGCGTCTTTCCAAACTGATAAAGATGATGCGAAGTCTCAAACTGGTTATGTCTTTGTCATTAATGGAGGAGCGATTATTTGGAAGAGCAAGAAGCAAACAACGGTTCGCGATGTCTATTACGAATTTGAGTACATAGCGCCCGAAGGCTGCGATGGAAGTGTTTGGATTAGGAAATTCATTTCGGGACTCGGAGTAATGCCCTCAATCGAATTACCTTTAAATGTGTATTGTGACAACTCTGCTGCAATAACATTTGCCAATGAGACTGGAGTCATGAAGGGCGCCAGACATTTTCCTCGTCGATATCACTATGTTCGAGAACAAGTCGACATAGGTGAAATCAATTTACTCAAAGTTCATACTGAGATGATAATCTAGTGATCCCTTTACGAAGCCTTTGCCAAAAGAAAAACTTACTGACCATGCTGATGGGATAGGACTTCGTTTAGCTAGTAGTTTCATGCAGATCTGTGATTAGTATTTGGATAAAGGATGTTATGAACAAATATTACTTTAATGAAATAAAATAGTTGTTTATGTTTATTTTTCATTTTCTTAATATTATATCCTATATTTGCATGTTTAATCCGTGAATAACTTATGTTATTCTAAATAGTCCGTTGTCAATCAATGATGTGGGAATGTCATTGAATTAAGACAAATCTGAGTTTTGGTAGAATATACTTTTAAAGTATATTGATGCGTGGGACATACCAAATTCACATGATATTCAATGAATTGAATATAGGACTCATCCCAACTTTACATGATGATACTTTATGGATCTTTGTCATTAAGTATATCATGAAGTGTTTATCCTCAGACTTGAGATACCGGATAAGCGATATGAATGTAGTGCATTTGTGTAAGATAGTCTAACGCTATCCGTGGCGGGTAGTTATAAGGGCTATTTTCGGAAGTGTTGCAAAGTTCATGAGTTATGTTTGTAGTCAAGAGAATTTGTTCCTTTGAATTTGTTTCAAAGCATAATACTATATTTGGGCCTCTCGTAGGGTTGACAAGATGTTTGTATGGCCATACCCAAGATCTATCGGAATACGTTAGGAAGATTTGGTAATCTTGTTCAATCAAATACAACGAGAAGCAGAATGTTAACTTATGAAATGACTTGATCCATATTCATAGTTAATGTAGTATTAGTAACAAAAGGATAAGTAAAATGATGAATCATTAAATGGTTTTTCCAGGAGACCATACTCGATTCGATCTGGGGGCGTTGGCGTGTGAAAGCTAGACTAACCAATGTCATTACTATATTTAGTAATATCCAAGTGGGAGCTGAAAGGTTTTATGGATATTTAAAATAATAGTATGTCGGATTCGAACTTCGAGACTTGGGATTGCACACATTACGTATGAGAATTGATGTAAATAATTAATATAAATAAAATGTTATTATTATTAATTATTAGTCGCGAAATAAAACATAACGATAGTTAAATAATTAACGAGGTTTGGTTAACGGTCGTTAAATATAAACTATAAGGACTAGAGATGAAATTACAAAGTCGGGAAAGTTCTAGAATCCCTTTGGGATTATGTTTGGCCGATCGGTTGGGTTTCAAACCCAATCACACACAAACTTGGTCACCAAGTTAAGTTACCTATAAATACAAACCCTTGTATTCATTCATAACTTAATCTTGGATCACCAATAACCTAATTTCTCTCCTCCTCTCTCCCTCTTTGTGTGGCCGGTCGAAACTCCCAAACCCCAAGGGTTTTCGATTTTGCTTAACCCAAAGATACAAGTGTTGGGTTTTATTTGTGATTCAAGGAACTAGCTTTTCCACATCAAATCGCTATTAGTACGTGTGTACAAGAACGAAGGACAAGCACGCTTGAGCTTGTATTCTTGGTGGTCGATTCTTTTGTTTGGGTCGAATTACATAAACCCTATAATTAGGGTTTTGGGTTTTGTTCTTGTTTAATCACCGTTTGATTCTTGAATTGCTAAAAGGTACGCACTTTCTTGTTCGGTTAATTATTTACATATATTATTCCTATTTGCTTCCGCTGCATGCTTTGATGATGTTATTTGATTTATATAATTGTTATGAGTATTAAATCCCAACATATTGTATTACTAGACCGAGTATTAGTGTATAGCGTCGGGAATTTAAAGCAACAAATTATTATAGGCATTATGTGTCGTAGGAAATAGTGGTTAAAGTGCTTCATGTATGAAACGAATTGTATGGACCCTTGGCGTTAAGCGTGGTAGTTTGCAATATGTTTTCCTTCACGGCTTTGTTTGGTTTTTCGGTTCATAATGGTGTTGTTGTTTTGTCAAAATCTAGTGTGGAAAAACGTTGTAGTAGGGTTTTTTTGGTTTTGTTTAGCTGACAGGTGATGTAATTACGGTTTTTTTTTTTCTACGTTAGTTTAATTTTTTTAAGAACGTGGCGATTTTTTGTAACGATAATTAAGTTTTTGTTAACAATGTTTTGGGGAGGTAATGTTTCTTTTTTTTTTTTTTTTTGTTTCTTTTATAGTGCACTTTTTTTTCGGTTTTTTTAAGTTTTGTGCCGTTTACATTCGTTTATTTACTTAGAGTGGACGGTGTGGGCTCGCCGTCGCTTCGTGTGAGGCGCCGTGGCTTCGCCGCCACACCGCCTTGTTGTGGCTAAGCCGTCGGATACCAAATCGTGGGGCGACGAGGTGGAGCTCGACACAAAGCAAAGTTTACGTTATAAAACGTAAACATTTTTGCCGTTAACTTTTTTTTTTTTTTTTTTTAAATTAACTTTTTTTTTTTTTAAACCCACCTCCTATATAAACTATCATCATCTTCTTCATTTTACACATCTTCAAACCCAAAATACATAATAAATCTTTCTTAACCAACAATATCATTTTACACAATGTCTCAAAACCCACATGACGGAGGATACTTCACAAATCTACTTAACTCAAACCCACAACAATACGGGGGTTCTTCAAACCCGTCTACCCCTTTTCGACCAATTCCAACCCGTCTCCACGAAATCTTTCTTAACCAACAACATCGTTTCAACAAGGTTTAAGTAAATTACCCCAACCGATTTCCATCACGCAGTTTTTAACCCGTCACAATCTCCACGGTTTTAACCCGTCCCATCTCCACAATTGCCCCAAATGGAATCACAACCCGCGGTTCACAATTCAAAGTTCAAAAGCACGTGAACCTTGGCAAAAGGCGAGGGCAAAAGTCGAAGGCAAAAATACTGCTTTGTAGATTTGGACAGGGCGATGCGAATGTTGAAGTCATAGCCTGGCAAGCGGACAGGAGGAAGTGGACCAAGTACGAAGAAATGTTACTAGCGCAGTGTTGGATAGAAATTTCCCAAGATAAAGATATGGGCAATGACCGTCCCAGGAGCACTTTTGGAACGACATTCTCGACATGTTCAATTCTAAGACAACCGATAACCCGCCGTGGCAAGAACATGATAAGCGGTAAATGGTCGGGATTAACGGTGATTGCGAAGTTCAACGCTATTTTCAAACATCTTGCCGGTGGTGAAAATGAGCAAGACCATGTCGAGAATGCCAAAGTTAACTTTACGCATCGTTTTGGTGGGAGGGAATTTTTGTATGAAAAATGTTCATTTTGAAAAATTATCCCAAGTGGGATGCCGAAGATCCTATTGACATTACATGTCTCAAGGACATATTCGGAATGGACAAACGACCTCGGCCAGAAAAGAGATGGATGCAAACGAGCCGGAAAGAAGCAAGTCGACTTCAACGGCGCAAGCTGCAAAAGGTGGAAGTCAAACGAGTAGTTTTTCGGGACATATATCCGAAATATATGCTCAAAAAGCCGATGCTCAAAGGGATTGTTACGAGGCGAGGGAGGAAAAAGCGTGCAAGAGAAGATCGAGATGGATTTTCTCATGATAGATCCGAGTACCAATCGACCCGGTGGCAAATCATCCGCAAAGAGCGAGGCGTCTAGTCAATAAATATCGTCAAATCATGGATGAGTAGTATTTTTTACTCATGTGTTGTATTTTTTTTTTACCCGTGTCGTTTTTTTTTTACCCGTGTGTTGTATTTTTTTTTACCCGTGTCGTTTTTTTTTTTCGTATCGTTTTTATTAGTAAGTGTTGTTTTTTTAATGTATTGTATTTTTAATTTGAATGAAATGAATTTATTTAGTTTATTTGGAAATGAAAATTGAATAATAAAAATAAAGTGGTAGTGGTGGGCCCCAAATGAAGAAGTTGAGGTTTGTTATGAGTGAGGAGGAGGTTTGTTGTGGTTAGTTGTGGGAAAATGAGATCTTGATATGGCTGAGGTGGCTTTATGAAGTGAACCCTTGTTATGGTACCTAGCTCTCTTACAATTGGGTGTCAAAAGGTTTTGTCTCACTCTACAAACGTTTTTAACCTAATTGTTTAAGGGTTATAACCAATCCCGCTCTTCTTGTATCATTTTTACAGAAACTTCCATATTTTGTTAGGGTATTTGAAGATGACTGCTATGCCAAATATTGATGAGATTAAGGCTGCCAGTGGATCTGACAACCTGTCATCAGCTTTCAAGTACCTTTTTAATACGGAGGTCGCTAAGGATCGGGCGTTTCTGTTGCGTATGGAGAGGGAGCACCAACAATTGGTTGGGAAGATCGAGAAGCGTGGTAGGAAAATTATAGAAACTCAGTGGTATGGATCTTTTGATACCGACGCCGTCGATGGTTTGCAGGGACTTGTCGAGCTTCAGCGAGTGTGGATCGACAGTCGTTGGCGGCATTTGATGCTCTTATTGATGGGATACGTGGTGGTATAGCGACAAAGGGGGAGCAAGTTAGTTTCATGGAGGTCAATGAGCAGTCGTTTGGTGTTTAGCGTTGCTGGAGGCAGGTTTTGTAGGTCTTTTGTGCAACTTGTTTATGTTAGTGGTAATTAGTAGTGGTTGTCTAGTATGTTTGGTATTTTAGACGTCGTATATATTTGTGGACAGTTAAGTGGTGGGTGTAGCCTATGGTAGGTTACAGTTTTGGCATCTTTACCACCCGTATAATGTTGGCTGGACAATGATGTATTTACCGTATTGTTAGTTTATAAGATTATGCTACATTTATGCTAAGCCTGTCACTTTTCCCTTCCTTATTGTGGATGTTGCTTCAGTAATGTTGATGTAACTATTTTTTATATAGCTCCAATTTGCGCAATGAAACATATTGATCACGGTTTTGGCTTGTGTATGATAATCTATCAATCATAGGCATGTTGTTGTAGCTGATAGTTTGCTAATGGGAAATCATGTTATAAAAATATGTAATGTCGCTTATGTCACTTATGTTGTAGCTCCGTCATTCTTATCGCTGGTATTTTGGACATTGCGTGTAATTAATGTTTCAATTCTTATTGGTTGTATGAGAGGGAACGATATCTTGTGCGGCTTCCAGCCCCATAAGTCTTTTCAGTAATCTTTTTTCGGTGAATCATCGGTAGGGTAATTTTTTGTGCTCATATCTTTTATTGAAGCAGTGTATTGAAGCAGTGTATTTAAGCATTTGTTTTGTGTTCCGTGTTGCTTTGGGTATGAAAAAGAACGCATTCATAATGGTTATGACTGTTAGTAGTGGTGTATGCTTTTTTGCTTTTATTGTCCATACATTTTTGTTTTTGCATATGTCCATCTTTGCTTGGCCTGATCCCATTATCAATTTCTCAATATGTACGCCGCGTGTACTGAGTGTGCTGGTGGGGTTGCAGCTCATATGTTTGGTATTTTTTCTTTTATCGTTGAGCTGTTCGTAGTCACATGCCCAGTGTTTGCAGCCTTTTGTGTAGTGGTGTGGCTGTCTTTTTCTTTTGTGTCATGCACAGTTATTGCCATTAGCTAAAATGTATATCTTTTCATGTTTGTACTTTTGGTAGTGGTATGTACTTTTTGGCCTTTGCTGTGTATAAATGTAGGAGTATGTTGATGTATGTGCATATTCTATTTTCTTCCATTATAAGTGTTTCGGCTCCTATATGTCACGGTCTGAGTGCCTTGCCGAGCTGAGCCTTGCATGCGACAGTGATGTCCTTCAGGATCAGATGTGCCTCTTTTTTTAGAGGGAAGTGATTGCAGCACGTGAGTGGGAAAGCTTGGTACGTGGACGCTGTTTGGATATCGGGGCGCGTGTAAGATATTTGGAAGATTTGATCCAGGAGGTTCTTGAGGAAAGGCATGATGCGGTTGTTAGTAACTTTGTCACGTTTTTGCGGCAGGTTCAAGCACGCGAGCGGTCCAAACAGGTTGTACTTCAGGGGTTACTACGCGAAGCTCATTCTGCTCTTAGGGCTGCTGCAGGATATATTAACAGTATTCGGAGATTGTAATGATGAAGTGTGTTTTTCTATTAGTCATTTATGTGGTTATGATGTTTGTTGTAACTAGTGTTTTATGTGGGGTTGAATCTGTCCTGTCTTGTAGGTGTATTTGTAAGACTTTTCATGAATAAAGCTTGTCGTGTTATGTTTGTTTTTATTTGTGAGTGCGTTTTAGTTTTGGATGGGGATCGTCCTGTGTGGGTAGTTCATGTAGTAGTAATGTTTGTATCTGTTGCTGTTGATTTAATGATATATCGGAATGAAAGGGTTAGTTAACATCCTGTAGCAACTTTTAATAGGATGCAGTTTACAGTGCGTAAATTTTTTTTTCCCCTTGGATTTCGGTCGATGTGAGTGTGCGACTGTTTTTTTTGTGGATGAATGTTGATGCTAACAGTACAAAATCATGCAGCTAGAGCTGCATTTTGATCATTTTGCAGTTATATATCTGCAGCATGTACCACCTTCAACTACGTACTTGTGCCGGTTACAAACGGGCCAAAACTGTGCAGGCTGCGCTACACTTTCCATGTGCATATGACATGTTAGGTTAGGGTGGTCTAGGACTACTTACTGTACATATCGCTAGCTAGCTTACATTACATTAGCTACTATACTTTTTGCAGAAACCATTTGTTTATAAAGGTTTCACATCCTTGTTGCTGTAGCTTCAGTTGATCTTAGGTTTCTTGGCAGTGTGTGAAGGTGATTCTTCTCCGGTTGTCTCAAACAATTCCCTTCGAACAGTAGTTGATTGGATTTCGGATGGCTCTCTTTTTTTTCTGCGGGTTCATCTGAATGTGGAGGTGGAGTTATAATACCAACACCCGTATCTGTGATGGTTACGGGTTCATGCTCGGTCTTCGCCGCTGCAGATGAAGTTGCTCCCTCAGTATCTGTGGGGATTGGTGGTAGTGCTGGTAGCCGGACATCTTCAACACCATCTAAAATAAACCTTGGAAAACCTCTACGGCTGACTTTTGCAAGGTGGACGTGGAATATGTGCGTTGTGTTTTCAAGTTGCTCTATTATCGGTGGAAGCACCTGTGGATCTGATCCTGGGATGTAGCTCAGTAGGTCCGTCACTTTCAGTGCAAGCAATGAGTCGGCCTCTGGACTGAAGCAGGTAACCAAAACAGTCCCCGTTGAGTCTGAAAGAAATGCTCTGAAGCAATAGCTGTAGTAAATGTTCTTTCTATTAGCATGGTGTGGTTGCCAATATTTAGAGATTGTATTTGATAGAATATGCGTAATTGGCACTTTTTGGCTGTAACCGGAAGTTGTGTATGGATACAGTATTTACATACCTGTAGTTTGGCAGTGGCTTTATGCCCGGCTGCTGGCAATGCCGGTGTGGCATTGTTTCGGCAATTTTGTTGCCGCAAACTCTGCATCGATTGAAATACCAATCTGATTGCTCATCAATTTTTGTGATGGTTGCCTCAATAGTAAACTGTTGCTGCAGATGTCAATAGAAAAAAAGTTAGTAGCATGAGTGTTTTGTTAAATTTTGATACTTTTGTATGAGTTGCACCTACCGTGACACTTTCCGGACTTGCCTGCATCAGCATACTTACTGGAGTTAATCTGTGTGTTGGTAGTTGGCCTGTTTGCTGCACATCAGTTGCCGGTAACTGCAACGGCTCAGTTATAAGACCCATCTGTTCATACCTGTAGTGACAAAATCATCAGGATGTATCTCGTTATGTTGTTGTCTTTGAGAAATATGTTTTCAGGAAACTTATAGCTGGCGAATATGGTCCGCTTCTTGAATCCGTGGATTCAGATAATAGTATGTTGCCGGGGTAGCTGACAACTGTAGGCCTCCTGTTTGTGAAACAATGTGTGATCATGGGTGGGTCATTTTTGTATCCTCATTTTTATTGTTTATGCAAAAGTATGCAATATACCTGAAAACCTTTTTGCCCAGCAAGAGCTGACAGCAAGGATTACCGGTTGATCCAGCAGATTGTGAAGGTGATAACATTTCCACTGTGTAAAAAGCCTTATGTGTCATTACTCTATTGAAAATGTGTTATTTCAAGTGATATTTATGGAACTTACTGCAGATTCTAGATGTCTATGTTCCTGCGCGTAATCCTGTTTGTTGTAGCGTCGTCAAACTCTCTTATCGGGCCAATATTTCTGATAATACCGATGTAATCTGTTTGAAAGAAAGGTAATGCTTATTGTATATTTTATGTAAAATAATGTTGAAACAATGTATATTACCTGTTAGTGTGTAGTCGCGTGCATCTGCTCGTAGGCCCAACTCGTTGTATGACACAAAGTCGAAATAATGGTCTGGAAAACCTTCTTCTTCGGCAGGAGTAACCTGAGTGTATTTTCCAAACAGCAGTGTCATGGGGTTGTTCAAGGTGCGCTGCCAGTTCTCTGTCTTTTTGCAACCAAATCGTTCAATTTTGTAGCAGTAGCCAGTTTCAAGCTTTGTGTCAAACAACCTCATGTCCCAAAGTTGTACGTTAGCCTGAATAGCCCCTCCCTGTAGAAACGATGGTTAGTGGAGTTCACAATATTTGCCGTTGGTATGGTAGGTTTTAAAAGCAACGAATGTCAACCTTTTTATCCGAAAGGATAAAGCAAATGCCAATAGGATTTGGATCCGGCACATTCTTCGATAACCATTTTCTATACACTTTGATATGAAGTGGTTTGTCAAAATCCATGGGTTTCAGGTCCATGAGATCAGGAGTCTCCATTTCAATGGCAGGTGCTTTGCCTTTGTCTAAAGAACGTGCCGGTGTCACTTCTTCAGCTTGTTGCTTTTCGGGTTCATCCATAGTGGGAGCGACGTCTTTGCCTTTATCTGTCATATCTCTGAAATTTGCAACAAATGTTGTTAGTAGTCATTGTTTAGGATATACTAGTGATGCATCCACCATGCATGTCACCAATAACAGCCAGACATGTGATTTGTAGTTATGCGTTTAGATACAATAATAGAGAGCAATTATTCCAAATCTATGTCTGAGACATACCATAGTCGCCAACGTAGTATACCAATAAAAAGGAACAACGGCAAATCCAAAGGATACAATAAGTTTCTTGGTGTGTTTAATAATATAAAGTGGATGTAATATGCATACTCACATATATTACGCAACAGATATTAAGAAGCGTCAAAACCTTATAAATCTATTTGCGCCGTCAAATGACCCTAGTTGTCGTTTCAATTACACTATTATCGGTCGCATCAGTAGTAGGCAGGCGATGTTCATAAGCTATGGAAAATTAGCATAGCGTAATGTTATAGACATGAATAAGTATAGTGATTAATCTCAGTTCCGTGTAATGGTACGTGGCAGTACTAACTATTCGGAAACATATGTATGATGGCATTCTAGGCATCAGTAGCAATGAAATTCTCGTAGTAATGGAATGCAACTATTTTTATTGATATAATGGGGTTTAATATGAACAATAATGACAACCCATGTGAAACTTGTTTGGCCGAGAATAAGTGAATACTACAATTTATATATGTAACTAATGCATTAGTTATATGTCTATCAATTAAATTGGCAGTAAATTACTAATAGTATTAGTGAAACAGGGTTGGGAAAAATATGGTACTAAACATACACCTATACATAATAATATGAGGCTGGTAACTGATCAACGCAGGTATTTATATCAGCCACTATGGCTGATGCCTAATCTAATGTCGTTGGTATCATTAAAATGTAGAAAGCTAATGATTGCGAAGAATAAATATATGTAATATGGTGGCCATTTACAAATAAAAATATGCCTATAACCTGTGTGGCATTGATTTTCCTTAAAAAGTCTGTATAGACTATATTTTTGGTAGTGTTAGGCTGTCTGTCCTGCGCTGTTTGAACAACCATCTTCAGGCCGTCCGGTGATGTAGCTCGCGAAAGCGCTACGTATAACTGCCCATGACCGAAAACTGGTTCAGGAAGATAGAAACCAATTTTTTTTAATGACTGGCCCTGGCTTTTGTTGATAGTCATTGCATAGCAGACCTTGGTAGGAAACTGGCGCCTTTTAAAAATAAACGGTAGTTTTTCATCGTTAGATGTTAACATTATCCTAGGTATGAACACCTTCTGCGCTACGCGGGTACCAGTAATGATCTTTGCTTCAATGACTTTTGTAAGCAACTGACTAACAATCATTCTTGTACCATTACACAGTCCCCCTGCTAAATTAAGGTTTCGTAACAGCATTATGGGTGTGCCAATTTTCAGTTCCAATGTATGGGGAGGGAAACCCGCAAAAGTTAGCGAATTCAAATACTCTAATGGATAAAGGAGCTCGGTTGCACCGCCATCATTTCCTCGCGGTACTATTTCATCAACACTGCTATAAAATGTACTAACACATTCTACCATTCCCATAACCTGTTTATTTATTACGTCAACCGTTTCATTTTTAGGACACACTATTGCCCTGTCCTGCAACGTTTCTGCACATGGTTGGCGTAGTATCGTGTCGTCATATATAAAGCTGATCAGTTGCAATTTCCCTTCATCAGTTGCTGGAAAGCAGAATCTTTCAGGGACGTGGATCCACGAACATTCCTCCGGATTCCCAGTATCCGGCTCACCAATAACACCGTCCCCTATGTCGAGTAACCATTTGGAGAATTCTATTGCTTGTTGCTGTTGCTGAGGAGTATTTGAAAATGAGTGTACACGCATATTCTGATGCAGAGAATAAAACTTTGAAATTCTGCCAAAGATACGATTCGAAAACTGATGAGGCTATAATATCATTTTTAGTTCCCTTTTTTTTAACCGGCATGGTTTGCCTAAAGTCTCCTCCGAGCATTATGCTTCTGTTTCCAAAACTGGCATTTGTTAGATCAAAGATGTCTCTTAAGGTGCGGTCTAGTGCTTCAAAGCATCTTCTGTCGTTCATCGGTGCTTCATCCCAAATGATGAGGTCTGTTTGCTTTAACAGTTGGGCAAGTTGAGTAGTTTTCTTGAAACTGCAAACGGATTCATCCGTTAGTTGGAGTGGGAGCTTGAATCGTGAATGCGCAGTCCGGCCCGACAGTAAAAGCAGCGACGTTATACCAGAGGAAGCCACCGCAAGAACGATCCTGCCCTCTGATCTAAGAGTAGTAATAATCGTTTTCCACCCCAGTACCACCATGCCCGTACACAAAAATCATCTCCTGTTTCTGCTCGATTTTCGCCCGTACAATGATGTCAAATATATGTCGTTGTTCAGCGTTTAGTTTCGGGATAAGCGTGTCTCTTTCGCGTGCCAGCTCTGCTCGATTATAGCTTCTCTCTTCCATTATACTGCGATTTCTTAAAACATTTAGTAAATTGTTTGGAGGCATCGGTATACCATAATCTGCCAATGATTTACCATGGTGAGCAAGCGCCGCCTCAAGCTCGTACAGAACACCGCCCCTTAGATGCGGCTCGTCTATGTGAGTAAACTGGACATCGTGGATGGAAGACAATATTCTTGGAATATCATCGGCCATGTGCTGCCAAAAAGAATTCCACAGATGTAGGGGATCTGTACAAATAACGCTCTAAGTTCTGATGCGCTGGCAGTTGCCGCCGCTTCCTCAAGTGTTGTGAACCATTCACCGTCATTTTCAAGGAGGCCCAACGCTTCTGCTGCAGCTCTATACGTTGGATAAACATGATTGTTAACTGTCCTTATACCCGGAAAAGAAGTACAACCTCGCTGATGACATAACAGAAGCCGTTGATAAAACAAATCTCCAGAGCTTGGATGAACATATGTCAGTCGCCCTATAGATCGTTTGTTCGTGTTCTGTCTTGGAAACCATTGTTTATCTTTTTTTGACCAAACAAATTCTGAAGGAAACTGTAAATACGTCAAATGTCTACCGAAAGTGTAGAACCTGTTAAATTGCAACCATTCAGTAAGCGTTGTTCAACAAGCCAGTCATTGTTCACTATTGATTGTAATTGCTGTGTATTTCTGAGTGTCACATGTTGCATATTTTCAGGGTGGACTGGTAATATCTGGACTGCCGGATCCCGACTATGTATATCAAATCCCAGGATACGCCAGCACGCTTCATGAGGACCAATATAATGTGCATCCATGAAGTTTTTTATTTCATCAATCACTGGGGGCGGACCTACGGTTGTTGAAGTAGTAGCACTTGAACTTGTCCCTTCATCATTTAATGCAGTATGAAGCCTTGTTATCCTACGCTACAATTCTGTCTGTGCCTTTAGATATGTATTTGAATAGGTACTTGATTAACATCGTCCAGCCACAACACTCGACATTTATGTGTGTAAAATGCCATAAAAGCTTTCGGTTTGTAAGGAACCATACCCATTATCTAGCGAACATTGTGGCGGGTAACGTTCATATAAAGGTCTCTTCGGCGGTAATGCATTACCCTGCATCGTCGATGAATGTGTGAACCCAGTAGTCTTTTGGAAAAAATTGCCGCGTCATGCGTTCACGCATACCGGGGCAGGGGCTAGACCGCAAGGTCCATGCATCATGAATTCGCTAACAACTCTAAATGCCTCTGGATCAGCAATACTGTCTGGTAACTCTGCGGATACACATCTGTCAATATCTCTTGGGTGTCATTGTCCTGGGACCGCTGTTGTTCCATAACAATATGTGGCAATGAGGTAAACCCCTTTTCTGAAACTCGACAGTGTACAGCATTGAAAATAGAAATATTGTTAGCTAACGGAAAGCCGTAAAACAGTACAGACGCTATTTAAATCTTTATAATAAATTGGAGTATCAGATATTATTAGTAACTGAGTAAAAGAATGTATATAAGTATTTGGAAATTAGGAATTGTTGTTACCTGCAATGACGGGACCAAATGGTTTCCCATCCCTCACGAATTTGATGAGGTTGTGTATCTTGCGCTCAAAGACCCTGTCAACCACGTCTGGTCTATCAGCGGCAGTCAGGTGTGGAAATGACCGCATATATTCTTCTATTTCTGGCCACTTGACATTGCACGTAAAAGTCACAAAGAAAGTGGGATTCCCATGCACCCGGCATATTGCAAGCGCGTCCAAATAATGGCTGTACATGTATCTTGGCCCACCAGTAAATGATGCCGGAAGTATAATTCTAGACCCCACTTGCGAATCGTCACGATCACCTCTGGCAACAGCATCATACAGACCCGATAAATACTCACCTCTAATATCCGACTGCTTCTGCCTTATGAAATCCATCCAGTTTTGTTCGATGGAACAGTAATCCATAACCACATATTGTTGAAAGAGCCGTCCACCTCTTGTAAGGAGCCCTGATCTATTAACGCGATCATGTATCTGGTAAGCATAGTACGCGTGCATTGTCAATCTCTTATCAGCCTGCGGTTCCGCAGTAGCCACATCTATTAATCTGAGGCCGGTGTGGTACCCTTGTTCACCATAAATGAAAAGCAGCGGCATTTGGAATGCCATGTAGCATGGATGTAACTTTTTAACTCTTTGTGGGTCCCCTGAGTAAGATTAAATGACTATGTCAAATTCATATTCGCTTTCAGGACCATCCTGGTACACTATAGCTCCTATGGACTCCGCCGTAGGTAGTTCATGCTGCACTGACCCCACAACATTATATAATCTGACCTTAAACTCAGGGATTTCACCTTGCACCAGCTTGTCTCTGGCACACCTGAATAGCTGCACCAGTGCGTTGTGCTCATCCAATACTTGTATCAAGCCTTCAACTATATCCTCTCTAAGGCGACTCCCATCCCCGCTCCTAAAGTGAGCCAGCCTATTATGAACCTCATGTTCCGTGTCATAGATGTATAGCTGAAGGAACCGTGGATCTTTACCCGCCTCTGGACACAATCTCCCAATGTGATGGTATATCTGGCCCGACACTTTAAAAACATAAGGTCCCCTACCAGTGTTTATACTTTCGTCAATCGTTGCGCCCAGTGATGTCATGGAGAACATCTGATTATATGCACAAATATTTGACATGAAATGACTATCGCTGAAAAGCTGCTCTATATATAGTGGATATACTCGCGGTGTGAATAGCATGATGCTTCCACCCTTGCAGCATCGGTTATATAAGGTTTCTGATCGTTGAGTTGATACACTTAGACGCTCTTCAAACCAGAAACGGGCATGACAGTTTGAACAGATGCAATTTCAAGCACCGTATGCCTTGTACTCTGATGGTGGTCCTGCAAATTAACCCATGTTAATTAAAAGCTGAATAATCTATTTTGCGCTTACTATGAATCGTTTTAAAAATCAATTTATTTTAATGGAACAATGTTAACCATTCGGCCTTGCGTGGTGTTGGCGTATGTCCCAACATACAAACCCCCCGGCATATTAGTAAAATGCCGAGGAACCTAACTCTCCGGTACGGACACAAAACCGCCCGGCACAACACGCAATCTTCCGGATAAAGCATCATAGTCATTTAAGGACAAAAACAAGTAAACCCACCGGAGGGTTAAACATAACCCTCGGCATAATGGATTCCTGACATCACCACATATATGAGGAAATGAATCTCAAGTCGAGAACCAGCGACCTTTACGAGACGAGAATAAAAGCAGTAAAATCAACTCCCTGAAAGAGTCACTATCGCCCACATGACCCTCGGGTGAGGACAAAAACTCCACGCCTATAAAAGGAACCAAGCTACAACACACAAGGGTAACTGATTTCTAATCCCCTTTCATTACTATTTTACTTTGACATATCATTATACTCATTCTCACGGGCTGGGTCTAGGGATAAAACCCTGGACGAGGCTAACGCGTGTTGTCTTTGTGTTTACAGATCCGAAAGTACCTAATCCGGAGGACTTGACCGAAGGATTAGCTTGTTAGGGTAAGTACAACTTTTTACCTTAACACGTGGACTGGCGTTGGTACTGATTCCTGACCATTATAGTTTGTGGATGGAGCACGTGCACGACCAGATGGGCGAGCTGCTCGATTTCCACGTCTAGGAATAGCTATACAAAAATAGACGAAGCAACATCATGAATAATCTGTTACAAAAAAGAAAGTAAATGACAACTATTTAACAACACGGCTGGCAGATAAGTATAACTCACATTGTATAACTCCTGACGGCTCGGACTGACAACCCTCAGACAGAGCATGATGTTCAGTATTTGAAGACGATTCCATGTGTGGGTGCATCAATGGTGGCAGCACATTTGACGTGCACGATCGAATGGTCGCTGATACCTCTTCCTCCAAAACCAAGGGCTCTGGTATACACAAACCTGTAAGGTTACATAAGCACATGATGTCCACCAGACATTAACAAATACAATAACAAAGTATAAACAATTGATGGTGATTGAATCTACAATCATTTTGAATATTGGTAAGGGACAAACCTGTGACCACAGATGTACAGCGACTTGATACCGCAAAACTTGTCACTCCTGAAGCTTGAGGAGGCTGAAAGCCATCACCAATTGCACATACAGGCTGGCGAGAACTTTTTGGACGACGTGATTGTATCCCAATTGTCTCTGATAATGGAAACAAAATGCAACAACCGGTTTATACACATGCTGGAAATCGAAAGCATCCGCATGTCATGTAATATGTTAAAGACATTAAAAATGAGTAGCTATAAGAACGCGACCCCACCCTCAATAGGTTGCTTGCCTTTAATAAAATGGTCGGCACTTTCTAAAAAAGATGGTGGGCGAAACTGAGGAGAGGGTGAACCATGGTATGGCATTTCAGATTCGTAGCTACTGTCTCGTTGCCCAGGGAGCTGCACATTTCCCGTCTGAAAGTCCAATACCAAAGGGGCCCTCTGGCGCACCTACATAGAGCAGTGTGAGAGTGGTAAGGAAAGGAAAAGGCATGCACAAATGAAAGCATAAATATGTTAGCATAATTGATACTCCGAAACAAAATGCAACATGAACCTTTATCAAAACCAAGTGGACAACGAACATGCGATGAAAAGGTATCATATCTAAACGATGGGTTTAGGCCCGTGGGATGGGACAGGCAAGCTTCCAAGGTTGAACCATGTGCCGCCAAAGGTGTACGCATATGATGATGCTGCAATTAGAAAGAGATCCCAATCAATGTTCAAACCACAACATGTATGCCAATACAAAAATAACCTGTGTAAAGAATTGACCAAAGATGAAGATTCCGATGTGTGCTTATAAGTAGGCACATTCTCATGGGTTGGCCTCTTAGCAGGACGAATAAGCACAGCTTCCAAGGCAGGGTGCGCAAATCTGAAGGCAAAGCATGTGTACACAGAGAAGAGAACATAGAATGATCCGGCAATGACATATTTTTAGGCCCCGGAAGACATTCCATAGATGACACACGACTGACGGAACCAAGATCACCAACATGTACGGGGGTGGACAAACCGCTAACTGCTTCACAAACCTGCACGAAGCAACAACCATATGACCATTACATGCAAGGTAGCATAACAGACCTATTGACCTACAAATACAACATCCAAATTACCTGAGCATCAGTTTCCGCAGCGCGCTTAGACACCGTTCCACCCCCCTGTTAGACCTGTCAAAACCTTCCTGAATAAAGCAGGCGGGACTGCCAACACGTTTCCTTTTCAACCCCTGACTGGCCGCTTTGTCAGCCAACTTGCGCTATACACTTCTGTTTCCTGTCCACATCATATGACACACCTCGATAAACAACAGTCTCCGGCACATGAGGAAAACCATCGGACACAGCACACCTATTTACCGGCAGCGAACCACAACGACGATCCAACCCAGCGTGTGTAGCAAAACCATCTCCTCCGACCGCCAAACCACCAATACTTGTACCATGTGTGACCACAACAGGTATAGGCACGTTTTTTTTTTTTTTTTGAGTTTGCATGGCTTATGTAAACAGGAAATAACTACCAAGTAGCACAATACATATACAAAATGGAAACACAAATTTTGCACAATAATTATAGGGATAAACTTTGAGGATCATCATGGCAAAACAAATCGAATGAGTCAGTAACTTATAAACCGAAAAAAGAAATCAAAGAGGCATGCAACGTTCCAAGAAACAGTCATACAGCTGAACTAAGATGCTAACTTAAACAATAAACATAAACACACAAACTCAAGGTAATACACAACACATGCAGCAGTCATACACCTGGATAAAGAAAATAAAAGACTAAAAACAGGCTAAATGTTTGAACTCATGGTACATGCATAACCAACAGTCACAAACATTCAAAAAGAAGTATATAACATGCAGTAAAAGCAGACACGCACAAAAGCATAAACCAATCATCTCAGATCTGGAAAACCTACCTACAGCCTAGGTGGTTGCTTCTGGAGAAAGGCAGGTGATATGAAAAGATGATACGTTCGTAGCAACTCAATATAGCAGAAATGGACGGGCCAACCAAACATGAATGGGCAGCTATCAGCTGGGCCACGTAAGGCAAGCCCAATAAAGTAAGCTTCGAAGAGCAGTCACTGAACCGGGTCAGAAATGTGAGTCTGGCCTTTACATATGAACCGGGTATCTGTAGAAACATGGCTAACGCTTTGGTTGCTGCGTAGGAAGGCGTGCTAAAAACAAATACAACCGTCGCAGCGCAAGGAACATATCACCGTTGCAAGAAACGGCTGGAAAATAATATTGTATACCTTGGTTAGCGAGTCCTCGTCCCATGTTTTATATAAGATAATTGATAAATTTTATTTTAGAGTCAAACTTTTAATTTATAAACAGTCATTGATGTAAAATATATATATGAGCGTAAAGTATAATATTATAAGGAATATGGAGAAGGGGTAACATTTCTCACTTTGAGAGTTTGTAAGTATTTCATATGTAAGGTATGTTTGGCGTGAAATATTGTGAAAAATTATTGAAGTTTAAGATTATTTTGTTGAAAAATAAGTTTTTGTTAAAAAATAATTTTTGTTTGGCAAACTAAGGATTATAGATTATTTTAGAAAGATACGTTCTCAAAAAATAAGTTCTCAAAACCCGTTTTTATAAAGATGCTGGAGATTATATTTCATTTTACATTTTTAATCTACAAGTACAACTAGTTTGCCAAACACTCAAAGACCTGGTCCGAGACTTTGTTCCCTCTTCATCCTCTGATAGATGGTCATGCTTGTTAGATGCCTCTAACACCTACCAGGTTCGGTTTCTAAGAAAAGTAATTGATGAATTTCTCGTGTTCAAATAGTGACGTGATACGATGGAATAAAACCATACCGATCAAAGTCGATTTCCATTCGTGGCGCATCGGAAACGATCGTATCCCAACAAGACATAATACTTACCTGGTATTGACCTCGATTCGATCCTTTGTTCGTTGTGTGATGAAGGCCTCGAAGATGCAAACACCTATTCGTTGACTATCTATTGGCCGTACACGTATGATCCATGGTGAAAAATTGGTGGTGATTGGATAACTATCGTAAGACATTGTTGGACCTAATATCTTGGTGGGGACTCGGTAACTCTTGACAAGCAATACAAGACATGTTTCGATGCGGTAGTTCAGACTACCTTGATTATATGTCGATATCGTAATTGGGTATGCTTTGACTTGGAAACCTCCTGGACAAGACACCCATGTTGAGGAAATTAAAATCCTCTCACATTCATGGGTTCTAACTAGGAATAGGAAATTTAAGCCGGATTGGCTTGTTTGGATTGATAACCCGGTCAAAGCATGTACTATTTTATTCTACTTACTTTTTTCTAGCTTCTTGCTAGTGCGTTTTAATCACCCTAAAGGCCCGTTTGGTTCAGCGGAATCCTAAGGATTCTGGTGGAATTGGAATCCAATTCCATTCTATAACGTGTTTGGTTGAAAAATTTAAAGAATTTGGAATCTGAATTCTATTCCTACTTGTTTGGTTTTAAGAAATGGAATGGAATCAATTCCATTCCTCTCGAAATTCCTTCAAAATCCCATATATAAATTCAATATTTCATTAATATAGAATGATTGCTTACAATTCCACGATCATATTATCTTTATTTATCATTATTATTATTATTATTATTATTATTATTATTATTATTATTTATTTTATTTATTTTATTTATTAATTTTTTTTTTATTATTTTTTTAATTTTTAATTTTTAATTTTTATTTATTATTTATTATTTTATTATTATTATTATTTTATTATTATTATTATTATTATTATTATTATAAACGATCATTTAATTATTATTGTTATTATTATTATTTTTTATAAACAACCATGTTATTAAGATTTAAAAATTATTATTTATTTAAAATTGAATATAAATTATTATTTATTTAAAAATTTATATTTTTATTATATTTAAAAATTATTATTTTTTAAAATTAAATATAATTTATTTATAGCTTACTTTTTTAATTTATACTTTAAAAAATACAATTGTATTTTATATAAAAAAATTATTATTATAATTTGATAAGTAATTTATTTATTAAATAATATTTAGTTTATTAATCTTAAACTAAAATTAAATTTTAAATATTTAAATATAATTGTTTTTTCATTTAATTCTTTTTCCAACCAAAACACGCTAGTATTCATAGATTTCAATTCATTGATTTTAAATCCTGGATTTCAATTTCTAACATTCCATTCCTTCACATTCCAATTCCTTAAACAGATTCCAATTCCGTCAAAAACATTCTGCGAACCAAACGAGCCCTAAGTATATAGGCACAACCATGAAGGAATATGGAAATTAATTTACTAAAAAGGGACTCGATGATACTTCTGCTCTTTTCCATTTTAGGTTATAGCTTCTTTTTTTACCTAGATTTCTGATTCGACATTGCGAGCTGACTAATTTCAAGACGACTACCCATTTGGATAGCCTGGAGTCCGTGCAGGTGAACCTCTCAGAACCACAAAGGATTAATTTTCTCCCTGTTAAATTCAAACTCTTGACCTCCTCTTAAGAAAGTTGGTATCTTACCGCTGGGTTACTCCTTGTGATTAGTTATAGCTTGTTATGCATCATTAAATCTTGAAGGATGGGTTCTTCTAAGCATGGTGGTTTGGCTAATGGGCCGAGGTCGCAGTCACCGGGTCATTTGCGGGGCTAGGCTTTTATTATGCTCGAAATTGAAATTGATTTTTGAGACTTGTTTGGAAATTGGCTTGGGGTGGGGCTTATTATTGCAAAATTACTAAAAATGATATAATTAAATGAGTTTTATTATATATGTTAGATATTTTTGTTGGTAAATATGTAATTTATGGTTCATAAGCCCCGGGCTAAAGTTTTTAGCCCCTTTTATGGGGCTAAAGTTTTAAGCCCCTTTTAGGGCTTATGATTTCATACCAAGCATTTACCAACTATAGACTTATTTTTCTGCTTATTTTAGAAGCCCAAGCCCCATAAGCCCTTCATATGCCCCTCCCAAAACACACTCTATGTGTGATTCTAAATAAATTGTAAATTGTGTCAAATACCAAAGATATAATTTATAAATTGTGTGATCAATTGAGATTACAACAACCTATATTTATACGCTAATATAATTTTAATGAACAAGATACCTAATCCTATTTAGAAACTATATAAACATAATAATGATAAATATAAACCTTATAAATATTGTATTGTCTAATACTTCGCGTAGTTTGAATTGTAGGCTTTCAAACGGACAAACGAGCACGAATGTAAAAGCCGCTTCTTATTCTTCTTCTTTTCCTTGTTGGTTTAAATGGATATAGACTTGTATTTGGTGACAACGACAAAGTTGTATAATACCGCTTGACATTTCCTTTGACGCTATTATTTTTTTACATCACGCTTGGCCAAGCAAGAGTGATTGGCATTTTGTTGGTCAACTTTTGTCGTTGACGAGAATGATTTGCGATGACGAAGAAGATAAGTATAGAAAAATTCAGTTGATTGGTGGCTACTCAACATATTGTGGGTGTATTATGACGGCTAGGGCTTTATGTGATAAAAGATAATACGTTGGATACGAAAGTTAAAAACTATTTAAACAATCACAATAAAGTAAACATAAATAAACCGGGATTCTTTTTTATCATTGACGAGTAGTCGATGATCGGTGGATAACAAATTTATGTGGTTACAATAAAGTGTGTGATCAATTGAGGTTACACTTAACTTATATATATAGACTAACATAATTTTGATGGACATGATACGAAATCGTGGCGACAATCGTGTAGCACAGACATGACTCACGCCACCTGGTCACATCGCTTTCCTCCCACACTGCATACGACCAGATTACGCCGATTAACCGACGGTTTTTTTTTCAAACATTTTAAACATTAAATTTAAATTCATTAAAATTAAAAAAAAACATTACAATACTAAATTAAAATAAACATTACAATACTTAAACTAATAATCTAAACCGTGAAGGTTTTGATTGCTTGACTTTCATCAATTCTTGGGTTTGTCCGTCAAAGCCGGTCGACGTGTGTAGAAGATTATGCTTGCCTTCCGCTTTGATAGCCTCAAGAGCTCGTTTCTTTTTTTCATCTCCAAATTTTTTCCTCAACCGATAAGAATCTTCTAAACCCTCCTTATTCTTACCTTTCTCCCTTTTGACTTTCTTGATTTTTGAAGAAAGTTTTTGCCAACGATTTTACAAATGATTCCGATGGTTCATCATCAAGACGGAGGAGGATGATTTCTTTGTTGCTTTGTCACGACTGCCGCCGCGTGATTCTCTAGTCTCATCATCAGAATCATCAACATCTTGGACATCGAAAGGATCACGAGCTTGGGTTGAACCCGGCATCTCAGTGTACTTCCAAGCATCATGACCCTTTAAAACTTTTCAACACTCCTCCAAAGTGAAATCATGACCGCATCGCCATACGGTATTCTTTTGAAGTTGTCTGCCTATATCATTCTCACCACTTCCACGGTTATTCTTGATATTATCAATGATAGCTAATAATTACCGGACCTATTACGAATCCTATTCTTCCATTTGGTAGTGATGGAGTTGTAGGTTCTGGTCGAGGCGCTTTCATTTTAAAGTACTTCTATCACTAACTCCCAGCCGAAGCTGGTTCAGTTTTCTCCGAAGTTTTCCTCACATGAACCAAGCTTTACAGCGCGACCTCTTCCGCCTTTGTCCATGCTTCAACGGTCTTCTTGCCTTTCACCTTGCTTGTTTCGGGCTTCTTGCCTTTGTCTTTGCCTTTGAAGCACGCCTTGATTGCCGCTGGTTTGATGGGGACATTTCTTCCGAACGGTTTTTTTTCATCATCGAATCTTAACGGAATGGAATCATGGTACGAACTCATGCTATGAACCATGACCGAATCCTGGCCCATCGAAGATTTGACTTTGGTAGTTTTGTGTCGGATACTCCGGCAAAAAATATTCCAAATTCATGTCAAGATTAGTACTGCCGAAAGGTTGATACTTGGAAGGATAAAAAGTTCATGTTTGGATGGTATGGGACGACCCACTAGGTTCTCGGCTTAATCGGTGTAAGGACGCTGGTGGGACAAAAGGACGGTTAACGTAAAACGGGTTTTGGTTTTGATTTGGCTGTGCTAGTTGTGATTGATATTCAAAACTTTGTGGACGAAAGCGAATAGGCCGGTTTTGTTGTGGTGTTATACGGTTAACTCGTTGTTTCCCAGAGAATTCATATTCGGGATTTTGTGGTAGTGATCGTCGGTTTGATGTGGTGGGGTATTTTTCGACATTTTGAATGAAATTAATTGAAGTCAATATATAATGAGAAATGTGAGTGGTTAATCATGGTTTGGTGAAGTTGGTATTTATAGAGTGGTAAAATTTTTATAAAATTTTTTTTTTTTTTTTAGTTTAATGCCCCAAAAGGTTGATTTTTTATTTTTTTTTATTTTTTTTTTTTATTTTTATTTTTTACATTCAATGCCCCAAACGGGCAAAAAAGTGGTTGGAGTCCAAATTTAATATCGGTTGAATTTCGGATTGATGTCCAAATTATTCCCTTATCGACCGATGTCATGACCTAGTGCCACAAACGGGTCAACCGATGTTAACATCGGTTGTGGCTCAAAAAATTCGGTGACCAACCGATGTTTTCAGGTCGATTGTGTCGAGCCTAATCCTACTAGAAAACTAGATAAACATACGTATCCCTTATATTAACTTATCTTTTCTTTCACTTGGCCAGATAAATTGTAGTATGTTTATAAATCGAAAAACATCTCTAAGTTCGATAGATTAGTTTTGATAATCCTTGTAGCACTACACTATCACCCACCCACCCACCCACCCACCACCTTTCTATCATTGTTTGTAGCTCCTTGCTAATGTTATAATCCAATGATCGCTAAAAATAATTTGTAGCTTATCGTGTTTTAGATATCAATAGGAAAATCACGTACTTCAGACTTCTCATGAATTAGTTCGTGATGCACATCATGAGAATATACATAATGATAATGGAAACATATTTTTCATCATTTGGGTCATAACGTTTGATAACTTTTTCACATAAAGCTTATTTCACAATTGTTTCACGATATGTATTTGCCTTATTTCAACGATTGTAAATAATTTAACAGATTTTATATGCAACAAAGGTCTAACACGTTTACTACCTATGAAATATTAGAACATCCACATTACTCAACCTCTCATAAGTTTTTTTCATTTTCATATCACACTTTTTATTAGTTTTTTAAATACAGTTTTCAAATCATTTACAACTTATTATTATGGGGCATTTACATATATATCCTTGCAAAATTCAAAAATTACATATAAATCTTTTTGATGCATTAAAAGCATTGTACTTTATTCATCAAAAACTGGTAAAAAAGATATATATGTAATTTTTGAAATTTACAAGGATATACATGAAATTATGCCTATTATGGAAAACGTGTAACCGCTAAAAATTATTATTATCAGTAATGATTTTTAAAAACATATAACCGCATCTACTATATAAAAACACACAAACCATTATCTCTCTCACAAACATCTAAAACATCAGTAATAAGGCTGAGTGTAACCGGTGCAATAAAATCTAGTCACAGGATATCCGTCGTCGCGGCATACCCTGCTAGTGTATACAACTTATAATAGATGAATGCATCTCTCTCCTCATGGTTTTAAAATTAAGACTTACAAAATACAAAGCCTATTGTACAAAATATAATGCATTATTAATTATCTTTCTCATCAATCTTAATTTTAAGACTTACAAGTCGTAAAACTTAATGTACAAAATACAAAACACTATTAATGTGGTCAAGATATTTAATATAGTTAATTAATTAACTGGTCAATAAATACAATTAATGCAGTTATTAAAACACCCCTTACACAAGAAATACAAATTATCAAGTATATTGTATAACCAACTTAAACATAATTCCTGCATTAAAATGTCACTAATACAAATAATAAAGAACATTATACTAATATTCAAGCCCGAATCCGGGAATGGTCCAATGGGCCCGAGCCCAATCCAGTACGATCCAAACGCGACGAGCCAAACGGTCGAGCACGAGCTGCACGCCAAACGCGGGCCAGCGTTCGAACGCACGAGCTAAACGAAATTCTTGAAATCGTAAATTTATTATCAAAAACATAATAAACTAAAATACATGATTTACCTGGAAAATTTTATTTCGGGTATCATCCGCCGCAGAGCGGGTACCCCGATTAAATGTCACTAATAAATAATAAAGCACATTATACGATATTCGCCCGAACGGTCAACGCTAGCCTAGCGAAGTCAACTGGGCCAAACGGCTCGAGCTCGAACGGGCATGGGCCAAATAGCACGGCCCGCCAACCGCCGGGTCGAAGCACGGGCTAAACGAAATTCTTGATATCCATAAATTTATTGTCAAAAAGAACATAATAAACTAAAATACATGATTCACCGAAAATTTTTATTTCAGGGTACCCACCGCCGTAACGCGCGGGTACCCTGCTAGTATAGAATGATGGAGTTGATAATTTCTTACACGTTAAGCTAAACCACTTTGACATGTTCAATTGGCAATGGGACAAGATATTCCTACTCCTCCTATATCTTATATTCCCATCCCCCTAATTTTTTGCATTTTTTTATTTTTTTTTTATTTTTTTTTTTAATTTTATAATTTTGTTTATATCAAAAAACTATAAACCTGAAAATGCAGAACAAAAAATATAAAGTTTAGAGTAAATTACACCGTTCGTCCTTGTGGTTTGCGTTGACCGCACTGTTTCGTCCTTTGACCGAAAAAAATACGCCGTTCGTCCCTAAATGCGAAACGTTATTCGCCGTTAGTCCTTCGCTTTAACTGCTCTGACTAACCTTCGTTAAATCCCTCATGTGCCATGCACTTGAGGTTATAATGGTCATTTTACACTAACTTCATCTCCTCCATTCAATTCATATCTCTATCATCTCCAAAAAAAATCAACATCATGTCTAACCATCAAAACCATTTTCACATTCGTCAACCTTTTTAGAACACACAAACAACCTCATTAAAACCACAAACAAACTAAAATCAAACCCCAGTAAAAGCGCAACCATTTGCTTACTCAAAAACTAGGCACGTCCCAAAAATAACCCATCCCAAATAACGACACAAAAATCCCACTTCTGACCGTCCCAGTTGTAAAACAAACTTAAATCCAAAGTATCACCTAAATGTCCAAGAGCAACACCAGCAATAGATTCCACCCAAATCGACGTACCATATGTTTTGTTAAAAAGAGCCCACGTCTCTTCATATATTCCACCCAAATCCGTAAAATTCGAAACATTCGCAAGATTATCAATAGATTTTATAAAAATATCTTTTAAAGGCCAAGAAACAACACTATTTAAATCATCATCAGATTCATTAACAGGGTAAAGATCCAACTTCATTAAAACCACTTATTCCAAATCACATAAAATTTAATAACTTAAAAACCAAATACCCATTCATTTTTACTTAAATGTATAGACATTAAAATAAAACTTACCTGCCACTCATTTTTGTATTTCAATTTGATGAGATAAAATATAAAAATGAAAATAAAATAATTTAAGGAAAAGATGAATAAGATTTGCAAAAACAGAAAGCCGAAGCGATTTGTGCGTAGGCTTGTGATAATGGATACGGTTTATTGATGGTTTTGTTTTGGGTTTAATTTGGTTTTGATTTATCCGAGAGTTTCTTTTTGAGATTTTGGAATGAGTTTGGGAATTTTTGTTTTTTATGAGGTTTTGATCATAGTTAATTGGTGGTTTCAATGGAGAAGATGATAAATAAAGAGGATGTTGGTGGTGTACTGGTGGTGGATTTTCATGGAGTTTAGGTGATTGTGTTTAATGATAAATAAAATCAAAATTGGTTGTTGTATTAATTTTTGAAAGATGGTGGTGATAAATTATTGTGATGTGAATGATTACTCAAGAAGATTATGAATTTATGATGGTGTGGATGGAAGTTTGGGAAGAAAGAGTTGGGAGAAAAGAGAAAGTCAGGTTTGTGGGTATCACATGGGGTGAATTAACTGGCGTTAGTAAAAGCCGTTACAGCGAAGGACTAACGGCTAATAACATTTCGCATTTAGGGACGAACGGCACATTTTTCTACCAAAAGCACACCGCACACAAACCACAAAGGACGAACGGTGCAATTTACTCTAAAGTTTAATAAGTCAAACGCTTAAAACTGTCAGAAATACGGAACAGAAACTGACAAAAAACTGTGTTATACTGAAATAAATGAGGGACAAAGGGCATCAAAAATACAAACCCTCCCTTCGCAATTGGCAAAGGCAATGTTGATTGATTGATTGATAAGCTCGTTTAATTTGAAAAAAATTCTCAGCATACGTGTACATAATTTTGATGTACAAATTACAAAAATTCTCACCCTTTTAAGTATATTCAATATTTATTCTAGTATATTTCAAAAAAAAATATTTATTCTAGTACAAAAGATATTTTGTTTTCTAAATTAATATTTTAAATAATATTTCGGCTTTATATCTATTATATATCTATTTCTATCTATTAAAAGAGAGTTTTGAGTGAGGTCGTCATTTAATGTGTGGCAATCTTCTATTGGCTAATGCAATTAAATAATATTAATGCTGATGTAATAAATGTAAATTAGATTATTTTTTGTTAAATTATACTGTAATAACGAAACCCATTTAAAATTTATAACAAAAGCCATCTAAAATCTTCTTCAAGAAAAACACAGAGCGCAGTTTTTCACACAGAAAAATGAAACGGTTTTACAAATTCCTATGCTGCTATTCCTTTCTCCCAATAAACCCTAATCACTTGAACTTTTACTTTAAATCTTCAAATCCATTTCTCTTTTCTACACTCTTCATCCATCTATTCATCTTCACTTTTAATTTCTGCCATGGAGCCTAACAAGTTCACTTTGATTGATGAGATCGACAGCAAAAAGGATTCGTTAAAGATCAAGGTTAGGATAATTCGAATTTGGAAACAACCCTACACTACAGATCTGATATTGATGGATGAAAAGGTATTTTAAACAAGGAGTTCGTTAGATAGTGTTTTGATTTTCTTATGTTGAGTACATTTTAATCTAGGATTTTCAGGTAGATACGAGGTAAAAAGGTTTTGGTTTGATTTTAATCAAGGATTTTAATCAAGTTGGTTAAATAGTGTTTTGATTTGCTTATGTTGAGTACATTTTAATTAATAGATAGAAATAGATAAGCGATAAGCACATAAGGTAAAAAGTAAATAACCACCCTATTTTTTTAGTATTAAAAAGAAGGGAAGCACTCATTATGAATAAGGAATGCCAGTTTTTTGTTAAACAAGTAGAATGGTGAATATGGTTTTTCATGTTCAAGGCTCTTTTCTAGAGTTGTAACCGTGTTCTGATAAAAGTAGTTAGTGTTAAATAGATGTATTGACTGGATTGAGGTTGTGTGTGTTGTATCTGATGTTATAAATTGTTGGTAAGTTAAGGGAATGTTGCCTTATCGAACCTTTTTCATTGAATGTCGCTTGGTATTTTGAAACAGTTGTTAAGTGATTCGTTTGATTGGGAACTTGGGTTATAAGTGTTAATTTTTGTCCATCATTAATGAGTATTGGGCGTATCTTATTCTCGTCATGCTAGATATGGTAACTTTAAGTTTATCAGTATGTATTGATTTCTTAGGATGTGAAGGGAAGTACATGACTCCCTAATAAATAAAGGATGTTAGACCTTAAAAAAGAATAATTGGGTAGAAATGAAAATCGAATAATTTTTACTATCATGTCAAATAAGCATCAAAATAATGTGTGCCATCCTACATTGGAAACCGCTATTTACCACTAAATAAGCAGATAATCAGAAGCATTTTGTTTTATCCAAACACTCCAAATTGCTTATTTTTCTAAACACTTTCTGTCCAACCATGTCCCGAGAAGCGATTAGGGTGAAAGAATTTTGCCATAAGTTTTTAGTAACCTATTGTTGAGCCTTACACTAATTGTCCATTAATTATTTTAGGGTGAAAGAATTCATGCTCTGGAAGTTGTGAAGCTTGATACCTACATTTGAGCCCCTTCTTGAACAAGGTTTATTTGTCGTTATCACCAAGTTTGGTGTGGCTGAAAATGGCGGTCAATACCCAATCTTGAAACATCCTTTCAAGCTCAACTTCTACCGTCACACCATCAAAGAGGTGCCATGATTTTCAAGGCTCACTCTATGGTTTTCGCTTTGTTCCGTTTCCTAATATCTTGAACAAAGAGGTTGATGCAACAAAAGATGTTGGTATCAACCCGCAGCCTTTATCCTTTTAATGAATGACATAGATATGCTTTTATATCTTCTTACTTTTGCAGATGTTATTGGCAACGTCGTTTCTTGTGGAAATCTTGATGTTTACAATAACCGTAACGGTAAAGAACAAAAGAGGATGACTTTCGAGTTACTGAGGACTGAGTATGATGCTCTATCTCTATAACCTATGTTATTAAAATGTTACTTTTTGTCAACTTTGTTTTAATTCATTTTAGGTTATTAACTTTACACAAAAATTTTGTTTCAGTAGAGATAATGTTGTTAGTTGTACTCTATGGGATGGTTTTGCACAACAATTAGCAGACTTTGTTAATGGCCATGAGAAGGATGACTTTGTCATAATGATAATTCAGCTTGGCAAAGTTCGTGAATGGAAAGGTGATTTTTCAAAATGGTCTTTTCCATTACCAATTTTCAGTTAGTGAGAGAAAGCATGACCATTTTTTGTTTGAATAATCAACCTTTATTTTAGGCTCCTCAACTGTTCAAAATGCTCTTTTTGCAAGTCGTCTCTTTATAAATGAGGATGTTGAGGAAATTCATCACTTCAAAAAAGGTACACTTTTATTTGAACCAACGCCACCAACACACACACACACAAACCAAGGATTTAAAATATCGTAATCGAAGGATTATGTAGTGTCAATTTTTAATTTCTCCATTTGTTAATAAATGATTAACTGATTATTTTTCTTTTGACATAAATTATTTGTACTATGCGTGTCATGTTTTTATATTTACTTATTCTTTTACAGACTAATTCTTAAGAATGTGTCGTGTTCTTCATCTCAAACTATAAGTAGGTTATCTAGCCAGACGGTTTATACAATTGTGATGAGTTTTCGGTTAAAACCGAAAGGAAGTATATTGATGAGATAGGTGAAGTTAAAAAGGTAGCACATATCTTCCTTTATTAGAAAAAGAATTTCCAGAGATAAGTTTTGTCATTTTTGTAATATACTTCTTTCACTTGGCGGTGTAAGTATGTGTGCAGGTTTGGCACTATCAAATTCATCGAAGAAGAACATGGTTGGTTCTATATTGGCTGTAGCAAGTGTGCAAGGAAAGTGGTTCGTAATCTGAAACCACCGAAGTTTGAAGATGTTGTAAGTGATGAGACTGATGACGATCCACTGTTTTGTCGTAAATGTAAAATAATTCGACCGCACCGCCCAAGGTAGTTAAGTATGAATAAAATGCAAAAAGTACACTTATTTGATTGCGGTTTCTTAATGATATACTTATTTATATTCTAACACCGTGTTCGAGTTCAAGTAAGGGTGCAAGATGGTACTGGAACCACTTCATTTGTTCTAATGGAACGTGAGGTCTTCGTTGATTGGTAAACTGCTGCAGAGATTCGTGCGAGACAGGAAATGGTTGGTTTCTCTATAGATAATTTCTTGAAACTCCAAACTAACTAAAGTATTTTAATTTTTAAGTATTACCATTGGACACACATTCACATTTTTAATCTAATATACAGGCTGATGATGATTCATTCCCTGCTGATTTTAAAGATATGCTTGGAAAGAGGGCTATTTTCAAAATTGAGATCTCAGACTTCAACATTATGAATAGCTTGAGCGTGTATACTGTGTTCAAGTTGTGTGATGATGTTAACATCATGGAACAAATGATGAAACAAGATGAGGAAAAAGAGGTTTTAACATCTATATTCATTAATTTTAATATCTTATTTATTAAAAAGATTGTGTAAAATTTTAAATTGTTTGTTGTTACTTAGGTTGCCGAAGCAGGTGTTGATGTCGACATGGTGAAAAATGGTCAATTTGATCAAGCTTCTCTTGACACAAAGGTAATACAACTTTTTACATTAATATTTTTCAAAAAAATTGTGTCGTGTTCTGATAGAAGTAATTAGTGTTAAACAACAAAGATATTAAGGTATTTGCCTTCTTCAAGTAGAATTATGTATTGACTGGATTGAGGTAGTGTGTGTTGTATCTGATGTTATAAATCGTTGGGTAAGTAGAAGGGAATGTTGCCTTATCGGAACCTTTTTCGATTGAATGTCGCTTTTGTGTACTTTGAAACAGCTTGTTAAGTAATTCTCGCTTTGATTGGGAACTTGGGGTTATTAACCATCATTAATGAGTATTCTGGCGGTATCTTATTCTGTCATGCTAGATATGGTAACTGTAAGTGTACTGTATGTATATGTCTCCCTATCTTATTCGTAGGATGGTAAGGGAAGTACATGACTCCATAATAATTAAAGGATGTTAGACCTTAAAAAAGAATAATTGGTTAGAAATGAAAATCGCATAATTTTTACTATCATCTCAAATAAGCACTATAAAATAAATGTGTGCCATCCTACTTATTGGAAACTGTTTATTTACCACTGAATAAACAGAATCGAAGCATTTTGTTTTATCCAAACACTCCAAATATAAGATTTTCCTAAACACCCTTTTCGTGTCCAACCATGTCCTGATAGAAGTGATTAGGGTGAAAGAATTTTGCCACAAGTTTTTAGTAACCTATTGTTTGAGCCTTGGACTAATGCTTCAAAAAATTGTGCCTACTTAAATGCTTTAAAAGTTATTAACTTAAGAGATTTGTCCATTATTTGAAGGATGATGTTTCGCATCGAGATTGGTTGCCTCAATGAGGTTGGTCCAAACAATCCATCAAGTCCTACGCTAAACGCAAGTGAAACTTCGAAAAAGAATTGACAAGTGACCATTCTTCTACAAAGCGCTAAGTTGTGAAAGTGAAGATTGAAAAGCCTTGATGGGATTTGCATTACTGCAACTGTTTGGTTAATGATGAACTTTGTTGTTGTTGGTTTTTATTTTAGTAGTGTTAGGATGTTTTTCATTTTGGCTGCTTTTGTTGAACAAAATTAGCTTTATTCTCATGTAAGCTTCTTGCTAAGCATTTAAGTGTTGTATTTTGGTTATCTTAGGGATCAAAATCCTTAATGATACTACCTTCTATGAAAACAATATTTTGTAGTCATAATATTTTCCAGTTGGCTTTGCTTTTCAATGGTGCATATGTTGGAATCATAGTTTTCTTTGGTATGAGGTGAATTTTCAATAAGCGATAATCGGCGCGCTTTAATGGTGTTTCAATGCAAACCTGCAGCTTTTAAAGGGTTGTTTTGTTCAATTAATGTTTTGTTTTTGTATGCTAAAACATACAGGTGTATGCACCAAAATGACTCATATATTGATGTTTAATATCCTAAACCGTTGTTCTGGAACCATGGTTGCTCAAGCTCTTACTGTATTTATTTGAATGTATTTGTCAACTAATTTTATTTCTCTGTCTTTCCTAGAAATCTGCGGCAAAAGTTCACTACAATGAGATGTTAGATATGGACAAAGAACTGTCATCTCTTCAAAAATAGTGCATACTATCGATAAATTGTGATTACTACCTACACTGAATTACTAGGCTTGGCATAATCATAGGTATGTCCATATATTTCGAATGCATTGCTTAGCATATGTAAGGCCTTTGTGCATCTGTATGTAGTATGTGAAATAATTTCTATGCTTCTCTGACTTCAAATAAGATATTTTTTATAAGTGGACCTCACATTGATACATTAGGATAAACATTGGGTTACAGGTTAATAAAATGATTTTCAAATAGTTCCACTTTATTTATTAGGGACTTGAGATGAGATACATATGTATGTATAAATATACATATGTATTTCCCTATAATAAATCAGACAATGATGTTTGTATGGGTAATCACACTTTTTGGGAAGGCTGATTTTTGCAATTATTACATGCTTGCCACTCTACACATGCATGACTCTTTGTTATCCTTTCCCTCCAGTGAATTTTATTGGCCATCACTTTTTCTTTATCCTTCAAAATTATTGTCATATGTTTGCAACTTGCAGAAAATAATATTAGAAGTATGAGGTAATCAAATGCAATCATAGTTAGTGTGGATAATGGATAACATGATGAACGAATCAAATAAGAGGAGGAGAAAGCATTCAAATCAGCGGTCAAGAGCCGAGCGAACTAATACTAATGTTTCAAGTTCATCGAAAGAGAATGCAGTGCCTTTATCTTCTGCCAACACTCAAGAAAATATTAGACCTTTTGACACTAGGATTCTGTTGTATGTTGGTTGTAAGAGTAAGTTTTGTGATTCATTTATGCATACTTGATGAAAAAAAGTAACTTATACTATAATTATGTCCTTTCTTACACCTTTTTAATTTATTAAACAGCTTCTGCTGAGCAAGTTTCTTATAACGTTCAAGGCCGGTCAAGAACAAGTAAAATACAAGCAAAGTGTAAGCGTCAATCACAATCTAATGTCAGAACTCCATCTAAAGATGTTTCAAATGGTATTATACTTTTTATTTTAACATGTGTTCATTGTAGATATGTTATCCGACAATTTTTTGAACTTTTATTGTTATATCTTTGTTGCTTCTACAGTTTTCCAACCTTATAATTCACCATCTTTGAGTCGAACCAACGCATGTCCATCTATGCTTGGAAACATATCTCACATTCAGTCACCTTGTGTATTCAGAACTCCACTCACAGATGCTACTAATGGTATCTATTTTTGAATTTTACATTTTTATGTGTTAACTTTTATTTACACGTTACCCTATCTTTCTGGTTAAACAATAAATTATTGACCATTTTAGTCATGGAAATTGGTTTTGAATGCCCAAAACACTGATTATAAAAGATACTTTTTGAAAAGAATTATGAATGTGCTTAACAGGAAGGGATATTCAGATTCTAGCTTAGGACATGACTTGAAACATTGTACATACCCTTTATTTTGGGTAATACATATATCATACATGATTAGAGTTTTATATTCATTATCTATAGAAATAATCAGTTACAACAAGATATATTTAGGCTGCCCGTGTGTTACACGGGTCTTAAACTAGTATATATATATAGAATGAGATAGTTTTTAAAATGAGATAGTGTAGGAAGCCAATAGATCAATGACATGTGGAATTTGTGTTTTTAAATTGAAATGAAAATCTTAGAAAAATAAGAAGGGTAAAACGGGTATTTAAAAGACTCCTAAACTCCACTTTATCTGCTAACTACTCCTAGCATATGTCTTTCTCAAAAATCAAAACCTGTCATCCTTCCTCTCTCTCAATCGCTCTAAAAAAATCGGTCATTGCGCCGATCATCTTCATTCTGCTACCGACTTAGGAATCTGGATTAAAAACCTCAAGCCCTACCGGATTTCGGATTTAAAACCCCAATCGCTTCCCGACTTGGGTCAAGATTTGAAACCATAATCGGCGGCATGAAAGTTTTTTGAAGTTACCATTTATGTATCATTATTGTGTATTTGTGTATAAATATTACAGTATATAAGTGTTAGAAAATTTTCCAATGTGCTGTTGTGTATCATTTTTTTATCAATATCATTGAATCAAAGTTATGAACTTATCCTCAATAAAGATGCCTATTAGTCGCTAGTTTTAAGGTGTATCATAAGTTCAACATTTCTTAATTAATATACTTCAATTTAGAGTAGTGCATCAATTTCCTGTTAGCCCCGATCCTAAGTTTTCGTTAAATTTTGTTGGTTCATGTAATGGATTGCTTTGTTTAGCACCTGGTTTGGAGCATAACTTTGGGAAGAAAATGTTTATATAAGGAATCCAATTACTAAAAAATATATATAGCTTTCACCATCACGGTTTTCGAATATGTTTACTGATGAGAAGTTGATGTCTCGACCATGGTTTGGTTTTAACGAAAAAATTCCGAATGACTATAAGGTTGTTAGACTTATTTACATGAGAAAAAATTGTTTTTTAGGTTCCGTGAATGTGGCACCGTTGGCTGAGGTTTATAGTTTGAGAACTGATTCATGAAAGATTGTTCGTAATGATGTTTCTCTTCTGGTAAGCCAAAATGTAGTGGCTTTTCATAAGGGTGTTTTTTTAAGGAGGGACTTTAATGGCCCGTTTGGTTTGTAGATGGGTTTAGGATTTGGATTTGGATTTGGATTTGGATTTAAATTAGGATTTGGATTTTGATTTGGATTTAGCATATGTTTTAAATTAAATGAGGAAAGAGAAAAATAAAATAAAATAATATATTTTATATTATTATAAAATTCAAAAAGTTATAATAAATAAAATACTAGTATAAAATAAATGACCATGTGTGGCTTGCAAATGCACACGTAAGCTAGGAAGTCAATTTTCTATATTTACGTCAACAAAAATAGATGGATTGTCAGAATTCCATGGGGACCCCCTGGGTTTTATCAAAAGGCATTTGTATGGGTATTAATTACTGTGTCAAAGCCGAAAACTCAAAACAAACGATTTATATCACTTTAAAACCATTCCATCAAACCAAATCACTCATACCAAACGGGCCCTAAGGGTATTCGACCTTGTATAATGTCATTTAATCTTGGATATGAGATGTTTAGTTGAAATCGAATGACCTTTTGTTAGACTCCACATGCTCTCTTTTAGCAATGAAGGGATCATCTGATTGTTATTTGTTGTATCAGTTAGAAAATATAGTAACTTTATGTATCAAAAATATGGTGTGACAAATTTTGGTGTCATTTTGTCATCATCTGGGCATGATTGTTTGAGTTTGTAAACAATTACTACGATGTTTAAGAGATTTGAAATACTAAAAAATTGACTTTTGAAAAACAAATAAAACAAAAACGTAGAGGGAAGAATTTGTGGGGTTCGTTCAAAGAATTGCTTTCAATATTAGGCATCACTTTGAATCTATTTACAAAAATGCCATTATATTAATTTGATTTAGTGTCATCATAATTGATACATCCAACGGCTCAGATTGCTTCTTATTCTTTCTATTTTAACATGTTATCTTACGTTAACGTAAGATAGTGATTAAAGTAATATAGTGTGAGAAGCCAATATAATTGTAACAAGTGGAAATTAGAAATTTTATTTAACAAAAAATACAAATTAAATTATAAGGGTAACTTTGGTAATTGACGAATTCCTAATATGGCTCCATAATAGGGTTTTCATTCTCACAAAGTCAAACAATTTTTCCTATTCTTTCTCATCATGAAAAGTTTCTCTCTATCCCTCTTTCTCATTAAACCGAGGATCTGGTCCTCCACAAACTGATCCGATGATCCAGTATTCTTCACGTACGACGACGGTAAGATGCGGTTGTTGCTTTTGTCCATGATGGAAACGATGGGGTTCTTATCAATCACTGCTAGGTTTTTATATGTTCGCTATAAGGATTCAATTTCAACAAAGTTTCATATTTGATTTTGTTTTTAAGGTTTCAAGATTTCGGTATCTTTTTAGGGTTTTTAAGATCGATTTAATGTATCAATGATTTATCAATTCTTGTTAATCTATATCTATACTACTTTATAATGCATTTAGGCCTTTTAAAATTAGAAGGCTTAAAAATTCAGACTTTTTTGCTTGCTTATAATGGAAAGAATTGCCTCACACATCTATACTACTATATAAAACATTTAAGTTGTGGGCTCCATAAAAAATTAAGATAAGGAGCTCAAATGATGAAGTGACATGTATCACTTCTCAATTAAAAAACTCACATTTATTTTCAAATTGAAATATCTTTTTATCTATTTATTTTTTTTAAAATCTAATTTCGCCATATTTTTTAAAATTTTGTGCTCTTTAATTCAACATCCATTTTGATATATTTTTATGAGATTTTAGTTTTTACATTTTTTGTGGGTTTATTTTATTTTGATTCAAAATTTTACAACTTTAACCTTTATTTCAATCAATACGATCTTGATTCGTCAAAATTATATACTTTTAGGGGGACTGTTTGACGGGTAAGAGACTGCGATGGTTTTCTATATGCGGGAATAATGATGTCACGGGAAAGCTACGGGTAACCCAAACAAACACATACAAGTAACACATATACATTCAGATTGTTTTGAAACGAATTCACTAAGAGGATAAGCAAACACATATAACTATATTTATCGCCGCAGCTGTGTGCAACTAGTCAATATTGATGATTCTTGGACCTCTGTTATGTAACGACTCAATTCTGATAAAAATAAGTTATGATTGAATGTTTAATTATCATGTTCCTTGTTTTGTAAATAAATAAATATGTAATCAGTTATATTTAAACTTAAAATAATGAAGTTATGTATAAAATACATGTCTTACATTGTTAACTAAGTGGCTTGATCTTATTGTTGCATGAGTGTTGTTATCTACAAAGTAATGTCAGTCATGCTCATTGGTGTCACGTTAATGCTTTGTTGTCTAGTCTAACAATCTAAATGGGTTGTACTATTAGAACCCCCCTATTAGGTCACATCATAGGTTTGGGTTAAATCGTACAAGTCAGTGATGCACACCGTACAAGCTCGCGATGCATAGAGAGGGTTAATCTAAAATTATAGCTAGTAAGAGAGACAAGACATGTGTCATATCTAGTTAAGTCAACACCTCACACGCATACTTAGGGCCGCCGTTGGGGATATGGGGATATCGGGGGATTGCAATGATTTAATTTCCTTCAAATACCATGTTTGGTAACTCAAATTAAGTAATTTACAATTCCATGAATTCCCAAATGGAAGAATTAAATGCCTCCAAAAAGTCAGAATTTTAATTTACTTGGAAATTTTTTTTATAAACTTTTTTTCTTATTGTTTTTTATAAACTTTTAAATAGAATATTTATGATTTTTTTTTTATAAACTTTTTTTTTTAATTTTTTATAAATTTTTAATAAACTTTTTTTATAAATTTTTTATAAGCTTTTTATATAATTTTTTTATAAACTTTTTTTATAAATTTTTATAAACTTTTTTATAAATTTTTTTTATAAATTTTTTATAAATTTTGATAAAATTTTTATAAACTTTTATAAAAATTTTATAAGCTTTTTTTATAAATTTTTTATAAATGTTTTATAATTTTTTTTCTAAATTTTTTATAAACTTTTTTTATAAATTTTTTATAAAGTTTTTATAAAAAAATTTTTATAAAGTTTTTATAAAAAATTTTTTATCAATTTTTTTATAAAATTTTTTTTATAAACTTTTAAATAGAATATTTATGAAATTTATATTAAAAATGAAAAATATTTTTAAATTTCTGTCAACCAAACGTGCGGAGGTATTTTAAATTCCGAAATTTTAAATTCCCAAGAATTTAAATTTTCTAGAAATTAAAATTCCGGAATTTCAAATTCTCCAACCAAACGCCACCTTAGAGACCAAGTACTTTTAAAAGTACTTATAAGACATTGTTAACTCTTTTCATTGCGTGATCCCACTTCTGTAGTATACGAAAAAAGTAAATAAAAGGTAGATATCACAAGTATATTTTAAGATTAAATTATGAGAAAGATAAGTGTGCACTAGTGTAAACTAGGTTCAGATTGGTTTCACGTTAAGAAATCATTTGGAATGGGGCTTTGAAAGTGCAATGAATAGCCGAGAAATAGAGAGAAATATTATGCAACATAAAGGCGGCATAAAGGCGAAATCATGGTTGAAGACTTGAAGTATCAAACATGCAAGTATTATGTACGTCAATATTTTTATGGTGAAAGGAAGTTATGGCTATATATACCTTAGATTTCGATTTTAAAGATTAACAAAAGTGTAAAAGAATAGAGATCAAAAGCCAAAATTGTGTGTAGACTGTGGTTGTATCGAAAAGAAAAAATAACACCAGATTTACAAAATAGTATTCATGTGTATCAATTTGCAAATATGGATCTCGTGTGCATCTGGTTGTGTGGAAAAATCAAAACACGGCATCGAAACTCGTAAAGGACAACTAAACGATGGATTTTCCGATATATTGTTTTTACTTTAAAACCAAAAGTAGGGGTGAGAAATTTGAATAATAAACAAATTGTGTAGAAAAAAAGAATGAAACAATGAAAACATGCGCATCAGATTAGTACAATCAAATTGAGTTATCAAAATTGCCATTGGTTTCAAGTTAATTTCAAAACTGCCATTCTATTTATTTTAATTTAGTAGATCAAGATTGATACATCCAATTAAGGGTGAGCAAACGGACCGGCCGGACCGGATCGACCGATCGGCGACCGATCGACCGGACCGACCGACCACATTCGGTCCGGCCCGGGCCTCGCTTTTAAATTGGTCCCAATCTGGCCCCGGCCGTTCTGGGTCCCGACCAAAACCGGAATTTCGCTTGTTGGACCGAAGACCGACGGAAGGATCTCCCGACACATTCCGGTCCGGCCCGGGTCCGCCTGTTGGCTTTTCGCCGAACTCGGTTTTGGTCCGGTCCGTCCTGGCCGTCTGGTCCGGTTTCCCCGCCCTAACCGCACACCCCTACATCCAATGGCTCATATCACTTCCTATTCTTCCTACTTTTAACTACTAACTTACAATAACCTCCCTATATATATATATATATATATATATATATATATATATATATATATATATATATAGGGAGTGCTGCTTCATGTTAATTGACCACCCTTAAAGTAAAAACAATAGGAACGGTTATGGGTCGTTAGATCAAAATTTATGCATGAGATTTAGCTTTAATTAGATCATTAATTATTAATGGCAAACTTGTTAATAAATGAAACACCATGGTTTCTTTTGTTTGCTATATTTATGTGTAAACCACTCACGAGCAAACATCCATTTTCTAAAACTTGTTATACGATTGCTTTTTTTTTTCCAACTTCACGTGTTGGCCAAATAGTTGATATAGATGTGTAGTTTTAGTTCTTCCATTTATTAACAAAAGGTAGCAGATTCATCATTTGATTTACTTTAATAATAATAAAATTGGTTCTATTTTTTTAGTTTTTTAAAACAAGTACAGGTACACCAATAAGTTTGAGACACTAATAATAAGTTATTGTAATAAATTTGATCAATAATTCATGTCAAAATAATAACGAAGTCGAGACTATTGTTCGCAACCCGATATCAAGAAATTATGTTACGACTGACACACATAGTAACGACAACACTCGGCCTCAAAGTACACTCATACACAAAAGGCAAATATGGTTACATTTTCGGTGACGCATAGTTTTTGTTTACATTTCTAATGACACATATTTTAATGTCAAAAATATTTTTAGTGACACATAATATCTTGATATATTTCTTATGACATATTTTTTAATGTCAAAAATATTTTTAGTAACATATAGTTTTTTGATACATTTCTAATAACACATTTTTTAATGTCAAAAATTTTTATTCATACATAGTTTTTTGATACATTCATTAATGACACATTTTTAGTAATGCATAGTTTGATAATACTCCCTCCGTCTCAAAATTATTGTCACTAGACAAGAAACACACACTTTAATAAAAGTGGGACCACTTTAATTTTCAACCATTCAAAAAGAATATTCCCCCACAAAATTCTCTAGTTTTTACTATAAAAGGAAAGTGGACAATTAAATTGAGACATCTCAAAAAGGAAATATGGACTATTATTATGAGACGGAGGGAGTACATTTTTAATGATACATTTCTAATGACACACGGAGTTTCTTGAAACACAATAAATATTTGGTTATATTTACGGTGACACATTAAAATTTTTAACACATTTTTAGTGACACATAATTTTGATGATACATTTCTAATGACACAGCACCTTGATAAAAACACAATCCACATATTAAAAGGAAACAATAATTAAAGAATATAACCATGGTTCAAACACCAACAGTTTTCACCAAAAATTATGTTTCACAATACTAGTAAAAGATAGCTAATACACTAGGGTTTCTCATCATGATCAATTAAAAAAACACGCTAGCAAACATATTGTTACTATCACATGCTCATAACCAACCGAGTCACAATCAATTACAAAAACATAATAGATCGTAAATATGAGATCTGAACAACGAGAAGCCTAAAAAGATATTGTAACACTATATCCAAACATGTACTCCGTACAAGCTTATAAATCAATTACAAAAACATACTTAAAAGTCAATGATAGATCTAACTTTGATACATACTTTACAACTGGTGAACCACTTTTTGTAACTTTGCAACAAAAAGAAATAACTAATAATCTCAAAGAAATAAAAAACTAAAAAAATAGTATTAAATCAAAATCCATTGATGCAAAAATTACCAACAAACGCCTTCTACATGTAGTGTTACCGGCGTCACATAGGGATTCATTTTATCGAAGATCGACGGATCGGGTTTGGATTTAAACAGGTTCGCCAACGGCCACACAAGGGTCCGATCTGGTTTTCGGCATCAGATCATAGATGAAGAGTTTTTATGGTTGCACTTTTGATAAATGGTTTGTGTATTTAAGAATGGTTTATTCAACAAAAGGATTTGTGTGATTCGTTATAGGTAGAAAACAAAGCAAAATAGTTGTAGAACTACGCTTGTCTTTCTTAGAAATGGTTTATATATTGAAGAATGGTTTATGTACTGAATTTTGTAATTAAAGAATGAGATAATGAAATCATGAAAATGGCAGGTGGGAAAGAGCGAGAGTGGCGGTTGTGCATTGAAAATGAAATGTGGTTGGGTAAATACCTATTTTGCCCTTTTAATTTATCTAACAATTTCTATTCTTTTAATTGCATAATTTCCAAATGTCAAAATTTTATTGGTTCCTACCGTTTTTACTTTAAGAATGGTCATCACATTTAACGAAATCATATATATATATATATATATATATATATATATATATATATATATATAAATATATATATATATAGCTTGGTTCATCGTAAAATTTTTAGATTAAGAAGATTGAGAAGTAATATAGGCCATTAAGATCAATTAGAGTAAATATATTGTTAATTTAAATAAAAAGGGTAAAGTTGTAATTGAATCACAAAAAAAAATAATTTTATTATTTATTTTTTATCTATGTTTTTGTGAATCATTCATCATTTTATTTTTTTTGCCAGTAACTAATAAAAAATATACTAACATGTTCTAATGATTACACAGAAAGTTTGACAATCCAAACTACGACTAAAGAATTTTTTTTAGATATATGATTCAAGTTTTTAAATGTAACAACCATGAAGCATATGTTATTGGTTTAGAAACATAGTACTTAGTCGCTCTTAAAAAATAGTTATCTTTAGCAAAACTAACTAGCGTTTAGCATTAATTTCAAATTTTTGAATCAAAAGCTCAAATTGTTTTTTGTCTTTTATGTATGTTGAATCACTCATTTATTTGTGAATCATACACCATTTTTTTGTTATATAGATCATATAAATAAATTAGTTAATCATTAACGATTTGTGGTTTTTTGTTTTGAATCATTCGACTTAGTGAATCGATAGTGGTTTATCGCTTTTCATTTTTTCAATCACTAAATACGGGGGGCAAATATGAACTAAGTCGATCAATTTGTTTTAGTCTTTATTGATTGATATAATAAAATGAATCATATCAATAATAAATTGTATTAATATAAAAAGACTTTATCATTATATGAATGATCACATAATTCACTAAAAGAGAAGAGTAATCTTAAGGTGTAGAGTATTTGTTGAAGGGTGACCAGCAAAAAGAAGATAACGAATAAAAAAATGAATCAATTGTTCATATTGAAAGTAATATTAAACGCATGCATTGAAGATTTAAAGTGCTTTTATTAGGTAATAAAATATAAAATTGTAAATACCCATCTTGCCCTTGTGTTAATTTAATATAATGAATGATCAAGATTGCTTCTCACATTTCTCAATCTAAAACTTTTCTCAATCGATCCGGACTCTATATATATATATATATATATATATATATAGGGAGGTTAACGTAAGATAGGTACTTAAAGTAAGAAGCGTAGGAAGGTTTCTGAGCTTGACATGTGTCCTTTTTGGGCTGAAATTATGGAGTGGTATTTCAATAAGTAAATATATATATAAGGGCATTTTGGTCAAAGAACTACCGTATTTCGTGCCTATCAAAGACTCCGTATCAGATTATTTCTTGCGGAGTAGTAAATTTCATGTAAAACAATTTTGTTAAATGATCTTCACATTCATGAATGTGATACACGTGTTACACAACCACCAATTTGATACCACATATCCATATTTTTGTGTTTTAAAAATTATATAAACAACAATATATCTATTAATCGATTGGTACATAGATTGCAACAAAGTTACGTACACATTTACACAGATTTTAATGCTTTCAAATATTAATACACAAAATACAAAATTCATACACGCCGTTATGATACATGACCAGTTAGTAACTTCGATTGACAAACCTTAAACAACAATTGATACATCTAAGAACCTTGAAGCAAACACTAAAAAAACTAAATGTTAAAAACAATCTCATACGAAATTTGTAAAAAAAATATACAAAAGGACAAAGGAAAAATCATGAAATTTAACCATTAAACATTGATACAAACAGATAATAGAAAATTATCAAACACAGAAATTTGCATATTAAGGGTGAGCCATGTAAAAAACTAGACCAGTACACATTTTACAATTTGAAGGCTGCCATGAATAACTTTGGCATCCGATCGGTATACATCATAAGGCGGCGATTGATATTTTTCTGGTTATATAAACCATTTCTTATGGCTCCGACCAACAAGTTCAAAATCGAACACTGAGATCATCGGGTAGGGTTCCGGTAAGGTTCATGCATAGACAACGAAATGATTGAAGGTTACCGGCGTAAGGTTCCAAACGGTTTGTTTAGATTAGAGAATGGGAGATAGCGTATTATTAGGGTTTCTAGAGACTTTTGAGGAGAATGATTATCTAATCCATGATACATTAGACGCCCTAGAAAGATATTCAAGATTTTGGGTTTCCATTCAAAAGCTTAGATAAGATGGTTTCTTCTTTGTCGTCGGTATAAATCTCGCCAGAAAATAGAAAAAATTATTTTCTGAGGTTCATATGTTAATAATGGCGGCTAGGGTTTAATGATTAGAGCTTTTCTTGTAGAGATGTTGTCGATATTATTGATATGAGAGGGATATTAACTGATTTTCACTTGAATAAAAGAAAAATGAAGCAACCGTCTTTTGATAGGCAGAGAGGATATCATGGATTCATGAGAGATTTAAGGAAGTAATGAAATACCAATTATGCCCTTTTCTTTTAATTAACAATTTCTTTTACTTGAAAAACATAATTTCCACTTGGCATTATTTGAGTGGCTTCCTACTCTTTTTTACTTTAAGAACTATCTCACAAGAACCTCATTCTATATATATATATATGCACTTTATTTTCAGAACCCACTTTAAGTGCGAGAACTGCAATAACCACCTTTTTACAACTAATAATACACAATGTACATCATTTAATGCTCCATAACATTTTATTATTTTTATTTAATTCAAAAAAGTATAATAGTAAAAGATACTTTCATATGTTTTTTTATAATTTCCGTTTTTTTATAAATCTTAAAATTCGTTTTTTTTTCATATGTTTTTTTATAATTTCCGTTTTTTTATAAATTTTAAAATTCTTAAAATAGTCATGGTGCATACATGTCTTTTATACCTAATACGGAGTAATTATTCTTTTGAAGTCTCAAGGTGCATGCATATTTTTTGTTTTTTTGTCTCTTCAAATAGGCAAAGGTGCATACATGTTATTTTTCTCAAATAGTCAAGTTGCATACATGTTTTCAATTAATGAAAGTGCATACATGTTTTTTTTAAGCTAGCACTTTTTTTTATCAACCTACCAATATTTTTACATGATCATTATTTTTTTTAAAAGTTTGAAACACAAATTAAAGAACATAAATCATTATAAAAAGAAAAACAAGATTCATATACTTAAATGTTACATTTCACTTGATTACAGGTACAAAAATACATGCAATAATCATATATCTCCAAAAGTCGCAATTATCTTCATGTATAATCGTGTTCATCCTCTTCCCGGTCTTAAAATGATATCATCATCTTCATCAATCATTTGAAACAAGCATGCACGAAAACAATTAAACCACAAAGAAATAAGAAACGAAAATTAATCACAACAACTAGCATAAGTGCATAACGCATATGCACAATCTTGCGTATATTAAACTAATGATGTAAAAATGTTTTTTAATCATAACTACACAGTTAATTATAGTATTTTATGGTCAAAGTCTATTTTTTTTTTAAATAGAATTGTGTTAATAAAACATGTATACACACTTGTTAAAACATACTTGTTTGGCAAACACAAAATCTTTGAAAAAATAATAATTACACTTGCCAAATAAAAAACATACCTGTTTTTAAAACATACATGTTTAAAACTATCAAACATATACGCACTATTAAAACATACATGCACAACCTTTTATTAGATTTTATATCGACGTTAAAAGTTTAAACACATATGCCAAGAGCTCACAAGCTTGATATGTATGTGTCATCTATAAGCAGCTAACCTTGCGAGTGAATACATTAGTTGTGCCCCTGATAAATGCTCCTTAATATCAACCTTGTAGTAGAATGGTTCGGACCAATCCAGCAAGCAACTACAATATGGTATCAAGATATACCTAGTTATCTCATAATTAAAGCAAAAAAGGTTGTCGGGATAATTAAGTTGAACGTTTAATTACTTGGATGAACACGAGGACCATGAGGAAACCAAGTTTTTGGTTGGAATGAATCTGCTGATAATGGATGTTGCGCTTTTCTAAAAAGGTAAAAAAAATAAACAATGGTTACGCAGCAGATGTAGAAACATTTCCTCACAATTTAGGTACAAAAATCAACGGGTTCACAACTAGGATTATATCAATATTATAAATGTATACTCAAGGAGATAGGAGTATTAAAACGAACATTTGATTTCTTAAATCTATAAACGAACATTTGATTGCTTAAATCTATAAACGAACCTTTGATTGCGTAAATTTTTAACGAACCAAAGAAAAAAAGGTGGAAAATCAATTTTATATAAATTCAATTTTTCAATACACCCATTTTGAGATCAGCTTCTGTAGATCCAAACACAGCCGTTTCGAACAGCCAAACACCCCAACCAACCCACATCCAAACAGCCAAGTCTTATTGGAAAGCAAGTTATACATTCCAAACACCTTCATTAATTTTTTAAAAGTTGTTCTTCTCACAAACATATCGTTGAGAGACAAACTTGGTTTCAAGCGTGTTAAGCTTTAAAAAAAAATCGTATTTCCCCAGATCTATAACGAAAATCAAATGTCCAAAACAATTATTAAATCCTAAAACTATAGACGGATCTAATATAAAAATAAAATTCAAACCTTTAACTGGTGATGACAAATATCATAGATGATGCCATCGATGTGTAACCTTGAACGGATTTTGGAAACTGTTACGCCTTCTGTAACTGCTCAACATCCGTCTAAGGGTTACCTTGAACCGTCAGAATAAACAACATGTGTAATAAAGAAGAGTTACGATCGCCAGCGGACATGGGGATTTAGGGTTGAGGTTTCGTTTTTGATATGTGGAGGCTGAAAAAGGGTTGAGAGAAAAAGATAGATAAATGTGGGTCCTAAAAATGCGGATCAGTTTTTGTTAAAATTCCCTTAATACCCTTGGCTCATATAAAATATTTACCGAACACTCCCATTAATTACATTAATTACACAAATATCACAAGTAATCTCATCCATTGATGAAATAATCTAATGGTTTAAAAGTGGTTCTCGCACTTAAAGATGCTCAAAATAAAGTTTTCACTATATATATATATATATATATATATATATATATATATATATATATATATATGGGGATATTCTTGCTACAATTTTCAGCCAATGGCTACAATCCTTCATAAAAATAACACAAGAATGATTCAAGGGACCCAGAAAAGAATCATCGGGACCCACAAAATAATCAGACCCACATTTTTAATACAAAAAAATTGTAGCCAATTAGCTACAATTAATTGTAGCTAATATATTCCCATATATATATATATATATATATATATATATATAGGGCAGAGTTAATATGAGATCAAACTTAAAGTTGTAAAAATAAAATTTAGTCTAAAAAACTACTAAAACATTTGTAAACAACAATTTTAGAAATAATACACGAAAAAATAACATTTTAATACAAAATAACATTTTAGCAACTAATAATCAAATGATATATGAGTTTGTATTAGTGATACACCTGATACACATTATACTAATAAATGTTCCAAAACCTGATACACATACAAAAACCTGATACATATTACACTTTTAATCAAAGTGTATCACCTAGGTTTCGTAAATTTTAAAAAGAAATCTATTGAAACTTTAACAATTTTACTTGTAGTTAATAAAAAAATTATTTTTGTTGTAAGAAGAGTGTCACTTGTCAAATTTTAGTTGGATCTCATTTTAACAACTTTAAGTTTGATCTTATTTGATCTAAATTAACAAAAGGTATTTTTGAAAAAATTTCAATTAGACCGACATTTATTAAAATAGAAAATTATCAAGAGAGTAAAAAATCCACCATTGATCAATTATATAGTTATTTTTAACACTTTTTTTTTTAAATTGTCATGCTCGACTGCTCAACTGCTCGACTCCGTTTAATTTTGACACGCGTCATTCTTTTGTACTTTTTATGGTACCTATGTACCAGAAAAAGTATAAAAGAATGGCAGGTGTCAAAAATTTAGTGAAATCGAGCAGTTGAGCATGTACAAAAATTGCACTTTTTGTACCAGAAAAAGTACAAAAAAAATGACACGTGTTAAAAATTGAATGAAGCAAAACAGTCGAGCATGACAATTTTGATAAAAAAGTATTGATATATGAGCATGACAAAAAAATAACATTTTAATACAAATTAACATTTTAGCAACTAATAATCAAATGATATATGAGTTTGTATTAGTAATACACCTAATACACATTATATTAATAAATATTCCAAAACCTGATACACATACAAAAACCTGTTACATATTACACTTCTAATCAGAGTGTATCACCTAGGTTTCGTAAATTTTAAAAAGAAATCTAACGAAACTTTAATAATTTTACTTGTAGTTAATAAAAAAATTATTTTTTTTGTAAGAAGAGTGTCACTTGTCAAATTTTAGTTGGATCTCATTTTAACAACTTTAAGTTTGATCTTATTTGATCTAGATTAAACAAATGTATTTTTGACAAAATTTCAATTAGACCGACATTTATTAAAAGAGAAAATTATCAAGAGGGTAAAAAAATCCACCATTGATCCATTATATAGTCATTTTTAACACTTTTTTTTTAAAATGGTCATGCTCGACTGCTCGACTCCGTTTAATTTTGACACGTGTCATTTTATTATACTTTTTATGGTACATATGTACCAGAAAAAGTATAAAAGAATGGCAGGTGTCAAAAATTTAGTGGAATCGAGCAGTTGAGCATGTACAAAAATTGTACTTTTTGTACCAGAAAAAGTACAAAAAAATGACACGGTTAAAAATTGAATGAAGCCAAGCAGTCGAGCATGATAATTTTGAGAAAAAATTATTGAAAATGACAATTTTCGCTTACTAAAATATGTTTGTGTTGGAATCACTTCTAAACCTTTATCAAAGTGTTAGTGATTAACATGTAATAGTTAGCTTATTTATGGCCTTTATGTTTGTTTTTAGCCTTAGGCTTATGTAGAAGGCCCATAAGCCTAGGCCTAGCCCAATAAGGAAAAGGATGTGAACTAGGAATGTTGCCCTAGCTTCCCTCCTATAAATACTCTTGTATAACCCTCACTTGAGGGTTGGTTGTTCAATTTATTTCTTTCACACACATCCTACGCATAATCGTCTAAGTCTTAACGTGTGTGTGTGTGTTTGGTTTATTGTTCAATCGCCTTTATCTCTTTCTATTAAGCTTGTGTTGTAAAACTAGTGACCTAACAGTGGTATCAATCGCCTACTAGTTGCGTGAATCGTTTTGTTTTTGAAGTGGGTTTTAGGTCCTACGCGTAAAACAACGGTTTGATACTTTGGGTTCGCTTAAAAACGTATTTTTCACACTTTTGAATCCAAGATTCTTGTACTTTCATTATTTTAAGGTGTTAAAATAATCGCTTTTTGGCAAAAGTTTCAAACTTTATGCTGGATCATAGTTTTTAAGCTTGTTTTGTTCGAGGGTGTCGCTTCTACGCGTAACCTGTTAGCCTTTTTTGATCCATCAAGTTTCACACTTTTGTGTTATTTTGGTGATATTGAAGCTATTCCATAACAAAAATCTGGTTTAGAAACAACTTTGGGCAAAATCAATTTCACGAGTAAAGCTACGCGTATGAAAACCCTAGTTTTACGCGCGAACTTTACCCTTAGTTTGATCTTCGCCAGTGGTTTACTCCGTTTTCTTGCTTGGATAAGCCTGAAAATACGTCGATTTTGGATATCTTTTGCACTGTGATAGTGTAAAAGATCATTTGGGCAAAAACCTAAACTTACGCGATAAGCATAAAGCTTACGCAGAGAAATCCTACGCATAAGATTCATCTTACGCCTAATCCTAGTCTTACGCATAAGGTAATCCTACGCATAAGTTTATACGCCTAACTTTGTGTCTACGCATAACTTTAGTGTCTTTTCCCTACTTACGAGTAAGCTAAAACTACGCGTAACTCTCATTGTTACGCGTAACTTTGGTGTTTTTACGCATAAGTCCTACTTGGTTTCTTGTGATTTCTACACCTAAGGACACTTCATCAACAAAGGTTCATTCGACTACAAAGATCCATTTTTACCAACACAAGTTTTCAACATGTCACAACCACCATACTCTAACTATTTCCCTTACACTTATTCTCAATGTCAACAACAACTAAGTCCACAACATCAACAATAGAATCAACAACAAGCAATTTATCAACAACAATTTAATCAACAACATACTCCACAACTTGCTGCAATTCCACAACCTCAAATGGTTCAACCACCACCAAGTCTTCAAGTCCAACCCTACACAAATGACTTTAATCAACATCCATCAAGGAACACTATGAAGGAACCTACTTGGTTTGCAAAGACGTGTGAAGCTTTAAGCGTACCAACAATCAATTCATGAGGCTGGATCACTTGATAGACCTCCAATGCTCACTCCATGAAACTACGATCATTGGGTGATTAGGTTCTTTAGGTTTTGTGATCTGAAGAAGCCACATGGAAAGTTCTTAAAGACGGTTATCTTAGAAGGTCCATTTCAGATGCCTACCGCCATTGTACCCCGCGATCCAAATGCTAATCCACCAAGAGATGAACAATCAAACATTGCTACCTTGCAAGGCACTGAATACAGAGGAACTTCTACACTATGAAGCCGATGAGCTTGCAATGCAATATATCCTCTTAGGATTACCTAACCCAATTCTTTGGAGTGTTGATGCTCAAGACTGCAAAGGCGATGGGAACATATTCATCTTCTTATGGAAGGATCTCGCTCTCAATCGGAGGATATGGAATCCAAAATTTACTTGGCTTATGAACACTTCATGATTGAACCTCGAGAGACACTAGAGTCTTATCATCATCGATTCTCCGACATCATAAATGATTTGGATAAACACAACATCATCATGCCAAGAATTGCAGCTAATACTAAGTTCCTGAGTAGTCTTGGTCCTGAATGGGAGAAGTATGTCATTTTTCTCCGGCAAGCGAAGAACATGCATCATTCTACATACGGATTGTTGTACGATTACTTGAAGCCTCATGAAAAGGAAGTTGATAGGGAAATGATTCTCCGTGCTCAAATTGCTTCAACGTCAAATTCGGAAAATCAACAACTTGCCTTGTATGCTCAAAACAGTTATCCTCCTCAACCAGAAACTCAACCAACTGCTACATACACATAACCCCTAAGCCTTCATTATCTGCGAATCAGTGATTATTGACTCGAGATCACACACGGGATTTGATTTAATATTCTTTTTCCTAAAGGAATTTTGAATCTATCTTCGTGATTATTTTTGATATCGATATTGAGGTTTTATCCATACACATAACCCCTAAGCCTTCATTATCAGCGAATCAGTGTCTGAACTGTTTTAAGTTTCTTACGGTTAGTCATTCACAAGTGGCTAGCTTGTGTGAGATAACTTGACGGTTTGGCATTATGCATTGCAAAAATCAAATTTTGGCGCCGCTGCCTGGGAGGTTGTGTCACGACAATATCGTTTGAGGTTTGACGATTAGTGACTCGAGATCCTTCATTCGTGAAGTTACTATTTTTCTATAAATTAAAAAAGTAAAAAATATTTTCCTTTTTCTTTTGTATATATATATATCATATTAAAAATACAAAAAGATTTTCTTGTGTTTTTGCTAATAAATAGAAGACACCAATTATATAACATTCTCAACGGAGGTGTTATCATTAACAAGTTCCCGAACTAAAGATCAAAAACTTGCCTTTGTGTCGCTTGTGAATTTATTTATTTCTATCGGATAAACAAACTCTGTGGTGGGTATAAGGACGGCCTGACATTAAATTGCGGCTGAAAAGAGGCGGGTTTTTAATAAGCTTCGTGCTGACCTAAAAAGCTTCTCCCGCCGCTTGTGCGTTTGTCTTATAGAGGTGATTTATTCACTTGGGATTATTGGTTAAGTTCACTGTGTTTTCGAATACCGCTCGTTTTAATTGCCTTGGTTTTTGAAAGTGCATGCGCACTCGCTCCAATAACTACACCGATACGTGAAGCCGCTACAATTCCGAAGGCGAAATACGCGGCTCCATTAGTCGGAACCCGAGATTCGAATCATCCGACTCCCCCATTGTCGAAATGGCGGAGGACAACCGATCCATGCTAGAGCAACTCCAAGCACCCACCGAGGGTTATGGAGAAGCCATCATAGTTCCGCAATCGCTTGCCATAACTTTGAGCTTAAACACGGATTGATAAATTTGGTTTCGTCAAGCCAATTTTACGGATTTGCGAGAGACGATCCTCACTCTCATATCCGACGATTCAACAAGCTCACGTCTACGATCAAGTACCGTAACGCTCCGGAAGAGGCTATCAAGCTTCTACTCTTCCCATTTTCACTGGTGAGGTGCCCTGGATTTGGCTCAAAAACTACCCCCGATCAATAACCACATGGGAGAATTTAGTATCAAAATTCGTGAACGAATTCTTCCCACCGTCTAAAACAACAAGCCTAAAAAATGAAATAACAAAATTCACACAAAGATTTGATGAATCATTTAGTGAGGCATGGGACCGATTCAAAGATTTGCTTAGGCAATGTCCCCATCATGGTTTTACCGAATTACACCAACTTGATACGTTTTATAACGGTTTGAATGAGACTGATCAAGACTCTCTTAATGCCGCTGGTGGTAATTTGTTGACCCGATCAACGAGAGATGCCTTGTTGATTATTGAGAACAAATCTAAAGTTCGTACTTCACGTAGCAAATCGGGTTGTCCCGAGTGAGTGTTACACCATCGTCCTCGTCTTACGAAAATACGCCTAGCACCGATGCTAAGATTGATAAGCTTACGGATATGATTCAGGCTTTGGTTAAGATTAAGACCGCTAAGGTTAATTCTTCTCCACCCGCCCAAGTCAAAGCGGTGGAAACGACTTGTACTACTTGTGGTGGCCCGCATGCCTACTACAATTGTACCGCCACCGATGGAAATCCTTTCAAAGCTAATGCCGTAACCGGAGGTAACCAATACCGTTCTCAAGTTGAACCAAACCCTCGTGTTAGTAATCAAATGGTACCTCCGGTATTTTCTCAATCAAACAATCAGAATCGTTTTAATCAAAATCAAGTTCGTGGACCAAATGTTCAAAACCAATTCAAAGCCCCACCAAATCAATACCCGAATCAAGGAGTCAATTACAATCAAGGATATCAAAATTTAAGTTATCAAGCTCCACCTTTGCCTTCAAATGAATTCACGAATTACGCTCAACACAATAATGCTACCATCCAAACCATGCAAACTCAGATTTCAAGTTTGAGAAATGAGTTTCAATCTTCATTGACTAGACAAAGCAATGAGTTTAGGAATGAGATTCGACTTGCAACAACAAATTGGATGCTTCGCGAATAAACTTGAAGACATGTTGAATGTCGTTTCGTAAGATAAGTCAACCCTCGAAGTTCGATCTCTTCTAAGTGATACCATTCCCAATCCGAAGGGTGAGTTAAAGGCTATAACCACACGGAGTGGTAAGGCTTATGATGAACCATCGTTTCCTACTCACGGTGAGGGAGGATGAACGAGAACCCGTGGTTATTGAAGAAAATGTGCAACCCGCACCCTTTCCACCTCCGGTCGTTCAAACTCGATTCCGAACCCGATGTTCGAAGACTACTCTCAAACCCTCACTTCCTTATCCGTCTAGACTTCAAGATCAAAGGATTCGTGATTAAACCGAAAACCAAATGGAGAAATTTGTTGAAATCATTCAATCCTTGAATTTTAACATCAGCCACCGACGCTTTACTCCTCATGCCGAAATTTGCCGCCATGATCAAAAATTTAGTGAGTAATAAGGAAAAGTTGGCCGAAATTGCAAAAACACCGCTGAATGAGAACCGCCGGCGGTGCTCCTCAAGAAACTTCCGAAAAGTTAGGAGACCCCGGCAAATTTCTTATCCCTTGTGAGTTTCCGAGAATTGTGAAATGCTCCGCCTTGGCCGATCTTGGTGCGAGTATTAACTTAATGCCTCTTTCGAGTTATAACAAACTTTCTTCCTAGGAACTCACTCCTACTAAGATGACTCTTGAACTCGCGACCGCTTCAACCTCTATTCCGAGAGGAATCGCCGAGGACGTCTATGTGAAGGTCGGACCACTACATTTTCCCGCCGACTTCGTTGTCGTTGAATTTGATGTTGATTCCCGAGTGCCGCTTATTCTCGGAGACCTTTCTACGAACGGGCCGTGCGATGATTGACGTTTATGAAGGAGAAATTACTTTACGATCTCATAAGGAAACCGCCTCATTTAACATTAACCATCCTTCGAGATACTCCTCCAATTATGATGATGCTTCTATTAATCGAATCGACGTTCTCGATATTGCTACGGAGGAGTATGCTCAAAAGCGTCTTGATTTTATGGGCGCAATCCCACCATTCCTTCAAAATTTTGAACCATCTTACGAGCCTATTATTGCCGATTCTTTCTCTCACCCGCTCGAGGGAGGTGATTTCATTTTGGAAGAAATCGATGAGTTTCTTGCTGATGATGAATCGATTCCACCGGGAATTGATGATGGTGTTTATGATTCGGAAGGAGATATCCGTTATCTTGAGCAATTGTTGAATGAAGATCCATTACCGTCACTCCCTCCGAAAGAGATCACGATTGACGAAATCAAAGAAGTACAAACGTCTAATGAAAATCCTCCGGAGCCCGAGCTTTTCTCGAAATCAAAGAAGTACAAACGTCTAATGAAAATCTTGAATACGCTTTTCTTGAAAAACCAAACAAATTTCCCGTCATCATTGCTAAAAACTTGAAAGATGAGGAGAAAACCGCACTTTTGGATGTCTTACGAAAACATAAAAATGCAATCGCTGGCAAATTTCTCGACATCAAAGGAATCAATCCTCGCTTACGTACTCCACAAAATTCTAATGGAGGATGATTGTAAACCCGTGATTCAACAACAACGTAGGGTTAACCCAAAAATTCATGATGTTATCAAAAAGGAAGTTTCTAACTCCTCGACTGAATCATTTATCCAATCTCCGATAGCTCATGGGTTAGCCCTATCCATTGTGTTCCAAAGAAAGGTGGCATGACCGCCGCTGCCAATGACAATAATGAGTTGATTTCCACACTCATCACCGATGGAGGGTGTGTATTGATTATCGAAAGTTGAATGATGCTACTCGTGAAGACCATTTCCGCTACCTTTTATGGATCAAATGCTCGAACGCTTAGCGGGAATGAGTTCTATTGCTTCCTCGATGGTTTTTCCGTTACTTTCAAATTCGATTGATCCGCATGATCAAGAAAAACGACTTTCATTGCCCTTATGGAACGTTTGCTTACCGACGAATGCCATTTGGCTTATGCAATGCTCCCCGATGCGTTCCAAAGGTGCATGATGGCTATTTTTCATGACATGATCGAGAAGTCTATGGAAGGTTTTATGGATGATTTCTCGGTTTATGGAGATTCTTTCACTTCTTGCCTCTCTCATCTTGATCACATGCTCAAAAGGCTGAAGACACCAACTTGGTCTTGAATTGGGAAAAGTGCCATTTCATGGTTCTAGAGGGCATTGTCCTCGCCATAAGATTTAAAATCTGGGATTGAGGTCGACCGAGCTAAAGTCGACGTTATAGCTAAACTCCCTCATCCCACTACCGCCAAAGGTATTCGAGTTTTTGGGTCATGCCGCTTTCTATCATCGCTTCATCCAAGATTTCTCTAAGATAGCCCGCCCTGACCCATCTCCTTGAGAATGATGCTCGTTTATCTTCACCACCAATGCGTTGAAGCATTTAATATTCTTAAAAGAAATTAATCTGAAGCACCGATCTTAGTTGCCCCCGACCGGGATTTGCCCTTTGAGCTCATGTGTGATGCAAGTGATTACGCAATTGGTAAGGCGCCTTGGGGCAACGTAAATCGAAACACTTTCAACCCATACACTATGCGAGTAAGACATTATCTGAGGCCCAACACAATTACGACTACTTTTGAAAAGGAATTATTGGCCGTTGTTTATGCTTTTGAGAAATTCTGACCCTACCTTGTCTTGTCGAAGACCATAGTGTATACCGACCATTCTCGCCTATAGTATCTTTTGGCAAAGCAAGATGCTAAGCCACGATTACCGTGGATTCTCCTCCTTCAAGAGTTTGACTATTCTTGACAAAAAAGGAGCGGAGAACCTGGCTGCCGATCACCTTTCTAGACTTGAGAATCCCCATCAAAGTGTGCTTGAGAAAAAGAAGATTACGGAAACATTTCCTCTTGAGACACTTGGGATGATTGCTAAGAAAGACCCGAACACCCCATGGTTTGCCGATTTTGCAAATTACCATGCGGGCAATTTCATCGTGAAAGGGATGTCGTCCCAACAAAAGAAAAAGTTTTTCAAAGATGTTAAGCATTATTTATGGGACGATCCCTACTTGTTTAAGATTTGTGCGAATCAAGTAATCCGGCGGTGTGTTCATGGCCAAGAGGCTCTTGATATTCTCAATGCTTGCCATAACGGACCCAATGGTGGCCATCATGGTGCAAGCTACACCGCTAAGAAAGTTTTGATTCCGGATTCTATTGGCCTACCATATATCGAGATGCTCATGATTTAGTCAAATCTTGTGATTCTTGCCAACGTCAAGGGAAAATTTCACAAAAGGATGAAATGCCACAAAATGCTATTCAAGTTTGTGAGATTTTTGACGTGTGGGGCATCGATTTTATGGGACCATTTCCATCATCTAGGGTAATAAGTATATCCTCGTGGCCGTCGACTACTTTTCTAAATGGGTTGAAGCGGGCGCCCCACCAATGACGCCGAGTGGTTGTTAAGTTTCTGAAGAATTTGTTTTCCCGATTCGGAGCACCTCGTGCTATCATCCGTGATCGCGGTACCCATTTCTGTAATGAACAATTTGCTAAAGTTATGGCTAAATATGGAGTTACCCATCGTCTTTCTACAGCGTATCACCCGCAAACGAGCGGACAAGTTGAGGTCTCGAATCGTGGTTTGAAAAGAATTTTAGAAAGGACCGTAGGAGAAAATCGAGCTTCATGGGTCGATAAGTTAGATGATGCATTATGGGCTTTCCGCACCGCATACAAGACACCCATTGGGTGCGCCCCATTTAAGTTGGTGTATGGAAAAGCTTGTCACTTGCCCATCGAGCTCGAACATAAGGCATTCTGGGCCTTGAAACATGCTAACTTTGATCTTAAGACCGCTGGTGATCACCGAAAAGTTCAATTGAATGAATTAAACGAGCTTAGGGATCACGCCTACGAGAATTCTTTGATTTTCAAAGAGAAGACTAAGAGGATTCATGATGCTAAAATCAAAACCGTGGTTTTCAACGTTGGTGATCAAGTTCTCCTTTTAACTCGCTGAAGATATTCTCGGGCAAACTCAAAACCCGCTGGTCGTGACCATTCACCATCGCTCAAGTTTTCCCGTATGGAACGGTGGAGCTTTCTCAGCCCGATGGCCCAAATTTTAAGGTGAATGGTCATCGTGTGAAACATTATTTTGGAGGGGACATCCCATCTATGGTTGTCCCGGATCTCCATACTTTCCCTAAGGACAAGCTGAATTGGGATCGAGTCAAGCTAGCGACTCGGTAACCAAAAACAAGGCGCTCGTGGGAGGCACCCCATGCTTATCTCTATTTTCTTTCTATTTTCTAATAAGTGACACGAAGGGGTTAGCCTCTTCGATTTCTCGTGTTTGGTTGTTTGTGATGTTGTGTAGGATTTTCCCGATATGAAGACTCTCGTGCTCGAAGTTTGTCTTTTTTCCAATCGAGTTTCATGATCAAGTCGATGGAAACCGATATCCTAAATCTTATCGACTAACGCTTATCTTCTAGCATACTTAATAAACGGCTTTTAGATTTTCGTGATACCCTTTCCTTTAAACATTGAGGACAATGTTTCGTTCTAGTCTGGGGTAGGGTAATCTTCGATTTGATTTGACCGCACTTGCTTGTTTTTCGTCGTGTACTCTCGCAACCCCGTTTTTCCTTAGAAAATGAAAAATTGTGCAAAATTTAAAATTTTTGAAGCTCTTGTTAAGTCTTTTTGATTGAAAAGTTGGCTAGTCTCTTAGACAAGAAGCTATAAAATGCGAATTCTAGCTCACAAGGCCAAGATTTTGCAAGTTTCCCTGAGTGACTTTAAATATGCATAACTTGATTTCATTAGACGAAGCATTTGCTAAGTTTATATATGTTTTGACACCTTGTTGATTTTCCGCTGGTGAGAGTAGGAATAGAATTCGACTTGACCGGGAAGTGTTGAGCCCTAGCTTGTTCCCTTAACCATAGATAATCTAAAAGTTATCGGCTAAGCATCTGCGGATCTCATTATTTGGGATTTTAAATTTGAAGAGATCGAGAAATGATAGAGTTACTTATGAGTTTAGATGCTAAGCGTGGAGTAGTTGGTTCTCTTTAGAGCCCATCGAAGGTACTTATGGCTTTTTGTTCCCACAAAATTGTTTCACCCCATATCTGTCTAAACAATAATTAGAGATGTTGAGTTTTTGGCGATAGTTAGTTCTTTATCTTCTTAAAAGAATCTTTGTTTTAAAAATTGGGTACACATCAAGGATCCATAATAAATAAGCAATAAGTGATATGTGAAAAGTTATAAGTAAAGTTGTGAGTCGTGTCGAGATCGGACCCTTGGATCTTTAGCCGGGATTGAGTGAGGTCTTATCCTAACCAAATTGGGATCCTCATTTCATGAAGCCTATAGTCTTGGAATTACCCGTTGAAGCTCCGTAGTTCATAGCTCATATAAGTAAAAAAAAAAAAAAATGATGAAAATGAAAAAAATCAAAAAATATAAGTGAATAAAAATTCCTTGATGTGGACCTCATTTTTGGGACAATGGTTCTTGAGGGAAGGTAGATAACTAATTAGCGACTTAGCTTTGTATCTTTATCTGAATAAAAGTTATCGAAACGAGAATTTGAAGAAATTCATTTCTCACAAAAAAATAAAAAAAATCTAGAGGAAAATAGGAAAATGGGAGCAAAAGGTATTTACATAAGTAACTTCCATGGGTAGTGTTAGCATCTAAAGTCATATTTAACAATGATTTCGATTTTACGCTTAGTTTGGGACTTGTGAAAAATCAGGGACGATGCATTCTATCCGTATGGTCACTTCACGCTGTGTTGTGTTTCCTACTCCGTGATCCTAATGTGTCGATTGAAAAATGTTGGAGTTATTGATCGACATGAAAGTTCAACAAACCGTCATTCATAACCGGAATGTGCTTAATCGTATTATCTACATGAGAATTTAAAAGGTAAACGGGGCATTTTTTTAGAATTAAGGGTTTCTTAATCTCTTTTGAGGAATCTTTGCTACTTCTTCATAGGTTTAGTAGAAAGAGATTGAAATCCTTGGTTTTAGAAGCGTGAGTTGATTGCATTGCGTGAGGACACGACAATGGTCTCGTCTGGGGTATTTTGGTATGTGCTAAAACACATACCTTTTCATTATCAAAACTAACCCAAAATAACCAAGAAAGAGCCGTTAATTGCTAATAATTGTGGTTTTCTTGAGTTTGTGCTTGTGCAGGTACGGATATGTAAAAACACGCAAAAAGGAACCAAATCGGGCGTAAACCGAGCACGAGAGATTTAGAGAGCTTAAGCCGTAGTTTCCGAAGATCAAAATTGAGCATTTATGAAGATTTTATTCTCCTAGGATGATTTTTGGAAGTTTTAATCAAGTTTGAAGAATTGGCAAAAATGGCCCCTCAAGTTTGTGCATTTGGCGAGAGTGCATTAACCCTGAAGTTCCAGAAGTTGCAAATTCAGCCTTGGTCTATTTAAGATTGACAAAAATGATCCTTGGAAGATATTTTCAGAATTACATGTTTGGTCCCTGGATTTTCAGCATTTGCACTAATGGTCCTTGAAATACATATTCAATCCAAGTTCTATCCTAAATCCAATAAACCAAATCCAGGCCCAATATCAAAACCAATCCACCCGGTCCATTAATACACAACCCAGCCAACCCGCCCCTTTTAATACTATACTTACCCATTACCCGTATTTTTACCCGAGTCAACACCCCAAAGACCCGGTCAAAACATTTGATTAATAATAAATAAATCCAAACGCGCCCAAACAGTGCTCCTTCTTCCCCAAAACCAAACACCCCTTTTACTCGTTTACCACCAATTACCCACCACCATTTACCCAAGTCCCAACCTCGTACTAAGGATCTTCCCAAGGCTTCTAGATAGCAGCGACATGTCGGGGATAAGCACGCCCATGTGGCCCTTTCAAGCTCTCCTATTGGCCGAAACACCTCATATGTTGAATTGGAGCAATTTGATTGGAGATGGTGACATGGATAGGCTGTGGATAAGGATAAGGTTCTAGGTTCTTCCAATCAAGGATCCAAGGCTGATGGAGGCTATATAAAGACCCCTTGAGCTCACAATGAATTCGTGCATTAATTTAATTTCAATTCAGCTTTTATGTTTGTATTTGGCTTTTTAGTAGCTTGTTACTTTCTTTTAAAAGTGCTTATGTAATCTCGGTTTCAGCCGATTGTAATCTTTTTCAGCTTTAATAAACTTCCAAGTTTCCTTTTTATCTTGCATTTTCAGCTTTTAATGTTGAATAAAGGTGTTTTAAGATTGAAATAAGCTCATTCACTTCACATAAGTTGTTGTGAGCTTATTTGTTGTTTAACCATTCCATTTCACTCAGTTGCTTACACAAAAGCTATTGGTCAATAAAAGTCAACACGGGTCAAAAACAAAAGTCAAACTGCTTATTGGTCTATGCTTATTTTCAAATCAAATCTGTCTTTCATCATTTAGAGGCCATGTTTACATCCTCATTTTACCGGCCTAGACTCAAGAAAAGGGTAAATCAAGCATTTTTGTACAAACAAAGTCCTTGATAAGGAGTGTTTGGCACTAAGGGTTTTTGACCCATTCAAGGTACCTTTTGAGCTAGTTCTGGTTTGATCAATTAATCTCAGTAGTTATTGTAGTATTTCTAACATTTGCTTCATCCTGTTTAGTGTTTACAGTAGTCTTAATAATTTTGGTGCCCATAAGTCAGTCAAAACAAAAGCTTGACTTATGGCTTAATCAAGTAGTATAAGTTCCTATTGAGTCGGCTTAGTCTTAGTCCTTTGAGTCTGTTTCAAACTTTGGTTAAAGGTCACAAGAGTCAAAACACTTTGGTAACATTTCTTTAGCTGTCATACATTTTTCTCAAAACAGTCACACACCCTTTTTAGTTAACTGATTTTACTATCTCAATCAATTCAAAAAAAAAAAAAAAAAATTAGTTTTGTATAAAGTTTAGTGGCTAAAGTTAGCTTATCTTCAGTTCTTATAAAGTTCCAAAAGCTTTTATAAGCTCTGAATCAGCTTTCAAAACAGTCCTCTGTCAGCATTTTGTATCAACATGCATTGAGTCCTCAAACACCGATCACTTAAGGCTTTCTTTTAGTTTCAAAAGTTCTAAAAATTTGGTCTTTTGTAGTCTTTGGCACATGGTTTAGATCGATTCACTCATGTTGGATTATTAAGCCTGTTTGCCAGCTTAAAAATAAGCTCAAAGTACCCCCCCCTTGCTTCACTTAACTGTTGGCATTTCAGATTTCAAAACAAGTATGCAGAGCTTTCTAGATTGTTAGTATAGCTTAAGTCACTCCTAGATAACTTAGGTTAGGTAGTTTAATAGGACTCCCCTTCCCAATAGCTTATTTGTATGCCCCTCATAGCTTATTAGCTTATTAATCTAGTAATCCTTATTTTAGCTTAGTCCTCCCTTGTTCCTTAGTTCATTGCATGCTCCCATAGTTCTAAAACTTTATACTTTAAGGTTTCAGAATTTGCCTTTAGCTAGAATTCAGTTTTATAGCTTGTAGCTTATTCATAAGTGCTTATTTGCATTAGTTAACACTGCAGCCCTCATTTCTCTCACATAAGCTTATGATTTCTTATTTTTCATAGATTTAGATTAATATTTTAGAATTTTCCCGAGTTTTTCATAATATTTGGTCACTGTTTGCTATTTTTCTCAATTTTAAATAGTTTTTAATTACTTTTAAATAGCTTTTATTGCAAATAATTAAGAAAAAGTTCCAAAAAATAATTTTTCAATTTTCCCGGTTTAAGAAAAATATAAAAAGCATAAAAAATAATTTTCCTTATTTTTCCCCTTTTATTTGGTATTTTTCACAATTTAAATTAGATTTAAATAGTTTTAAATTAGTAGAAAATAGAAAAATAATCAGAAAAATAAAAAAATTAGTTTTGAAAATTCTCTTTGGTTATTTTAGATTTTATAAAAATAGTTTCATATTTTTCTCCTTAATTTTCCTAATTTTTAGTATTTTAATTTAGTTTTAATAGTTAAAAATTAGTTTTTAATTGTAATAAAATCCAGAAAAATCCAAAAAAATAGTTTTAATTAGTTTTCAAATTAAATTTCTAGAGTAAAAGTAATTTTAGGCATTTTTAGGATACAATTTAGACGTAGTTGCATTTTAATTACGTTTCGTTAATTACGTTTTAGTAATTTTGCACTTAGGATTTCCCGTAATATAGATTCCCTTAATTACCTTCCCTATTCCCGTAGTTTAACAAATCAAATCAAACAAATCAAAACATCGAGCATTAATTCCAAACCAAAAACGACGTTGGCAATTCACGCCTCGTTGGGAAACGATTCGGGTTGACTAATCCGTATCAACGATCACACACGGGATTTGGTTTGATATTCCTTTTCCTAAAGGAATTTGAATCTATCTTCGTGATTATTTTTGATATCGATATTGAGGTTTTATCCATACACATAACCCCTAAGCCTTCATTATCAGCGAATCAGTGTCTGAACTGTTTTAAGTTTCTTACGGTTAGTCATTCACAAGTGGCTAGCTTGTGTGAGATAACTTGACGGTTTGGCATTATGCATTGCAAAAATCAGTAACCCTAATGGAAGTTATATGGCTTTGGATGAAAATGGAAAAGGTGGAGGGACCAAAACTGTCAAAAGGTTAAAGTCATTTTTAATAAAAACACCTCACCTAACTTTTCACTTCACATTTATTATTCTCATCTAACATATCCTACGCACAATAATCGTTCTTCAAATCCGTGTTTCTGATCATCAATTTGTAAGTGGTTTAATGTTTCTTACATGATTTCAAACAATGGTTTTGATTTTCACATAAATCCAACAGTCAAATTGTTGTGTATGCTTGATTTTGTGTTCTACGCGTATGCGTATGAACACATGATCAAGATTGTGTGTTTATGATTAAAAGGATAGTGTCTAAACACTTCTATAACTTCAATGACATCTTTTTTATCATCAAAACTCGCCCATAATCACGAATTGAATGATTTTTGAAATTAGGGTTTATGCGTGGATTTGGGTATTTTCATATGTGAACGTTTTTGGTCAAAAAGATTGTTGTGTGATGTTGATATCATGATGAATTGATGATATCCAGGCCTTAAAACCACCCAGAAACTCCAATTGATTAAAAATTAGAGATTAGGGTTTAATGTTCTTCGCTTTTGGGTATTTATGATTCATTGGGAGTTTGATGTTAAAACTTGGTTATTACACTCACATGACAACTATAAACCAACAGAATAACTTTGGTGCAAATCCTATGGCTAGATTTCATACGCGTAATTCATGAACTTTAGGGTTTAAGTTCTACGCGTATGGTTTTCTACGCTTAAACTGTTTAACAAGTTTTCATGCCATGATCCTGCCTTAAAATGAATACATATGTTAAGATTGATGATATGATGATTTTATTTCGCCTTGCTACGCATAAAACTCGTAATCAAGGTCATTGAAACTCTACGCGATAGGATCACCTTACGCGGAGAAAGTTATGCGTAAGAGAAATCTTACGCCGTAATCGCTACAGCGTAAGGTTCTATAAAGGGACTACGCATATCCGTGAAGGATATGCGTAAAATGATGACCTCTACGCATAAGGTCTACTCTTACGAGTAAGCCTTACTCGTAAGGTTTTATATGCGCTTACGCGTAAGCTCTACGCATAAGGTTACTTCTGTTCCTCTAACAAATTCTTACGCAGAAGTCGATTCCTACGTATAAGCTTGCCTACGCTGCGTATACTTCTCCTTTACGCATAAGCTACATTTTACGCATAAGCCTTGATCAAACCTTCATTATGAATTGTTACGCGTGCAAACTTGTATACAAATGAATCATAACGTCCGCGAAACCAATAATGTCACTAATAAGTTTAAACGCTCAATATGTTGTGATTAATAAGTGATAACATAAACTTTAAAATTTAAAGTTAACTAACTCACAAAACTTTTCACGACGCCATTGGACTATTAGACATACAAGTGACTTTGGACTCGTAACAACCATTGACATTATACGTTCAATAATTTGACATTAAAACCTTCGTTGACTAACATTATGTCTTTCGATATGTTGGTTCTTTTGGCTAATGTTATTTCTGATCACGACATGGCTGCTCAAATGAATGTGGATGCACCTGAGGTTCTCACAGTTGCCGATATCTTTCCTAATGGCTATCCGAGAAAGATTGGAAAGAACAATCTAAGAGTTGACTTTGAAACTCTTTCATGCTCTGAGTCTTCATGCCTGATTGATGTGGATGTTCTAAAGAATCATCTATATCAGAACATGCTCTCACACTCTGCCACTGTTCCAGAGGTCTACATACAGCAATTCTGGAATACAATGCAGATGGTCAAAGGTCAAAATGTTGTGACAGTAACGCTCAATCACAAGCAACTCACCATCACTCCTGCTGACTTACGGGTTGTTCTCCTCATTCCCCATCATTCCAATCAATTCTGCTCACGCACCATCAAGAAAGCTCGCAATTCTTGATTAATATTGGGTATGACGAAGCTTCGTGGGTTATCATTAAGCATTCTCACGCGTGGATCTCAAGAACATCCTCGGCAGCTTGGAGAACCCTTTATATCATCATCATAAAATCCATTTCTCGGTCGCGAAGCGCTATGAGCATCCAAGCTCGTAGAACTGCAAATCTTCCGATCCGATCAACATGAAGCACATCGAAGTAGAAGCTCTGATTTGGGATGACATGATGACATTCCTCAAAAAGATTGGCTCAAAAATTCCCTACATCAGATATACTAAACTGTTGATCTAGAGAGCACTTGGGTACAACCCCGACATCCCCAAAAGAATCAATGACCCCGACAATCATGACATGTTGACTGAACCCACTCTAATAGTCAGATTTAAGGAGTCAACGACTAAGAAACAAGGTGCTGTGTTTCCAGATCACCTTCTCACATATGAACTTAAATGACTCTATTCTTATAAAAGATATTTGGTTGCTGTGGAAGAGAACAAAGTTGGATTTCTTGATGAAAAATCTTCTTGTACGCCTTTAAGGAAAACCGTAAGAGGAAGTGCGTGAAGTGCTTTGCAAGACCGAGAGTCGAGGATGTTCCCCGTGAGGAATCCTCCAAGAAAGAGGACAGCCTCGCCAAGGAAGATGTTCCTATTCCCGCATTCTAAGCCCGAACCGCAAAGAAAGCTAACTGACGAGGACTCGAGGGTACTGCATCGATGAAGAGATTTTTACTCAAACTGCTATAGATGAAACCCTAACAGATCCTAAACCTCCCAGTCCTCCAAATTGACCAAGGAAAGGGAAGACTCTAGTACTTGTGCCTTATGAAGAAAGCTCAAGCTCTGATGAAGAGCAACTGGATAAATCATACAGGAAGAAGTTCAAAGTCGTTAGACTTCAACACGTTGCACAACAATTTGCTCAAGAACAAATGGGTGGCCCCGGAGGGTCGAGTGGTGAAGCTCAACCTTCACCAGTCCCGATGCGCGTTAATCAACCCGATAGAGGATGCTGTGCCACCACTTTGGTACAACAACAAACACGTGTGGAGGACACTCTTGAATATGACTTTGAAGAACCAGAATCTGAGAAGTTATAGAATGTAAAAGCTGATGAAGAAGCTGCAACTAAAGCCAAAGCTGATGAACAAGCTAAGTCTGGAAATGAAGAAGATGTTGAGTATGATAAGTTTCTTCTAGATAGTCCTGCACGGTTAAAGGAAGAAACTTCTGAGCCACCAAAGGACCCGGAATCTCCTCACATCTCATCATCATCATCAGATTCTTCTTCTCACTCTTCACCACCACCATCAAAGAAATCAACCAAATCATCATCCAAATCAGTAAAGAAGCCAACTCCATCTTGGATCTCTCAATCTAAGAATCGAATCGTTAAAGCGTAAAACAAGTCGAAAGAAAGATATTCTCTGAAAGTTGAATTTCCTTGTCGACCAAATACAAGATCTTTATGATGAGCAAGACGAGATGAAAGTTGAAAGGGAGTATGTACAGAAGCTTATGAAGGATGATCTTCAAGGAAGCATGGACGAGATGATCAAAGGATACTCTTATAAGTTCCTTATGGAGGTCGTTCCGAAACTAACAAAGGAGATGTATACCGCATAACCGTATCCAAATCTCTTACATTTAGCCAAGCAAGCCATGAAATCAACTCCGATGAATTTGAGCATCAATCCAGTTGAATCCACAATCTTCTCAGATGATGAATTGGTGAACCTCGCCAGAAGCTCAAATGTCGAACGCTCTACAACGCTTGCCTCCCATGAAGCTAAACTGTTTGAAGCATTGCTGGAATACCAACTCAATTTATCATTCAGAGAAGAAGCGTAAGGCCTAAGCGCTCAAGAGATGATGAAGACAAAGATCGATAAGGATAAAGAGCCCAAACGCACAAAGAAGTCCGTGAATCATCCTCCATTCAGATTCAATGCGCCTCCACCCCAAAGGACTCCTCAACAAAGATCCCTCCTCGCTCTTCTACTGAAAAACCTCAGGATTCTTCGACCCACCACCCCGCACTCAAAAGCGGCGATCACTTTGAGTATACGGGTGATGACGATGAGGAATACCATGAGCCCCAACAACAACCCTCTCCCACAAAGTACGAAACCAGAATCCTCATCTAGGCCTAAGAAAAGAAGAAGAAGGCTTCAAGGCGACGCCCTATCATGGCTAGATGAAGATAACACTGAGGAATTTGAATGGTTTTCTACACTTGTTAACTCCACTCCCTACCCCTTTGAAGGTCAAGATCCGTAGACAGTAATACATTGGAGCATGCTAAGTTATTGCAAGAAAAATTCGAATAAAGAAGATGACTAAATCAAGTTGAGGCTTAATCAAGAATGAAGCTTTTCAACTGTTAAAAGATAGCTCAGAAAGTGCCATCGAGGTCGAATATCACCTTGAAAACATTGCTCGAGCTACGTCTAATAACATGGATTGGCTCAACGCAGAAGCAAACATCGAATTTACCAAACGGGACAACCCTCCATATTACACCGACTGGTCTAAACCTCTACCAACAATTGGCCAACCGAATGAGCCTAGAATTCCATTCCGATATTTCTTCAACAAAGACTTGGAATTTCTTCTACACGGTGGCGATGGTTCAAGGAAATACGCTACATCTCTGACACTTCCATTCCTGACAGTAATTTACTCTAACTGCATAGCCATCGAGGAAAGATCTAACCACTTGTTCTCCAACCAAGTGGAAGAGTACAACCGAGATGCAATGTATGGGATTCACCATTGGCCGGAACTTCGAAGAATCTACTACGTAAGGCTGCCAAGTTCGTAAATCTCAACATGAAGTGTTCATCCTAAAAGTATCGTTACATCAAACACGCTTGATCTTTCGTCCAAATGGGACTACACTTTTCTCAAGAAGATTGTGGTCAAAAGGCAAGACGAAAGAGATTATGCATTCTCTCGGTGACTTTGAGAATTTGTCTATCAATGACATTGAAGACATGTACCTTGCCAAAGTACAGGGTCGTATGAGACAATTCTCCACTCAAGTACAACGTGAATTCATCAAGTCATTGCTCATCTTCATCAGACGCATAGTCATCAAAGAACGTGTAGAAGATCTCCTGCTTGCAGTAGAATCTTATCGCACTGCGGTCAACTTCACTCCACCGCAGCTTGATCTTCCCGACATCAACCAGCTCTCCCAATATACGCCATCAAAGAAACCATTCGCGCCGTTTCGCAGTTGAACTTCAAAGAAATTGCTTAATGGCGTGTAGAGATCTTCACAAGTTTGGGGATCACACTTTGAAGATGATTAGGGACGGATTGGCTTATCGGTTGAAGGATATACATAAAAAGATTGGGTCTCCTAAGCGATGGAATTCTCGTGATCGGGGATGTGAAGAGGATCATCACGATGATTGATGAACGGTTGTATCGAAGGGATCGATTCACGAAGATTGGAAAGCTATGTTGAGGTCGACCCAGATTAACATCACCGCTTTAACGCCCGATTCACACTCTGCAACATCTCTGGACTACCGGTACCCTTAAACCGCTTCTTTCATTCTAACTTTGGATGTATGATTTATTATGTCAATGGCTTGTGCACACATTTCATTGTACAACCCGCTTCTTGTAAATAAAGGACCTTGTGGTACGCATCGGTGCCACAATCCTTATAAAAGGAGCGAAAGCTTCTTACTTTTGAGTAAAACCTATCAAATCTTTCACTTTTCAAGGTTTTGCTCAAAAGAACAAGTACTTCCCCTTATGATTTTTCAAAACCTCAACCGTTTATATCACTCGTTGAGGGGAGTATTTGACAAAAAATCTTTGTTCACAAATTGTTCTCGATGGTCATCTTCCCACAAACTCAAAATGGTCATATTTATTCTCAACATTTCTTCAAAAATAACATTTTATATGCCATTTTTAGGGGGAGAAAAATACGTGATAAGAAATATGTTGTGTTTTGCTATATAAACTCTCGTGTTAAAAGACTTCAACCCACGAATTGACGACATCTTAACTGTTAGTAACTCGAAAAGACTTGTCCGGGACGGTAATAATTTCAAGCTAGTTCGCTAGTGATGTAAACGTGTCTCGCAAAGGACTTGTCCGAGTAGAATGTACCATTCGAGAAACTCTTGATAGACATGAACTTTGACGGGTTTGACAATCTTTTGGGGTTGTCCACACCTTCAAGATAGTTATTAGAGCTAGTTGTCACCTAAAAGCTGACAATGTTTCTCTTTAACTATACAACGTAATTGTGTCTCGCAAGGGATTGTCTATCTTGAGTCGATCAATTCAAAAGTGCGCGCTCTTTCCTCACTTTGTCAGATTTCGTCAAAACTCTAAGCACATGTGGAGAGAGTATTTTTGCTAAAAGATAAAACTCTCACAATGGTTCAAACATGTTTTCATTTACAAACCCTTTGAGAGATTTTCTTGAAAATGGTTTTATGGCAATGGAGTTATAAGGAGATTAATGTTAGGAATAACCGTCTATGATCCTTGAAGCGGAGGGATCTACCCAAGGACACTACCAATAGTTAGTATTAGAAGTCCTTAGGTTTGATTACAAAAAGGAGAGAATGAGAGAAAAGAAGGAGTTGAAGAATTAAAAAATGCAAAGAAAATGGTGAAAAGAAATAGCCCTCGGATTATTCAACTTAGGGCGAACATCGGGTTCAATTCATATGCTTGGTTGTCACTTGATGACACGGTATTGAAGATTAAAGTCGTCATGGACCCAAGGGCATGCACTAAACCTTCTTAGCCACTCAAGTTTCTCTCAAGAAACTTGTTTCATTCTCAGGGAAGCCTCGTAAACTATCGGCTTTATCTTAGAGATTGTGGTATTGAAGAAGGAGACCCTCTCCTAGTCTCCGCCGGGAAAACCAAAAGCACTATTGAGTCTAGAGCCACGAGATTCATCAAAAGATCTCTTAGGTACACTTGACATTCCATCACTTGACGTTCAACAATAAGAACATCGGTGAATGCGTTATCGAGTCCTTCAGATCTTAGCAATGTCGAGAACATTTATAGAGAGGTTCACAATAGTGATCCTCAATGATTGAATGGAAACTCCGCCAAGGTCAACATCAACAGACCACTGGCCAATTGCCGTTAACTCCTCGTGGATTACGCTTAGTGGTCTCAAACGGTCTCTGATGCGTGAGGTGATGCTTGTGTACACCGGCGACTCATCAACACGTAGATGTACTTGATTTTATCGCGTTATCTCACTTGTGGGACTCCGGTTCAGGAGCGGCCTTTGTGAGAATTAGAGTTGTGTTTTCACACTATGCTGTTAACACTCTCGAAGTTTCAAACTTGTAAGTGAATCAAACATTACTAACCGTTTTCATGTTTTCTTCTTATGGAAGCTCTGGGGCGGAATGATCGTGCAGATTCTTCACATGCTCATGCCAACATCATCACTAATGGAAGTTCTATCTAAAAGCAACATAAAAGTCAGAATGATTCTTCGTCAACCAAAGAATCTACAAAGTTAAAGATTTAAAGAACTTCATCGATCTCTGAAATCCAACGTCAAAAGGCATTATGGCGTGTTTGAAGAATGCGTGGAGACACCTTTAGCAGATGAAGCGCACTGAGGGCACTTGATGCAGACAACAACAACATAATATCACAACCATTACAAAGAACAATGATCAAAGAACAAAGACAAAGATGACGTCCAAGCAGAACTGTTCAAAGAAGACAATTTCTCTACCCGAGAGATTGTTCGAATCAAGGCAATTCTTCTCACAAGAAAGAAGAAGAATGTCAGAAGACGTCAAAGCTACTATTACATCAACGCCTTCACCGTTTATAGTTTTCATCACCAACACTTAGGGGGAGATTGTTGGAATCACTCCTAAACCTTTATCAAAGTGTTAGTGATTAACATGTAATAGTTAGCTTATTTATGGCCTTTATGTTTGTTTTTAGCCTTAGGCTTATGTAGAAGGCCCATAAGCCTAGGCCTAGCCCAATAAGGAAAAGGATGGGAACTAGGAATGTTGCCCTAGCTTCCCTCCTATAAATACTCTTGTATAACCCTCACTTGAGGGTTGGTTGTTCAATTTATTTCTTTCACACACATCCTACGCATAATCGTCTAAGTCTTAACGTGTGTGTGTGTTTGGTTTATTGTTCAATCGCTTTTATCTCTTTCTATTAAGCTTGTGTTGTAAAACTAGTGACCTAACAGTTTGTAAGAACAATATTTAACACAAGGTTATAACAACTTATGGTATATCTAGAAATATTATTTCTCACAACTCACATTTAATAACTTGTAGGTCATGTTGAGCCTTTTATGAGAGTAAAAAAAATATGAATGTGGGTAATCATTTAAAACTTTTATTGTTTGCAATTTTTTTTAACATATTTTGCATTATAGCTCCCTTAGGCTGGTCCCAATCGAGGGTCATAACATCGGTTGGTTGTCAAAAAAGTGGTGCCACGACCGATGTTAACATCGGTCGATATGGTTGTGGCCATGGGTCATCACATCGGTCGAGTATCATTTTTTTGGGACATCGGTTTAAAAACCGACCGATTTAATATAGCTCGTTCCCTTTTTTTTTTTCTTTTTTTTTCTCTCTTTTTTCTTTTTATTTCTTGAGTTGGGAAAAATACAAATTGAAAAACACAAATTGAAACTTGAACAATTAACTGAAAACATGAAATACATAATACGCTTAAACATAAAAAACTACAACGCATACTGATGAAAATAAAACTACTAAAACTTAAAAAGACGAATCATCTGAGATCCAACCCTCAGAACTTGAAGGGGAATTAAACTCGCCATTAAAGAGCCGAGACTCCATTATGTCAAAATAGTTATCTTGGAGATATTGAGCTTCCCTTGCTTCTTGTTCACGACGGCGAGAGCTTAGCGTCACGCTATTCCATAATCTCCATAATTTTAAGGTCCTGCTCAAGTTGGCGAAGGGAAGCCTCACTTAACCCGAATGGGTTGTTTTCAAGATCCACGTGAACATTCACAGTAGAGTTGGAACAATTGGATTGTTCACTGGTGGAGTGTTTAAAACAGGTTTTCCGGTTGGAAAACGGAAAAACATTTCCGGTGGTGTTGAGTAAACTTCAACTTCGAAGTTGAAAAGCTAGTTGGAGGAACTGTGGTGAAGTTGAAAAGCTTGTTTACGCAACTTTGGTGGGCTTGGGAATTCTTGAGAAAAATCTTTGCGACATTTTGTGTGTGAATTGTGTGAGTTGTGTGTGAATTGTGTGTAGTTGTGTGCGTGAATTGGTGAACTTGTGGGGTTGTATATATAGTGTCATCAAGTAGAACGTGATTTAATTTGAATTTGAAATTTGAATTTGAATTTTAAATTTGAATTTGAATTTTAAATAATACCGCTTCTATTTGAAATTTCATTTTAATGAATTTAAATTTAATGTTTAAAATGTTTGCATTAAAAAAAACACTTTGGGTCAATGTTGTGGCATCCGAGGTAAGTGTAAATTATTTGGAGAGATAAAGGTAGCTGATGGCTTTATTGACAGGAGTGCATCTCGGTCCATCGTTGGGACCAGAATATCAAGTTGTGAAAAAAAAATCTCATTCATATCATCCCAGCGTCAATTTTTGTGTTTTATGGGATTTATTCAATAATGTTGAAGTATTATTTTATTGTTTACGTTAAAGTTTGTTTTTTTTTTCTTTTTTTTTTGATTCTTGGCTTTTTTAAAGTTGAATGTTATATATCTTTTTTTAAAGTTCTTTATCGATGGTAACACTTAAGAAAATATATATTTTTTTAATTTTGTATAGAAACAACATTTTATGCTACACTATTTCAGCCCCCTCAATTAATATGCTTAAGCTCCTTCACAGATATACACACACAATAATCATAACATTACTTTTTATGTTCAAAATGAACATGAGATGATCCATCACGATATTCAAAAATAGCTATTTTATTGCAATTAATTCAGAAAAAGTTCCAAAAAATAATTTTTCAATTTTAATAGTTTAAGAAAAATATAAAAGCATTAAAAAATTTTTCCATTATTTTTTCCCTTTTATTTGGTATTTTTCACAATTTAAATTAGATTTAAATAGTTTTAAATTAATAGAAAATAGAAAATAATCGAGTAAAAAATAAATAAAAATAGTTTTGAAAATTCTTTTTAGGATATTTTAGATTTTATAAAATGGTTTCATAATTTTCCTTTATTTTTATAATTTTTAGTATTTTAAATTAGTTTTAAAGAGTTAAAATTAGTTTTTAATTTTAATAAAATCGGAAAAACCTAAAAAATAGTTTTAATTCATAAACAGTTTTCACATTACATTTCTAGAGTAAAAGTAATTTTAGGTTATTTTTAGGATTGCAATTTTAGACGTAGTTGCTTAATACGTTTCATTACGTTTTAGAGTAATTTTGCACTTAGGATTTCTAGAATACTAGATTGCAGCTTAATTACTTTCCTATTACCGTAGTTTAAATATAATCAAAAATCAAAACATCGAGCATTAAATTCCAAACCAATAACGACGTTGGCAATTCACTGGCCTCGGGGAAACGATTCGGGTTGACTAATCCTTAACGATCACACACCTGGGATTTGATTTATTATTCTTTTCCTAAAGGAATTTGAATCTATCTTAAGTGATTATTTTATATCGATATTGAGGTTTTATCCGAACTTTGACACACATACCCTTAAGCCTTCATTATCGAATCACAAAACGCAATTGTTTTAAGTTTCTTACGGTTAGTCATTCACAAGTGGCTAGCTTGTGTGAGATAACTTGACGGTTTTGGAATTGTGTGTTTGCGTAATCACATGCACCTCCACTAGTCATGAAACGAGAAGTCTCATCATAAGCATCTTTGACTTCGTCATCACTATCACTACCCGAAATAACCAAATTCCCAACCTTAAAAAACGGATTACCTACTTTTGAAATAACACAAGTAGCAACATTGGATGAGCTAGGGATATCTTCATTGCTACCCACGTGTTCCACATTAGCCTCCTTATGTATAGGAAGAGGCTTCCCATTATCACTCCGAAACACAAGCTTTCCCTCAATTATTTGACTTTCGAGCTTATTTTATTTTCAACAAGAGGTGTTGTACTTAAACTATCAAATGAATCAATAGTAACACTTACCTATTTATCCATGATCCTAAATCCATTATCAAAATTCGAATCTTTAATAACAATAGGATCCTCATCCAAATCACCAAGACCATCAAAAGCATTAGATGTGTTAACCACTTCAAAGATCCTTATTTGGCTGTTTAGACATAGACGCCTATTTATTAGAGTCTTTAGGGGAAGAAGCTTTTGTACTCTTAGGAGCAACCGGTCGATACTTTTTTTTTTCCTAGAACCCCAAACACCCGCTTATACATGGGACCCTTTCACTTGACAGTAGTGAAACCATCATTCGAAAACTCTTTAGTAACTCCCGAAGAGCTAGGAACACGTTTAGGAAGAGCTTTGGAGCACTCTTCAAGAAGATGACCATATACCAAGCATTTATTAGATCGGGGAGGATCCCATTCATATTCAACACGAATAGTGTGTTTCGTAAATCCAGTTCCTTTGAGATTAGGGACAGCGACAACCAAAGTATCACGAAATTCATTAGTCGGATTGATTTCAATCAAGGCTCTAGCATAACTACTTCTACCCCCATGATTCCAAGCACATCTCATTAGTGTACGAATCAAGGAGCATAAGATTACCTATTTTTGAGGCAATAGAGCTCAAACCATCTAAAGAATATTCAACAATTGGGACATCATGGAACTTTACCCAAAGTGGAACACAAGAAAAATCTTCCTTCAGGAGACCACTTATTTAGAATTATTGAATTTCCATGAATCATCCATAAACCATCACGAAGAACAGATTCCGCGCGCTGTGTGGTCAAGAATCTTTCTCAACACCATACTTTTTCCAGTTATTACGTACAAACCATTCAACAATGGGGAAAGCAAGCCTTTTACCAATGAAATACCCGTACAATGAAGTTTTCAACCTCTCATGTACCTCAAGAACCGAAGCAATAAGTAACCCTGCATTGTATTTTTGAAAATTAACCCTAGTCCCAAGCGTCATATTCAATTTATTTGCATAACTCGCTTGGACTTTATCAGGAGTAGACTCATGTCGTTTACCTGTATTCGCACCATTTGTCCCAATACTAACATCGACGACATCAGTGGGAATTAAACCAACCACTGATGCACTAACACCATAAGTAGGATTTGAGCCACCCATCGAACCACCAGTTTTATCCTTCTCTCTCGTAACCCCCATCAAGACCGAATCACAACAAAGTCGACCCTCAAAACCACATCACTAGTACACAAATGGTTTTTAAGAGGGTTTTCAATTATTGCATGCATCACCGGTTTGTACAATGTGCATTGCAAGTTGTACAGTTTGACTAAACTTTTTGATGCTAACACATCCCAATTGATAGTGATGATTAGATTTTCAAAGTTGATTAGCCGGTTATCACTACTAGAGTGAGAAAATTAGGGTTTATTTCGACGTTGATACCTCATACATTTTGTCAAGTTCAATGTATCAACATGTGTTTTGACTTTTACGAAACTAAAATATCTCGTATATTACAAATTTATAACTAGTAATAATAAACCACACATTCTTTCGTGAAAATGAGCGTCGAATAAGTATTTAAAGGCATTGTAAAATGGTGTATGAGATAAAATTGCATAAATTTTTTGATACTGTCTATTAAATTATTACCATGCAAGTTGCATGATTTAAAAGTATAAAAGTACCATATAGAAGGAAAAAGTAAAATGTGAATGACGGTAATTTTGTAATTGATTCACTTCACATCAGTTGTCTAGAGTGCCATTAGCAGCACCCCTGACGCAACTCAAATTGACATAAAAGATTGTTATAAGAGCATGCACAAACGCAACGCACCAACGGCGTTAACCAAGCAAATAACGGCGTTATGGCCGTTGTAGCCGTTGGAACAACGGCGTTAGGAAGAGAAAAGGGGGCCGGCGTTACTCTCTTAACACGCGTTAAGGGGGAAGAAAAATAAATAAATAAATAAATAAATTTTAAAAAAATTTCATTTTCACTCCTTGTAACGGCTATTAGCCATTAGGTTTAAAAAAAAAATTCATTTTTAACCATAAACGGCTAGTTTTTATAAAAATAAAAATAAAAAAAATTCAAAAACATTTTTTTACCACTATAAATACCCAACTAAAACACCATTTTTTTTTCACACTTCCACTACTAAATCCTCTCAATACTCTCAATCTTCAATCTTTTATTCACTGAAAAAAAAATTCGGGAGGCAACGACGATACTTTCTACAATCTTCTCGGTGGTGGGTGGAATCCCTCAAACTCGGGTTCATCATCTAACCCGAACGCGGGTTCATCTTCAAACCCCAACATGTCTCATCCTAATCCACTAGGCTACTCGAGCCAAGAAATGTGGCAACAACATCAACAATATATCTTTTTGCAACAACAACACCAACAAAGCACCTTAAACTCCAACTTTCAAAACCTACAATTCACATAACAGTCACAACAATCACAAACTGAAACACATGATGTTGCTGAGACACCCACGTCTCCTCCAAAAAAAGGAAAATGTCGTATTAAGCGAAAATAAAAATAAAATCCAAAGACCCGAGCCCCGAACCAATTGATTCGATGAAGAGGAACTAGTTGTCGTTCTTTGGGCGTTGGACTCAGCAGAGGAAGCATTACTTGCAAGGTGTTACATAGCGCTTTTCGGAGGATCCGAAAGTTGGAAAGTGCCAACCCATAGATACGTTTTGGTATCGGGTCAGAAATGAGTTCAATAGACTCAACTTTCAATGGCGCACCAAGGATATGATGTCGAGCAACTGGAAAACGTTGAACGGCATATGCACAAAGTTCAACTCTTGTTACAGACGTGCGCAACAAGATCAACGAAGCGGGGAAAGTAAGCTGGATGTGATGAAACGGGCAAAGCAATGGTATCGTGAGGAAACCAAAGTAGCACCGTTTGTCTCGATGACGCTTGGGAGGTTTTGCGTCATTATAAGAAATGGGACACGCTCGAACCGGTTGATTTAACCGGCGAAGTCCCAAACCAACCAAACGAGGCTTTGTTTGGTCATGATGAACAACCTCGCCCCATGGGAAAGAAACGTGCTACCAAGAAAGCAAGATCAGAGAGCACGACAAGTACTGGGGGAGCAAGCACTGGAGGAACGAGCTCGTCAACTTATTTCACAGAAACTATGGCAAACGAGTATCGTATGAAACGTGAAACCGCCGCAGCGGCGTATCGGGCCCAGCAGGAAAAGGATCTCACAATAACAAGGTTGGAAGAGATAAAGTTTTTGATGACGGATACTGCAGGGTAAGATTCAAATGTCGTGGCTTGGATCAACGACGAAAAAGACCGAATCATCAAAAAATATAACTTGAAACCTCGTCAGTAGATTGTATTCTCGTCATTTCCTTTAATTTGTTGTAACGTCTTATTTGCAGTGTGTTTTTTTATTTCGTTGTAACTTTTTTTTTTAAATCTTGTATTGTAATATGTTTTCAATTTTAATGATATGTTTAGTTTAATAAATGAAGTGTTTGTTTTAGTTTAGGGGTTGAAATTGAAAATATGAAATGTTATTGATATTATTAGGATGTTATTGTTGTGGGTGTTTTTTGAGGATGTTAAGGTGAAATGTTAAAGCTGATGTGGCGCTGACGTGAACGGTGTTATAAAATAACCCAAATTACCATTGGGCATGCTCTAAGGTCTAGTGATGTTTTAAATATTTTTTCTTTAAATAATATTATCCTTAAAGTCGTGTTTAGGAGTTGATAATTTCTTACACATATAGCCGCCAAACAAGAACAAGACGGTACTCTATAACATGTCTCTATCTAAACCGAGCTATGACCGGAAAGCCGAACTCCAAGCATTCGACGAAACCAAAACTGGCGTCAAAGGACTTGTTGACGCCGGTATCACTCATGTCCCTCGGATATTCCACGTCCCTGCACCTCAAAATCTTAACTCCAACCAACCATGTCCAAAACCAAGTCTTCCAACTATCGATCTTGAGGGAATCAATGAAGATCCGATAAAACGAAGAAAGATGATCAAGGAAGTTAATGATGCATTGGAGAGTTGGGGTTTCTTTCAGATTGTGAATCATGGGATTTCGAATAGCACGTTGGAGGAAATGAAAAAAGGGGTTAGAGGGTTTTTTGAGCAGGATGATGAGGTGAAGAAGGAGTGGTATTCAAGGGATTTTAGTGGGAAGCGTAAGATGGTATATAATAGTAATTTTGATTTGTATGCTGCTCCTGCGACTAACTGGCGAGACACTTTCTTTTGTATGATGGCTCCTTATCCACCGGAACCACACGAGTTGCCGCAGCCTTGCAGGTTTTAACTTTTAATCAAATTTTCTTGCATAGTCAAAGTCCGAAAACTTGGATCTTTTGTCGTTTAGCGGTTTTTAGAGAGGACATACATGTCCTTGCCAAAGCCTTCATCACCCGTCCTACTTTTCCTTGTAGTGAGAGGTGATTTGGTCTTGTTCAAATTACCTCCCATGAAACATACTCCATATCTTTCTTTGCCTATAATTTTTATGCCATCTGGTCAGGCTCAGATTGCTTTCTGAATGAGTTTTTCTTGTTTGTGAATCTAAATTTTGAATGACAAAGATGTTGATCAACCAATTGCATTTGGGACATCATATATTCATTGAACCAACAGAGTATAACTCGCAAACAAAAACTTTAAAACTTATCTTCAATTAGATTTTCCCCCCCCCTGAAATGGCCGGATTTTATTGAGTCATCTATCAAGTAGCTAGAGGACAAACATTACAAAGTAACATTACAAGCAACAATTTGATTTACTAGAACGGTGTCTTTGAGTTTTTCGTTAAACTCTTAATTAGCACATTTTTTGTAGTATATGACATATTCATTGATTTTGAAGTGTATTGATGAAGTATTTACTAATGTTGTTGTTCACATTAAGACTTGTGAAATTCTTTGTAGCAAATCTGATTTGTCAACAGATTCACATAAGCAAACCGAGATCGTGAAAGTAGTAAAAAAGTAGTAACTTATTTATATATATGTGCTATAGATGTCAGATGTAAACTTCAACTGTCTAAAATTTTATGTTAAATTTGGTCAATCATGTAGTGATATATTGTCAAAGTACTCGAGCCAAGTGTTGAAGCTTGGAGGTTGTGTGTTTGAGTTAATATCTGAGGCTCTTGGGCTCAACCCCAATCACCTTTCGGACATGGGCTGCGCTGAAGGGCTTGCTGTACTTGGCCATTACTATCCTTCGTGTCCACAGCCTGAGTTAGCAATAGGCACCACTAACCACACCGACAGCACTTTCATCACGATTCTTTTGCAAGACCATGTAGGTGGCCTCCAAGTTTTTTATCAAGACCAATGGATGGATATTCCTCACATCCCAGGAGCTCTAGTAGTAAATGCGGGTGATCTCCTGCAGGCATCTCTCTCTCTCTCTCCCCCTCGTTATTTAATATCATTTTGTTGATGTTTTAAGTAAAAGAATAGGTTGCTAATACATGGTAATATGCTGAACCTTTTCAGTTGATTACAAATGACAAGTTTGTTAGTGCACAACATAGAGTATTGGCAAACAAGATTGGTCCAAGAGTATCAGTGGCTTCATTCTTTTCAACCAGCTGGATTCCAACACTTAAAGTCTTTGAACCGATCAAAGAGTTGCTTTCAGAAGATAACCCACCCAAGTATAGAGGCACTACCGTGAAGGAATATGTAGAGTACTTCAATGCAAAGGGACTAGATGAGATTTCTGCTCTTTTGCATTTTAAGCATGGCCGTCCCATAAATTTCGGGGGCCCTGTTCAATGAACTTAAATTAGACCCTTGCAGTGCCGTGTTGTGATTTTTTATGCTCATGTCGTGTCCTATATATATGTACTACGGGTATTCAACGTGAAAAACCTGATATGTTTAATAAGTGGAAAATGCTAGATCCAAATAAGGCTAAAAAAAATCTACACGATAATGTGTCATGATTAATTATGGCATTTTTTGAGCTCTTTGTCTTATTTTATCTGCAAGTTAAATGGCACATTAAAAGAAAGAAAAAAGAAAAGTTTATATAACTACGTCTATTATTTCATACCGTTTCTTTCACCATAATAAAAATAGGGCAGAAAGTGTCAATTTTGAAGCTCTTTTATCCTTATTGAGAGACATAATATAAAAATTAAGAAGAAAGTGTAATAAATATAAACCTTAGGGGCACAAAGTGAATATGATGTAAAGTACATCATCTTCTTCCTCTGGTTCAAAATCCCCACCACTGTTTCTGTCGATTGCTTTAATTCACTAAAAATTAACTAATACATGATAGGAACCAACCATATTATATTTAGAAAGACTTTAACATCAAGTTTGAGCCCAAACTGAATTAATTCAATCACGCTGCCCAAAATTTGGGGTCCCATTAAAAAATGGAGGCCCTGTGCCGATGATCACTTTGCACATGCTAAGATCCGGGGCTGATTTTAAGTTATAGGTTGTGCATCATAAAACCTTATTTTTCATGTTCGTCGCATGGTAATGCAATCCATCTAGAAATATTGCTCTTCAGATATGTAAAAAAAAAAGTAAAGTAACGCCCAATGCCGTCTTCCACGGGTTATGGGTACCCAATACCGTTTCCGGTGTATGGGGGAGGTTAAGATGTAGACAGCCTTACCCCTACCTAAGGTAGAGAGGCTGCTTCCAGTTCTACCAAAGGTAGAAAGGACCTCCGGCCTTTTGTAGGGAGTGAGGATCGAACCCCTGACCTCTCGGTTGAGAGGCAAGGGGTTTACCAACTGATCCAACCCTACTTGTTAAATGTCAAATAATATGTATCATATTATATATAACCTGTTATTTGTAACTTATTGTATTATATGTATTAAATAATATGTTTCTACCACTTGGCCCGATTTTTAGTAGGTTCAGATAAAAAACCGCTCTTCCGTTGATCAAGCAGTTTAGAGTATCACCCGTTTTCTATCTTTAACTGTTCCTGGCTCCTTGCTAATGTTATACTTAGGCTAGCCACAATCGAGCAGGTCGAGCTCGGTTGAGTGCATCGGTTGAGCAAGGTCGACCCATTGTGGGGAAGAAGGTCGGCGTCGGTTGGGGGGAGAGAAACGTTGAAATCGGTTGCCTCCTCAACCGAGTGGTAAACCACAAAAATCCAAACAATATTCCCTTTTGTAATAAAAAAAAATTAAACTTTACCACTTTTACAACTTTATAAATACCAACCTCAAACACATTTTTAAACACACAATTTCAAACAACTTCTCATAAACACTTTCAAACACATTTTGATAATTATGTCTTACGAGATATTTTTTAATTCTTCGTCTTCCGACGAGGAAGAAGTTATGAGTGAGTTTACGGAGTTTATGGAGTTTACGCAGTATGCTTGGGACACTTACCAAGCGTCACTGCCAAAGGCTCAACGAAACCACACGGCTAGGGATCGTGTAGGTGCTCATAATCGTTTAGTTGCCGCTTACTTCTCCGAAGAACCGTTGTATGATGAAAAACATTCGTCCGTTCCGGATGCCCCGAGACCTATTCACTCAAATTGTGCAAGACGTAACCAATTATTCTCCTTATTTTCAACAAACTCCTGATTTTAGAGGGCTACTTGGTATTTCTCCATTGGTCAAGTGTACTGCTGCAATTCGTCAATTGGGATACGCGGCAGTTCCTGATTCTCTTGACGAGTATCTGCAAGTGGGTGCAACAACAACACGCGATTGTCTCCGTAACTTTTGCACGGTTATCATGGAGTTATATGGTGCTGAGTATTTGCGAAAGCCCACGTATTCGGACCTTGAAAGATTATATGCTCATCACGAGCATAAGCATGGGTTTCTTGGGATGATGGGAAGCATTGATTGTACAGGTTGAGAAACCGTGGAAATGCAGGCAATCAAGAGATTGAAGGTGAAGACGAAAGTGACGAAAACGTAACTGACGATGAAGAGTTTTTGTGATGTTTTCAGTTTTTAATAAGTATTGTAACGTCTACGTTTTATTAGTTTAAGTTTTTAATTATTGTTGTAATGTTAAGTATTTTTATTAATGAAGTTTAATTTTGTTTTTAAAAATATTTGAATTAAAAAAAATAAAAAATAAAAATCTCTTGTGGCAACTAGGTCGTCGTCAGGTCGTCGGAGAGAGAAAGCTGATGTGGTACAGACGAATTAGTTCGCCACTGTGTCTGTGTTTTAGATATAAAAAAAAAATAAAAAAAAAAATAATAATAATAAAATAAAAAATAAAAAATTATGGTATTAATAAGTTTCATAAATCGGTTTGTGATAATCATATCTAACTATATTAAACTAATTATTATATGCTTTAGTTGTATATGTGTTGGTCCTCTCCTAGTTTGAGCAAATCATGAAAAACTGATAACAAATAAGAACAAGTTTGCTAACGATCATTTGACTACTAATAACACCTATTTTTTTCCCTAACGTTTATATTCTTATTTGATTATTTTACAAAGAATATATATCCAAGTATTTGCAGAACAACACTTGAGATTGAATGACAATGTAAACTCTCCAAAATCAAACAACATGAGGCGGCTAGCTTTGCTTTGTTGTGTCTAGGAAAGGAAGATCTTATCATCTATACATGTACATTTCATTTACATTTGTGTGTAAAATCCTACGTATCTCTATTATAAACATTCGTATATATAGTGCTAGGAAAGTGAAGCTTCTTAGTGAAGCTTTGAATAAAGTACAAGCTTCCATGTGAAGCTTTGGATAAAGTACTAAATCAAATAGTTATTTAACTATTTGTTTTGTAGCTATTTTTTTACTTTATTATTTCCTTTGTACTTTTTGTCTTCATTTTGACCTTTTTGTACATGCTTTTAGATTTATCTTTCCAAAAAAGTTCTCGTTCATATTTCGTATTTGAAACTTCAGAGATAAGTCTTCAAGGAGTAAGTGAGTTACTTTCATCATTTACTGACTTCATCATCTAAATCTTGGTTCTTGATATTCACTCACTGAGTACCGTCTCAAAGATTGATAAGTCTTTCTTCTTAGAATATCTTGTAGATAACTCCTTAATAGCTGAGGATCACTTCCTCGTGTCTGCTTCATCAGGGACAGAAAATATACTTATGGTATTTTTTATTTAAGTACTATACAATAGGCAATTTAAGCACTGAATTGACCCAACAATCTCCCCCTATTTCAATAGAAAAATAGCCTAAGTTTGAAGTAGTAGTAAGTGAGCAAAAAAGCTTCTTTTTACATACTATATTACAATAAAGAGTAAAATAATATACAATTAACTTCAGACTCTTTATTTTTGAAGGTGCAAAAATAAGACTTTAAGACCTTAAACTAGAGGTGCACAAAACAGTTAACCGGTTCGGTTTGACGACGGGTCAAACCCGAACCGGTTTGGGTCAACGCGCAAAAAAACCGGTCGTGCCGGTTAACCGGTTCGGTTCCGAACCGGAGGTGAAGACTGAAAAACCCAACCGGTCCAAACCGGTTTGGGCTCAGTTTGGGACCGGTTAACCGGTTTTGACCGGTTCTAGTATTTTTTTTTCGTCGTCGTTTGTCATCGTTTTCTTGTTTCGTGTATTAATAAACTAGAACTTTTATTTAATAGAACGGAGAATACATGATACATCACACATTACACATAAACTTAAAACATAACACATAATAACATAAACATAAAACATCGATAACTTGATAAGCTACTCAACGTCGACTCGAGGTCTCGAATCAGGCATCAACTGCAGGTGCATGGCGGCAATACTTCTGCGTGTGAGCCCTCAACGCCGCGTTGGAAGTGGGTTTGAAGAAACATAAACAATGCTTACATTGAGCCTTTCGCATGCCATCCGACATTTCGACGTAGTGGTAGTGAGCCCAAACATTTGGTACACAGTCTACCGGTAAATAACGAACAATCACCTGTGGCGGGGGTGGCGGAGGTGGTGCAAGATCAGCATCAGCCATAGTAAAAATGTGAAATGCTTCCGATTTTTACTTTTTAGAGTTTATTTTAATTGTATAAAAGTTGCAAAGATATAAAAACACAATTTATCTATTTATACTAGTCTTACAATGGTAAACTTGTAAATATAAAAAAAAAAGTTCAAATTTTGAAAGTTTACCCGCCTTCCCGCACAAAAAAATTCAAAATTTGAAATTTTTAATTTTTGGACCAGTTTGACCGGTTTTTAACCGGTTAACCGGTTGAGAAATTCAAATTTTTTTTACGCTCGTTTCAAAATTTTGAATTTTAAAAAATTAGTTACCGGTTTAACCGGTTTGGGACCCGGTTAACCGGTTTCATTTTGAAAACAAAAATTACCGCCAAGTCCAAAATTCAAAATTTTTAAATATTTAACCGGTTTGTAACCGGTTAACCGGATTTTTTTATTTATTTTTTTCGTTTTTCAACATTTAACAAACTTACACTGAATAAACTTCAACTTTTATTTATAACGTCGGAAACACATAAACTGAAAGGAAATACATAAACTTAAAAAAAATACATCAAAGGAAATACATAAACTTAAAACATAATACGTAAGCATAAAAGTCCTAATAGTCGTCATCGGATCCCCTAGCTTCTTGAGCAGCTGCATCTTGTCTTAGTTCTTCATCGGAAAGCATCTCGATTTCACCCGCTTGTGCCTCTTCCGCGTAGACCTCCCCTTCGAAGTCTGCGACATTTTCAAGATTAGTTTTATCTTGCACTCGCTTCATTGCGTCCAAGTGATCTTTCAAACCCATACACATCTCCAAAGAAGCCGGTGTGAGTCTGTTTCTCAGATTTGATAAAACCCTTCCACTTGTTGAAAAAGCGGATTCAGAAGCTACCGAAGTAGCTTGTACACTTAGTACGTCACGAGCCATTCGGGATAGAACGGGAAACATTGTTTCCTTTGCTTTCCAAAACGCCAACACATCAAAGTTTTCAACTTGTTCGGCTGGAATATGTGAGATAAAATCGGTTGTGGTATATATTTCATATTCATTGTTCGCTAAACGATCATTTCTTAACCGTTTGTTGGGATTATCTCTTATCTTTTTATGCAAAGCAAATATCGGATTCCCTCTAAAACCCTTTGATGATGATGAAGAAGACTCCGTCACAGTAGGAGGTGGGTTACCATATTTTTCAAAATAATATTCCCACAAACTTTTAAAAGAATGGCCAAAGGACTCTTTTGCATCATCAGCATAGTTCGGGTTTGACGCGAAACAACCCAAATCAGTCACAATCGAGTCGATAAGCACCTCAACCCCGTTTACATTATAACATGGATTTAATGCGGCCGCACAAGTAATTAACGGTGGCAAAGTTTCAAAATATTTCAAAAGCTTTTCTTTCATCCCGGAAACCATGCTTGTATAAAAACCACCATGAAATTCAAATGCGGAAATTTGTGAAGACATCAAGAATAGTTGCTCGAATACCAAATGAGCCGTTGGATAATAAACTCCTGACAATTTTTTGTTGCGTTGTAAAAAACTTCAAGTAGTCGGGTTAATTTTTCAATAGTATCCCAATGCTCGACATTAAATGGAGCACACCTACCCCTTCCCGACAATTTCTCATCATGAAAATATTGCAAAGTCACCTTTTGTTTTAAACCACTTATGAACATAAGATAAGTGGAGTTCCATCTTGTTTCAATATCCCAACAAGGTTGCAACCAAGGTTTCCCCGCATTTTCACACAACCGAATGTATGCATTATATCTTTTATTACCCTTTTTAAAAACCTCGGTTAACATTCTTTTAAAACTTTCTTTCACTTCACTCAAATGCGGATCTTTTAATCTCGCTTGCACGTCCAAGTTAATGATGTGTGCAACACATCGACTATGAAAAAATTCGCCACTACAAGGTGGCTCGTATTCCATTTTTAGTCGACCCATTGCATTTGTGTTGTTACTAGCATTATCCAACGTTATTGAAAAAAAAATTTCTGTCAAGTTAAACTTGTGGAAAACTAGAAGGGGGGGTTGAATAGTTTTACCAATTTAAAACTTCCTTTTAAATATTTAGATCGACTTATGTCAATCCATTTGATTGTTTATGTTGGACGTTGATAGATGGATATATAAACATGAAATGAAATATAAAGAGTAAGAAGCACATCGCCACAACACAAGTTATTTATAGTGGTTCGGCTACAAGGACACCTTCCTTGCCCTACTCCACTCCCCGAGTCACCTACTCGAGAGTTCGTAAGCACTACACCAACTCCTTGTGGCGGAGAAGCCTTCACAACGTCGCTTAACCTTTTTCCGGTACAAAGCTAAATACCGAGTTCTTTCACACCAAGGCGAACCACACCTAACACAACGTCGCCTACCCTTTATACGGTGCTAGGCTAACCACCGAGTTCTTTCACACCTTAGGAGAACTAATCCTATCACAACGTCGCCTACCCTTTATTAGGTACTAGGCTAAGCACCTTAGTTCTTTCACACCTTAGGTGAACTACACCTTCACGACACAACACCTAATCTCAAGGAGATCTACTCCTTGTTACAACACCACCAAGGATTTCACCATCCTTGTAGATAAACAAATATACATATGTATAATGATGCACCTCATCGATTATACGACCTAAGCATTCTCCCCAAATGCTACTTGATTTGATCCTTTGGCATCCTTTACTAATGCCTTTGACACAACGCTTGGCACCCTTCACTAATTCCTTCGTCTTGACACCTTTAGCATCCTTCACTAATGCTTTTGACACAACGTTTGGCACCCTTCACTAATGCCTTCGTCTTGACACCTTCGACATTCTTCACTAATGCCTTCAACCCAACATCTATGGAGAAAGGAAGAACTATCAACAAGAGAACCTTAGTAGTCTTGATGATGACGAAGCATGGCAACTCATGGACTTGAGCTTGCACGTCTTCAAGAGGTGGTGATCTCTCCTTTAAGAGGAACCTAGTAGATCACACAAAAACAAAAGACAAACTACATAGATCACTTAGATCTGAGGTTAGAGGGTTAGAATACTTTGGGGAAGTATGTGTGAAAAACCATGTATAGAGAGAAAGAAATGGCTCTCTATTTATAGAGAAAATTCTCTTCTGTTCCCACGGATCCCTACCACAAGGGATCCGGCTAGCACAAAGCTAGGGATCCGTGGTCCGCTCCTCTTTGCCCATGGGTATTTTTGGTTATGGGTCATGGGTCATGGGTTGATCCATGGTTTTCTTTCTAGATACAATGAACTTGGTTAAGTGGTATATATAAAACCATGGGTTATGGGTCAAAACCATTTGCTAGTATTTTACCCATTTAGTATATACTTGTATTTACCCATTTTAGCATACACTTAGTTTTTACCCATTTTAGTATACTTAGTTTAAGTATATGTTTAACCCAATATGTAAACACTAGTTGTTGTACATATGTATCATAAAATCACTTATACTTGTTTTAGTGTTTTATGTGACAACTTAATTGTGTTAGAAAACTATTAACTCAACCTATTTACGTACTCTATTTGTTTCGTTAAAATGATTTTACTTTTGTTATCGACAAAACATTAGAAGATCGTAAAATATAAATAAACGTTTTTACGGCTTATTTGTATTAACAATCACCCCTTTTGTGTTGATGACAAAACATAAAATTATTTTAAGGAAAAAGCTAAAATTTGTAAAAATTTGAATTTGTAGTTTTTACTTTCTTCTCCCCCTTTTTGTCGAAACAAAAAGTGTTAAAAGAAACTAACACAATTTTTATAAGAAAAAAATGTAAAAATGTAAAAGAGAGCAAGTGACGGGAATGGTACTCGTCTTAACTCCCCCTTGACGAGTCCATCCCTATGTAAGGGTGTCAAGGACATAGCGTAAAATAAATTAATTGTGTTTGCAACTAAGTTTGCAAATGGTTCGGCTAAGTGACGAGAACGTGCTCCCCCTTGAATATTGCAATGTTGCAATGGGGTGTCATGAAGTGTAATCCAAAATTGGATTAAGTTGCAAGCGATTCTTGCAATGTTGTTTGACACAAAGCTCCCCCTAGCTTTATGGTGCCAATATCTTCATGTGTATTTTGAATAACTACAAAACAAAGGTTAGAAAAACAAGAGTATAGTGCATAATTTCCTGCAAAAGAGACGCAAGTTAGTATAAATTTGTACTCCTGTACCACGGATCCCACGGTTCCCTTCAAGGAGGGATCCGTCTAGGTATTTGGGAGGGATCCGGCTATCTGTTACAGTTTCTTCAGCAGTGAAGAAATGTCAAGGAATGCTATGTGAGGAAATGAGATATATGCACAATACAACACACAGAATAATCATAGCATATAAGTATTCATTCAATAAAACAAGAGATACACAACCAAATCTCTAAAAACTAAGAGAATGAACTTAGCCATACACGTACTACTAATGCTAATCTCATTACGAGACTTAAAATGTGACAATGTTCTTAAGTCTAGGGATGAGTGGACTTGTTGAATTGATCCAATTTTGCAAGAAGATGATTGAACATGAAATGTATCTCATTTCGTACTTCTTGAGCAAGTCTTTGAGTTTTTAGACAATTTGGGCAAATATTGTCTTGGTTTGGCCCCGAAGGGAAAGGGATGTCTTGAGGGGGATCAATGTGTGTTTGAGGGTCTTCATTTTGAGAAGTTGGGAGAGGTTCTAAAAATAAGGGTGGTAATGAAACTTCTTCCATATGATCAAGGTTATTCCTTGTATCCCATGATGGGCTAGTTGGTGTTGTAGGGGGTTCCCGATTTAATGAAAAGGTTGGTGAATGAGAGGTTCTTGAAGGTGAATGAAATAATGAATATATGTTTGGATGAGGAAGAGGCTCATTCAATGAGTGTAGTCCATTCTCAATGAATGAAGGTTTTGATGTTTTGCTAGAACTAGCCATGTTTGGTTTACAACTAGATGATCCTTTTTCTAGTTGGAAAGGTTTGATGCTAATCCTTGCGGTTCTCTTAGCTTTTGTTGGATGGGTTTGACAAGGTGGGATTCTAGAGTCATCATTTCTAATAGGAGATGTTTCGGTGGATGAAATTTCATGGATCATTTGACCCTTTATTTTGGATGATCCTATGTTTGAGGAGTTGTTGCTAAGAGCCTTTGTCATGGTGATGAAAATGCTAATATGAGCTTCTAGTTTCTGAGTTTTGAAAGGTAATTGAGGATGGTGCCATAAACCTAAGAATGTTTGGTTTATAAAGAATAATTTGAATTTGGGAATTAAATTCTTGACCACTTAGAAGGCTAAGCATGCTCTTGAGGTTTTGATCAGCTCTAGGAGGTTAATTAATGTATGCTAAGAGTGGTTAGAGAACCAAAGGGTGACTTGATTTTGAATATAGAAGCTGATTAATACATTCTGCATCTACGGATCTCGCGGATCCCTCTCAGTAGGGATCCGCCTGGTTAAAGACCAGGGATCCGGCTATCAGACAAGGTCTAGGTGAAATCATTATCCTTTTGTAAGGTTTGTCATTAATGGATTTCGAGGGTTTGACTTGATTTTGAAGTCTTTAGCTGTTGGATATCTAAAATCCTTAACCATAACAAGTAATGGTACTTAATGATGGTTTTGGCTAAGAACATTGACCTTGGGTAGTCTAACCATATGTTTGACAAGGATTCCTTTTAATTTGTTGTGGAAAAACGGTGATACTAAGTCCTAAAAATCAGATGATGTCCTAGGATAAATTTACTAAAATCTTTAAAATAAGAAAAATGAAAAAGTAGTTTTTGGTCCTAATTTTGAGTCAAAGATGATTAAGATCAATTTGCTAAAATTGAAGGGTAGACCAAACTTAAGTGCTATCAAAAGTGATAGATAATGTGTGAGTGTTGGAGCGGAATTATGGTGAGTTTTGACTAATTGATAAGTAAACGAAATATTTCGAAAATATATCCTATATAAGCCATGGATGAGAGTGAGGTTTTCAACTATTAGCGGAAGACTTGGTTGTCTCTAGTGTATTATGTTTGACTTGTTTGAAGTGTTCTAGTGGACTATTATGATGTAGCCAAATCTGTTTTGTACATCAGGTGCATACGGATCCCACGGTTCCCTTATGGGAGGGATCCGGCTAGTTCAAACTCTAGGATCCGCCAACTGCAGATCAGAGAGCTTTCAGGAAATGTGCAACTTTGCACTCTATAGTAAATGCTTTTCCTAGTTGTTTCTATGGGGACTAAATGCAAGAACACAACTAATATAACTTGTATCAAAGTAAGAAAAGCTGAAATTCCTAGAATGAGTGACGACGACCATACCAAGAGGTCGTAAAATCTCATTTTCAAAGTACCTAAGTTAGGATTTTTTAGTGCCAAGATATGGCAATATCTTCATACTACAAGCATAGTTTAAATTGTTTACAAACCATTGTTTGAAATTGTTCATCATGCACTTGATTCCTAAGATTTTACCTTTCTTTTTCTCCTTCACTTCTTCACCCGTCCTCCACTCTTTTTCAAACCATCTTCACTTCTTCTTCCTCAAGAAATTGGCGAAGCATTTGAAGATTCCCTTGGTTTGTTGCCATTCGGGTGATTCATTTGGGATGTTTGGCAATTGGTTGATGTAGTCCAAGGGGTCAAGATCGATGTTTGCGAGTGGGTTGCTACTACTCCCTTCACCTCCTCTTTCTTCTTGCCTTTCCCTTTCCTCCGAGGAATCCGTGGGTGGGTGTGGTCTCTTGCCTTCCACCATAAACCTTGTTGTTCTACCTTCGGTCAATGGTACCATAACCTTATTGCAAAAGCTATGATCAAGGGATTGTGGAGAAGGGTCTAAAGCAAAGATGAATTTGGCGAGACGGGTTAAAAGCATTGCGTATGAAAGCACCATCTTGTCCATGCTTCTAACACTTGCCATTCTTTTGACCATGTAGTAGGCAAGGTTGAATTGAGTATTGGTCACTAGGCAATAGATCATGAAGCTTAGACATGCGTTGGGGTGGTCCCTGTTCCCTACTTGGCATACCACATTTTCTCTTATCACATCCTCCCACTTTCTATACAATGCATACATTTTCGAAAGCTCCATTTGAAAAGGATCCCTATGGATCACTTTTGACTTTCTTGTGACTCTTGATGGTGAGGCTCTTGGCATGAACACGGTGTCCCTCACCGTGGTTGCTTCCGGGATCAAATTGTGGTAAATATCATGATGATCAACCATTGTGTGTAGTTGTTCTAAAGACCATTCATTCGAGTACATACAAATGCCTTGATATGGAACTCCTATAATTCTTCCAAACTCTATGAGTGAAAGATTAAACTCTCGCTCATTGATGGTGAATTAAATTGAGATGGACCCGTCATCATTTCTAATTATCCCCATTGTCTTGTAAAACTCAAGCACAAAGACCGTGCAAATTTGTTCGTTTATATCCAATAAACAATCAAACCCAATAGTTGCAAAAACTTCCCTTACGTCGGTATTTGCAAGAAATGATGGATCAACAACTCTACCTTCATGAAAGAGTCTCCTTTCGAGAAACTTAAAGGCCTTTCTATCGTCCGGATTTAGACCATTTTTCCTATGATACATGGGTATGTAGTGGGCGGTGTCTTGGTAGTCTTGTTGCTTGTTGCTAGGCATGATATTCCTAAACAATACAACCCCAATGTGGTGTTAATGGTGAATAGTAGTCTAGAGGGTTTGATCACAATTTTGCTCTCATCATCTTTGTTGAGTTCAAGAAATGTGTTTAATTTGTATTAACAATGTTAATTCTTTGATTTAGATTATCTTAGAAAACAATGTGGTGACAAATTATAATAAACCCATTTGAACCCAACTCTTAAAGATGAAGAAATTGTAATTCTAAGAATCAAGGAATTAAACTAACAATGTAGTGAAGATTATACTTACACAAGTGATTGTTAGACTTGAGGAGAATGATGAATTTGCTCCTATGAACATACTGGTTTTTGTTCGTGAGTCTTTGAGGTGAGTATTATTGTGGAACATCCACAATGATCGTTCTTGATGATATACTGTCTTCTGTTGCACGGATCCCGCGGATCCCTCTTATTTGGGATCCGGCTAGTGTAAACCGAGGGATCCGGCATAACAGCAAAAATCAGCTCAAACATTCCTTGATAACTAAGGTTTGGGAGTTCTAAAAAGCCTAATGTTTTGGTGTTTAAGGTTCTAAAACTTGTGATTTGAGGTTTTTGAAGATTCAGTACTATTCCTATTAGACGAAGTTCCCTTTTCAAGAATTAGTCATAATTCTTGGGAGTGTCAATAAATTCTTTGTGATGAATAATGATAATGGTTATCAAATAACCAAAATGTCATTATTACGAAGTCGAAGTGTAGTTTCTACAAATAAGTCGAAGAATACTATTTTTGATGATAACTTTAATATAGATAACTACTAAAACAATTATTAATAAATCATGCAACTAAGATTTCAATAATAAAATTAGAAGCAAGTGATTAGTAATCATACCTTGGCTAAATATTCTTTTTGCGAAAGGAAATATTTAGATAAGTTCTTTATGCTCTTCTTGGTGACTCCAAATCCAAGTATGGATAATGCTTGGCTAAATATTCTTTTTGCGAAAAGAAATATTTAGATAAATTCTTTATGCTCTTCTTGGTAACTCCAAATCCAAGTATGGATAATGCTTAAGAAAAAAATGTTAGAGCATTCTATCATTGTCCAACAATAAACAATATAGTGATTTTAAAATATGACGAAGATAATCCTTCTTTGTAGTTTTCAAACATACATGGATCGTATCAAGTTTTAAAGTACAACATACTCTAAAAAAAACTTGGTAACGAAGCTCTGATGCCAATTGTGGAAAACTAGAAGGGGGGTTGAATAGTTTTACCAATTTAAAACTTCCTTTTAAATATTTAGATCGACTTATGTCAATCCATTTGATTGTTTATGTTGGACGTTGATAGATGGATATATAAACGTGAAATGAAATATAAAGAGTAAGAAGCACATCACCACAACACAAGTTATTTATAGTGGTTCGGCTACAAGGACACCTTCCTTGCCCTACTCCACTCCCCGAGTCACCTACTCGAGAGTTCGTAAGCACTACACCAACTCCTTGTGGCGGAGAAGCCTTCACAACGTCGCTTAACCTTTTTCCGGTACAAAGCTAAATACCGAGTTCTTTCACACCAAGGCGAACCACACCTAACACAACGTCGCCTACCCTTTATACGATGCTAGGCTAACCACCGAGTTCTTTCACACCTTAGGAGAATTAATCCTATCACAACGTCGCCTACCCTTTATTAGGTACTAGGCTAAGCACCTTAGTTCTTTCACACCTTAGGTGAACTACACCTTCACGACACAACACCTAATCTCAAGGAGATCTACTCCTTGTTACAACACCACCAAGGATTTCACCATCCTTGTAGATAAACAAATATACATATGTATAACGATGCACCTCATCGATTATACGACCTAAGCATTCTCCCCAAATGCTACTTGATTTGATCCTTTGGCATCCTTCACTAATGCCTTTGACACAACGCTTGGCACCCTTCACTAATGCCTTCGTCTTGACACCTTTAGCATCCTTCACTAATGCTTTTGACACAACGTTTGGCACCCTTCACTAATGCCTTCGTCTTGACACCTTCGGCATTCTTCACTAATGCCTTCAACCCAACATCTATGGAGAAAGGAAGAACTATCAACAAGAGAACCTTAGTAGTCTTGATGATGACGAAGCATGGCAACTCATGGACTTGAGCTTGCACGTCTTCAAGAGGTGGTGATCTCTCCTTTAAGAGGAACCTAGTAGATCACACAAAAACAAAAGACAAACTACATAGATCACTTAGATCTGAGGTTAGAGGGTTAGAATACTTTGGGGAAGTATGTGTGAAAAACCATGTATAGAGAGAAAGAAATGGCTCTCTATTTATAGAGAAAATTCTCTTCTGTTCCCACGGATCCTACCACAAGGGATCCGGCTAGCACAAAGCTAGGGATCCGTGGTCCGCTCCTCTTTGCCCATGGGTATTTTTGGTTATGGGTCATGGGTTATGGGTTGATCCATGGTTTTCTTTCTAGATACAATGAACTTGGTTAAGTGGTATATATAAAACCATGGGTTATGGGTCAAAACCATTTGCTAGTATTTTACCCATTTAGTATATACTTGTATTTACCCATTTTAGCATACACTTAGTTTTACCCATTTTAGTATACTTAGTTTAAGTATATGTTTAACCCAATATGTAAACACTAGTTGTTGTACATATGTATCATAAAATCACTTATACTTGTTTTAGTGTTTTATGTGACAACTTAATTGTGTTAGAAAACTATTAACTCAAACTATTTACGTACTCTATTTGTTTCGTTAAAATGATTTTACTTTTGTTATCGACAAAACATTAGAAGATCGTAAAATATAAATAAACGTTTTTACGGCTTATTTGTATTAACAATCTCCCCTTTTTGTTGATGACAAAACATAAAATTATTTTAAGGAAAAGCTAAAATTGTAAAAGTTTGAATTTGTAGTTTTACTTTTTCTCCCCTTTTGTCGAAACAAAAAGTGTTAAAAGAAACTAACACAATTTTTATAAGAAAAAAAATGTAAAAATGTAAAGAGAGCAAGTGACGGAATGGTACTCGTCTTAACTCCCCCTTGACGAGTCCATCCCTATGTAAGGGTGTCAAGGACATAGCGTAAAATAAACTAATTGTGTTTGCAACTAAGTTTGCAAATGGTTCGTCTAAGTGACTAGAACGTGCTCCCCCTTGAATATTGCAATGTTGCAATGGGGTGTCATGAAGTGTAATCCAAAATTGGATTAAGTTGCAAGCGATTCTTGCAATGTTGTTTGACACAAAGCTCCCCCTAGCTTTATGGTGTCAATATCTTCATGTGTATTTTGAATAACTACAAAACAAAGGTTAGAAAAACAAGAGTATAGTGCATAATTTCCTGCAAAAGAGACGCAAGTTAGTATAAATTTGTACTCCTGTACCACGGATCCCACGGTTCCCTTCAAGGAGGGATCCGTCTAGTTATTTGGGAGGGATCCGCTATATCAGTTTCTTCAGCAGTGAAGAAATGTCAAGGAATGCTATGTGAGGAAATGAGATATATGCACAATACAACACACAGAATAATCATAGCATATAAGTATTCATTCAATAAAACAAGAGATACACAACCAAATCTCTAAAAACTAAGAGAATGAACTTAGCCATACACGTACTACTAATGCTAATCTCATTACGAGACTTAAAATGTGACAATGTTCTTAAGTCTAGGGATGAGTGGACTTGTTGAATTGATCCAATTTTTCAAGAAGATGATTGAACATGATATGTATCTCATTTCGTACTTCTTGAGCAAGTCCTTGAGTTTTTAGATAATTTGGGCAAATATTGTCTTGGTTTGGCCCCGAAGGGAAAGGGATGTCTTGAGGGGGATCAATGTGTGTTTGAGGGTCTTCGTTTTGAGAAGTTGGGAGAGGTTCTAAAAATGAGGGTGGTAATGGAACTTCTTCCATATGATCAAGGTTATTCCTTGTCTCCCATGATGGGCTAGTTGGTGTTGTAGGTGGTTCCCGATTTAATGAAAAGGTTGGTGAATGAGAGGTTCTTGAAGGTGAATGAAATAATGAATATATGTTTGGATGAGGAAGAGGCTCATTCAATGAGTGTAATCCATTCTCAATGAATGAAGGTTTTGATGGCTTGCTAGAACTAGCCATGTTTGGTTTAGAACTAGATGATCCCTTTTCTAGTTGGAAAGGTTTGATGCTAATCCTTGCGGTTCTCTTAGCTTTTGTTGGATGGGTTTGACAAGGTGGGATTCTAGAGTCATCATTTCTAATAGGAGATGTTTTGGTGGATGAAATTTCATGGATCATTTGACCCTTTCTTTTGGATGATCCTATGTTTGAGGAGTTGTTGCTAAGAGCCTTTGTCATGGTGATGAAAATGCTAATATGAGCTTCTAATTTCTGAGTTTTGAAAGGTAATTGAGGATGGTGCCATAAACCTAAGAATGTTTGGTTTATAAAGAATAATTTTAATTTGGGAATTAAATTCTTGACCACTTAGAAGGCTAAGCATGCTCTTGAGGTTTTGATCAGCTCTAGGATGTTAATTAATGTATGCTAAGAGTGGTTAGAGAACCAAAGGGTGACTTGATTTTGAATATAGAAGCTGATTAATACATTCTGCATCTACGGATCTCGCGGATCCCTCTCAGTAGGGATCCGCCGTTAAAGACCGATGATCCGGCTACAACCAGGTCTAGGTGAAATCATTATCCTTTTGTAAGGTTTGTCATTAATGGATTTCGAGGGTTTGACTTGATTTTGAAGTCTTTAGCTGTTGGATATCTCAAATCCTTAACCATAACAAGTAATGGTACTTAATGATGGTTTTGGCTAAGAACATTGACCTTGGGTAGTCTAACCATATGTTTGACAAGGATTCCTTTTAATTTGTTGTGGAAAAACGGTGATACTAAGTCCTAAAAATCAGATGATGTCCTAGGATAAATTTACTAAAATCTTTAAAAATAAGAAGAAATGAAAAAGTAGTTTTTGGTCCTAATTTTGAGTCAAAGATGATTAAGATCAATTTGCTAAAATTGAAGGGTAGACCAAACTTAAGTGCTATCAAAAGTGATAGATAATGTGTGAGTGTTGGAGCAGAATTATGGTGAGTTTTGACTAATTGATAAGTAAACGAAATATTTCGAAAATATATCCTATATAAGCCATGGATGAGAGTGAGGTTTTCAACTATTAGCGGAAGACTTGGTTGTCTCTAGTGTATTATGTTTGACTTGTTTGAAGTGTTCTAGTGGACTATTATGATGTAGCCAAATCTGTTTTGTACATCAGGTGCATGGATCCACGGTTCCCTTATGGGAGGGATCCGAGCTAGTTCAAACTCTAGGATCCGCCAACTGCAGTCAGAGCTTTAGGAAATGTGCAACTTTGCACTCTATAGTAAATGCTTTTCCTAGTTGTTTCTATGGGGACTAAATGCAAGAACACAACTAATATAACTTGTATCAAAGTAAGAAAAGCTGAAATTCCTAGAATGAGTGACGACGACCATACCAAGAGGTCGTAAAATCTCATTTTCAAAGTACCTAAGTTAGGATTTTTTAGTGCCAAGATATGGCAATATCTTCATACTACAAGCATAGTTTAAATTGTTTACAAACCATTGTTTGAAATTGTTCATCATGCACTTGATTCCTAAGATTTTACCTTTCTTTTTCTCCTTCACTTCTTCACCCGTCCTCCACTCTTTTTCAAACCATCTTCACTTCTTCTTCCTCAAGAAATTGGCGAAGCATTTGAAGATTCCCTTGGTTTGTTGCCATTCGGGTGGTGTTATTGGTGTTTGAACTTTCCATTAGTGTTTAGTGAAATACTTTCGATTTTGATTTTTTTGGAGTGTTTTTTGATTGCTTGAAAGTGGTAATTAACCAAATACATAACACATCTATTTATACTAACATTTGTATGGCAAAATGGTAGTTTTTGAAACATATTTAATAATATCCGGCCCCTCTTTTAAAAATTTCAAATTCAAAATTTTAAAATTCAAAAAAATCTAAAAAACCCGCCCTTATGCAAAAACCCGGTTACGAACCGGTTAGAGGTTCCGGTTAATAAAAAACGGTCTTCAAACCGGTGGTTTTCTCAAAACAAAATGAACCGGTTCCTAACCGGCGGTTAGGGAAAAAACCGGACCGGTTTGGGTCAAAACCGGTAGGGTTTTTCGGTTTCTTTTCAGCTACGGTTCAGTTAACCGGTTTTTTTGTGCACCTCTACCTTAAACATTTAAAAATAAGACTTTGGATTCAGTATCAGCATGGGTTACATTGCTGCACATGTGCACGCTCAAGAATTTCCTCTACAATTTTGATTGAGATAGAAACAATCCAGAATCCAATCGCTGAGCAGAAACACCAAGGAAATAGTTGAGAGAGCCCAGATCTGACATAACAAATTCATTGTGAAGTGATGTAATAATACGCCGTAAAAGAGCTGTAGAAGAAGCAGTGAGAAATATGTCATCAACATATAATAATAGATAAGCAATACCTGAGCCGTGACTAAAGACAAATAAGAAGGTATTAGTTTTGTTGTGCTGAAAACCGATCCGGGTAACATAGCTGGAAAAACGTTGAAACCAAGCACGAGGGGCTTGTTTAAGCGCATATAACGACTTCTGCAAATGAAAAACATAATCAGGGTGATCAGAGTCAACAAACCCGGGTGGCTGATGCATATATATTCTCCGACAAGTGACCATGAAGAAAATCATTCTTCACATATAGCTGGTGAATAGGCCAATTACGTGAAACTGCAAGACTCAAGACAGTACGGATAGTAGCCGTTTAATCATCGGACTAAAAGACTGCGACCATTTACAACCAAGCGAGCTTTAAACCAGCTCAACGAACCATCTGCATTAAACTTATGCCTGAATAGCACGAACAATATTTACGTCAGCAGGACGTGGCACAAGAGCTCACGTTCCGTTAAAAATTAAAGAATTATATTCATCTGACATAGCCTTTCCAATGAGGATCATTAATTGCATTTATGTGAGAATGGAAAAGCGAGGAAATGGTATTCACGGTACAATTCATGCGTTCTAGCGGCTTAAAAATTCTAGCTTCTGCACGTGTGACCAAAGGATTTGTATTGGTTTCAAGTGAATGGGATACATTGGGTTGCGAAATATCGTGGTCCGGTTGAGGGGTCTGTTGGGCTAGCGAAGTTGGTTGAGATGAATGTGGCAGGTTATGGGTTGGCGAAGTGGGTATATGTTGGACTTGCAAAATGGGAGGTGGTAGTTGGGCTTGCAAAGTGGATCGATGTTAGGCTTGAGGTGAGTGATTAAAAGGTTGTACATGTTGTTGAATGGGTATAATAGGTTCTATAGGTTCAGTTGGCGAGTTGGGTGGTGGTGCTGGCGATGTAGGCTCGCTATTAAATACCGGAGGGATAGTGGCAGGTGGCGCATAATGTCCGATTATTTTTCTCGAATCTTATGCAAGGAAAAGCATTCGACCAGAAAGAATCGGGTGACATGCTTTCCAGTTTGGATGGATCATCGTAAGTCTATTTTTTCTTCCATTGGTTTCAATATTTATGTGCTATTGTTAGTTTATTGCTTAAAGATTTGTTATTCATCGTTTGTGATTATGTTCCCTCAATATCTGGTGCTAATGTTTGTTAAAAATGTCAAATGATAATATTTTGAGTTTGTGATTATGTTCTCCTGGTCTTTTATGATTCAGTAGATGAGTAAATGTTAATGTGGTAGTCTTATTGAACTACACTTAATGAGAAAATTTTGCAAGTTCTTAGTTATTCAATCTTTTGTGCTTGATTTCAACCAGCAAATGGGTTGCACACAACAATACCTTCAACATGCCTGTCATGCGTTCGTGTATTATAGCAGTCAATGTGGTCTCATTAATAAACCTTATGACATACTGTAGCATTCGTGTATTCTAGCATTCTAATACTATAAAAAGCAACAATCCATTATCATTATTCATAATCATTATTAGCAAAAATATATAGCATATTAAAAAAAATGATCGTGATATGTAAACTAAACTTGATTCATGTGTAAGCCCCGTTCCGTTATAAAAATTCTTTGGTTGCCTTCCTTTTTAGGTTGTTTAAAGTTTATGTAATGATATAAAAAAACAACATTAGCAATTTAAAAAAATATTTATGCAAGGTTTAGGAAAAATACACATGCCAAAATTTCGTGCGTAACATCTAAACAAAGTTTGATTCATGTTAAAACCTCATAGTGTAACAAACACAAAATATAATTACACATAGTTGAGCTCTCTCTCTTCGTATAAATAAATTTTTTAAATAAATAAATAAAACAAAACAAAATATAAATTATTTGTTTTTTAATAAATAAAAATATAATATTCAAAAATTAAAAACCCCCCATCACGCGCGGGCATTATAATTAGTAAGTAAAGATGATGACATTAACTAACCAACAAAAATCAGTGGCTTGTGGTCTAGTGGTAGATACTTAAGTAGTTAAGTGAGCCACAAGTGAGAGTAATGCGGTGGGTGACCTACCGGAAGACCTCACTTATGAAGACCATAAGCTCCACTTGATACTGAAGGCAATGAAGAGGAGAGCGTAGCCATTGTGAAGTTCGAAGGTTAAGACAACATTTCTGTGCGTGGAGGATGAGCGGAGGATGATGGCTTATGCTTTGAAAGAGGCATGTGGATATCCAAAAATGAAACTCACGTTAAAAAAAAAAAAAACCTAACCAACAAAGTTGATCTTTTGCCACGTGTATAGATTTATATATCTGTCACATGATCAACATACAAAATTTGCTCGGGTGACAAACTACACTTAAGTAGTACAGATTAGCCGCCAAATAAGAACAAGACATAGAAGATGTTACTCAACACGTCTCCAATCCAACCGAACTATGACCGAAAAGCCGAACTCAAAGAGTTCGACGAAATAAAACCGGCGTCAAAGGACTCGTTGATGCCGGTATAACTCAAGTCCCTCGGATATTCCACGTCCCTTCACCTCAAAATCTTAACTCCAACCAACCACGTCCAAAACCAAGTCTTCCAACTATAGATCTTGAGGGAATCAATGAAGACCCGATACGACGAAAAAAGGTGATCAAGGAAGTTAATGATGCATTGGAGAGTTGGGGTTTCTTTCAGATTGTGAATCATGGGATTTCGAATAGCACGTTGGAGGAAGTGAAAAAAGGGGTTAGAGGGTTTTTTGAGCAAGATGATGAGGTGAAGAAGGAGTGGTATACAAGGGATTCGAGTGGGAATCATAGGGTGGTTTATAATAGTAATTTTGATTTGTATGCCGCTCCTGTGACTAACTGGCGAGACACTTTCTTTTGCATGATGGCTCCTAATCCTCCCGAACCAAACGAGTTGCCTCAGCCTTGCAGGTTAGTTATTTGACTCATTAGTCGTTATCGATAGAAAATACGAGAGGTGATTAGTACACTACTATAATTCAGTCATACACCGCAACAATACAACATCATCAAGCACATGTTCTATCATGGGACTTGTAGGTTCTAGTGGTTGGAGCTTAAGCAATTAAGCGAGCGACAAGTGAGAGTAGTACCGGATGGGTGACCTTCCGGATTTGCGGATAACAAAGCTCTGCGTGATATTATCGAATGAAATGAGAGCCTGTTAGCCACTAGTTGCAGGTTCGAATCCGCCGCCCCGTTTTCTCCGGCCATACTCCAAGCGATTTACTTTAAATCATGGAGGCGGAAGTGGTTTCCGGCGAACGCCGTTTGAATCCCCTCTAACGCCAGCATGGAACCGTTAAGACAACAATTCTGGTACGTGTGGATTAGGGCCCATTGTTTGATGGGTGTGATCTTAATCCAAAAATAAAAATCACTGTTAAAAAAAAAAAAAAAAACTAATTGTGTAAAATAAACTAATTGTGTTTGCAACTAAGTTTGCAAATGGTTCGTCTATGACTAGAACGTGTACCCTCTTGAATATTGCAATGTTGCAATGGGGTGTCATGAAGTGTAATCCAAAATTGGATTAAGTTGCAAGCGATTCTTGCAATGTTGTTTGACACAAAGCTCCCCCTAGCTTTATGGTGTCAATATCTTCATGTGTATTTTGAATAACTACAAAACAAAGGTTAGAATAACAAGAGTATAGTGTCTTATAACATAATTTCCTGCAAATCAAAAGATTACATAAGTTAGTTAGTATAAATTTGTATAAACTCTGTATTCCACGATCCCACGTTTCCCTCTAAAACAAGGAGGGATCCGTCTAGGTATTTGGGAGGGATCCGGCTATCTGTTACGTTTCTTCAGGTGAAGAAATGTCAAGGAATGCTATGTGAGGAAATGAGATATATGCACAATACAACACGCAGAATAATCATAGCATGCGAAATAAGTATTCATTCAATAAAACAAGAGATACACAACCAAATCTCTAAAAAAGAAAGAGAAGAACTTAGCCATACACGTACTACTAATGCTAATCTCATTACGAGACTTAAAATTTGACAATGTTCTTAAGTTCTAGGGATGATGGACTTGTTGAATTGATCCAATTAGGGATTCAAGAAGATGATTGAACATGATATGTATCTCATTTCGTACTTCTTGAGCAAGTCCTTGAGTTTTTAGATAATTTGGGCAAATATTGTCTTGGTTTGGCCCCGAAGGGAAAGGGATGTCTTGAAGGGGATCAATGTGTGTTTGAGGGTCTTCATTTGAGTAGTTTGGAGAGGTTCTAAAATGATAAACTATAATTGGAACTTCTTCCATATGATCAAGGTTATTCCTTGATCCCATGATGGGCTGGGGTAGGTGGTTCCCGATTTAATGAAAAGGTTGGTGAATGAGAGGTTCTTGAAGGTGAATGAAATAATGAATATATGTTTGGATGAGGAAGAGGCTCATTCAATGAGTGTAGTCCATTCTCAATGAATGAAGGTTTTGATGGCTTGCTAGAACTAGTCATGTTTGGTTTAGAACTAGATGATCCTTTTTCTAGTTGGAAAGGTTTGATGCTAATCCTTGCGGTTCTCTTAGCGTTTGTTGGATGGTTTTGACAAAAGAAGTGGGATTCTAGAGTCATCATTTCTAATAGGAGATGTTTCGGTGGATGAAATTTCATGGATCATTTGACCTTTTCTTTTGATGATCCTATGTTTGAGGAGTTGTTGCTAAGAGCCTTTGTCATGGTGATGAAAATGCTAATATGAGCTTCTAATTTCTGAGTTTTGAAAGGTAATTGAGGATGGTGCCATAAACCTAAGAATGTTTGGTTTATAAAGAATAATTTTAATTTGGGAATTAAATTCTTGACCACTTAGAAGGCTAAGCATGCTCTTGAGGTTTTGATCAGCTCTAGGATGTTAATTAATGTATGCTAAGAGTGGTTAGAGAACCAAAGGGTGACTTGCCAGGATTTTGAATATACTGATTAATACATTCTGCATCTACGGATCTCGCGGATCCCTCCTCAGTAGGGATCCGCCTGGTTATACCAGTGATCCGGCTACCAGACAAGGTCTAGGTGAAATCATTATCCTTTTGTAAGGTTTGTCATTAATGGATTTCGAGGGTTTGACTTGATTTTGAAGATTTAGCTGTTGATATCTCAAATCCTTAACCATAACAAGTAATGGTACTTAATGATGGTTTTGGCTAAGAACATTGACCTTGGTTAATCTAACCATATGTTTGACAAGGATTCCTTTTAATTTGTTGTGGAAAAACGGTGATACTAAGTCCTAAAAATCAGATGATGTCCTAGGATAAATTTACTAAAATCTTTAAAAATAAGAAGAAATGAAAAAGTAGTTTTTGGTCCTAATTTTGAGTCAAAGATGATTAAGATCAATTTGCTAAAATTGAAGGGTAGACCAAACTTAAGTGCTATCAAATAGATAATGTGTGAGTGTTGAGCGGATTCCGAATTATGGTAGTTTGACTAATTGATAAGTAAACTGAAATACTTTTCAAAATATATCCTATATAAGCCATGGATGAGAGTGAGGTTTTCAACTATTAGCGGAAGACTTGGTTGTCTCTAGTGTATTATGTTTGACTTGTTTTCAGTGTTCTAGTGGACTATTTATGAGTAGCCAATCTGTTTTTGTACATCAGGTGCCATACGGCTCCCACTTGTCCCTTATGGGAGGATCCGGCTAGTTCAAACTCTAGATCCGCCAACTGCAGATCAGAGAGCTTTCAGGAAATGTGCAACTTTGCACTCTATAGTAAATGCTTTTCCTAGTTGTTTCTATGGGGACTAAATGCAATAACACAACTAATATAACTTTATCAAAGTAAAAAAGCTGAAATTCCTAGAATGAGTGACGACGACCATACAAGATGGTCGTAAAATCTCATTTTCAAAGTACCTAAGTTAGGATTTTTTAGTGCCAAGATATGGCAATATCTTCATACTACAAGCATAGTTTAAATTGTTTACAAACCATTGTTTGAAATTGTTCATCAGGCACTTGATTCCTAAGATTTTACCTTTCTTTTTCTCCTTCACTTCTTCACCCGTCCTCCACTATTTTTCAAACCATCTTCACTTCTTCTTCCTCAAGAAATTGAGCTTTTCCGAAGCATTTGAAGATTCCTTGGTCCACCTCGACCCTTGTTGCCTCCGTCTTCGGCGAAAATGAACCGCGGCGGACTATTGGTGTTTGAACTTCCATTAGTGTTTAGTGAAATACTTTCGATTTTGATTTTTTTGGAGTGTTTTTTGATTGCTTGAAAGTGGTAATTAACCAAATACATAAACATCTATTTATAGCCGCTAACATTTGTATGGCAAAATGGTAGTTTTCACAAGAAACACAAAATCTTAAACTAATAAAGAAAATCCCCCCCCCCCCCCCCTTGGCCCCTCTTTTCAAAATTTCAAATTCAAAATTTTAAAATTCAAAAAAATCCAAAAAACCCGCCCTTATGCAAAAACCCGGTTACGAACCGGTTAGAGGTTCCGGTTAATAAAAAACGGTCTTCAAACCGGTGGTTTTCTCAAAACTGGGAACCGGTTCCTAACCGGCGGTTAGGGAAAAAACCGGACCGGTTTGGGTCAACCGGTTTTGACCGGTAGGGTTTTTCGGTTTCTTTTCAGCTACGGTTCAGTTAACCGGTTTTTTTGTGCACCTCTACCTTAAACATTTAAAAATAAGACTTTGGATTCAGTATCAGCATGGGTTACATTGCTGCACATATGCACGCCAAGAATTTCCTCAAATTTTGATTGAGATAGAAACAATCCGTAATCCAATCGCCTGGCGTAAACACCAGGAAATAGCCGGTGAGAGCCCAGATTCCTTCACATAACAAATTCATTGTGAAGTGATGTAATCTGCCGTAAAAGTAGAGTAGGGAAGAAGCAGTAGGAGGAAATATGTCATCAACATATAATAATAGCAAATAAGCAATACCCTGAGCCGAATGATTCTAGACAAATAAGAAGGTATGTTTTGTTGGCTGAAAACCTATCCGGGTATACGTGGAAAACTTGCAACACGATCTGTTGTAAAGCGCATATAGTCAAATGAAAAACATAAGAGGGTGATCAAGTCAACAAACCCGGGTGGCTGAAATGCATATATATTCTCCGGACAAGTGACCATGAAGATAAATGCATTCATTCACATGATACTGGTGACAGGCGTATGAAACCCAGACATACGGATAGTAACGGCTCGTTTAATATCGGATAAAGACTGCGACCATTTACAGGACCAACCGCGAGGCTTTAAAAGCTCAACGAACCATCTGACATCACCACATAACTTATGCCTGAATAGCACGAACAATATTTACGTCAGCAGGACGTGGCACAAGAGCTCACGTTCCGTTAAAAATTAAAGAATTATATTCATCTGACATAGCCTTTCCAATGAGGATCATTAATTGCATTTATGTGAGAATGGAAAAGCGAGGAAATGGTATTCACGGTACAATTCATGCGTTCTAGCGGCTTAAAAATTCTAGCTTCTGCACGTGTGACCAAAGGATTTGTATTGGTTTCAAGTGTGGGATACATTGGGTTGCGAAATATCGTGGTCCGGTTCAGAGGGTACCTCGTTGGGCTAGCGAAGTTGGTTGAGATGAAATGTGGAGCGTTATGGGTTGCGAAGTGGGTATATGTTGGACTTGCAAAATGGGAGGTGGTAGTTGGGCTTGCAAAGTGGATCGATGTTAGGCTTGAGGTGAGTGATTAAAAGGTTGTACATGTTGTTGAATGGGTATAATAGGTTCTATAGGTTCAGTTGGCGAGTTGGGTGGTGGTGCTGGCGATGTAGGCTCGCTATTAAATACCGGAGGGATAGTGGCAGGTGGCGCATAATGTCCGATTATTTTTCTCGAATCTTATGCAAGGAAAAGCATTCGACCAGAAAGAATCGGGTGACATGCTTTCCAGTTTGGATGGATCATCGTAAGTCTATTTTTTCTTCCATTGGTTTCAATATTTATGTGCTATTGTTAGTTTATTGCTTAAAGATTTGTTATTCATCGTTTGTGATTATGTTCCCTCAATATCTGGTGCTAATGTTTGTTAAAAATGTCAAATGATAATATTTTGAGTTTGTGATTATGTTCTCCTGGTCTTTTATGATTCAGTAGATGAGTAAATGTTAATGTGGTAGTCTTATTGAACTACACTTAATGAGAAAATTTTGCAAGTTCTTAGTTATTCAATCTTTTGTGCTTGATTTCAACCAGCAAATGGGTTGCACACAACAATACCTTCAACATGCCTGTCATGCGTTCGTGTATTATAGCAGTCAATGTGGTCTCATTAATAAACCTTATGACATACTGTAGCATTCGTGTATTCTAGCATTCTAATACTATAAAAAGCAACAATCCATTATCATTATTCATAATCATTATTAGCAAAAATATATAGCATATTAAAAAATGATGCGTGATATGTAAACTAAACTTGATTCATGTGTAAGCCCCGTTCCGTTATAAAAATTCTTTGGTTGCCTTCGTTTTTAGGTTGTTTAAAGTTTATGTAATGATATAAAAAACAACAGTTAAAAAAAATATTTATGCAAGGTTTAGGAAAAATACACATGCCAAAATTTCGTGCGTAACATCTAAACAAAGTTTGATTCATGTTAAAACCTCATGCGTGTAACAAACACAAAAATATAATTACACATAGTTGAGCTCTCTTCTTCTTCGTATAATAAATTTTTTTAAATAAATAAATAAAACAAAACAAAATATAAATTATTTGTTTTTTAATAAATAAAAATATAATATTCAAAAATTAAAAACCCCCCATCACGCGCGGGCATTATAATTAGTAAGTAAAGATGATGACATTAACTAACCAACAAAAATCAGTGGCTTGTGGTCTAGTGGTAGATACTTAAGTAGTTAAGTGAGCCACAAGTGAGAGTAGTACCCGGTGGGTGACCTACCGGGAAGACCTCACTTATGAAGACCATAAGCTCCACTGATACCTAGGCAATGAAGAGGAGAGCCTGTAAGCCATTAGCTGCGCAGGTTCGAAGGTTAAGACAACATTGTCTGTGTACGTGGAGGATGATAGCGTGGAGGATGATGGCCTGCTTTAGGGCAGGTGTGACTCTATCCAAAAATGAAACTCACCGTTAAAAAAAAAAAAAAAAACCTAACCAACAAAAGTTGATCTTTTTGCCACGTGTATAGATTTATATACACATGATCAACATACAAAAAGACAAACTCTTACACTTAAGTAGTACAGATTAGCCGCCAAATAAGAACAAGACATAGAAGATGTTACTCAACACGTCTCCAATCCAACCGAACTATGACCGAAAAGCCGAACTCAAAGAGTTCGACGAAACCAAAACCGGCGTCAAAGGACTCGTTGATGCCGGTATAACTCAAGTCCCTCGGATATTCCACGTCCCTTCACCTCAAAATCTTAACTCCAACCAACCACGTCCAAAACCAAGTCTTCCAACTATAGATCTTGAGGGAATCAATGAAGACCCGATACGACGAAAAAAGGTGATCAAGGAAGTTAATGATGCATTGGAGAGTTGGGGTTTCTTTCATATTGTGAATCATGGGATTTCGAATAGCACGTTGGAGGAAGTGAAAAAAGGGGTTAGAGGGTTTTTTGAGCAAGATGATGAGGTGAAGAAGGAGTGGTATACAAGGGATTCGAGTGGGAATCATAGGGTGGTTTATAATAGTAATTTTGATTTGTATGCCGCTCCTGTGACTAACTGGCGAGACACTTTCTTTTGCATGATGGCTCCTAATCCTCCCGAACCAAACGAGTTGCCTCAGCCTTGCAGGTTAGTTATTTGACTCATTAGTCGTTATCGATAGAAAATACGAGAGGTGATTAGTACACTACTATAATTCAGTCATACACCGCAACAATACAACATCATCAAGCACATGTTCTATCATGGGACTTGTGGTCTAGTGGTTGGAGCTTAAGCAATTAAGCGAGCGACAAGTGAGAGTAGTACCGGATGGGTGACCTTCCGGATTTGCGGACCACAAGCTCTGTTGATATTAGGCAATGAAGAGGAGAGCCTGTTAGCCACTAGTTGCGCAGGTTCGAATCCAAGCCGGCCCCGGTTTTCTTCCGGCCGTTACTCCAGCGATTTATAAATCGTGTGGAGGCGGTATGGTTTCCGGGCGAACGCCGTTTGAATCCCCTCTACGCCAGCATGGAACCGGTTAAGACAACATAGTCTGGGTACGTGGTGGATTAGGGCCCATTGTTTGATGGGTGTGATCTTAATCCAAAAATAAAAGTCACCGTTAAAAAAAAAAAAAAAAATCATGCACATGTTCTAGTGTATAACTGTATATGTACGAATTACTTCTACTCCGTATCTTAGTTTGACTTATTTTGCGCCATTTGTTTGTGAATTAAAATTTTGAATATCAAATATTGGACTAACTATTGAATTTATACGTCATAAAACAGACCGAATGTAACTTATACGCAAGCAATTAAAGTCCTTAAAGTGATCTTTGAGTGGTGTCTATTAGTTTGGCATTAGACGGTCTTAATTTAGTCGATCGGGTACACCTTGTTGATTGGCTGCTTCACTATAAACAAACAAAAGTGCTATCACATATTTTTCGATTATTCGATTTAAAAACTTATTGACAGATATATCTATTGATGTTTTACTATTAATGACTTCCTAGAGTTTTTGTTGAAAATCTTTTTTGTCAAACGATACACATAATCAAAATCATAACTATGAAACAAAAAGTAAATAAGTAGCATATATACTTACATATATACTATAGAAGTCGGGTGTAGGCTTCAGCTATATATCTGAAATTTGACGTTTATTTCGGAAAATCATGTAGAGATATATGGCCAAAGTACTCGAGCCAAGTGTTGAAGCTTGGAGGTTGTGTGTTTGAGTTAATATCTGAGGCTCTTGGGCTCGACCCCAATCACCTTTTGGACATGGGTTGCGCTGAAGGGCTTGCTGTACTTGGGCACTACTATCCTTCATGCCCACAGCCTGAGTTAGCAATAGGCACCCCCAACCATGCCGACAACAGTTTCATCACGATTCTTCTGCAAGACCATGTAGGTGGCCTTCAGGTGTTTTATCAAGACCAATGGACAGATGTTCCCCCAATCCCAGGAGCTCTAGTAGTAAATGCCGGTGATCTGCTGCAGGCATCTCTCTTTCCCTCTGTCTCATTACTCAGTATCAATTTGTTGTTCATATAATAAAAGTATAGGTTGCTAATACATGGTAATTTGCGGAACCTTTTCAGTTGATTACAAATGACAAATTTGTAAGTGCACAACACAAAGTATTGGTAAACAAGATCGGTCCAAGAGTATCAGTGGCCTCGTTCTTTTCAACAAGCACAATTCCAACATTGAAAGTGTTTGAACCGATCAAAGAGTTGCTTTCAGAAGATAACCCACCCAAATATAGAGGTACGACGGTGAAAGAATATGTAGATTACTATAGGGGAAAGGGACTTGATGGTACTTCTGCTCTTTTGCATTTCAAGATCTAGCTTGCTATAGACATTATCTAAATGCATCTTTTTCATGTTTGTCACACATATTCTTCATATGATCATGTAATCTATCTTGAAAAGTTTATTGTCGTATGATTTGAAACTTCTATACTATTTTATAATGTATTTGAGACTTTTCAAAATATGTAAGGGTTAATTTTAAGACAACACACTTGCTTAATATGGAAATATGTTTCTTTTACTATTAAATAAAACCATCAAAACTAATAAATACTTTGATCAATGACATATTACTTGTTGCAATGAGTCTCACTAAAAATAATAACTACTAAAAATGATTATTAAAACGTATAACCGCATCCACGTAAACCATTTTAAACCATTTCAATTTGAAGATATTTACTTACTAGCATAATATGTATGAAATATTGAAAGTTATAATAAATTTAAAGAATTACGTAGTATATGACATTGGAATTAGAGTAAATTACACGGATGGTCCCTAATGTTTGTCTAAAGTTTCACTCACAGTCCCTGAAAGTTTAAAGTTGCATGGATAGTCCTTATCTCTAAAAAGAATAACACCAATGGTCCTTTATTTAATTGTTGTTAAGTAAGTTCCGTTATAATTTACACTTTTAGCCCTTTTGGTTAAAAATCGTTGCCTCGTTAGTCCTTTATCATAACGGACGTTTATAATTTAAAGATTTTCGAATTTAGGCACGTTTTTATACGTTTTCATCCGTTTTCGTCCGTTTTTTTACGTTTTTGCCGTTTTTATACGTTTTCGTCCGGTTTTATTCGTTTTCGTCCGTTTTTATACGTTTTCATCCGTTTTTCTTACGTGTTCATCCGTTTTAATACGTTTTTATACGTTTTCGCCCGTTGCTTACATTTTTTTATATTTTGGTCCGTTTTTGTCTGATTTTATACATTTTTCTCACATTTTATCTGTTTTCGTCTGTTTTTATACGTTTTCATATATTTTTATACGTTTTCTTACGTTTTCATCCGTATTTATACATTTTTATCCGTTTTTGTCCATTTTTATTCGTTTCATATGTTTTTATTCGTTTTCGTCAATTTTTATACGTTTTCATCTGTATTTATACATTTTTATCTGTTTTCGTCCGTTTTTATTCGTTTTTTTGTCTGTTTTAATTCGTTTTTGTCCGGTTTTATACGTTTTCATCCGTATTTATACGTTTTTATCCATTTTCGTTCATTTTTATTCGTTTTCGTCCGTTTTTGTACTTTTTCTTACGTTTTCATCCGTTTTTATACGTTTTTTTAAATATTATACGTTTTCTTAAATTTCTATACGTTTTCGTCCGTTTCGATACGTTTTAATTTGCTTTTATCCGTTTTTATACATTTTCGTTTGTTTTTCTTACGTATAAAAACGTAAGAAAATGTATGAAGACGGATTAAAACGTACGAAAAACATATAAAAACGGACGAAAACGTATAAAAATGTATGAAAACGTGTTAAAACATAAGAAAATGGATAAAAACTTATGAGAACGTAGAAAAACGTATAAAAACGGACGAAAATGCATAAAAACGTATTACGCGGATGAAATTATATGAAAACGGATAAAAACGTATGAAAATGTATAAAAACGGAAGAAAAACGGATGAAAACTTATAAAAAAGGACCAAAATGTAAAAAAATATAAGCAAACGAGCGAAAACGTATTAAAACGGATGAAAACGTATGGAAACGTAAGAAAAACGGATGAAAACGTACAAAAACGAACGAAAACGGATGAAAACGTATAAAAGCGGACGAAAACGGATAAAAAAGTATAAAAACGGACGAAAACGGACGAAAACGGATGAAAACGTATAAAAACGTGCCTAAACTCGAAAATCTTTAAATTATAAACGTCTGTTATGATAAAGGACTGATGAGGCAGCGATCATTAACCAAAAGGGCTAAAAGTGTAAATTATAACGGAACTTACTTAACAGCAGTTAAATAAGGGACCGTAGGTGTTATTCTTTTCAGAGATAGGGACTATCCATGCAACTTTAAACTTTCAGGGACTATGAGTGAAACTTTGGACAAACCTTAAAGACCATCTGTGTAATTTACTCTTGGAATTATTTACTACCAATGTTACAAAGTCATATTACACATAATACATTTAACAATTACCAATACAAAGTTTTCTTATTTATTCATCATCGTTAACTTCTTTAGCAACATCATCTGTAAAAGTTATATCCTCACTAAAAACATATAGCATAAAAAGATATACTCGTCGGAAGATTCAATTACACGAGTACCCGCCGCCGCAACACGCAAGTACCCGACTAGTACTACTTGGTCCACATATTGAATACTTTTCAAACACCATGTAATCTATCTTGAAAGAAAAAAAAATCTAAAATCACCCAAAATTCTCTGCTTTTTTTTCAACAATTTACTTATATGAGCTTGAAATAAGATACGATCAAAGTCACGTACATACTTTATGTTGGAAAATATGTGGTTAAAAGTTTTGAATGACAGTTGATGGTATCATGAAAGATACTAATGTGATTATGAATTAAGTTAGTGTAAGGTTAATTTTGAATTCACGAAGCATTAGTGAGATTAATTTTGATAATTAATGTGACCGTTTTCCCTCAGTCCTTTTTATTTATAAAATTGGTGTTCTTTTAACAAAACACACACACATCAAGAAATACTATTCATATCCTCTTCTTTCGTTTATCTTGCTTTTAGGGGCGGAGCCAAGAATTTTTATCAAAAGGGCAGGCTCGAATATTTCAAGATAGTAATAACGTATAATGTTTTTATTTGGGAACCAGTGATCGAACCGGTAAACCAGTTTGAACTCAAATGTTAGGACTTTCATAATTAAAAGTATGTCTTTATCTTTATAAAAATTTATAAAACTTGAAGCAGTTGTCAAATACTCAAATCAACTTATTTTTCATAAACTCACGGCTTTTGGTTTAGTGGTATGTGAGTTACCCACCAACCTAAAAATTGTGAGTGCAAATCTCGCTAAAGGCATTTGTAAGATATATTGTGAGATAAGTGGTATAGAATGTAAAAAAGATTACTGTTAAAAAAATTTATTCTCTATCAAAGATGCTAAAACAACTTGCTATCAACATAGCTAATATTTCTAGCTAAAATTATTAGAAAAAACAAATATCACAACTTAAAAAAACTAAATCGACAAAAATAATGAACAATAACCAATTGTTATTATATGACTTTCCCGTTCTTTTAGAAATTTGACAAAAATATATCCTTTCTTTTTGTGCACTTACGTGGTACTTTTCACAAACATATTTTTGTACTACTTCCTCTTGATATCAATATATTCTTCATCACTTAGTCGGTTCTTCTTCAAGCATCTAGATTTAATTATAAATAATATGAAGGTGAATATTTATTTCTTTTGATTTTTTAGCAACATATATTCCAGTTCATGAAAGAAGAAAAACATACATAAACTATATCCGGTTATTTAAGGTGCTGGCGTGCTGCAGCAAAGGTCATCTTCCGCTAAGCGTAATCATGATAAGGTATTAGGGGAGATTTGATCAATGTTGCTAATAGATTTGAGCCTTATAGCGGGTGCCAAACTAGATGAAAGACATAAAACATGGCTTGAAATTCATACTATAATCCAAAGAAGTTGGGCTGGTTGGGGTGGCTGAGCATCCACCTGTCACCCTACTGGCTCCGTCTCTGCTTACTTTATTGTGTATACGATTCTCAAGCCTTGAAGTGAGCAAACAGATATTAAAAAAAAACTGTGAGTTTCACATACTTTGATATTTTCGTTACTTGTATTTTTAAGTCTCAACAATCGAAAAATAACGATATTATTTTCTACACTTTATTATTGTTTATTGGTCCCCGGTAGCAATACACACGTTTTACCTAACACTTTATTCAATCATCTAAAACAAAATAATCACTTTCATGACATCCATAGAAATTTCCGCTTTAAATTATTGTATCGTGATTGACAATTTGATCAAATATCATATCCACACATTTTCTTCTACTATAAATATAAAAAACCAAAAGATTTGCTCAAAGCAACTTGCTAAGTAGTATTTTCTCATACTATCATATCTCAACCAAGAACATGTCAAGGATCATGGGATCAAATTGCGATCGCCAATCTGATTTAAAAGCATTTGATGATTCAAAATCTGGCGTCAAAGGCCTGGTTGACGCCGGATTATCAAAAATCCCGCCATTTTTTATTCACAAACAACCCATAAAGCTAGTCCCAATCGTGACCGGAGATGACCTGGGTCACCAGGGCCTGCTTTCACTTTCTCTGGTAGAACAGCGACCAGTTGCCACAGTCGATGACCAAGTTTTTTTTTATTATTATTAAATATCAAATGGGACTTTTGCTTGGTGTGTATACTATCGGTCGAAAATGGAACCGATATTGCATTTTGGAGGCCTTCGACCGATGTGATGACCACTTGCCACAGTCGACTTGATCGATGTTTACATCGGTCGTCGACGAAAAAATGATGTGACCAACCGATCTTAACCAATCGCTTGGGACTAGCCTAACAAACTATTCAAAGTCGTCAACCAACAAACCTCGTGATATCAACATCCCAATCATAGACCTCAAAGAAACCAATAGTCATAGCGAAATTATAAAAAATGTTCGCGATGCTTGTGAAAACTGGGGTTTTTTTAGATAATAAATCATGGGATACCACAGAGAGTATTGGATGAGATGGTTGATGGAGTAAAAAAGTTTCATGAAATGGAGAATGTCGAGTGTCGAAGTATTTTTTTGTGAGGTCTTTCAGTTATCCTTCAGCCTTGTGAGATAAGTCTTCAGGATACCTGCTAAGATGAACAACGCGTTAGTCTCGCCCCGGGTGTTATCCCATGACCAGACTCCGGCGTGAGAGTAAGTGTGTGTTTTACCGAAGGGTACAGTATAAAATGTGTGTGTGAGAAAATGATACCTTTTTACCAATTACTGTATGCGTATTTATACTACTTGATGTCACTATCTAGTCCCTGGGACTGTCGTACTTCATGGGACCGTTGGTGTTGTCAGAACTGACACTGTCTCTGGCCTCACTTCTGACATCCAGGGGGATGAGACGAATTGTATCCAGGCTAGATGCTAAAGGTACTGTCAGGTCAACGAGCCCTTCGGATTGATAGCCTGTCGGTGCGCCTTTCGGTATAGCATTGAGCCCTTCCGGTAGAGTATTGGGTCCATCGGTCATTGGTCCGACGGACCATATACGTCGTCATGTCCCCCCAGTATCATGTTATTTGTTTTTGACAAGTGACGTGATACTTAATTTAGCAGTCCGTTGGGTTCATTCGGAGTAACTGGACGTACTCTTTTTTCATGGGCCTCATTATAAACAATGGGCCCAAGCCCATTGGGTAGAAGTAGGTTAAAATAATATTTACCGATCTCTGTGGGATCGTGCCACGTGGCAGATGTGTCGTGGCTGACGGTTCAGATTCATCCGCGTCGCTTCCTGACACGATGGGACGTTTCGTGTCCCCACCCCTTTGGCCTATATAAGCTGTTTTTACCCCATTTGCAAATTTTACTTTTTACTTGTCTCTCTCACTGTTTGCTCTCGAGTCTTCCGGCGAAGTTCAGGTGCGTCGCTTCTCTCTTATTTCGTTTTCGTTTGCGTTGCCTCTTCGTTGACATCCTATGGCTTCCGGTTCGGAACAACCGGCTTCCGATCTTGTTCCCAAGTCGAACAGACGAACATGCATATTTATTCCTCCGTCCTTTCCAAAGGGGAGTTGGAGGGTCTTATTAGTGAGTATGGAATTCCAATGGATCTGTCACCGAGAAGATTAAGTATTATTCGCGCGATTTTAAGAAGCAGTTTATTTATACTAGTAATGTTCATTTGTTTACAGCGGCTGCCGCGAATTGGAATGATATGTTTTTGTCAGCAATGGCTCCTAATCGTCCTAAATACGAAGAACTTCCACCTATTTGCAGGTAATATGATGTTCTATATATAATATTGATATATAGGATACTCAAGAAAATTGAATATATGTTTATTGCCTTTCGATATATCAGATCGATCAAGATATTTGGAATTGTCTATCAAAGTGCTTATCTAGTTACTTAGAATGCATTTTTTTAAGAACAATCATTCGAGTTTGTTATTTGGATTGAGACATGTGACACATATTAGATGCATGACACATGGTACGTGCGCCAATATTTACCTATCTAAGAAAAAAAGTTCTTATTAGTGTTACTCTATGCAATGTGAAATGTAGAGATATTTTAATCCAGTACTCGGACCACATCAAGAAATTGGGATATAGTCTACTCGAGTTGTTCTCGGAAGCACTTGGTCTTGAACCAAATCACCTAAAAAATATTGGATGTGGTGACGGATATTTCATCATGGGTCATTACTACCCACCTTGTCCTGAACCCGAATTAACCATTGGTGCAAATAGTCATACCGATGCCGGTTTCTTTACGATACTTCTACAAGATTTATTGGGAGGTCTTCAAGTCCTTTATGAAAACAATTGGGTTAATGTAGCTCCAGTTCTAGGTGCTTTGGTGGTTAATGTAGCGGATCTTTTACAGGTTAGTTTATGTTAACATGAAACTTTCTTTTACTGTTCCATTAATTATTTAAGAGTAAACTCCAAAATACATCCATGTGGTTTGCCCCGTTTCGCACCATACATCCCTCAGCCAAAAGTTCAGACATATACATCACCCCGTTAGTAAACGTTTGACTATATACATCCACAAGGACGAACGGTGCAAAAATTGGGTCGTTAACTTGGACACGTGGCAGTTAAGTGAGGGTAACTTGGTCATTTTATGTCCCAACTACTTCAATCTTTTAATACTTTCAGTCATAAACACAATCCAAAACAAAAATCCCAAATCAAAAACACAATAAAAAAAATCCCAAATCAAAAACACCAATCAAAAACCCCAATCAAAAACCCAAATAAACTTGTGATTAATACAAACAAAAAAAATCAAATAAACTTGTGATTAATAATTTTATACGACTGTTTTTGTAGAAGAAAAAAGAATCCAGGTTAGCTTGTTTTCGTCAGATGGAGAATGACAGAGCTCAACAGGAGGTTGCGGTTGAAGATTATGATGGTGATGTGTTTGTTTATGATGAAGATGAAGAAGAAGGTGAGTCGACCGAGTCAACCGAGTCGACCGAGTCAACCGAGTCGACCGAGTCAACCGAGTCGACCGAGTCAACCGAGTCGACCGAGTCATCGTTTGTGAAGAAGAAGAAGAATAAAAAGCTTGCTAAGTGTGTGTGTGAAAGAATGAGTGGGAAATAAGGAGGACCGAGAGAAAGGAGCAGAGGAAGCCGAAAGGCGAGAGTTCAAAAAGCTTTGAAAGGTAAACTCAACAACAACAAGGATGTTGAATCGAATGGATTTTGTTACTTTTGCTTAATTAGTGTTTGATTTGGATTTGATGATGTTATCCACGGATTTGTGTTTTGTTTTGATCTAGTAGAATTTCCGACTATTATGTAATTTTTGATATGGTAACCAAACACCCAATTGATGATGCTAGTTAGTTTTAGTTTTTCGTTATGGTATTACCGTTGTTATGTGAATATGTGTGTTTCTGATTTGTGTTTTTGATTGGTGTTATATATTTGGGTTTTTGATCTGGGATTCTGATTTGGGATTTTTTTTTTTATTGTGTTTGATTTGGGTTTTGTTTGGATTGTGTTTATGGTAAGAAAGTATTAAAAGATTGAAGTAGTTGGGACATAAAATGACCAAGTTACCCTCACTTAAGCCACGTGTGTCAAGTTAACGACCCAATTTTTGCACCGTTCGTCCTTGTGGATGTATATAGTCAAACGTTTACTAACGGGGTGATGTATATGTCTGAACTTTTGGCTGAGGGATGTATGGTGCGAAACGGGGCAAACCACAAGGATGTATTTTGGAGTTTACTCATTATTTAATTTTGTCAACTAAATGAAAACTCGTGCATTGTAATCGAATTTTATAACGGCAAACTTTTATATTGTTGTGGTTATTCTTTTTATCAACTACGAACTGACATAATAATAAAAGAGAAGTTGTAATATGAAGTATCATATAATAGAGTTTTTGGAAGAGTTTTGAAAATTATTAGTGTTTGGAACTAAATATAAATAAATACATAAAAATATTTTTTGTTTCCAAAATTACATTAACAAAAAGTTGTCAAAAATTTTCTATTTATTTTTTTAAAATTTTAAGTGAGCATTGTTAAGGCAACTATTTCATTAAAGAAATATTGTTTAAATTTGTACGTGAGAATTTACTTTTAAAAAGGATTATTAACTTATAAATGTTAAGAAAAAATATTGCTTTTATATGTAGTAGAGAAAAGCTTCATCTTTTGGTTGTATGTATACTGCTGTTATATATGTTTTGTCATGGACATATGGTGTAATGCCGTGTCAAATAACATGGCAAGGACATTTGGTGATTTAACATTTGGGAAATCAAAACCATAGGTAATAATTATATTATTATTATTTTCCTAAGAATAAAAAAAAAATATTTAAATTTGACCAAAATTTATGGTTTTATCAAGTTAAAACTGAAAGATACACATGTACTTCATAGTTATTTTTCTATAGTTTTGATCTTAATGTAAAATAAAAAAAGCAAAAACGGAGTTCTTCTCTCTTTCATGATTCTTTTGAGAAAGATACACATAAAGAAACACAAAAGAAAAAGAAAAATCTTAACGACACCCAAAAAAAACTAGGGCGACTAATAAATCCTTAATCAACGTTGCTCATTCTGATTTATCCAAGGTATGTTTTTCAGTTAGTAAATTCAAAGTATTTTGATATTTCACTTACTGATAAACGTATTAATTGAGGGTTTTGCTTTTTGGTAATTAAGTTGTGGGTTTGTGTTCTTGTGATTTAATTGATGTGGCACGACTAGATTTGTGCTTAGTTACATGGGAAAGTACTGTAATTTAATAAATTCGTGTTTATTGTGCTTATTTTTGTATTATCGTTATACTTTGTTATTATTTTATTTTGATGAGCTAGGGCATAGGGGGTGTTAGTACTCTCAGTATGTTCCTAAAGTCAAGCCAAAAAAAATGGGTCATGGATTGATTATTTAAAGGGCGTTTATCATTGTGTTTTAAAGGGTGTTTGGGGATCATGAGACATATATATATGGGTGTTTGGCATTGTGTTTTGGAACATTGGGTTTTGTTTAGAGATTGAATGTATTCATGGCATTGGACTGCAAGAAACGGTAAATACCAATGCATGTCGGTTCGGTTTATGTATTGAATCGATCTCCGTGAGGTTCACCCAATTTGTAAAACAAAGCATTACATGGCTAGGAACTCCCCTTAAGCCGAGTAAAAAGAAAGATCGGTTTCATACAAGCTAATACTTTGTTAGATGCCGATGAGCTTTTTGTGAAGTTCTCTCTATAAGTGGCTTTTAATTCAGTATCTTGGTTGTTACAAGATCTTTTTTATTGTTCCTCGAGTAGTTGGTGATTCGTTGGACTATATAAATGATATCAATCCTTAATATATCACTACCCCTGCATCGGCCTTAGTTACATTTATTGGGAAAAAAGTGAGTCTAACAACCATGATGAGCTGTCTATACAACCCAAACAGTTATATATGAATACACCGATTTGAGCTATTAGTTTATTGCTCCTTTAAATATTTTTGGTTACTACTGTATTTTCTTTTTCTTAATGATGGATGGAGGTGAAATGGTGAATAATGGACAGAATATGGACCAAAAAGAGCAATAATTTAATAGCTCAAATCGGTTTTGATTCAAAAGGTAAACCATTTATAATGGCCAAAACATAAAGCTCCTATTGGATATGTTTTGCTCTTTAATTGTCATATTTTTTGCAACTTATATGTTAATAATAAGTACTGAGTAGAACCACCAATGTAACAACATTCAAACTAGATCAAGTATTCATTAATCTAAAAAAAGATAATAATTTGTGGAGCTATCAAGGCTACTTTAGGATGTTTCTTGAACTTTAAGTGTTATCTCATTTTTGTTTAATTATATCACAATATATACACCACAAGTTTATCTCACATGTATTAAACATGACATTTTTTTGTATCTTTAATACTGTAAATGATATGACACCCTTCACCAACATTTAAAAATGTTGAATTTGTAAAGTGGACAATCGATCATCATTAACTAGCAGTGGTTTGAAGTCCACATATAAGACCAGTGACTAGATGCAAATGCATGTTTCTTATCAACGAGCCAACTTTAATCAAGGGGTGTTTGGGTTTGCTATTTTAAGTGCTTATCTGCTTGAAATGCAAAACTTTTACCCAAATTGCGTAATTACTTACGAGTGAGCAGATAAGTACTCAATTAAGCAATTCGATACACCCTCTTAATCCATCGGATTGTTTAACCGTGACTAATTGAAAGGTTTGATTAACAGGGAAACTAAGCTAGGGACAAAGCTGGAAATGGTTAGGGAATAATGCAAAGATAATAGCGGGTCCAGAGCACTTTGCACTTTTTGCAGCTCATCAATATAAATCTCCGCTTGGGGATTATTTAAGTTCGGGTCCCACCTCATCAATGTATGTCTTTACACACATGCACGTATGTATACAACCAACCACCCATAGTAATACACATGTTCTTTTTGGAGTGGATCTAGCTTCAAACTAGTATGGTAACAAAATTTATTCATCACATTTGTGCTGACATCTGCCTAAATTCAAGACTCAACAAATTTTCTTATTCTTTGCATTATAGACACACATATGTAGAGACATATTGTTAATCTTCTGGTTGCAAGGCATCTGGATCTCAGCATAAAAGTAACACGTTAGGGGTTTGGATGAAAGAAACTAAAAAAATGTATTGGTCAGGTTATGAGCTTTATTAAGTTTTGATGTCTATGAGATAATAAAAATTTGAGATTACTTGATGCAATATATAGTTTTATAGGTTGTTTGGGTTAGCTTGTGTAGCAGCTTATTGGCTTATTTGATTCATTCTTCGGGGTTAACATGTAAGGTGGTTAATGTATAGATGATAACAGTACCCCAAAATGGTGTTTAGTTCTGAATGATTGGAGTTTTTGTTGTGAAAAGTAAGTATGATTGATTATTTATGCATGAAGCGGTTGGTAATTGCTTTTTGGGTATGATTATGTAAATGTAGTTGGTGTTTACTAATTTCAAATTATCTTAAATTCAATAGGATGACAGTTACATGAGATCTTAATGGAGCTGAGGAATACTACTTACACGATATACAAGCAGATGCTAAAGAGGATTGGATTGCATTAGCTATGCCTAACACGGGTTAGATCATTAAATCTTTGAATAACAAGAAATAATTAGTTCAAATAAGGCAATAGGTCCAATCTCATTTATGAAATGTATTTTGAAAAATTATTAATGCGTCCAATCCTCAATTATCTTTTTGTTGAACCTATTATATCTTTTCGTCATTAACTCATATCTTGTTGTATTATTTGTCTGCATTAAAGATAAAGGTCAAAACAATAAGAGTGCATGAAGTCTGGGAGATCACGGTTGAGCAAGAAAAGCAACAAATTCCCATCACTCAAGGCCTCCCGTGGACTCTGAGATGAACCATAGGTGAGCAAATTCACAAATCACAACTGTAAAAAAATACAAAACTTTCGGTTATCTTACAAATTTGTTGTAGTTGTTATTTAAATAATTGCAGGTGAAATTCCCTGTGAAAAAACTACAAGACGGTTAATTTGGTGTTGCATAGCAATGTGAGGGCTGTGGATCCATCTAAGTTCAACCATGTGTATATTTTTAAGAACTCATCCCGCTTTGCCTCGGCCATATAGTGGATTAAAGTAATCAAAGTCACCTTGCTAAGCTATTGACGGAATCCTTTGTCTAGGCATTTGTTAGTTAAATGTTTTTGTATTTAGTTATTTAAGATAAGTAGATAACCAATCGTAAATTGAATTAAGTAATGCTATTCAAAACGTAGGTGGGAGATGACATACACTGCAATCTATAACAAGGATAGTTATCCGCCAGTTCTGTCATATAAAGTGAAATTAACTTTATTATTTAGGTTAATGGTTTCATGTATTTCTTTGACAACTCATGAAAGTCGTTCAATTTCCAAGTCAACAATTATTCCTTTGGCCTAAAAATAATGTAACTTGGTGTTTTATTATATGTTTACGTATTTGTGCTTTTTGTGTGTGCCTTTAGGAGCTTCGAGTGGTATCGTCTTATAGAACTAAGCAACTCAATTTTTAAGAAGATACACTTTTTAATAAACAAAGACCAAAACACTCCTGTAATAATGTCAAAGTGGCGAATCTTACGCTGTACGGTACATCGTATTCGCATCTTTTGCTTATCTTTGTAATGACAAACTGTTTAGGATAAATAATTTATTCTTTCTTTTTTCCTTCGGGATCGATAATGGTTTGTCGCATATCACATGTTGTGTGGAAGTGATAAGTTCATCACTGCACACATAACACGAGCTCCGGTTGAAAGAACCGGGCGCGGGCTATGAGGGGGACTGATAGTGAGTAGATTAATTCTAGATATGAAATGTTGGTATTGTTTGCCTGATTTTGTTTTGTATATCTAATAAAAGATGGTTCGTGAATTAATGCATTTTTTTACATAAGCAGTTTATCAAGTTTCATATCAGTCAAATAGTAGTTTGCTTTTAACAAATTGGGCAGTACTATTAACTTGAAAACGTTTCACTATAATTATATGTTTCTATTTCTAACTGTGTGCAAATTTTGGATCATTATTAATTTTTTCCCGTTTGAATTAGAAGTTTAACATGCTCTCACTGGTTCGTGGCAAGTCTTTTTTCTTTATAAAGTCTAAATTTACATATAATAGAGGTAAGTATCTTCAAAGTCTATTTCGATTTTCTGCAAAGACAAGGCAGGGTTTTCATAATTACCTGCTAAATCATTAGGTTGGTTGTTGGTGGTGGTGGTTCAGCCACCTAATAACACTTCGACATCCTCATAAAAAAAATCTAAACCCACGTTACCTTCTTGCTACAAAATTTATCAACTTCTTGATTTATTTTTGTTTTAATTAATTATTCTTTAGATTAACCCCATGTACACATATCATAGCTTAATCAACTGTATGTTCATATGTACTTTTTTTTCAGGATGACTTTTTATTTGTTGGAAGGCTTTTGTAGCCTAATAGTGATATGAAGAATAATTTGTTAAAGGGGAAGTAACAACTTTTTTAAAGGGGAAGAATAATGTGTCAGTCAATCCATAATTGCGGTTTTCGATTGGACTCCAAGTTTTTAGATTGGTTTGGTTTAAAGCTGATGATGGTATTAATATACACTTTGTCTAATGTCTCAATGCTTTTAAATAAATTAGTGCCATCTAAGATTTGAATTTGGTTAGGTTTCATGAACAAATTTATGTTTCGTTCTGTTTGATTTAGTTGAAAGCTAGGACAATCAAAAAGTTACTATATCCTGATCATATCTCTACATGTCTAAATGGTGCCACAAAGATAGCTTCCGTCTTAATGACTATGTATCTGTAAAATGCTTGCAGCAAATTGTGTGATACATGTTACTATTAGTTTACTTCAAGCCAATCCCAGGTCGAGCACGCACCAAGATTTTTTTTGAATTAGCAAGTCATTTGTAATTAGAATAAGTGACAACGCAGTAAATACCTTAAGATGACCATAGTTATAAATATATAATTTCTGTTGTAAAATTAAGCTATTTGTTTTTTAATAATTAAAAATATATTATTGAAAATTTTAGAAAAAACCCCGCGCGTGCGCGGGCATTATAACTAGTATCTGTGTATAGTAAAAAATGTCGTTGATAAAATTTATGTATGAAGTAGTATAATAAAAAAAATATAAACAATTATAACACATAAAATTCTAAGTTTTACAAATGAACTAAGGGGGTGTTTGGTTCCCCGTAATCTGCCGTAATTGGATGTAATTGTAATTTGATTATATTACGTAGTCTGTTTGGTTCGCAGAATGGATGGAATTGTAATTCATATTACATTACGTAGGTTGTTTGGTTTGCGTTGTAATTGTAATTCAGTCATCACAAATACATCAAATGAGGGAATTCAGATTACATAGGATGTTGGATGGAAAGTTTTGAATTACGTTGTAATTCATAATTTTATATTTATCATTATTATTATTATATAAATACTAAAATAATAATATTTAGATAATAATAATAGTAATAATAATAAATAATTGTTATAATAAAATTTATATAATAATAATAATAATAATAATAATAAAATGAAATAATAATAATAAAAAATATTTAATACAAATTTTTAAATAATATTTTTATAATAATAATAATAATAAATATTTATGTAATAATAATAATAATAATAATAATAATAAATATAATAATAATAATTATTATTACTGTAATAATTATAAATATTTATTATAATAAAATATATATAATAACAATAATAATAATAAAATAATAATACTATAATAATAATAATACTAATAACAATAAGTATTCATTATAATAATATTTTCATAATAATAATAATAAAATAATAAAATAATATAATAATAATATTTATTATTGTAATAATATTTACATAATAATAATAAAAATGAAAATAAAATAATAATAATAATATAATAATAATAATAAAAATGTTTAATATAATTATTAAAATAATAATATTTATTTAATAATAATAATAATTATTATTATTAAGCTTTTTTTTTTTTTAATTTTTTTGAATTAAATTACGTTGAGATCCAACCAAACACAATGACAGAATGCATCAATTACAATTCAAACACATTACAATTACAACACATTCCAACCATTTAAATTACAATTCATTCAAATTACAAATCCTTTGACAGATTACAATTCTTTTCAAAACATACTGCGAACCAAACGCACCCTAATAGTACCACTAACCTTTACTTATGGACTAAGGGTATATATTATTTGATGGAAAAAAATAGACATTTTAAATTATATTTAACTATTAAATAATTGATTAATCAGATTAATATAAACAGCGAAACAATTATTAAAGTTACATTTACACAAATTAAGTTTTTCTTATACACACTAGTTTAATCAATCATATACACATTAGTAAAATTACATATCTTATGCAGTCTTCAAATGAGAATGAACACAAACACGAACCAAGATCAGTAACAAACTTCATATCAATTTGTGATATGACCGATAGTTAGTTCACACTAACATTGCACCAACTTCCTCAGCTGCAAGGCTTGATTATAGGACACGTCAAAAACAACTAAATGATCAAATCAAAAACACAAATAAACAATGTGTTTGGTTAGGGTTCGGTTGACATCCAATGGAGGAGGGGAAGAGGGAATTGGTGTTTGGTTTTAATTCGTAATTAAGTGATAGTAATAATCTGATTCACAATTAGATGTATTTATTTAATATCCTTAGGAAAAATAATCTTCTATCTAAATTAGAAGATTTAACTATAAGCAAATTATCAAAAGTGACCATATTACTAATCATTTTATCAAATTGGACCAAATATATTACGTTTACCAAAGCGGACCTGACAAGTGTGTTAATACAAATAAGCCGTAAAAACGTTTATTTATATTTTACGATCTTCTAATGTTTTGTCGATAACAAAAGTAAAATCATTTTAACGAAACAAACAAAATACGTAAATGGTTTGAACTAATAGTTTTCTAACACACTTACGCTTTCACATAAAACACTAAAACAAGTATAAGTGATTTTATGATTTAGATACATATGTGTTTGATATAAGATTTCACAAACACACTAAACCAAAACCATATGGGGCGTTAACTAAGTTTAGAGAGAGAAAGTTCTAGTGAGAGAAAGGAAGAGAGTTGGGAACTATGTGAAACAAAGAAAAATGGTATTGAAGCTCCAACCCTCTACCTTGGGAGGTAGAGGGTATTTATAGTTACTTACAAACAAACGCCACCTACGGGCTGTGGATCAGGCATACAGTGGGTAAAGACCCGTCCGTCCTCCACGGTGTTACATAACTAAATACTACTAAACATAAAATAACTACGACTACGAGCTTTCTAACGATTACATATACTTGAGGTGACCTACTCTTTAATACCTGGAATTTCTAATTCCTAACAGTCTCCCCCTAAGGGAGGTCACCTCAAACATACATTAAAATTAAATTGAATACAAACAGATATTTCATTGAGAGTGTTCTTGGATTCTTGTCCATGTTCTTTGTTCTGTAGCTCGTAGTCTTTGATTCTTCATAATTACATGTTTGGATAATCTGAGTGGTGGTCTTTAACTGATCCAAGTGATACTGAGTTTTGAGCCTGCTTTGAGATCATCAGCCACATTAAATCTCTGACTCAACCTTTGTGGTGTTGGTAATTAGTGATGTTGTGACTTTTGGACCGACATGCTCACATTCTGGATCATGATTTATTCTAATCAGAGTAGCAGATGCTTTCGTTGATTCATGATATTGGCAGCAGCGTAGCAGAAGCATGGAGTGAAAATATCAGAGTCATTGATGCACCAATCATGATTTATTTAGTTATGAATGTGTTGTGTGAGCATGCGGCTATGGATTGACCGCTCCATTCTGATCAGCTGCAAACGTCGGGGTGTACCTGCATAAGACAGTTAGCAATAAAGCGCACGAAAGTGTCTTTGATCACTTTCGATGAATTGAGGTACACGGCCCACGGTTCCCCGTTGATCAGTACAAGTACTGCTTGTGATCAGGTATAATTCCGAAGAATTTCCTTGACAGGGTTTCGCAGCTGCTCTAGCCGTTCTCAAACCGGAGCGTCTCAAAGAAGACAACACGGAGTGAGTGAACCAGCGAATAGAGATTCACTGATTGATGAAAAGAGATTTGAACAACAATCATGTATCGCTCAATAGAAATTGTTTTTTGCAATACAACGAAGTTTTAGTGAAAAATCATTTATCAATCATAAACACCTTTTGATTTGAAATAATTGTACACAGTCGATGTGCTTAGAGAAAAGAGTTTTTAAACACAACAACCGGTTTTTCAAAGGCATCCGTCAATCCATTTACGTGGACCTGGATTGATTCAATTTTGAATCGCTCCACTGATGAGGTCCATATGACACAATCAAGTCTTGGCAATACCACAAGGATAGTGCGTAGGACTCATAAGATATAATCTCACATTCCACATTGTGTGAAATAGTGAGTCTTCAAGAAATAAGTGTCCTAAAGAGATTAATTGATGATCTCGTGGCTCTAGACTCAATTTGTGCTTATTTGGTTCCTATATCGGAGACTAGGGAGAGGGTCTCCTTCTTCAATATCAACAATCTCTAAGAGAGAGTCGATAGATTATGTAGGTTCCCTGTGAGAATGAAACAAGCCCTTTTAAGAGGAACTTGAGTGGCTTGGGAAGTTAGTGCAGTGCGTCACTGGGTCCATGACGTCTTGTCTTCAATACCAGTGTTACCTTAGTAACCACCAGTAGCATATGAATTGAACCCAGTTTCTGCCCTAAGGTTGAATAATTGGAGGGCTATTTCTTTTCACCCTTTTCACATTAATTTCTTTTTCATTCTTCAACCCCTTCAGTGCATACCGAGACTTCATAACTAGAACCTTGTTGGGTTTGTTCCAGTACTAGCTCAATCTCAGTCCGCACTCTTCCCATATCTCACTTTTCTCCTTTTTTCATCATACCTAAGGACTCTACACTATCTAGTGGATTGTCCCTGGGTAGATCCCTCCGGTTCTGGCGGATCATGGGAACTCAACCTAACCTTATCATCCTTATATCACCATACATAAAGTAAAGTTGGTCGGTCTTTTTGGTATCATTCATCTGCCATTGGAACCAATTGAAAACCATTTAAAAAAATCAATCAAGATACTTGTGATATAGAATCAAAGCATTTTGTATCTTAATTGTTTTGATATTTTTTAGAAATGCTCCCCCTCAACTTATGCATAACAATTAGAATTTGTTTAGCACATGGAGGCAAGAGATCTTTGAAATCGTTAGATTTAGAATGAAATGTCCAATTTTTTTGATTAACATTTTCTAAAATGATCATCATCACTTCCTAATCAATTTGATAAAACATTTTAAGGAAGGATGAGGTTTTCACAAGTTTGCTCCCCCTCAATATGTGCATAGATGTTTGAGAATGTTTTGCACATATTAGGAAAAGACTGCACTTTGAGATAAATTGATCACGTTTCAAATATTTGTGGTTTAAGATAGATGCTCCCCCTCAACGTGTGCATGGAAAATTTGAAATCGTTTGTCACTTGCGGGGAGGCAAACATGCTAATCACTTATGAAACCATTTATCGAATTATCAGTTTAAATCCAATTTAAATCACAAATTCTCCCCCGATCACAATTATCAAAACATTTGAGATTTGTGATCTCTGTAGATTTAAATTGTTTTTGAAAGCTTTTTAAGGAGAATTGTGACTTGATTTTGAAAACATTTTAACTGATAAGGATCGAATCTTGAGACTTTAGACTCCAAAGATTTAAACATGCTTGAATTACTGTTGAAAACAAACCATTGTTTGAAAAAAATACTAATGAAAAAAATCATTCTTAAACACTAAAAAAATACACTTTATAATTAAAAATCATTCTCCCCCTCAATCAATGACATAAGTTGTTGATTGAGAGATAGATAGTTTTAATAACCGTTTAGTACAAATGATTTTCAAAAATTGAGCCCGAGTAATTTTTCAAAGCAATTCGTTTTCATTGGATAGTGAGATTTTTTTTTTTTTTTTTTTATAGAATTAGAGCATGAGATTTGACAAACAAGATAAAGCATGGCTCTGTTCTTTCTTTTTAACACGGGTTACTGCCTGAAATGACAATAAACCACCATTTTTCTTCGCCTCATTTTTTTTTTTTTTTTTTTTTTTTTTTTTTTTTTTTTTTAAGAAAAACTATGTACATTCGATGAACATCTAAAGACCCGTGACATTCTTTGAATATCAACACAAAGTTCGTAGATGATATCGAATCGAGAAAAACATGACAAATTGACAATAATTTGAGGATTTTTCAAATTTTTCACACATTTTTTTTATTAATTTTTAAAGTTTTATAATTTTCTATTTGATTTTTGAAGGTTTTGTAATTTTGTATTTTGCTTTTTGAAAAAAATATATACAAAGAGATAGATGAAGATAGACCTTTACTCCTCGTCTTCCTCTTGAAGACGTTTGAGTGTTTCTGGTTGAAGGCTTTTCAGGCCAAGTCGTGGAAGAATAAACTCAAAACGTTCTCTTGGAAGAGCTTTGGTAAAGATGTCTGCTAACTGGTATTCAGTCCTTACAAAATAGAGTTCCACCACACCTCTTTCCACTTGTTCCCTGATGAAATGATGTCGAATGTCGATATGCTTTGCTCTTGAGTGTTGAACGTTGTTGCATGAGAGAGCAATAGCACTTTTATTATCACAGTACAGAGGGATTTTGTTGAATACAAAGCCATAGTCAGTTAATTGAGATCTCATCCATAGGATTTGAGCGCAACAAGATGACATGGCTATGTATTCAGCCTCTGTAGAGGAAATAGAAGTACTCATTTGCTTCTTTGATGACCAGCTCACAAGCTTATCACCCAAAAACTGAGCACCTCCAGACGTACTTCGACGAGTATCTTGACACCCTGCATGATCTGCATCTGCATATGCTGTTAGTGACATACCGGTGTCCTTCGGGTACCAAAGTCCCATGTTGATGGTTCCTTGGAGGTACCGAAAGACCCGTTTAACCGCTTCAAGGTGCTTTTTGGTAGGCTTAGCCTGGTATCTAGCACACATGCATACAGCGAACAGAATATCAGGTCTACTGGCTGTGAGGTACATCAGGGATCCGATCATGCTACGATATTTCGTTTGGTCTACCATGATCCCTGAGTGGTCCTCATCCAGTTTTGTACGCTTAATCATGGGAGTGTCAACAGGGTCACTAGAGTCAAATCCAAATTTCTTTAAAATCTCATTTGCATATTTAGATTGATTTATAAAAATGCCTCCGGGATTCTGTGAAATTTGTAATCCCAAGAAAAATGACATTTGTCCCATCATAGACATTTGAAATTTGGAACCCATTTCTTTTGAAAAACGATCACATTCATTGGGGTCAGTTGAGGCAAAGATAATATCATCAACATATATTTGAACGTGAATTAAGTGTTTGCCTGACTTCCTGGTGAACAGAGTAGGATCAACTGCTCCTTTGCTGAAGCCGGTAGACAGAAGAAACTTTGATAGCGTATCATACCATGCCCTTGGAGCTTGCTTTAAACCATAAAGAGCCTTCTTCAAACGATAAACGTGAGTAGGATGCTCTGGATTCACAAAGCCTTCAGGTTGGCTGACGTAGACGACTTCTTTAAGATCTCCGTTCAGAAACGCCGTCTTTACATCCATCTGATAGACTACCATGTTCTTACTTGCAGCATTAGCCAAGAATATTCTGATTTCTTCAAAGTCAATACCCTCCTCTTGACGGTATCCTTTAGCAACCAATCGAGCCTTGTTCTTTAACACATCACCATGCTCATCAAGTTTCACTTTGAAGATCCATTTTAGAGCAATGATCATAGCACAATCTGGAGCAGGTACTAATTCCCATACATCAAGTCGATCAAACTCATGAATTTCTTCTTGCATGGCATTGAACTAGCTGTCTTCATTCATGGCGGATTTAACATCTTTTGGTTCGATCTTAGAGAGTACGGAGTTGAAGAAGCACCATAAGGCATCCGTTGCAAGTTGTTTCCGTGTGGATACTGGACGAGAGGGATTTCCAATGATGTTGTCTAATGGATGATCGTGAGTCCATTTTCTGAGGTATTCATGTGGTTGTTGTTGAGGAACTGAAGTAGCAGAGTCGATGTCTCCTGAAGTAGATGGTTCTGATGATGATTCAGGAGCAAATATGTTTTCAAATGGAGCATCTTCGGGAGTAGCAAAGGGATTGACTTCATCCTGTGAATCAGAAGCATTTCCATGATGTACACTTGATGATTGAAGATTTGTTGATGAGACAGATTGGTCAGCAGCAGGCGCTTCTTGGCTTAATGGCATAGAAATTGAAGGGTTAATATCATTGACAGGGATAGAAGCAGCCTTTGTTGCTTGAATTGTCATATCATTGTTACATGGCTCAAATTGTTCATCAAACATTGGATCAAATAGTTTCTTTAAATCATCTTCTGAGGGGGGTACATATGGAGATGCTGATGAGGAGTTTGGTACAAGAGATGAACCAATGGGACTGCTTTGAAATGCGGGTCCTGAACTGGATTGTCCAGGAGCCATTTGACCGGTCAGCTCATCAAACGTGACGTGAATTGTTTCCATGATATTTCGGGTTCTCTTGTTGTAGATTCAGTAACCTTTACTATTAGGTGCATAGCCTACAAAAACTCCAATGTCCGCTTTAGCTCTCAGTTTTCCTAAATCTTGACCATCATTAGTTGGATAACATAAAGCACCGAACACGAAGGAATGAAAGATCAGGTTTTCTGTTGTGGACAAGTTCATATGGAGTTTTTCCATGAGCAGTGTGAATCAGGGATCGATTTTGTGTGTAGCATGCAGTGGCGATAGCTTCACCCCAGAGAAACATTGGAACTTTTGAGTAAATCAGCATAGTCCTTGCGGCTTCCACAAGAGTTCGATTTCGTCTTTCAACTACACCGTTCTGTTGAGGAGTTCGAGGAATACTTCTTTGATGACTGATTCCCATACTTTCATAAAACTCACCAAGTTGTTTGTTAACAAACTCAGTTCCATTGTCTGTTCGGATGATTCTGACCGTTTTGTTAAGACGAACCTGCAGCTGTTTGATGAGTTTGATGATGATATCTGGAGTTTCATCCTTAGTCTTTAAGAATTTTACCCAGGTGAATCTAGAGAAATCATCAACCACAACTAACACATATTTCTTCCCAAAGATATTCTGCACTCTCATGGGTCCACATAAGTCCATGTGAATAGTATGGAGAACTTCTGTGATTGAGTTTGTAGGTTTGGGTTTATGGGCATACTTCTTGCTTTTTCCCAACTGGCATGCTGAACAAAGATGATCCTTTTCATATTTAAGTCTAGGGAGACCTATAACTAAGTCCTTTCTGGAGAGATCATTGATGGTGCCGAAGTTCAAGTGATTGAGACGACGATGCCATAACCATGACTTTGTTTTAGAAGCCTTTGACAACAAGCAAATTGGAGAAGACTTCATCATATCTTCGATAGAGATGGTGTATAGATTTGAGCCACGTGAACCTCTTAAAAGTTCCTTACCATCAAGTTCTCTAACGAAACAAGTATGTTTTCTGAAGGCTACTTCTAGATCAGAATCGCAGAATTGACCAACAGAGAACAGGTTATGACCAAGACCTTCCACATAATATACCCTGGAGATAACACTTTTTCCAACAACATAATCTCCATAACCCTTGATTGCACCGAAATGATCATTCCCGAATCTAACTGTCTCGATGAATTTGCTCACGAAGTTCATGAGCCGCGACCGGTCTCCAGTCATATGCTTGGAACAGCCTGAGTCCAGATACCACATAACGATTTGAACGATCTGTAGTTGAACACAGACAAGAATGGATAACTGGATAATTGGGATCCCCATGCAAGAATGGGTTCCACATGGTTAGTAACAGTAATTGGAACACCCACATCAAAAATAGAAGCATCCATATCAGAAGTAGAAGCAATGGAATCATTGGGAATAGATGCAGTGCTGGTGTCTGTATTTGACCTATTCAAAGTATGTTCACTTCTTAAGGGAATAGTTCTACCAGTAGGCATCCATTTTCTAGTGGGCATAGTCTTAGCAGTTTGAGAACAAAACTGATTATTCTTATGGCCAAAAGGTATCCAATAATAACCTATCTTTATAAATGTTCTTCCTGTGGGTTTCCACTGTTTTCTAACAATCTTACGTCTTTGCCTTTTAGCCTTCTTTGCACGAATATTAGCATTAATAATTTTAACTGGGCATTTGACATTATTAGACAAAGCATTCACACCACTTTTACGATTAGCAACAGAATTCAAGCAGACATCATTAAAAGATTTGCAAATAGTATCAGAATTCGAATTAATTATAGTACGCCTATGGCTAATACTAGAATCAACACGATTCGTTTTATTCGACTCAAACTTAAAGTTCCTAGAATGGTCTTCTACTCTCTTCCAATGCACATTTTAGCTTGCAAGGTCCTATCATTCCTTGTATTGTCTTGAGACTTTGACCTGCTCGCTTTAATGTCACTGATTACTCCTGTAGAGGGAATGGGAACATTAGTTGGTTGATTGATTCGCTCCAAACCGTCAAGTTTAATTACGCAAGCCTGCCACTTGTGAATGGCAGACCGTAACAAACTTAAAACAGCTCAGGAGCAAATGCAATGAAGTCCAGGAGAGTATAGTGTTTCCCCAGGTCGTTAAGTCCCAACGAGCCGTGCGAGAATAGTCAAACGTTTAGTGATCGAGAAGATTTGAATGGATACAGAGATTTGATTTATGATTGTAACTACAGAAATAGCCAACAAATTACAACGGCTTAAATGCAAATTAAAGAAAATTAAAAAGATAAAATCTATTAAATAAATGCTATCACTATTATTAAAATGATGTTTTTGTTCTTTTTGTTTTAATAAAACTTAATTAAAAACTACGTGACGTACAAACAAAAACGTGAAACTTACACAATATTAACCCTAAAAATATGAAAATGATATTTTTATAAACCTAATGATAAAAGAAAATTTATAGAAAAAGAAAATTATTTTTATAACTAATTATCTAATTATTATTAATTAAAAACTATTTTTAACTATTAAATAATAACCTAAATTGCAAGAAAATAGGAAATAAACCTAGAAAAATAAAATTAAGACTTAGAAAAATCTAAAATAACAGAAGAGAATTTTCAAAACTATTTTTATATTTTTCTGATTATTTTTCTATTTTTTATGGATTTTAAACTATTTAAAACTAATTAAATTATTAAAAATTACAAAATAAACTATGAAAAATCTGGAAAATTACTTTTTTTACTTTTTATATTTATCTAAACCTAGGAAAAATGAAAAATTATTTTTTTGAACCTTTTCTGAATTTTTTTGTATTAAAAGCTAATTAAAAGTGCTTAAAAACTAATTTAAATTAAGAAAAATAGCAAATCAACTTAGAAAAATCTGAAAATTTCAGGAAAACTCTAAAATTATATAAGGAATCTGAGAAAATTGGAAAAACAAGTGCTTATGTGGAAAAATTAGGAACTGATGTGTAAGTGCTTATTGAAATAAGCACTTGAATAAGCAAATGAGCAAAATAAGCTACCAACTGAAAACAGGAACTATGATATACTAAAAGTACTAAAATGGAACAGGAATCAACAAGCTAATACCACAGAATTGCAAGTTCCAATGATTTGATGAAATGAGCTACAAGTTAAAATCAGATTCTAGGGTGTCTACTATAAGCTTATGCACAAGCTTCAAAATAAGCTCAATGTGAAAAATACCAATTGGGACTTAAAGAAGACCTGGGTGAGAGTATCTAAACCAAAAATTAGACCATGACTAGCTCTTATGAGCCCTGTGCCAACCCTGCAATATCTGAGAAAAACTCAGTGTACCATAAGCCTGTGAGCAGGGCAGTTTGGACCTGAAAGAGAAGCTAGTTTGTAGCTTATACAAAAATTGTAAAATTCTGATAAAATGATGACAAGAAAGGACACCAGCTGAACTTTTTGAAATGCCAAGTCTCACTGAGATTGGCTCAGAAATAAACTCATGAAAAATCCTCCTTATTGAGCTCAAAACCACTTTTTTAGCTTTTGACTTTTTAAGGCAGTTAAGAACTTTGACTTAAGTGAACTTTGAATCCAATTTTATGACTGATATAGATGTAATAAGGTGTAATGACACTAATGCAAGCTATGTTTAATAATTCTAAACACAAAACAAAGATTTGCAAATCCACAATTCCAACAGTTTGAGCAGTGAGACAGATTAAGTGATGTTTTGACTTTGGGAGTTTGCAGGCACACTATATTGACTGATTTGAGTATATTGGAGATAGAAAAGCATGAAGCAACTAAAAACAACCACTGAACCAGCCTTAAAGACAGTGTAACAAGTTTATCCAAACACCACTTTAAACACAAATTTGCAAAGTAAAATTGAACTAGAGACTAACCCAGCTTATTTTAATAATCCAACTAAGTCTAAATAAGATAAACACTACTTAATGAACATATTAGAACTAGCTATGACCACAAAAACAGATTATGCTAAAAGGTGCTTAAACTTACATATAGTCCTTTAGCCACAATGGCTTGCAACCACTGAACCCAGAACTACTAACCTATCAAAACCAACCCAAATAACTATAAATCACCCCAAATCCTTGTCTGCATCAACCCATTTCCAACTCCATTGCCATTTGAGCACCCAGTTGACTTTTGTTGACCCGGATACAAAATGAATTGGAACTTGACTTTAAGCTTATGAAAAGCTATAACCAGCTTAAATAAGCTTATATAAACATGACAAGAAGCTATATGAAGCTTGCATTTATGAAATGGAAACTTCTATTTTCAACAGTAAGCATATAAACATGAAACTGAATAAAACTTGGAATTAATAACTAAAGCTTGATTAAACTGAAAATATAACTTGAGTTTAGTGCTTAGGAACAAATTATTACAACTTTGGAATTAAACTAAGACAGAAATAATAAAAACGACATAAGAGAATTTTAAAACTAAAACTACTCCTTCATCTCTTTCCTTTCTTCCTCTTTTATGCTTTAGAACCCTTCCACGTGGCCTTCTGAGCAGATCCCACCTCTTTTCCTGACCAATGGTTGAGTTTTGAGTGTTAGCTCATTTTGGCGGGAAATGGAGATTTAACTTGAGGGTCTGATATAGCACTAGGGGGGGGGGGTGGCATTTAATGTAGTGGGTAAGGTAGGTGAGTATGATGAGGAGGGGGGTGGAAAGGTGAGGTGATGGTGGGAATATTGCAGAGCAACTTGAGGTTGAAGATAAGGGTACGTGGGCTGGCAACTCTGTTTGTTTGACTAAGTTGTTGACCAGGGGTTCAAAATGGGAAAGGGGGTCAAATGGATAAAAGGCAGGGGTCAATGGCAGTTATGATAGGGTCCAAAGGTGATAAAAGGTTTAATACTTCAAGGACTAATGTTGCAATTTCTGAAATACCAAGGACCTTTGCTGCCAATTCATCAAACTTGTTCCAAGGGCTGAAAATGACAAGTTCCAAAAGTACAAGGACCAAAGCTGACATTTTGCAATTTTTCAGGGGCCATTTCTGCCAATTTTCAAAGTTGAAGGACTAAACTTGTAATTTTCTCAAACTTTTTATATTTTTCACCAAAGGACTAAATTTGACAACTTTTGATTTTAAAAGGACCTTTGGTGACTTTACTTTTGAAATTATGTGCTCAGGGACTGTTTTTGACAACTTTTGAAACTTGGGGGACTGAAACTGCCAATTTTGCAAACTTTGCTCAATTTTCATCTGATTTTAAACATTTTGCATCTGAAACATATAAAATGTAATTTTGGAATATTTTCAGTATTTTGATGCATTTCTGAGCATTTTTAGACGTTTTGCAGTTCAGATTTGACTCAAAATGATGAGTATTTACACACTCATCAATCCCCCACACTAAACTATTGCTAGTCCCTAGCAATCTTTTGAGAAAAAACTTAATGGATTTGAAACTCTTTACCAAAAGCCATTACTTCTGGAGTAGCCAAATGTTTCAGTTCAAGTAAGAACCATGGTACACCGATAACCATGTGATTTTGAGCAAACCACCAGCTTTCAACGGATTTGATTTGTCTTTACCAGAAGCCGTACCCTTCTGGACTAGCCAACTCTTAGATAAATTATCAATATTATCTTTGGTGAGCTGATTACCAATTATGGATTTTCCACTGCCTTTACCACAAGCCATAAACTTGCGGGCTAGCCAACTCTTCACTTTTTAGGATATGGTGAGCTGAATACCATACAATTTTGGGCAAATTGCAAGCCGTCAACGGATTTGAGATATCTTTACCAAGAGCCGTTTGCTCCTGGATTAGCCAATCCTTTTGTTTTTTTTTTAGACAAGGCGGACTGATAACCAAATGAGTAAGTGTAAAACACTTACTCCAAAAAAAAATTTTGGCCAAAAATGGGGGAATTAGGCGGTATAATTACATGATAAAATTCGTGAGAATTCCCCCCACACTAGAATTGAATATTGCCCTCAATATTCAAAGTACCGGCGGTTATGCCGAAACAAAGAACGTAAAAGGGAAATACTACGGCCATTATTTAGAAAGAGGATTTTTTTTTTTTTTTAAATATATACACAACATGTGGGGCAACCCCCCCACACTAGGGTGGTAGAAAGTAGAAAGAAGTAGCTGTCAAGTTTAATCACGCAAGCTGACCACTTGTGAATGGCCAACTGTAACAAACTTCAGACAGCTCAGAAATATGGGTGAAAACCCATATGGCATGCTACTGTTTTTGATTACCGAGTCGCTAGCTTGACTCGACCCCGAATTCATTTGTTCTTGGGGAAAGTTACGTGGAAAACCAATCTCAATCGGACTTTCGTTCACAGTGTTAACAAACATATGAACATCAGAAAGTTCCACACCGACGAGACACGACCGCGGTATTGTTAATAGTAAAAACTATAAAGAATGATACCGGGGTCAAAGATGGTGTCCTCATTCCCGAAAGAGAAAAGGGAAAGAGCAACCACACCATCTGTGAAGAATGGAACAAAGATATGTATGACAATGCAAGTCCATTCCTCATCAGAAAGAAGCAAATCACCATTTTTGACATTTTTAAGCTTAAACTTGAAGCTTATATGGTGATTGTCAAGAAGATGTCCGGGAGGGAGGGTGGGAAATGGTTCTTCAATCAACAGACTTTCCAGAAAAAGTATGTCTCCCTCCGGATCCAAGTGAGTGTTATCAATTCCTGTAGGAATTGACTCATCACTAAGAAATGCATCGACTTCATTCCAAAAGTTGTCATCTTCCTCATCAGGAGTGAGAGAAGGGATGGAAGAGTCGGGAATAAGACTAGAAGATGACGGATCATTTTTGAGCAATTCATCAATGGGAAGAATGTCTCCCATTGGATCACAAACATCATCATCCAATTCAGATGAAACTGAAGAGAGTTTGGTTTCATCCACAGAGTTAACAAACTCGATGCGACAAACTGATTCCGGAGGTGGGACAAGTGGTGTGCTCTTAGAGCTAGCAGTTTCCACCACTTCCGATGAAGTCTCCGAATCTAGATCATCATCATCATCAAGAATACTCTTGACTTCCCTGGTACAGCTTTCAAACCATTTGTTTGAACCAGGGGTAATTTTCAAAGCTTTGAGCTCAGCACGTTTTTCATGACTCCTCTTAACCGTGAAATTTGAGAGTGTTGCATTGAATCTTTCAGATTTTTGATCAATTGTGGCAACACTCTGCTTGTACAGAGGTTTGGAGTTCTGGTTGATATTTAACGTGAGCTCTTCATTGTCAACCCGTATGGTCAACTCTTCAGCAAACACATCAATCAGAGCACGACTCGTTCTCAAGAAAGCTCTCCCTAAGATGAGGGGAACTCTAGGATCTGCATCGAAGTCTACTACAACAAAGTCAGTAGGAAAGTGAAATTTTCCCACTTTCATCACAACATCCTCGGCTATCCCAAGTGGACGAGTTATGGTACGGTCCGCTAGCTCGAGTGTCATACAAGTGGATGAAAGTTTAGGAAGAGACAGTTTCTTCCATACTGAGAGTGGCATGAGGTTAATGCTAGCGCCAAGATCGGCCAAGGCAGAGCATTGAACCATCCCCAAGAAATCACACGGGATTAGAAATCTGCCAGGGTCTTCAAGCTTTTTGGGAAGCTTCTTGAGAAGGACCGCTGAGCATTGCTCATTGAGGGGAGTTTTAGCCATCTCAGATAGCTTATCTTTGTTGGTCAGTAAGCCTTTAAGCGTGGATGCAAATTTAGGCATTAGAACGAGAGCATCAACGAAGCTTATATCAAAGTGTAGCTCATTGAAGATTTGGAAAAAATTTTCCATTTGCTCTTTGTTTTTGTCTTTGAGCTTCTCATCATTAATTCTTGATGGGTAAGGAAGCTGTCCAGACTTTTGAGCCGGGATGGAAGTCATTTCGGGCTCAGAATTTGTCTTCGGAACTTCGGGTTCCGGATTTAAAGTTTGGACTACCGTAGGTGGGACGTGTGCGGTACTTCGTGGGCTTGAATAATGCACCTTGTCCGTTGTCTCCTTGGTAACTTGACTCAATGCCACAGGAGGAGGGGGCATAGGAGTCGAAGGTCCATTGTGCGTCTTACCACTACGAGTGGTGACGGCTTTCAACTCGGCATTGGGATTGGTAACTGTATTGCTTGGGAGTCCTCCAGAAGATGATGAAGCTTGGTTCATATTCATGTTCATGAAACTGCTCATCATATTCTTCAACTCATTTGTCTGCCGAGACATTGTGGTATCAATTCCTTCTTTAGCTCAACCCTCATGTTATTGATCTGAGATTGCATTGAACGTATGCTTGACTCAGTAATTTTCATGAAGTCATTTGGTGGGGGAGCATGAGAAGGTTGTTGATAATTTTGCTGATTTGGAGCTTGATATGGTGGGTTGTAATTGTTCCTGTTTTGATTGAAATTTTGTCCTTGATTCGGAACAAAGCGATTTTGATTGCCATGGTTTTGCACAGGAGGAAAACCAGGTGGTGTCATACCGCTAGGTGCACGGTAGTGAGGATCAGCCTGTGGTCGGTATTGATTGTGGTTTACCGAAGCTACGGGAGCTTGGTAAAAGGAAGCATCGGTTGCTTGACAATCATAATACGCGTGTGGACCACTACAAGTTTCACACACCTTGTTTACGGCTTTGATTGGTTCCGGTTTATGAATCTCGCTTTTGATTTCCTTTACATCCTTAATCATACAACGGATGGCATCCGTTAGAGCTGCTATCGGAGCAGCTAACTCAGAAGAGTTATTAGATGAAGAAGCAGGAGTATTCGGAGTATTGACTTTGTTGCGAGAAATAGGAACTTTTGATTTTTGTTCGCAAATCTCAATCACATCTTTAGGCTTACGATTCAAGATATTGCCGCCTGCGGCTGCATTCAAAGAATCTTGATCGTTACCGTTCAACCCATTGTAAAAGATATTGACTTGTTGAAGCTCCGTGAATTCATGATGGGGGCATTTCCTGAGGAGATCTTTGAATCTCTCCCATGCCTCTCCAAAGTTTTCATCGAAGTTTTGACGAAATCCAGAAATTTCATTTTTAAGATTAGTCGTCTTTGAGGGAGGAAAGAAATGATTAACAAACTTTTGGACAAGTTCCTCCCAAGTTTCGATGGATCGAGGGGGTTCTTTTTCCAGCCAAATCCGGGCTGTCCCCTCAAGTGAGAATGGAAATAGCATCAACTTGATGACTTTTTGTGGCACATCCTTGAAATTGATAGTTGAAGTCAACTTGTTAAACCAACGGATGTGTGCATACGGGTCTTCACGATCAAACCCGTGGAATTGATTTGTAGACACAAGTTGGATCAAATGTGTCTTCAATTCAAAGTGATCAGAGTTGATTACTGGTAGAATGATGGCATCTCCATAACCCTCGGTGGGTGCCTGGAGCATTTCCGCCATAGTACGTTCGTCTGCCATATTGTTGCTTGGAATAGTACGAATCTCGGGTTCGACTATTTGGGCAGCACGTCTACGAGAACGTCTTCTAGGAATTTCTGCTAGATCACGAAAAGGACTCAATGATCTAGAAGAACGAGTGCGCATGCACTAGAGTTAACTCTAAGAGATCTCAGAGTTAAGGAAAGGAATTATGAAATTGGTGAAAATGGGGTAAGGAGAATTTTTTTGGGTTTTCTGGTTCTGACAAGTAGATATAACAACAAATCCAATTAAAACAAGATCGAGGCAAATCAACAGTGAACTTAAACCAATAATCACAAGATGAGTGGCTTCTTTGAAAAAGGTACACCACTATCAAGGACACAAAGGCAAGTTTTAAATCTTTGGTTCGGGAACTTATTATGGTCGTACCCCCAGTTAGGTAGTACACTGCCTTGGTTTGCGGTGGTAAGATTTTATGTTGTTATTATTAAACTCAGAAAACGACAAATCTTTTTGTATTTTTATATTTGATACATATATAGAAACAAAAGGAAAATATTTTTGTGTTTTATACGTTTTTGGCTGTTTTTGGGTTTTTGGATTTTTTATAGAAATATATATAGATATAGATAGATGGATGATATGAACAAAGAGTGAGTATTCAAATCACTAATCTGCTAAACGTGAGATAATTAGCACAGCTCCCCGGCAGCGGCGCCAAAATTTGATTCGCTCCAAACCGTCAAGTTTAATTACGCAAGCCTGCCACTTGTGAATGGCAGACCGTAACAAACTTAAAACAGCTCAGGAGCAAATGCAATGAAGATCAGGAGAGTATTAGTGTTTCCCCAGGTCGTTATGTCCCAACGAGCCGTGCGAGAATAGTCAAACGTTTAGTGATCGAGAAGATTTGAATGGATACAGAGATTTGATTTATTATAACTACGGAAATAGCCAACAAATTACAACGGCTTAAATGCAAATTAAAGAAAATTAAAAAGATAAAATCTATTAAATAAATGCTATCACTATTATTAAAATGATGTTTTTGTTCTTTTTGTTTTAATAAAACTTAATTAAAAACTACGTGACGTACAAACAAAAACGTGAAACTTACACAATATTAACCCTAAAAATATGAAAATGATATTTTTATAAACCTAATGATAAAAGAAAATTTATAGAAAAAGAAAATTATTTTTACAACTATTTAATTAATTATTATTAATTAAAAACTATTTCTAACTATTAAATAATAACCTAAATTGCAAGAAAATAGGAAATAAACCTAGAAAAATAAAATTAAGACTTAGAAAAATCTAAAATAACAGAAGAGAATTTTCAAAACTATTTTTATATTTTTCTGATTATTTTCTATTTTTTATGGATTTTAAACTATTTAAAACTAATTAAATTATTAAAAATTACAAAATAAACTATGAAAAATCTGGAAAATTACTTTTTTACTTTTTATATTTATCTAAACCTAGGAAAAATGAAAAATTATTTTTTTGAACCTTTTCTGAATTTTTTTGTATTAAAAGCTAATTAAAAGTGCTTAAAAACTAATTTAAATTAAGAAAAATAGCAAATCAACTTAGAAAAATCTGAAAATTTCAGGAAAACTCTAAAATTATATAAGGAATCTGAGAAAATTGGAAAAACAAGTGCTTATGTGGAAAAATTAGGAACTGATGTGTAAGTGCTTATTGAAATAAGCACTTGAATAAGCAAATGAGCAAAATAAGCTACCAACTGAAAACAGGAACTATGATATACTAAAAGTACTAAAATGCAACAGGAATCAACAAGCTAATACCACAGAATTGCAAGTTCCAATGATTTGATGAAATGAGCTACAAGTTAAAATCAGATTCTAGGGTGTCTACTATAAGCTTATGCACAAGCTTCAAAATAAGCTCAATGTGAAAAATACCAATTGGGACTTAAAGAAGACCTGGGTGAGAGTATCTAAACCAAAAATTAGACCATGACTAGCTCTTATGAGCCCTGTGCCAACCCTGCAATATCTGAGAAAAACTCAGTGTACCATAAGCCTGTGAGCAGGGCAGTTTGGACCTGAAAGAGAAGCAGTTTGTAGCTTATACAAAAATTGTAAAATTCTGATAAAATGATGACAAGAAAGGACACCAACTGAACTTTTTGAAATGCCAAGTCTCACTGAGATTGGCTCAGAAATAAACTCATGAAAAATCCTCCTTATTGAGCTCAAAACCACTTTTTTAGCTTTTGACTTTTTAAGGCAGTTAAGAACTTTGACTTAAGTGAACTTTGAATCCAATTTTATGACTGATATAGATGTAATAAGGTGTAATGACACTAATGCAAGCTATGTTTAATAATTCTAAACACAAAACAAAGATTTGCAAATCCACAATTCCAACAGTTTGAGCAGTGAGACAGATTAAGTGATGTTTTGACTTTGGGAGTTTGCAGGCACACTATATTGACTGATTTGAGTATATTGGAGATAGAAAAGCATGAAGCAACTAAAAACAACCACTGAACCAGCCTTAAAGACAGTGTAACAAGTTTATCCAAACACCACTTTAAACACAAATTTGCAAAGTAAAATTGAACTAGAGACTAACCCAGCTTATTTTAATAATCCAACTAAGTCTAAATAAGATAAACACTACTTAATGAACATATTAGAACTAGCTATGACCACAAAAACAGATTATGCTAAAAGGTGCTTAAACTTACATATAGTCCTTTAGCCACAATGGCTTGCAACCACTGAACCCAGAACTACTAACCTATCAAAACCAACCCAAATCACTATAAATCACCCCAAATCCTTGTCTGCATCAACCCATTTCCAACTCCATTGCCATTTGAGCACCCAGTTGACTTTTGTTGACCCGGATACAAAATGAATTGGAACTTGACTTTAAGCTTATGAAAAGCTATAACCAGCTTAAATAAGCTTATATAAACATGACAAGAAGCTATATGAAGCTTGCATTTATGAAATGGAAACTTCTATTTTCAACAGTAAGCATATAAACATGAAACTGAATAAAACTTGGAATTAATAACTAAAGCTTGATTAAACTGAAAATATAACTTGAGTTTAGTGCTTAGGAACAAATTATTACAACTTTGGAATTAAACTAAGACAGAAATAATAAAAACGACATAAGAGAATTTTAAAACTAAAACTACTACTTCATCTCTTTCCTTTCTTCCTCTTTTATGCTTTAGAACCCTTCCACGTGGCCTTCTGAGCAGATCCCACCTCTTTTCCTGACCAATGGTTGAGTTTTGAGTGTTAGCTCATTTTGGCGGGAAATGGAGATTTGACTTGAGGGTCTGATATAGCACTAGGGGGGGGTGGCATTTAATGTAGTGGGTAAGGTAGGTGAGTATGATGAGGAGGGGGGTGGAAAGGTGAGGTGATGGTGGGAATATTGCAGAGCAACTTGAGGTTGAAGATAAGGGTACAGTGGGCGGGCAACTCTGTTTGTTTGACTAAGTTGTTGACCAGGGGTTCAAAATGGGAAAGGGGGTCAAATGGATAAAAGGCAGGGGTCAATGGCAGTTATGATAGGGTCCAAAGGTGATAAAGGGTTTAATACTTCAAGGACTAATGTTGCAATTTCTGAAATACCAAGGACCTTTGCTGCCAATTCATCAAACTTGTTCCAAGGGCTGAAAATGACAAGTTCCAAAAGTACAAGGACCAAAGCTGACATTTTCATATTTTCCAGGGACCATTTCTGCCAATTTTCAAAGTTGAAGGACTAAACTTGTAATTTTCTCAAACTTTTTATATTTTTCACCAAAGGACTAAATTTGACAACTTTTGATTTTAAAAGGACCTTTGGTAACTTTACTTTTGAAATTATGTGCTCAGGGACTGTTTTTGACAACTTTTGAAACTTGGGGGACTGAAACTGCCAATTTTGCAAACTTTGCTCAATTTTCATCTGATTTTAAACATTTTGCATCTGAAACATATAAAATGTAATTTTGGAATATTTTCAGTATTTTGATGCATTTCTGAGCATTTTTAGACGTTTTGCAGTTCAGATTTGACTCAAAATGATGAGTATTTACACACTCATCATTGATCTAATTTTTGCATTCCTGAACTTGATGTGCAAGGATCTGAAGTACTAGAAGGCACATTAGTGTTTACTTTCTTAAAACTATGATTTGAGCTATTTGCAGGCACACTAAAATTCACTTTCTTAGCACTAACATATCTGGAATCTGAACTACTTGAAGGCACCCTAAGGTTGACATTCATTACATTGGGCATAGAACGGATTTCATGCTTGGCACTAGGCATAGAACAAGGCATCACGGCTTTGCCTTTTGCACCTAAGAATTTTGGACATGTTGCAATTACACATTCAAGCAGCTCTTGAGATCGTTTGGCCTGGAGGCAAGCAAACCTAATTTCTCTATCAAGAGGTTTATTAATGAAATCCTCTTCAACAATCTCACGGAGACATTCTATACTATCCTTAAGGTGAGCACAATAGTCATGAAACGCATATTCATTATTCCTAAGATGAGGAGGAATATATTTAACCGTCACAGTGTATTTGCAGTCTAAGGGTGACTTTGAAACAACATTCTTATTAAAAACAAGTGGCAGTTTCCCATTTTCCTGACTTCTCAGATTCTCAATTTCCTTTTGTAAAGACGTTATCTTTTCGTTGTTTTGGTCACGAGTGACTTTCATTGAATCATATAACTCTTTAAAGTGTCGTTTAACTTTTTCATTTTCTTCTAAAAAACTCTCGTTTTCCTTTTGTAAGGCATTAACCAAGTTTTGAAGATGAAAAGTTTGAGAGTACTGAGAATCTAAAGGAGGAGGCATTTGGGATCCAGTCACATTGTTCTTTTCACCCTTCAATTGAGAGATTTGGACTTTCAATTTTTTGATCGTGTTACAATGAGCTCGAATCTGTTCATCACGTTTGCTAATTTCAAAACTGCATCAAATTCAGGAGCATCCAAGGAAGTCTTGATATTTGAGGTTTTAACATTTTCTTTTAGATGTTGATATTTTAGTTGTAAATCAAAATGTTCAACTTCTAGTTTAGAAAGATGTTTTACCAAATTATCGTGATCATCCTGATTAATTTTCTCATTAAGTTTCGAATTAATCTTTTCAAGCTCAATGACACGATCATGGAAGACTTTCAGAGCAACTGATAATTCATGAAATTGAGAAGCATTAATGGAGCAATTCGTAGCAGTGTAAAACACATCTTGAGCAATACATTCAGAAATAAGATTCTCATTCAAGGTATGCAAGTTCTTCCTCTCAATCTCATTATATTTTAATGCTCGCTCATAGTCACTAACCTCAACTACCATTGCATCAAATTCCTTTTCCATTCCTTTAATATCTGAACTTATCCCCTTTTTAAGACTCTCAAAATGATCTTTTAGTAGTTTGAAGAAAGACATGACCTCAGTTAGATAGCATTCTTTTGTTTGTTCAAAACCCCTTTCCCCTTCAGTTATCCCAGTGGGTGAGATCCTTTTCTTACAAGTTTACTCAAAATCGACAAATAGTTGAAGAATAACATATTGGCTGATTAAGGTCTTGCTCTTAGTGGCAATAGTTCTAGGAACTAAATGCATTGGTGTATTTGGAGGATACACAGTCGCAGCAGGCATTTTCCTAAGGGAAGGGTTTGTTTCAACAAGATTTTCAGCTTTTAGCATATCTAAATCCTTTTTCCAGAACACTTGTTCGGGTGTTAACAACATCTGAGGCTTAAATTTGTTTAAGGAAATCCAATTCTCCTTCTTGTAATCATGGGGTGTGATAATTATTTTATTCTCTTTATATTTAGGATCATCTAACTTCTTGTTCATCCTTTCCCTAGTGACTTCATCAGATTTATTATCTTCCTCAGTGCACTCAGTGCAACTAGGTTTCTGTCTAGGTTTAAGGATTTCATTGCCATCATAGAGTACCTTATGAGCATTTCTAGCCTTTTTAATGACCTCTGGATTTGGTTCCTCAACCAGGGGAATGCTGTGCTTATCGCTTAAGACTCTATGCTTAGTGATCATGTGGGCAGTCTGAATGGTGTTCCCTTGTACGTACAACTTATTTTCAAGCTTGTTCTTCAAAGTTTTTAGATTAGAAAAATCATTCAAAAGTTTCGATTCCTTGGCATGAAATTCCTGCTTAAGCACTTTAACATTTTCTTGAAGTTCTTGTTTTTGCTTAGCAGTTTTTGAAAGCTTTTCTTGTAAAGAATTTAACTCTTGTTTTAACACTTCTTCTCTAAAATTACTTTTTCTAATAATTGTACGCATTTGGTTATCCAACTCCTGCTCACGAGTATTTAGCTCAAACTTAGTACGTTCTTTATAGGCATTAAGTTCAGAGATAACAGAATCATCAGGGACAGATGCAGTGTATTCATCACAGACATAATCATCATTGACTGCAGGAGATACATCACTTGATGCAATCACACTTTCACTTTGCTTCACATATTGATCATATGGGACAACATTGATATTACCCATATTTTCAATATCTGACTCAATGATTTCAGTTGATTGTATTTCATTATGTATCTTTTGCACATCAACTTCATCATATAATTTTAATACCTCTGAGATGATTTTGTCTTTGGATGGTCCAGCTTGTGGTGAAGTAGAGACCTTAGGAGAGACCATTGGAGAAATGCTAGCCATGAAAATTGTTTGTGCAGTAGGTCCATCATCAACATCAGAGTCGTATGCATCACAGTCAGCGACTTGAAAGGCATTCTGATGATTGTGACCAATCTCCTGAATAGGCTGCTCATCCACATCTGCATCATATGTCTTAGCATTCCCTTCAGCAAGAAACAACAGCTCTTCTTCATCCAAGGTTGCTCCATTGTCCTGAGCTTGCACTAGCAACATCTTATCCCTGAAGTATTCAGCATTCTGAGGACGTTTTGGAGATGTGCAATTCCTTGCAATGTGTCCCTCACCACCACAGTTGTAACACTTAACTGTCTTGACTTGTCCCTGATTTCCATTCCTTCCCCGATTCTGATTTCCTCCATAGCCTCCACCTGCTCCACCCCTTCTCTGATCGTACTGCCTTTCTTGGACTGGCTGCACCATAACCTTCCCATCTCTGACAGTAGCTTGATTGTGTGGATTGGATGCTGTTCTGAGGTTGTTGTTGGTGTGTGGGAGAGTGTTCATGTTTTGACTGATCATGAGAGCTAGTTGACTAATGAAGTTTCCTACAGATGCATCAGCATCAGCTTGTTTGAACATTGGATCGGGAATGAGTTTGTGAGTTCCATCACCCATGGGTATAACTTGTGAAGCTTTAGTGGTAATCCCAATGTTTGAGTAGAAGGCAGTTGAATCATTTGATGAGCTTGTCTCTCCTGGATTTGTTTTGAATTGTTCAAGAATCCTCTTTTCAAACATGGCATGTCTCTCATTCTGAAGAAGGAAGGCATACAGTTGCTCATAATTCGTATTCTTCAATCCTTTAGTGAGCTTCACAGAAGTGACAAACTTGTGCCATTCGGGATTCATGTTGTTTACAAACTTTGAGTTCAGCTGAATGTTAGGCATGGTCATTCTGATGTTCCTCATGTCATTAACAAGCTTGTGGAATCTCACGTAATACTCATAGACACTCTCATCTGGTTTCATCTTGAAGTGCTCAAATTCATCATAGAGTTGTGATTCTCTGTCTTCCATGGTTAATTCAGAACCAGAAAGAAGCATCTTGACATTATCCCATACAGCCTTTGCTTCAGTGTTGTGATTGATAAGCTTATAGATGTCTTTTGGAAGACCTTGTAGTATGATGTTGGAAGCCCTGATATCTGCATCGAATCTCTTCTTCTCCTTATCATTGAGCTCATCATACGTCTTTGGTCTGTCTATTCCATAGATCATCGTTCCATCTTCAGCTGTATCAATTATGTCCCTAGTAGTCTCAACTAGATACGGTCCTTCATCAATTGAATTGAGAATGTTGACCCCATTTTCTTTTCCAAGACAGTACAATCTGATTCTTTGAGCCCAAGAGTCGTAGTCAGTTCTGTCAAGCATAGGTGGACGAGTATCTGACCCTGCTGCTTGAACATCCTCGGAAACAGTGGAGATGATAGTAGGAACGTTGGTAGACATGTTTCAAGCTCTACGGGATTTTACTATTCTTTGATTAAACCGGGAAATTGATTCTTTCACGGGATTTTACTAAACCGAAAGAACAACCGTAAGAATGTATCATGAAGAAGTAACAAGCCTAAATGAACAAGTCGCTAACCACACAACTCGCTTAATTGCCAACTCGCTTAATCAATCAACTCGCTAAATAGCCAAGTCGCATTGGCATCAACTCGCAACACTGTCAACACGCTTAATGAATCAAGTCGCTGAATAGCCAACTCGCTTTAGTATCAACTCGCAACACAATCAACACGCTTGAACACCAAGTCGCTTAATTTAACTCGCTAGCTTTACAACTCGCTTAATAGCTAAGTCGCTTTAGATATCAAGTCGCTTAAAGAAACAACTCGCTTAGAACCCAAGTCGCATAAAAATCAACTCGCTAAACAGCCAAGTCGCATGTACCAACTCGCATCCAATAACAAAGCAACTCGCTTTGAAGAAAAAGCTATCCGAGACACAACTCGCTTCGTACAAACTTGAAAAATAACCACTTTATCAATCAAAAACAACCAAACCACAATGATTTAAGCATTCCAATTCAAAACATAAACACATATGATGATCTTAAACACAAAAGTACAAGCAAAATTCAAACTTTAACACTAGAATTTGTCCAAATAAATCAAACTCTCCTAAACCTTTAATACCCCAAAAACCTTATGAAATCCACCAAAACAAAAAGAATGAAAGATGAGTGATCAAACCATGGCTCTTGATACCAATTGTTAGATATAAGATTTCACAAACACACTAAACCAAAACCATATGGGGCGTTAACTAAGTTTAGAGAGAGAAAGTTCTACTGAGAGAAAGGAAGTGAGTTGGGAACTATGTGAAACAAAGAAAAATGGTATTGAAGCTCCAACCCTCTACCTTGGGAGGTAGAGGATATTTATAGTTACTTACAAACAAATGCCACCTACGGGCTGTGGATCAGGCATACAGTGGGTAAAGACCCGTCCGTCCTCCACGGTGTTACATAACTAAATACTACTAAACATAAAATAACTATGACTACGAGCTTTCTAACGATTACATATACTTGAGGTGAGCGACTCTTTAATACCTGGATTTTCTAATTCCTAACAATATGTACAACAACTAGTGTTTACATATTGGGTTAAACATATACTTAAACTAAGTATACTAAAATAGGTAAAAACTAAGTGTATGCTAAAATGGGTAAATACAAGTATATACTAAATGGGTAAATACTAGCAAATGGTTTTGACCCATAACCCATGGTTTTATATATACCACTTAACCAAGTTCATTGTATCCTTAAGATACATTGTATCTAGAAAGAAAAGCATGGATCAACCCATAACCCATGACCCATGACCCATAACCAAAAATACCCATGGGCAAAGAGGAGCGGACCACGGATCCCTAGCTTTGTGCTAGCCGGATCACTTGTGGTAGGGATCCGTGGGATCCGGGGAACAGTAGAGGTTTTTCCTCTATAAATAGTGAGCCATTTCTTCATTGTTTCTCACCCCTTTAAAATATACTTTCTCCCCTGAGTTTAATCTCACTAACTTTAGATCCAAGAGATCTATGTTTGTATTTTTGTTTTTGTGTGATCTTTTAGGTTCCTCTTAAAGGCAAGATCACCACCTTTGAAGTCGAGCACGCTCAAGTCCATGAGTTGCCATGCTTCCTCATCATCAAGGCTACTGAAGTCTTCTTGTTGATGATTCCTTTCCTTCTTCAAAGAAGTGTAGTGTTGAAGACATTAGTGAAAGATGTCTTAAAAGTCAAAACGAAGATATTAGTGAAGGGTATCTATCGTCTATAGGATAAAGCACTTGTGGTAGGTGCTTGGAAGTCAAGACAAAGAAGCATTAGTGAAAGGTGCTTAGAAGTCAAGACAAAGAAGCATTAGTGAAAGGTGCTTAGAAGTGAAGACACAAGACATTAGTGAAAGGTGTCTTGTAGATCTAGTCAAAGGCATTAGTGAAAGGTGCCTTAGATGTACATTCGATACGGTGTGTTTCGATGTACAAGATAGACTAGTATTAGATCCAAGGATATTGATATCCTTGATGATGTTGTAAAGGAGTAGATCTCCTTTGGGATTAGTCGTTGGTGTAGTGTGGTAGTAGTTCCTCCATTGCAATGGAACTAGGTGCTTAGCCTAGTACCTAATAAAGGGTAGGCGACGTTGTGAAGGTGTAGTTCACCTAAGGTGTGAAAGAACTAGGTACTTAGCCTAGTAACTTATAAAGGGTAGGCGAGTACCTTATAAAGGGTAGGCGACGTTGTGAAGGTGTCGTTCACCTAAGGTGTGAAAGAACTAGGTACTTAGCCTAGTACCTTATAAAGGGTAGGCGACGTTGTGTAGGTGTGGTTCACCTTGGAGTGAAAGAACCCGGTGGTTAGCCTAGTACCGGAAAAAGAGTAGGCGACGTTGTGAAGGCTTCTCCGCCATAAGGAGATTGGTGTAGTGATTACGAACTCTTGAGTAGGTGACTCGGGGAGTGGAGTAGGGCAAGGAAGGTGACCTTGTAGCCGAACCACTATAAATACTTGCGTTGTGGTTTTGTGCTTCTTACTCTTATCTTTTCATTACTTACCTTTATATGTTTGTTTATCAACATCCAACACACACATCCAAATAGATTGACATAAGTCGATCCAAATAGATTAAAATGAAGTTTTAATTGGTAAAACTATTCAACCCCCCCTTCTAGTTTTCCACAAAGTGGTCCATCATATCACATAATTTATTAATAAAAAAAAATAAGGCACCTCATTTTGTGTGCATGTCACCTTCATCATTCAAAATTAGGCACCCATTTTGCATATCATTTTCATTCACACCTAATTTCATTCTATCTTCAAAAATCAAAACCAATGAAACTCATCTCATATTCCGATCTCATGACACCATCGTGGCAAAACATGTTCCGACAGCCTTCACCAACAAACCTCCACCATCATTTTACATGTCATCTTCATTAGAAATCGAAGCGCAGACCTTGCTCGATCCTCCCTTCGCCCTCGCCTCTCGCCTAGACCTTCCTCCCCACGCCCAAGTTCCTCATCTTCTTGCCCAGTTCCTCGCCCCAACCCCAGCTTTCCTCACCTAGACACTCACCCACGCCCACGCATGTTACTGGTACAAATCTCCGCCTAGCCTCTCGCCCAGGCCCACGCCTAGAACTAATATGTACACGCCCAACATCTCGCCTAGACCCTCATTCGCCTAGACACTTGTTACTAGTCTGTACCACGACCAAAGTTCTCGCCAAGACACTCATTCGCCTAGGTTCTCGCCTCGCCTACGCCCAGGAATTCGTTATACATGTGTACGGTTTAAAAATTACTATGGTAGGAATCTAACGTATAATATTGAAAAGTTCATTTTAGAAAAATGTATAGGTGAGGTTTATATTTGTAAAATACCATTAGAAAGAGTTCATTTAAGAAATTTTCTCTTTAATTATTATCTAATAGAAAAACTTTGTCTTTTAGGAAATTTAACAAGAAAAGATACATCTCAAATAAAGTTCACATGATAACTAAAACTATTTTCCATTTTGGGTGCTTGAGAAGCCGATGAACAAGGGGTAATTATGAGAATGTGCTTTTTGCTCAAGGTGTCAACACTTTTTAGAAAAAAAGTTTGGGTATTTCCAAAATAGACTTTGAGACCTGCGACTTTTTCCTTCCAATCTAAGAGTGCCAAGTGTCCTGACAATTTTCATAACCCAATCATTGGAATTACCTTTTCGTACCTATGATTTATAATCGACTTATATCCAGCGACTTTTTAAGATTCGAGCGAGTTTTTTTTCGATATTTTCGAGGAAAAAGTCAAACTTTAGAAAGTATTATTTTATTCCTTTTGCTCCTCCCAATGCCGAGCGACTTAAGCGAATTAATTTGAGCGATTTTTTAAAAATTGTACTTTTGTACTGTTATCTATTTTTTACACGACTGTAAAATACTTTTTACTTAAACGTTTTTTGTTCAGCGCTTTTTCATATCACATATATTTCGTAACCTTATTCAATGAATTAGAATAACACATACATTACAAAATACTCCTACAAGTCAAGAACTATCCGTCTTCTCGAAATCCTGCAAACAAATGTTTCGTTTTCGGGTATGTATTTCTATGCTGATATATATAAATTGTTCGTATCTTTGTTTTTTCCGTATTTTATTTGAAATTAATCATGTTTAATAGTAGTTTTGCAACAACAATTTAGTTTATTTTAGTTAGCAAAAGGTTTTAGATTGTGTTGGGGTTTGTAATTTATCTGGTGTCTGGAGATGTGATGCTTTGTTGTTGTACCTTTTTGCAATAAATGCATTAAGGAATGAAGTAATATATGGTATTTATTACAAAATTGTACTGTGAGGCTTGGATGATTGAATGCAGCTTTGTTACTCCCTTTATATGTAATTAAGTAGAATATGTTTTTGATTTGTAGGAATATGAGGCGAAAATCATCATCAGAAGTAAACCAAACTACTTTTCTTTAATAAAATCCAAGTTGGATCAAAAACGAAGGAAGTTGTTACGGGGAACTTGTTTCGGTAAATGGTTGGACCTTTCTTATTTTGACCACGAAGCACATATGATAGATTATATTTTACAAAAAAAATGTTATCCGAATGAAAATCATTATGATATGCCGATTGTATATTATATTGAAGACCGTCCCCTACATTTCGGTCGTCCAGAATTTTCGCTTATCACTGGTTTTCATTTTGAAAAGTAAGTTTTGAAAAATATGGATCTGGACACCTCAATTTTAGGTCAAGGGTTTTCCCAAAACGTTCAGGTTCAAAAATTAAAAACTTAGATATTCTTGGCCTAATTGAGGATGAAGAGGCATTTGGTATCATATGCGACGAAGATGCAGTACGTCTTTGTCTATTGTTAGCTTTGGAGGTTATCTTCATGGGCAGATTATTGGTTCAGGAAGTTGATGATTCTCTCATGCGATTAGTTGAAAACCTAGATGATTGGGATGCCTTCCCATGGGGAGAGCATATTTGGAGGCATTTGTATGATGAAATTTTGGATGTTGCGGATAAACACAAGTGGGATTTCCTTCAAGGTATTAACAAAGACCACAAGTTTGTTCCAACCTATACACTGTCAGGATTCGTTTGGGCTTTCAAGGTTAATATTTTATATATCAGTATACACTGGAGTCATTTTATGTATCAATATTTTATGTTATTATTTTTTATTGAAATTCCAAAATCCGTATAGATATGGATACTGGAGTCTTTTGAAAGAAGCATTCTATGGTGGAATAAAGTTCCTGATATTATGCCAAGAGGAGTAGCGTGGTCAAAGAATACACCCTTCAAAAGATCTGATTATAAGTTTCTTTTTGAAAAGGTAAAAGTAATATTTAAATTTTTCTTATTAATGCAATCTTTTATTCTACATTAATGCAATCTTTTATTGAACATTGTTATTTGATTTTTAAGGATTTCAATCATGTTAAAGAACTTACACCGACAATAGCTGAGAGGAGATCTGATTGGTATATAAAGTTTACGGCGTTTTTCCATGATTACATGCCTAGAACTCCACCAGTCAAAACCACACATCTTTACGACGAGTGGTTGAAGAAGATGGCCGCAGCACGCAAACGTGGCAAGACTGAAAGGAAACATTTACCTATTATACGCAGGAGTGAGAGCAGTATAATAGAGATCAGCATAACACAGGATGGTGTTATTACAGAGTTAAATAAGCGTTTGTTCAAACTCGAGACAATTATTCAGGTTATTTAAGCTTTATATTCTCCTCATAGACCCATCAATAATCACACGACTACTGATAATAATATACGTCCTTAATATTTTGTATGTATTTATTTCAGGTTCTTGCTCGAGAAAGAAATGGGGTAATATATCATTTTTTTTCTTATATATACTTTGACATCCTTTTTTGTTGATCGTCAATACGTTTGCACCAAATTTACAAAAAAGCCCCTCAAGTATCCATTATCAGTAACCTGCTTGCAGTGGATTGAAAACCACTAGCAGTCGATACACCAAATTTACAAAACAGCCCTTTAAGTATCCATTATCAGGAACCTGCTAGCAGTGGATTGAAAACAACTAGCAGTGGTTTGAAAGACTGTAGCAGTGGATACGGCAAATTTTCAAAACATCCCGTTAAGTATCCATTATCAGGAACCTGCTAGCAGTGGATTGAAAACAACTAGCAGTGGTTTGAAAAACTGTAGCAGTGGATACAGCAAATTTTCAAAACAGCCCGTTAAGTATCCATTATCAGGAACCTGCTAGCAGTGGATTGATAACCACATAGCAGTGGTTTGAAAAACTGTAGCAGTGGTTTGAAAGACTGTAGTAGTGGATTGAAGACCACTAGAAGTGGATTCAAAAATTTATTTATCTTTCGTATATATGCTTTTTATAAATACTTTTTTTCATTCTTAGGAGAAATTGGAGTTAACTAATGATCTTCGGCATCTTAGTGCACAGTTTTGTGATGAGCTTAATCATGATTTTCTTGACTTGTTTGAGTCAAGTCAGTCAAGCATTGATACTAGTTCATCAGCGCGGCTAGATGAATTTTCTGATGACGATGTTGCAAAGGTAATTTACAAAATCAGTAAACAAGTGTAGAACCCTTTCCATACCATAACATATCATAACTATAGGTTCTTTATAAACGCTGACAGGAATTTATTATCCAAGAAGAATTAAGGTTGCGACATGAAGAATTACAAACTGCCCGGTTAAAAGAGCAGCAGTTGATGCAACAAGAGAAGAGGTTAAGGATGGAAGAGGACAAGTTGATAAAGCGGGAAGAGGAAAAGAGGTTGCAGTATGAAAATGAATGAAAGAAAATGGGAGAAGCAATCATCAAGTCAGATCATATGAAAGCCAGTAGAGCGCGTTTTGCAGTTTCTAAAAGGAGTGAACAACGTTCGGGTGAAGCTAATTCGTATTATTGGACCAAGGCATATGCTGAAAAGAAAAGACGATGCTCTAGCTTACCTGATCCAGATATGAGTGAAAAACTTAAAATTGTCACGCCTTGGGTTGAGGTATGAAAAATACTTCTTGACAACCTTTTAAAATATATCTTGTTAATGACAATTGATTATAAGTGTAATAGTTTCATATACTAGGATCTTGCACGCTCGAGCAACGCTGTCAACAGAGTTCATTTACAAATGAATTTGACGAATTTCTTGGACAAATTGGACCGCTTAACTGCAAGTTTCCTTGGTGTGACGATGTGTGTGTGGATAGAAGGTTTTGGGAAAGTTTGGTTTGCTTAGACCCGCCTAGGAAAGGTTGGCTAAGGATGAGGCAAGTACTCATACAATTGTACCTACTGAATTGATTTCTTATAACGTTTATCACACTCATTCATGTTTCGAAATTTACAGCACATAGAGTTGTGGGTTAATTACCTTTGCCATGTTAGGCCCGATACGGCTGATTGGGCGATGGTTAGTAGCTATTTTGTTCAGCTTCTGTTACAAAATTCTTTGCCGTTGTGGTATTCTAATGGTGAAAGATACTCTATTCCATGGTCTGACGTTAAGCACGTAAGTGACGATATATATATTTTATTCTAGTCCAGTCTCATTCATTTAATTATCCTGTTTAGCTTTTGCCATATATTAATGTTATGTTTGTGACCCAAACGTTGTAGGTTTTCATGCCTATTAATGAAACTGAAGCTCATTGGTGTCTTGCACATTTGGAGATAGACACGTGCATTGTTACCTTTATGATAGCGGTCAAACTTTTGAAGGGGAATGGCGAGAGTTTTATATCAAACTGAGGGAGTGTTTACAGTTTTGACTATTTATTCATATGTCATAAGAATTAATACGTAATCTTAACCAGTTTTAAAACATTATATTTTTTAAAACAAGGTAACTTTGTCCACAACTACAATTACCTGAGGTCCTAGCACAAGCGCAAGTATTTGAGAAGAAAGGCATTGATCCGACAAGTTATTTCATTACATTTACTATCATTGAACAAGTACCAAGGCGGGATATTTGGTGATTGTGGTATTTGGGTGTATTTTTTATACCTTGGCTTTTGGTCTATCATTGATGTGAAGGATCCTATTCAGGCTGCCATACCGTGAACAAATGGCTAGGTTTTTTAAACACCGTTTGTGTTTAGTGATGTTCTAGTTTTGTTGATGTATTACTTGAAACAAATTGATAACCATATGCTTCCTCGAATGCTATTAATTTTTGTATTCAGTATGTTGTATTATATTGTTGTGTTCAAACTAATGTAATAGGATAATTAGAGACGCTACAAAATTTGTATACTAGTAAAAAAAGCACACACCAAACTATGGATATACAAAGTAGGGCTAACCCATGCATGCTACTTTACAAGTATTGTCCATTGGGTAATAGGCATTATCCAACATGTAAACTAAGACTTTTTGTTGAGTTTGACTATATCTTATATATATCACTTGAGTATGGTTGTACTTTTTTACACTTTCTACTGTTCACTTTTTTGTACCTTTTGTGCCTTTTGTAGCTTTTGTACCTATTAATAACCAAAACTAAATTTTATCTTACATATATTTTGTGTTTTTTTCAGATTTCTACTAACTATGGCATCACAAAACACATAATCAAAGGCCTGTTATGAATTATGCTATCAAGAATGGTTGTAAGTTTGTCCATTTACTTTTTTCTGTTAAATTTTATCTTAAATATATTTTGTTTTGCTGAATTATTTCCATTGTTACACAGAATGTCTGAAAACAGTCAAGATCTTGGGTTTGATGTTTATCATGGCAGTCGATTCTGTTTTTATCCCTTAAGTTATCTAGGTGGAGATGTTTTACATTTGAGGTTACCTAGGTTGAGTAGGTTATCGTATTCTCAAATATGTGACAAACTGTTGAAAGAAATTAAGGAGGATATATGGGCTTGGTTTTTTTGTCTTCCAAGTAGTAGTCTAGAGGAAGGCTTGACCCTTGTAGAAGGTGATAATGATGTCAAGAAACTGTATGACATGGCTGAGCTCCATGGTCTAGTTGAGATCTATCTTTGTCATCACCACAGTTCATTTAGTTAGCTACTATCACAAGAACTCGCTCTTTTGATTCCTCAGACGATGAAGTGACATCTAAAATTAAAAGTCACGAAAAGAAAAAAAAAGATGTCGCATGTCTGCCGCTTGAAGAACTAATGGCATGGGAAGAAGAGGAAAAATTCACCATTTACCTTAGGACACCTTATGTCAAGCCTTTTGTTGAAGCTAGTTTATTCAGAGGAAAGTCTAAATTTGGTGGTAATAATGACCTTGAATACATTCCTCCTAAGGACTACAATCCGACCTTATGTGTCGAATGACTTTGAAGATTCTGGACACGAAGTCCACTTACCGATGTTTGTCAAACTAATGCGGTTCGAGATTAGTCCCAAGAGGTAAGAACCTTTTAACGACTTTGCTGCCGTAATCATGACCTTCAGGATCCACATTCTACTAGTTTACTCCCATCTATTCAAACCAGCCCTTTAAAGTGTAAGAGGCTTTTTAATGATATTGATGGCCTTCCTACAGTTGGAAGCTCTATCAGTTCAATATGTGTCCAAGAAAAGTTGTTTTGAAACTGGTACCTTGAAATCTAGGAGATTATTTGATGAAAGCAGGTAGTAATCAATCTGATGATATGGGGTGATGAGGCAATCAGCTTTGTTAATGATCAAGTGATAGTTGAAGGTTCCACAGCTGATCCAAGTAATTCGAAGGTATGATGAAGGCTACCATGTGGTAGTTATTTGATCTTCCAAGGTGGTATGTACCCGTTAAACAATTTGTATTTTTGTTCCTTTCCTTGCATGATGACTAGTTAGTGTATGTTACAAACTACACTAACTAGTCATCATGACGAAACAATTTATTTTCACCTGGGTGAAGGCTAGTTAGTGTATGTTACAAACTACTATGTGATGATGGTTCTACTACCATGTGTATGTTACATTGCAATCAGTTTGATTAAATATGCCGATGTCTATTTCAAATTCCGACTTGGTTCTATCAAGACAACCATCTCAATAACAAAACTACAACAATCATCTTATTTCATAGATAAGATTTTCAACACAACCATTACATTCTCAACCGCTACATTCATATCATTCATTATTCAACCATTACATTCATTCAAAGAGTAACGCTAGAACCACATCCTTCTTGCTTTCCTTTGAGTTTTTCAAAGAATTCTTCCAGATCTTTAATCCTTTTTGCCAATGCCTTAACTTTTTCTGGTGTAATCCCATCTTGGTTCTCCTTATCCGTAACATCACCATGTAGCTCTTTCTTCACAGATAAGTCCAAGCCATGTGGATTGTTGTATGTGTACTATCGAACGTCAGCAAAGATCCTCTTCCTGCTTGGCACTTGTTCATAATTACCTTTCCGCAAGTTCAAAGCCATTATGGGTTGTTGTATATGTTCTATAGAATTCAGTGTATTTATGCTTATTTTGTTGAGTTGTGTTTAGGCGGAATTTTTTTTGGGAAACTAGATAAGAAAGTTTAATTTTTTAGCTATAGTCCGAAATAATTTTTATAGCGATTTATGATACACTAAAACCTTATCTTTTAACTATTTATGGCCACATCCAATTTCTACCTACCGTAACCCTAGCTTTTTCGCAAAATGCCATTTCGCTCAATTATTAAAATTGAATTTCTCAAAAGGTTCGTGAACCTTTATCATTACATGGTCCCCATATCAATATTGATCAGATTTTATGTTTCAATATTCATATCAAAAATTTTGGCCACATTAACTTAACTTTACATTATTGTAATTGTTTATAAGGTAATCATGGCAATCGAGTTTGTGGGGCGACCAAACATAGCTTTTACCCGGTTTCGAGCTTCCTCAATTTGCTAACGGCTTTTAATGGGAATCGCATTTATATTTAACCGAATTCAAAGACAACGGAAGAAAGTAAGGATTGTTGCTCGGTTAAGAGGTCCCATTAGGATTGTAGGTAACAAATGGGTAGAATTTGTTCATGAAAACATGTATACGGATGTTCATATGTTACACTTTGTTCAAGAAGGTGATGACTCTTTTACGCTATCGATATGATTCTAATTGGAAGTTGAGGAATATGCTTGTAGAAAGTCGCCATATAAGGTTTCAGAGTTATCGGCTGCCATACCCTCATAGTCCACAGGTTATTTATAAGAATTAATTTTTTGTTTACGTTTTTTTAAAAATAAGTGTATTTTATTACTGTATATGTTATAATTGTCAATCATGTTGTTGTCTCAGACATTGCCCGCAAATTTTCTAGATGGTATGGTTGCAAGGTACTTGTTGTTGTTGTGAAGGAATGGAGTTTAATGTGGATGTTACTTGGGGCTATGAAAGAGGTCCTGATCCTCGTCCTTTGTATGTTATGGATTATGAAATGTGGTCGACCGCCAATATTCCGATATTGAATTTGGTGATGTTATTGTTTTTACTAAATTGGAGAACAATAGCTTGAATATAACCGTGTTTGGTTTCGATGATAGGGCAAAGATACAGGGCGCTGGTGTGACGCAATTGTTTTTCCACAAAATGATCTTGATAATGAAGATGGAGGTAGGCTTGAAATCTCATAATCATATTCAAGAATTTCATAACATTTATCTTTAAGATTTATTTTGATATTTTGAAAACAGTGATGAGCTTAATGCAACACATTTGCCAATGGTTTGGTCACCTTGATCATTTTGGTGAGAGAACCATGTCTTTTATGAAGGTCTACTGATATTCTTCCGTTATGTAGACTTGTAAGTTTGTGTTTTGTGTGTACTTTTTTCTCTATGCATTTATATAATTTTATATAATTTTTGTAAATGTTAAACACCGTGTGATTCCGCACCATTTTCTTTCACAATCATCCTATGCATTTTTTCAAAATGCACTTTTAGGAATGATGCGTCGAATACATGATGCGAATCTGATTGACTATCATAGAGACAATCCATACCGGGTGAATCATGTGAATGCACTAGGTGACCGGACCCACTTTTTGAAGATTGTGAGTTTGAGCATGGAAAGATGATAAGGTTTAAGTTCATGTATGTAGATTGTTATGATAATTTGGAGTATCCTGTTTTCCATATTTGTTAGGAAATCGGTTTAAGTTCATGTATGTACATTTTAATTTTTATTTTATTTGGTTACATGAACAAACTTTCAAGGTGGGTGTGTATATACTTGTATTCATTGACTGTTTAGAGTATTACAAATTTTAACTTTTAAGGTAAGTACTTTTCAACATGGCCACTTTATGCCAGATAACGGTTAGGCGGTCAACCCTTTATAACGTGAGGAGTTTTCATTACCAACAAAAAAAAAACATTTCAATAACATTTTTCACATATATATTTTCAACACAACCATTATGTTGTAATCCTTCATATTAGTGCATAATATCACTATTTTTGCCTAGGGTTTGGTGATAATCTTGGTCAACAGATTGGAGTTTGGTTGGTCAATCGCTAGGGCGGCATTTCAAACCACCGCTAGAGTTGATGAAACCACCGCTAATAATGAATCCACTGCTGAAAGTTAAACCATCGCTAGTAGTGTTGTGTAAACTAATCGTTAGTATATTGTAATCATCGCTAGTTTAATTTTTCGTGTGTGAAAAGGCATGAAAGTGATTAGCGACGCTTAGGTAAATATTAAAGCAATTTTTTTAATCGACAACTGTAAAGTACTATCACATAAACCAAAATATTCTGAGCGACTTTTTAAAAGCGTATTTTTCAATTTTATGATTTATGATACACTAATACTTTATCTTTTATCTTTTGTGGCCACATTCACTTCCTTCCCAAGAACCCTACCTGCTTAATAATCTAATTCAACTGTCGCTTTCGCTCAATTATTAAAATTGAATTGTGCAAAGGTTCGTGATACTTTTGTCATTCCCCCATATCAAATTTGTCTCTATTTAATGTTTCAATATTCGTACCTAATTAGGGTTTACATTTAAAATTATATATATATTATTTAAAGTATTGTATTTTATGTGTTCTTGAATGGATGGCACCTAGTTGGACTTCAGATCCTCAAGTACCTGCTTGACGCTCATGTTTTGGCGGTTTTATTTCCAACCGCTGAGGTATGAAAATTGGGGTGTTTTTTATTGGAGTGTGTCCAAGGATAGGAAGGTGGACTATAGTAGTATGTGCCAAGATTTAAAGAACATACTGAGCTAAATTTCCATTCGTTGTTTTTCAGTTTACCACAATGTCAATTAGAGGTGATAGGATGTAATAAGTGTATGACCTTGGCTGATCGATATATGGGAATGATGTATATGGCACATAATCCCCAAAACTTATTTGATTTTTATTATCAAAATCTTAACTTTTATGATTCTGAAGATGATTATACAACTAAATTCATTATACATGGAAGAAGATTAAAAGATGCAAGCAATATGACATATGATGAGCTTATTGCTTGGGCTGAAGAAGAAGCGAAAATTTTATTGATGTTGATGTCGATATGTCTGTTAGCCATAGGGATGTAGTTGCTAAGCCTAAGGTTAAGCGTAAGTTGGTTTTCATTGAAGAGCAAGATAAAGCCTTGCAGGCAATCGATAAAAAAGTAAAAAAAAAAAAAAAAAACAACGCTATTTCTCGAAGCCGTTAGATGCTACTTTGTGACACATAAATCTAATAAACCAGGAGATATATGTGTCACAAAGTAGCATTTAAATGTTCCCCGTGAATATCGCTTTTTATAGCAGACACTTCTATTTTACCCGCAAAGTTACCAATTAACTCATATGACACTTACCACAGTGACACGATCCATATCGATTATACATTATTTTAATGATGTAGGTTATGTTTTCAACACTACGCTGCAAGCCAAAGATATCAAGGAGCGTTATAACACGTATGTTCCAACAAAAGTACTTAGACAAACATAAATAAGTAAGTGCATATATTAAAATATCCAACAAAATTAACCTTACTAGGTTTAATAAACATCCATAAGCATAAACATAAACTTTATACATTCCTTAAACCCCACAACCCTAGCCATATATTAAACCCAAAAGACATATGAAAACACCGTAAGAAACCAGATCAAGACACCATAGACTTGAGTCAATGAATGACATTAGCTCCGCTTCGCTTCTCGCTTGTTCACAACCTTCACCAACATGTTTGCAATGTCTGCCAAATCCTCATTTTGCAAAATATTCAACTGTGAAATACTTTTCACACCTGAATCAAAGGGATACAAAAGCTCCAACTCTGAAATCACGAAATCCCTCTCAAAGACACACGAGCCCTAATATCTTGGGCTTTTTAGTTAATTCTCGCTTCGGCCCACCCTAGTGACAACCTCCCTCCTAAACTTCTCCACCATCATGTCTCTAACGAGACTAGAACCAAAGCAGAAGCAGCCTAACTCCTCGCGAAGGCATTTTTGTAGTTAAATTTGCTTCGTCCATCATTTTCTTCTTTTGTTATTTTCTTTTTTTAAACAAAAACAGCTTAAAATTTTCCTTTGGTTTATGTGTGTTTTATGAGTTATAAGTCGTTGTCATTTATTGATAGCCACGCATAGTAATTATGGCCTTTTGACTTATAAGCCCTTTTGATTTGATAGCCAACTTGAACCAAAATAACTAGAAGTACTTGATGAATTTGTTTACTTGATTGCCATTGAACCTTTTTTTTTTTTTAATTTGACAGTTTCCATGCCTTACAAGAATCGTGACATTAGAAGACGGGTTTAAACATATTGCAAACGTATGGACTCGAATAGTTGTATAGCTAAATTGTATATTCGACAATTGTATTTAGGTGCCCAAAAATTTCTCTCTATTTAGTTTCTTTTAAATTGTTAATCGAACAAAATTAACCTTGTTTTTTAAACAACTTTTTTAAGCGATATTTTTTAAGCAATAAACTTTGTCGTAATTCAAAATATTTTTAGCATGTATATCACCCAAGTATCTACAAGAAAGTATGGTCTTTATATACAATAAGACATGTTTGATAAAAATACAATAAGACATGTGTTTAATAGTAGTATCACGTAAACCGATATATTCTGAAATTTAATTTTTAAAAGCGCCGTTTTTCTTCTTAACGATTTATGGCCACTATCACATCAACCTCCTCGACAAGAACTCTAGGTGATTTCATTTAAATTTAGTTACAAATGCAAATGCAAATCTTTTTTGTCACACAATAAGAAAAGTGTAAAGTATTATCACATAAACCAATGTATCATGTAAAGTACTTTCTCATAAACCGATGTATTCTGTTGACTTTTTAAATGCGCCATTTTCATCTTAGCAACTTAGACCGACTAGACAAACATATTATGTTTTACTAACCAAAAATTGGATACAAAGATTTATGTGGTTGCTATTTTATTTTTTATTTTTATTTTAATTATGTCGATTATGCTATATTTTTGTAATTCAACGTCAATGTAGTTTGTTTACTAAAACACAAAGACAAATATGATTAAGATTGATAACGACATAAACAAAAGTAAATACACTTAACTAGTACATCAACCCTAGGTGCTAGTCAACTTTTACCATCAATCAAGCATCAACACATAACCCTACCTTCATAACCATAAACTAACCTAAATCAAAGCTTTACATAACCTAAACAAACATAAACCTAACATGAAGGCTTCACAAAGTCAAAGGACCATTGACTCAAGATGTTCAATGAAGGATAACAAAGAAGAAACGCGAGCACGCCTTTCTAAGATGGAGGTCTGCTGCCTTCCAATCTCAGCCCAATCTTCAATTTGCATCCTTCATGTGCTGAATGCGCAAATGCAGACGAGTTGTTGACCAACAACCAACAACCTCCAATAAGCACATCCCTACGCTTGTACACGAGCCGTTAGCTCGTCAATCTTCTCTTGCAGATCTAATTCATCCTAACAAGTATCCCTAACTTCTCCCCAATATTCCACAATCATCATAGACTTGACAGATCGAGAGTTTGTCATCGGGATAGTTGATCCAAGAGGGAAGACGGGGGTTGGCCATTGTTGTTGTTGGTTGAGATAAGTTTTTTTTTAGAGATAAAGGATGGAAATAGTGAGTGTTAAGCATAAAATGTGTTGGTAGTTGTCATAGGAGTTGTTAGAGAGGATTAAATAGAGTGGAAATATAGAGTGTTAAGCACAAAATGTTTTGTCATTTAGTAGTTTTAAAATAGAAGTGTAAAATGTATATTGTTTAGAAGTTATCCTCATTTTTTTTAAACATGATGGATGTTTCTCATATATGTTTTGACTGCTCATTTCTCATGGGAAAAGGTGTTCATATATATGGTTGGATTTGGAGGACATATTTATGACAAAGGATAAACATTAAGGGTGCGTTTAGTTGGAGTAAAAATTCCCTTGTTTTCTATTTCTAGTTTTGTAAAACATATAAAAAATGCTTAATCATATTTTGTATTTTCTATTTGAAGAAGAAGAAGGAGGGTTGGGGATACAAAGGAAAACTAGGAAAACAACTAAAATTTGTTTTGTAATTTTCCTTGTTTTTCACAAAACATTTTGTAGAAAACAAAGGTGTTTTTCCCCGCAGTTTTAATTTTAAATATTAAAATGTATTTTCAAAAAAGAACAATTTTTTATCCGCTTTTGTTTGTGACAACAACACAAATTCGCTAAACATAATTTCATATATAACCATCAATCGATAACATAAAATGTGTTTCCAAAATCGCCAATGGTCCAAACTATACATAAGCTACCTATAATGAAATGGTCCAAAACTATACGATAATCCATTTAGAAGGTAATCCTAACCATGTTATTCTCTACAAACAAATTGTAACACATAAGG
>OU343217.1:100593969-100773013 GCA_910596185.1 Chrysanthemum makinoi | reverse complement strand
TATGTGCTTGTTTCGTTAAACATTTAGCTGTCGAATTTGTAAACAATTGTATGGTTTATGGGTCTAAAACACGACTGCATGGTATGGTCACTTTTGTGTTTTGCTGCTGGATAACTTGTATGGTGTATGGTGTATGGTTTATTGGCTGAATATTGGATGAATGTATGTATCCCTCCTGGCTAACTTTGGCACCTAATTTTCTATATATATTTGTTGTTCGTATGTTTCTAAATTGTTTTTTATTCCTCCTGGATTGCATGACTAATAAGGTGCAACATAAGTAGTAGCAAACAAGTTCAACGTTAAGCGTCTTACATAGTCAAACTAAACAAGTACATTAAGCGTCTTGCATCCCGGTTATAATCCAACATACCCAGAGATTGTTTTACGACAAGTACATATTCAAACTAAACAAAAAACAAAAGCGTCGTACATGATTCCACAGCAACGAAAAAAAGGAAAGTAACAACCCATCAAATGTTTCCGCTAGTTGATCTTACGGGTCAGCCAAGTTAATAGGATCAAAGCTTTGCACCATATCAATCTCCATCGATGGTAGTTCCCTACTTGAGCTTCCTCTATTAGATACATTTCCCTACAAAGTTTCAACATTTGTGAGATTTCTTTCTTCGTTAGTTACCAAGCAAAATTGTGTTTTTTGAATACAAATTTTATTCACTTACATTCTTTTTCTTTGGCAATGGTTCCCTGCATGCTGTTCGCATGTGTCCAATGGATTGGCACCTTGAGCACCTTACCGGGGTTGGTTCCTCTCCTTGAGATCTTACACGATCTTTGTTTTTGGGTCTTCCAGATTGACGCACTACCAGTATTGGTGGCTTCACAACTTGCAAGCCATCAGGAAGTTCCCAACTTGACATTTCTCCTACAGGATAAACCAATCCTTGGTACGTACCTTCCAGTGTTGTTTTCTTGAACCAATCAAAAGCCAAATGATTACAATCAGACAATCTAAGAAGTCTAGTAACCGCTATCGCATGACCACATGGTATGCCGGAAAGTTGCCATTTACGACAAGTACATGAATTACTAACTAGATCGACGGTATGTTGTTTTCGACGATCATCTACCATGTAGAGTTTAAACTGTTCAATCCCATACACAACCCAGTTAACGCTCTTCAACATTCTGTCCTGTACTTTCGCGTCAGCCCAATCACTAAGTTCTCCCTCGGGTGCATCTGAAATAATTTTTACAAGATAAAATAACAGAATGTTATCTTCATCTTATATTGACTAATAAGGAAAAAGAAAACATATTTTAAAAAGTCCATTACGTTGATATTTGTGTCGACGGTCACAATACCACCGTTGTAAAAGCTTTATGTACCACTCCATAAGCATTGTTATTGGTACTTTTCTCACATCCCTTGTTAATGCATTTATTGACTATGCACTGTTTGAAGTCATGTAGTTGTACCAATTACCAGTGCAATGTGCCCTAGACCATTTATCAAACCCAGCTTCAAGAAGTTTGTTGTAAGCCGTACCATTTCTATATACCCTAATATCCGAAATTGCTCTATCAAATTCTTCCTCGGTGTAAGCTTTGCATGTTTTCCATTATTTTGCCTTTAACTTTCTACTACCGTTCAAACTGCAGTTCATCATCAAATGTCTACAACAGTAACCATGAAATGAATTTGGGAAGACCGTGTTACACGCTTGTCCAATAGAATAATGTCTATCCGATATAATAGCCAAACCTGGTCGTTCCCCTATGCATTCTTTCAATTTGGACAAAAACCATGTCCATGCCTCCCCAGTCTCACCTTGACAAACACCGGTAGCAATAGGTATAATTTGATTGTTACCATCCATTCCAACGACAAGCAAATTTGTCCCAAGGTACTTCCCTTTAAGATGTGCTGCATCAATTATAAGCAACGGTCGCATATACCGTAAGAAACTCCGAATCTGTTTTATGTAGAAATTATTAGTGACACAAAATATAATATACTAGAAAAAAAAACGTAAAAGAAAAAAAATGTAAAAAAAAATACAAATGCTTACCGCAACACCAAATGCTATAAAACAGATTTTAAAGTGTCCTTCATCATCGGTATCAATATGTGTTACCGTACCCTCATTTTTCATCTTTAAATTATGACAATAAAATGGCAACTGCTCAAACGAGTCGTTAGGGCAACCATTTACCAATTCCAATGCTCGGTTTCTTCCACCCCATGCTTTCTTATAAGAAATGTCAATTTTATACTCTTGACTAATATCTTCCATTATGTCCTTTGGGGTATAAATTCGACTGCTATCTTTCATCTTGGGTTCGAGTAAATGTCCCAAAAGTTTTTTGGTAGCATTACGGTGATTAGGGTGAATTTGTGTTCTTGAACAAGTGTGAACATCGTAAACTGTTCCTAACCTCCATTTTACACCAGATTTGTTCATACCAGACAATATCTTCCATTTGCACCCATCTTGCACACAAATTACATCGTACCTAGACTTATTTGTTTTCCTAGCCTTAAATTCAAATCCATCTTTGATAGCTTTTTTAGCAATTGCAAACATGCATAATTCTTTAGTATCAAATTCATCACCCTCTTTGAGGATGATAGAGTTGTTGTTGTATTTCAATGTATTCGGTATCTTAGTTTCAAGACTTGGTGGATCGGGTGGAGGAGGCATATTTTCGAAAGTATTTGTTGTTTGCCATTTAAGCAGAAATTGATCATTTTGTTTGCCATTTAACGAAGATGTACTCTCAAAATTTTCGAAAATTTCATTTTTTGGCTGGTTTATATACTTATTGGCACATTCATTGTTAGATTGGTTGAAATTGTCAAAAGGTTCGTTTTGTGGTTTTTCCGAATGATTATAAAAACATTGGGGATCAAAATCATTACGAAATAAGGAATCATTAAGATCAAAATCATTAGAAGAAGATGGATTTACCTTTGAACTGTTGACAATCATTTTGATTAAAAGTTTAGGCAATGCAGCCTTTGGTTTACAAACTTCGTTAACGAAAAATTCAACATCATCGTCATCACCTATGCGGACCGGACCGGGTGGCATTTTGTAAGAAAAACCTAACTCGTATCCTTTGCTAATCTTGAACTTTTTCTTCACAAATGAAACTAACCCAGCATATCTAATATCTCTTCTTAGCGAAACACCATAACTATTGCCATCTTCAAAGACAAGAAACACACGAAATTTTTCCATATGAATGGTATGGACGTGTGAGAATAAGTTTCAATAATTTTCCGTACTAATATATATCTATTGAAAAATTTGGTAAAAGTCGAGCAGTCGATCAGTCGATCAGTTATGAGTCGATCAGTGTTTGACGCTCGACTGGTAGTTGGGGAGTTGGATATTTAATTCCACATTTATTAAAACCACCTATGGACATTGACTCACATTTTATACCCATTAAATTTATCAACTAACTCATATTAACTCACATTTAAAATATCATTAAAATTTTCAACTACCTCACCACATTAAATAGCCATCTCCCCAACTACAAGTTGAGCAGTCGAGCATGGGACACGTGTCGAAATATGACTTGGGGATATGGGGATATTTAATGCAACAACTGCTCAACTGGTAGTTGAGGAGATGAATATTTAATGCCACATTTAATATAACCAGCAACCACATTAAATTTTTCATCTAACTCACCACATTTATATTAAATGTGACATTAAATATCCCCATCTCCCCAACTACCAGTTGAGCAGTCGAGCATGGGACACGTGTCGAAATATGACGTGGGTTGACTGCACAACCGGTGGTTGGGGAGATGGGGATATTTAATGCAACAACTGCTCAACTGGTAGTTGGAGAGATGGATATTTAATGCCACATTTAATATAACCAGCAACCACATTAAAATTTTCATCTACCCCACCACATTTATATTAAATGTGACATTAAATATCCCCATCTCCCCAACTACCAGTTGAGCAGTCGAGCATGGGACACGTGTCGAAATATGACGTGAGTTGACTGCTCAACTGGTAGTTGGGGCTATTTAATGCAACACATGCTCAACTGCTCAACATGCTCAACTGGTGGTTGGGGTGGATATTTAATGCCACATTTAATATAACCAGCAACCACATTAAATTTTTCATCTACCTCACCACATTTATATTACATTAAATATATCCATCTCCCCAACTACCAGTTGAGCAGTTGAGCAGTCGAGCACATTATATACACACATCTCCCTGCGTACCAGTTGAGCAGTCGAGCACGTTTATATTGAATCTCAAAGAATCGGATCCCTAAACAAATTCATATGGATCAATATATGTGTCAATGTGGAGCTGGAAACATAGTGCTACGAAAATCATACAAGGAGCATAGTTATGGTCAACTTTTCTATTCATGTCCTCGTTCAAAGGTTAGATATCTTATGTTTCCCGTATAGTTAAAATGTTATTTCATAACCATCTCTTATTTTAATATTTAACAGCCAGCAAAAAAAGAATACGGGCGTAGATTTTTGATGTGGAAGGAAGAATTTGATAACAATCCTAGTTATAATCCTTCACAACAGCCTAATTTTAATTCTCCGGGACCTTCAACTCCACCAGCTTGTACATATGAACAAACAGAATGTTTCAACTACAAGTTCAAAGATTTGCAAATAAACATGCTAGAGACAAGAATAAAGATGTTGGAGACCAAACTCGAATTGGCAATGAATCCAGAAAACCACGCATGTATGTCAGGTGCATTGCTAAATGAGCTGTTAGATTCGGTAGGAAATCTTAGTGTGGGGTAGTAACTTTCTAACTTTAATGTGTTGACTTATGTTCTACGTTAGTCAAATTGGAATCAAATGCGTCTCATCTAGTTATTTTATATCTTATATTGTTTGATTGTTGAATACCACATCACATTTAACTAAGTAGATTAAATTATTGAATTAATAGAAAATTACATGGATCAACAAGTAGAAAATTACATTAATTAAAATTCAGATTACACTTCCACTACTTCCAACTCCACTTTCATTGTTAGCAACACTATCCTTGGAGAAAACCTTAACAACATTTTTTAAAGTAATATTAAGATAGTGATTTCCAGATTGTTTCGGAGAAAACACAGAAACGTTACGAAGGATCAAAACAGCCCCGACAGTAAGCAGCTTTTCATACCTCTCGTCATTAACCACTTTGTGATGTATTGAACCTGATATAAAACCTAAAACATCTTTCAACGATACTGTGAGATCACCCAAGACGTTTGGGGTACAAGACTTAATTATAGCAACAACGTTGTTAAGTTTCCCTTTCTTGGTAAATTTCTTGATATCGGCGAAACAACCAATCATGATACCGCCATCAGGTTTCATATACTCAACTGCACTAACCCATGGCCCACTATTAAAATCGGAATCCTCTCCCACATCATACACTACTTTTCTTATCTACTCCTGTGTCGCCATTATACCATCATCCACACCCACATCATTCGCCGTTTGAACAATACCTGCAGGACCTCGTATTATCGTAACCGACATTTTAGCATTATTTTGAGTTGTAGTGTTTCCATATGAAAATGGTAGTTGGGAAGTGGCTGACAGTCGGAGATCGGAGTCATCTATATCAAGTAATTCTTCCCAATTTGGGGGTGAATTCATTTTGTTGTTTACTTTCTAGAACACTAGAAGGTATATAATTGTTTGTGTGGAAATTCCATATGTTATTAACTTATATTAATATCGACAATCACACAAGAAACATTAAATGCACCATCTCCCCAACCACCAGTCGAGCAGTCGTGCAATATATAAATATATACATATTAATGTTTGCATAACCTGTCTACATAAAACGACCATACTCTAGCATACTAGTGTTTACATATCATGTTCACAATAAGCCATTCGTAAATGGCAAACGACCATACACTAGCATACCAACAGTAGCATACCAACAGCAGAAGTTATATTGTTTACATAAGTTAGATTGTTTAAAGAACTTAAATGTCAAATGTCACTCGGAACTGGAATCTTGTATTTCCATAAATATTCAGCCAAATACTCACGGTAAGCCAAAGCAGCTTGGACAGGATTCTTCACCTTCAATGATAACTTATGAGACAACTTGTACAAAAGTATACAGACCCAAACACCATAATCCCCATAAAGACCACCTTTTTTAGGGACATCAGGTGCATACTAAAAGGAAACACGATACTTATTGGCATCGATATTCTTCTTTTTCATCACCTTACTCTCAACAATATACGTGGGTAGTTGACAAGCAAAAACTTCCCTCAAAGTTAGCCACCACCTACGTGTTTCAACGTTCGGGATCCCAAGGCTATCATATAAAGTTATAACACCTGTTTTGATAGATAGTTCGCCCAGGCACCAGTGTGTTTCATGTTCATTGATGGGAAAGAACACCTAAACATGAAAATAGTTGCATCGATTCATCGAAAGCCAAATGATTATATAATGTTTACAATCACAAAAAGTGAACATATGAATTGGAAGTTTGACAGTCAAAAGTAAGGCTCAGATCTTAAAATGTATAAACGGTACAAAAAACCCGCCATGGCTAAAAGTAAGGTTACAAAAAGTGAACATATGAATTGGAAGTTTGACAAGCCCCCGGTTACAAATGTCAATTTTATATCAACCGACTGCTAAAAGTAAGGCTCAGATCATCAAATGTATTATCGGTACAAAACACCTGCCATGGCTGCAACCACATGCCCTAAGGTGTGGCTACCCCGCCAAGGTACGGGTGTCATTGAATTATAGTCCGATAAACCATTTGCAGAAAAGGTTCATCATCGCCTTTCTAAAACTAAAACTGTTTGATGGGTTCGAAAAAGTAAGCCCCCGGTTACAAATGTCAATTTTATATCAACCGACTGCTAAAAGTAAGGCTCAGATCATCAAATGTATTATCGGTACAAAACACCCGCCATGGCTGCAACCACATGCCCTAAGGTGTGGCTACCCCGCCAAGATACGGGTGTCATTGAATTATAGTCCGATAAACCATTTGCATAAAAGTTTCATCATCGCCTTTCTAAACCTATCTTTCCGACAACGCTCAACTGCTCAACTACTCAAACTACATTCATATTACCAAAAGAGGCCAATTTTCCAAGTGTGTGCCATTTTTAAGACTCTTTTCTCATCTCTTTCCCAAAAGAGCCATGCTCAACTGCTCGAGTCGATACATATTATGACATGTGGCATGGCCTTGTACTTTTCCAATTGTACACTAAGTGTCACATCAAATCTTTACGCAATCTTTCAAGATGCCAAAGGCCGTGATAATTAATACGTTCTTGCATGTTTTCGGTTCCAGTTCCACAAAAGGCCCTGATCAATAATAGAATGCAATTCTCAAAGAAAGATGGGAAACAGAAGAGGATATTGCGAAAAAGTAATCTGCACCAAATTACTTGCCACAACATTCTCTTCAGTGTCCCATCTTTCTTTGGTGAAATGCACTCTACCGCTGATCAGGGCCTTTTGTGGGACTGAATCTAGCAACATGCATAAAACAAGAGAAACTTACCAAAAGAGGCCCAAAATCCAAGGTTAGCATCTGTAAGCATTACGTAAGTAATGTTTGACATTAACAAGGCTCAGATCTAGAAATGTATGAACGGTACAAAACACACGCCATGGCTGCAACCACATAGCCTATGCTGTTGCTACCCGCCATGGCTGCAACCACATTCCCTAAGGTGTGGCTACCCTGCCAAGATACAGTTATGAAATTGTAGTCCAATAAACCATTTGCAGAAAATAGTCGTCATCGCCTGACTAAAGCATATACAATTTATGCACATTCAAAGGCTTACTTTTCACTTAGAAAATTGATAAAGCAAACCAAAAGATTTCCCAAATCCATGTGAACCAAAAAAACACGCACACAACATACCCGTAGCTGAACCAAAACAAGGCTCAGATCAGCAAAACAACATCAGGACGTAACCACCCATGGCTGCAAAAATAATGCTATAAAATTGCCATGCCAAGATATGGTACATCGCATCATTTGATTCATCGTCATCACAGCCTCTTAATTCTCGCATTACTGTTGCCAGTCAAAAAGCAAACCAAAAGATTTCCCAAATCCAAGTGATCTGACACTTTTTTTCTTCTTCTTTTTTTTTCTTTTGCAACTTTAATGATTGAATATCATCAAAGAAACACACACACAACAAGGCTCAGATCAGCAAAACAACATCAGGACATAACCACCCATGGCTGCAAAATAATGCTATAAAATTGCCATGCCAAGATATGGTACATCGCATCATTTGATTAATCGTCATCACAACCTCTTACATATCACATCACTGTTGCCAGTCAAAAAGTTTTTTTTGTTTTTTAGTCTATTTGAAATGATAAAAGATTTGACAATAATATATAGATATATCGGTATTGTTGATCAGGAATATTTGCATGTGATTTTCAGATTTTCAACTGTCAGTTTTGACAATAATATAGGTCAGGAATCAACTGTCATTCAAAACCAAACAGTATTGATATGGCCTTTGGCAGGTGTGGTTTTTCCTATTTAAGAGTGGACACACTTAATTCAGCATTAACCCTACTTCACTTTATTCTAAATATGTCAAAACGTAAAAATAAAAAAGTTACATTCAAGGCTGATGCTGATGATATGGAATGGTCCATCAAGGCACTAAGAGAGGTCATATTTCCTGAGATTGAAGAGAGATATGGCCCAAATGCTGAACCAAGGGACCGATTACCAGCTAAAATTCTAGAAGAGCTAAGACAACAAGTTTACATGGATCAACAAGTACAAGGTGGTAAACCACGTGGTACTATTAACATTAAGGTACCACATTGCGAGAAAGGCAATTCAGCCTATAAAGATGTACCAAAACCAACAAGGATCTGACTATAAGGGGCCATAGTTGTCTAGGATCTTTTCATCTACGGGACGTAAATCTGTTTGCCATTTATGTTCTTTGAAATCTTTTGTACATTAATTGTTAAATAGCAATGCTTATTTAAAAGTAAATCTGTTTGCCATTTATGTTCTCACATAGTCTTAACAATCATATAAAAGTAAACCTGTTTGCCATTTATGATCTCGTAACACTGGAGATTTGATGTGACACTTAGTGTACAATTGGAAAAGTACAAGGCCATGCCACGCGTCGTAATATGTATGGAGTCGAGCAGTTGAGCGTGGCTCTTTTGGAAAAGAGATGATTAAAAAGTCTTAAAAATGGACCACACTTGGAAAAATGGCCTCTTTTGGTAATTTTCTCCGAAAGAGAAAATTAACGGTACAACACACCCGCCATGGCTGCAACCACATGCCCTAAGGTGTGGCTACCCCGCCAAGATACGGGTGTCATTGGAAAGTAAAGCTCATATCTTAAAATGTATTAACGGTACAACACACCCGCCATGGCTGCAACCACATGCCCTAAGGTGTGGCTACCCCGCCAAGATACGGGTGTCATTGAATTATAGTCCGATAAACCATTTCCAGAAAAGTTTCATCATCGCCTGACTAACTAAATTATCGCTACTCTTATAGGACATATTTTAATTGATCAAACATTGCTTCCAGGAAGATTAATATATATCATAATATGTGATAATTAAAGAAAGAGACACCTTATTGACGCCTTCACGAAACCACGGGATGCCGTTCGTCACTCCGTTTGCATAATAGAGCGGCATTTGCTCGTCAAGGATCATTGTCGCCCAAAATGGGCTAACCATGGCCCAATCAGCATCATCAGGTCTAAAATGCATCATTATATCCACAAACAATCCAACATGCTGTGATTTCAAAATAGAAACATATCATCTATTAGGTACGAACCACCCGCAATAAAGCTTTGAACTATATACTTGTAATAAATATGTACCGCATCACTTAGCCAACCCCTGTGTCCCTCGTCTCTGCCCAATAATCCTAGCCAAAACTTTGGATTTGCAGTCGTCCCTCCGCCGCCCCATGGGAACATAAACAACTCCTTGTTCTTATTCTTTTTTTGTTTATCCAAAAACAATTATATTTCTGGATGCACTAAAGGTCTGAACATTGTCCCTAGACTAGTACGACATAGATTCTGCATTTGGGCAATGGAAATAAGGATTATAATAAAATTATAGAAGCTATATCATTGTTATTAACATTATAAAAAAAATGTTATCACTAAAATACCTCTTTGAACGGTTTGAGTTTGATTTCTTTCCCATCCGGTCCAATGACAGCAGGAAATACAGGTTTCGAATGTCGCCTTAGAGATCTTCTTGGTGTGGTCGAAGGTTGCTGCGTATATGGGGATTGAAGGAGCTTGCCCTGCCTCCTCTCCCGTTCAAAAGGAACGCGTACAGTTTTTACCTTCTTTTCATCACAGTCAAACGCATCAACATACTTCACATCAACAGAGTGCTAATTCAGGGCTAGAGACAGACTCTGGCGTCATTTGAACATGTTGGTCCTCGTCAAAAAGAAGAACATCCTGAAAATAGTTTATCTTGAGTGACTACTGGTTAAATTTTTATTAGATTTACATCTTCAACGAATATTTACCGGATTAAAAGGAGAGTCTGATATTTGTGCCTCAGTCATCACGACATTCTCATCCTGAAAAACAGGAGACTGTGAGTTTTGTGCCTCACTCATCACACCCTTCATTTGCACATCTTCATCAACTTTTACACTATTCTCAACCTGAAAATTAAAAAAACTTTGTGTCAATATCATGTTTAAGTGACTGTCATGTTCGTTTTTTTATTTTATTATATTATAATGTTCCGAGTATACTCACCATGCTTATAGGAGACTGTAAGTTTTTGTCGTCACTCATCACGGCCTTCATTTCCACATCTTCATCAACTTTAAGAACATTATCATCCTGAAAAGAAGTTTACTTTGTGTTAATGTCATGTTCGTTTTTTTAATTTAAGATAATATATTAACATGTTCAAAGTATATTTACCTTGCATAAAGGAGAATGTAAGTTTTTGTCCTCACTCATCATATCCACATGTTCAACATGTTCAACTTCACAGCGAGTCTCGACCTATAAAAAACATACATATTTTTGAATGTGCGTGTTATCAGATTAAAAGGTGAATCTATCATTATATTAAGCAGACAACACATACTTACCGGATAAAGAGGTGAATCCATCTGTTGGGGCTCGTTCATTTCTTGCTTGTTTGGCACATCTTGATCAACGTCACAAACATTCCCATCCTAATCAAATGCACGTGTAAATTTCTCAAAATTTTGGGTATGTATTAACTCATAAGATTGATATGTAATTCCTATCATACATTACCTGAACATCTGTATGATCTTGCGGTGAGTCAAAAAACTCATTTATTACTTCTTGCACTTGTTGTGAAGATAAATCGTTCTTAGAACTAAATATATCATCTTGCACATTCAGATTTGCATTAACATTAACATCCTTCACAACATCATCTACATCCATATCACCGTCATTTTGAGCACCCGTCTGAAAAATAAATATATACTTATGTTAAGTACTTGGTCAACTAATTGATGTGTACCGAATACAGAAAAAACCATTGTTATAACAAACCTTTGAATCATCATCTACATCCATACTACCATCATTTTGAGTACCGGTCTGAAAAAATTAAAAGTTAAATTACATTTGTTAATTAGGATCGGAGATTTATTACTGTCTACATAAATAATATGGTTTTATTATACATAACAGTTACAAAACCATACAAACTCAAACATACAAACAAGTACGTAAAACCTTAGAAACTAAAATACAACCAACTAGATAAAACACAAACTACAAACAACTTAATAAACTGAACAATCTGGATGCGTAAGCAGAAGTAGCGATTCGTTGAAAGGACTCATGAAGAAGGACCCTGCGTCTCCTTCAACACGAAGATTAATTAATTCTTGTGACCGAACTTGGAAGACTTCAAGAGTGTGATCCATTTGGTAAGGCTGATCAGATTCAAAAACTGGATCCCCGATCTTCGTAAATCCAATTAATTTTAGTAAATGAGGAGTGAAAATGTTAAATAGTGTTTTAAAGGATTTTATATTGTTACCATCCAACAATATCTCCCATAAACAGGCCGTGTGCCACTGATCTCCAATGATGTTGCCAAAAATGACAAGAGAGTCTCTTAGTTTTGAAATATAGAAAGGTCTTGCAATCCGATTAAGTAAGCTGTAAGGTATATCTAATACCGAAAAGCTGTGGTTAACCAAATCAAAAGAGACAATCATATAAGATTTTTCAGATGAGCCTAAAGTCCGTTGAGAAGCCACCCAGTAAATAAAACTACCTAATACAACCTGACTTGACCGTTTAAGTCGGAATGACTGACAATGCATATGTTGACTTTCTAACTTCTTCCAGCGCTTGGAGCTCAATGTAAACACTGAAACATTCCATGTTCCATGTCCATCAAGCGGATATGAAATCATTAAAATGGTAGGGTCAAAAGTGACTGGATTAACACCAAAACCGATAACTACTTTATCGGATTCAGATTGACTTAACCAACCAGGGAGAACTATAGCAACTAATTTTCTTATTGACGGGTTCCAAAGAACAACCATCTTATAAGAATCAGAAAAACACCACAAACCATGAGAGGTGCCAATAGGCAAAAGATTAAAAAACATGAGACTTGTATTAGAGATGACTTTAGGAAAACTTGGAAAAAAGAGACGTCGTTCGAACAAATTGACATTATCATCAACAAAAGATAAAAACTGTGACTCAACAAATCCTTGCTGATAGTGAATAAGGAAACTACAAGGCACAGACGTGCGAACACCGAAACCAACAAGGAATTTGTAGCTGTCGATGAACGACTTCCATGTCTTTGAAACAGTTCTAAACTGAAGTAAAGCATGTACAGGAAGTTTAGAAATGATTTCCGTTTGAATTTCGAAGGGAATGTTGTCGGACATTTTTTAGAAACAAGGGAAAATAAAGATGTCAATGTGTAGAATTATGAATGTGTAGAAGTGTAGAAGCCTTATTTATAGAGCAAGTAGTTTAGGTGAATTTAATGAACTAATAGTGTAGGTGAAGTTATTAAATACAAAACACTAGTGTCATAAATGAACTATACTAGTTTAGGTGAAGTTTTTATTAACTTTTACAAAAACTAAAAATTTATAATTTACAATTTACTTTTTATTACGTAAACGCTACAGATTTTAACAACATAAACTATAGTAGTTTACGTGAAGTTTTTAAAATGCATGTCCAAAACAATATCATACAACATAAAACACGTGTGAATAAGTAATACATCAAATGAGTCGGCATAGAAGCAAAAGAAAATATAGAAATAGATTAAAAGGATTGCAAGAAATATAACCTTTTCACACACGCGGCAAAGATCGATTCACCCCCATTCTTCTCACTAACCCCATCAAGCTTCAAATTCGTATGGATATATTTCTGAAGTTCATCAATTTTCCGTTGCATATTAGCCATCTGATCTAAAATTGTTGCACTAGGTGGCAATTCTCCATCCATACCCGGAATCAGTCTATCCCAATCAGGCCTCAAATGCTTGACAAATTTATGTAATTGATTAATTTGTTGTTGCATTTTAGCCATCTGAGCAACAATTGTTGCTGTAGATGGCATCAAATCCCCCATATACGGCATGCCTTGCTGCGCCTTCCTAATGACCGGTGATGTGCATTTGAGACTGAACACCTTCTCCGTGGTCTCAACTTCTCCGGTCAACGGGATCTATTGACTGCTGGTGTATCTGCGTTATACTTCTTGAAAAAGTCTAAACTAGATGTCCACCAAAGTTCTTTCATCTCAGTCACTGCATATAAAAAAATTATTATACACTAACGCAAATACCTTCAAAAATCATAAACAATTTTTCAAAAAGAGTAGAGTATAACCTGTCGGCACAAGGCGAACCATTTCTGCATTACGAAAAAGAAGATCATAATCGGTCTTCTCAAACCTGTGTGCATCCTCCCACGCAACACCCCGAGGGATCACATTATCTTCTTTAACCCACCAATTTTGTGAATTGCGGCAGGTTTCCAAAAGCCAAATCTGAAGGAATTATTATTACTATTAGCATAAAAATTACTACACTAAGGTTCATGCTACAATACTGATTTTAATACTTAGTATTTAAACAATAGTTACGCACCTTCAAAGCGAACATAAATCCATTCAATGTATAAGTTGCAATGTAACCATCACCCTTAGTAGCCTTTTCAGTCAAATGTCTATCTCTAACCTTTGAGATAGCATTACAAATCTTATTGTGAAACTCAACCCAAATGTACCCGCCCCATGGAAATGCATTCCATGCATAAATGTCATCTACTAAAACAATATCTCAGGGGACACCAAATTTCTTTCCTGTTTTCCTATAAAAACGTTCTCTAACATCAGAACCAGACAAAGGTGAACAGCATCATCATCTGAAAGTTCATTAAACTCAACTTGATCACTAAGAACCCTAACTAGTTGTTCAGCTTTTATATTGCTGATTCTCTCGTTACGCCTCTCTCTAAGAAAACTTAGCATACGTTTACCAAATCCAGATTCCCGTTTTTTAAATTGCTCTAAAGAAACATCACCAAAGCGAAGACCTAATACTAGACACATATCTTCACGACCAAACTCTAAGTTGTGTCCCCAGATATCAAAATACAATGGAGTATTTATATTAGGGTTTTCAACAAAGCGTTGATGTTGGAGCAAATAATGAAGCAAATGGTTATCAAGCTCGTATGTTTTTATGTCTAACCATTTCCCGAAAACCGTGCTTTTAAAAAGTTCAAGACGATCAGGATTGAAACTCAACTTTTGACTTATAGTTTTGATATAGTGCAACTTTGATCTAGCACTGAGCTTTGCAGAATACACCTATACACAAAAAATAAAAGAACATTAGATGCATACACATATTAGCATATGTTATAAACTTATGAGCAATAAAAATATACGAATGACCAATATCTTAATAACCTAAACATCTCACGACGCAGTGTCCAATTTTTCAGATAATCAATACATTTCAGATATGTTAAGCACAAAAACGTGGGTTATTGTGCAGAAAAAGCAAACCCTAACATAGTTGGTTTTCTCAAACCTAGAATAAGCATACCCTAACATGTATACTAACATAGTCGGTTTTCTAACAATAATGGTAACAATAACCACAATTAACATCAAATAACCCTAAAAAATTTTAAAAACCCTAAAAAAAATTTATAATCAAAGTTACTGTACAAATCGAAAAAAATCGATTAATAATCAAAGGGTATAAAACAGATGTATGTGTTACTGTGCAAATCGCACTTTTTACTTACTTGTCTAGAAGCCATTATCATATAATCGAGTCGAACATCAACGGATCTGGTCTGGAAATGATCTAAACAACAAAACGGGTGTTGTGTGATCAAACTTTCGTGACCTTTTTTTTTCTTCTAATCCATGCACTGTTAGTGTGTGTGTACTGTGTGTTGTGTGTGTGTTTTTTTGATGATATTTAATCGTTAAAGTGGCAAAAGAAAAAAAAAAAGAAAAAAAAATTGTCAGATCACTTGGATTTGGGAAATCTTTTGGTTTGCTTTTTCAATTTCCTAAGTGAAAAGGTGGCCCCCAGTTGAGCGCCGTCGGTTGAGCGTTGACTTTATGCAAGAAAACAAAATAAGAGATTTCTTTAAGATTTGATGTGACACTTAGTGTACAATTGGACAGCATTCCGGACATGCCACGTGTCGTAATATGTATGGGGTCGAGCAGTTGAGCAGTTGAGCGGGACTCTTTTGGGAAAGAGATGAGAAAAAAGTCTTAAAAATGGACCACACTTGAAAAAATGTCCTCTTTTGGTAATTTTCTCTATATATTATTATTACTATTATTATTATTATTATTATTATTATTATTATTATTAAACATCACTTCATTAGAAAAAAACATAGGAAATTACAAGAAATTAGTGGGGTTTTACAGAGACTAACCGCTCCCCTCACCTCTTGCATAGCAAAATAAACCCTACTAAAATATAGTTAGCACCCGCCAGCCAATATCTTGAGTGACCGAACTTTCGGATTCGCTTTCGCCAGTGGTCACCGCCTCTTCTCGAAGTTCACCAAAAAGAAGAGAAAAGAGGGGATTATGAATCTATATCCAATATCACATTTGGTTTCAGATTTGACACTGCTTGTTTTATGCAACTTCATCATTTACACGCCTAGGCCACAAAGTCACCATACCAGCTTAAGGCTCAACGGTTTGAAATCATGGACCTAGTAAGATCAACACACACATCAAGGCCTCTCCCACGAAAAGTAACAAGTCACTGTGTGTGTTTGTCCCTCTCCTCACAGAGCCCGATATCAACTTCTTTACGAAATAAACCCCTACCCGGAAAGTAGATATCGTGAGAGTATCACGCACCACATTATGTCGATGTTTAATACTAATACCTGCGATGATACAGCATGATCCCCATAGATATCACCCGTAAAAAACCTTAGAACAAGCAGCACCAATCAGAGTGAGAAAAGGGGACACCTAGACGATAGCATAAAAACACACGGTAGGTTTTAGCATTCATAGTCCGCCTTCCCTAGCCCAACTATCGGGACTACTCTCGTTTCTTCCAAAGTATGGTCTTCCATTTTCGACCCATAGGGCCATATGTCAGCAGATAAGCGGAAGGTGGATTCAGCCTATTTTGTGACACGTGTGAAATATAAATCTGCCAATTTCTTCATGAGTTTGGGGGCAGCAATTGTCACAATTCTCAATTTTTGGTCATTTCTCAAACTCAACATTCATCATACTAGTTCATGCATGGTTTTGCATTTCACATTAAACGCATTATTTCTTATTAAATAAACGCTTACCTGCAATTAATTATTTTTGAACAATTGATCCTGCTACTTCCAAAATTATCCCAATATATTTTTATACTCATATTAAGATTATAAAATAATATTATGAGTTTACCCAATGTTTTTAATTTATTTTGTATATAAATTGTTAAGGTTATATAATTACGACGGTTTTCTTAAATTCAACCCGATAAATATTTATTCACTCAAATCTTTCAAGAAATATATTTATATAATTTTTATGACCTCAATATGTTTTATCTTGACCCGTTAAAATTTATTTTTATCTAACGCTACCCTATATACTCAAATGTGACTACAACTTATCATTTATCTTCATTTAATCATACTTAAACATTACATTATACATTTTTAAAAAAAATAATAATAAAAGAGAATGACTAACCTCCCTTGTCGACAAGGGAGGGTGAGTCATGAGAGGTGATTCACTTGTCTTGCAAATATCTTACTAAGTCTTTGTATTATACTAATAACATAATTCACTTATTCATTTCATTTATTCAAAGTAAAAAAGATCAAAACTTTTGCTCTCTTCCTCTCCAAAACCGGCAGCCACAAGACCAAGAAGGAAGATCATCATAAAATTTTCAAGACAAAGTTATTTAACACTCTAGTATCACTCTTTGTATAGGTTTTGAAATAAAAACCTAAGGTGATTAGGATTAAACCTTTGTTCTCATAAACCTCATCAAGTATTCTAGTAAGCATCTCATGTCCAATTGTCATCTTTCATATTCATTTCATCATATTTGAGCAAAAACATGCAAGTCTTATGGAGGTTTATACCACTTTTTCATTGATTTTAAGTGTTATATATATATTTCATCCTATAATTACTCCTTGAAACATATCACTTTTGGTGATGCCTAGGAACCCATGACACCCTAAGAAGGTGTATGGTAGGATTAGAATAGCTTTCGGAGTTGTTTTGAATTGTTAGAATAGGTTTTAAGGCTGCGGAAAAACTCATTTCGACAAGTTTTTAAAAAAGGGTCTGTCCATATTTTTTTAATTCTGGGAAACTTCACAGTTGTAAAATATTTGGGCTAGATATTTGGAAAATATACTTTAAAAACTTAAAAACTGCCGCTTGAACGGATTAAAACGAAGTTATAACGAAGAAGTTATGAATTTTTGAAGTTTGGCGACGAAAACTAATAATTCCAGAAAATTCAGCATGTTATATTAACTTTTACGAGTCAAAAATGAGTCTTAAGCGTTATAAATGTAAAGGTCGAATTTTATCAAAATATATTAGTATAATTTTATCATTTAATTTCTAAGGATGTAGAAACGAGGAAAAACGGATTTGTAATGGTCAAATTATACATCGCTTTACAAAAGTTGTCGAACTTTTATTATATAAGGAAAACTATTATATTTCTAATAGCAGCATACGCAACAAGTTGGAGGATCTTTTTTAACAATGATGTAATACTTTATAACATGATGTCTACTAGTAAAAAGTAAGTTCACCGGCATATTTTTCCAAAATGTAGCAATACGTAACTGAACGAAGCATAATTTGTCATGGAGTTGTAACGAAATAACAAATATAGTCATTCAAACTTTGCCGGAAAACCACCTTAAACTATATATTTTTGGACTAAAATACTTTTACCTATATGTTTTTACCTATGATCGTGACCTCTAGGATGAAAACTTAAATACTAAAACTTTGAGATAATGATACAAGCTTCCCAAAACCGTTGAGTTTGTTTACTAACATTCAATGTACCATTTCATTTAATTAGTTTTCAAAGCCGTTCATTCACTTTCACAAATTGTCAAGTAAACATTATTTTACTAATTTAAAAGTTATAATTTCACAATAAATCACAAAACCATTATCGTAGGATGTTTATTCAACGTATATACTTGTAAAGTATTTTATAAACATGACGAGATGTCATAAACATATATTTCAACGATAAATTCTATTTTCAAAACGCATGTTGGTATAGATTACATATGATTTGCATTTACGATATTGTATCATGTGCATTCACAACAACATATCATAACTCTAGTCATGACATTAATTTTAGGTCGCGGATAGTTTCCAGCCTCATTTCGCACTTCATTTCCTTTTGTTAGCATATCAATCATACAAGGTGAGTTCATACCCGCTTTTTACCGCTTAAATTCTGAAACTCTTCGGGGGAGATACATGCTTAGCCTACTTTATTTACTCTTACATAATACTTCAAACCATTTATACAATTGTAAGTTAACACTATACTTCTTATACTCTTTGGACATTATGTGTTTATTAAGTATATGCTTTAATGTGCTAAACTGTTAAGCAATTATTCTTCAACATACTATAGCAATCGGTTAACCGCGGAGCCTGGGCGAGAAGGTATTGATAGTACTATCGGCTGACGCCTGCACCCTTGTCCTTGATGACGGACTGGGTGAATATAATATGTTATTCAATGAAACATAACAAACAATTCTAGACTTGTCAAGAGGTTCACTTGGTCGCGGATTCTTTGCATTAAGTACATGTATATATCAGATTCATATTACATGTTAGGAATTAGAAATTCCCAAGATAAGTCTACCTCAAGTATATGTAATCGTTAGAAAGCTCATAGTCATAGTAATATTTAGTTAAGTAGTATTTAGTTAAGTAACACCGTGGAGGACTGACGGTCTTTACCCATCTGTATGCCCGATCCACACTGGCGTGTGCTTTTATGTAAGACTATAAATACTCCTACCTGTAGAGAGTTGGAGCTCATAATAATATCTTTCACTTCTCTCACTAAGTTCCCTAAACCTCTAACTTTCTCTCTCTAGAATTCCATCTATATGCTACCTTGTGTTAATGTTATGATGTGTATGTAAAATTTAATATCTTACAATTGGTATCAAGAGCCATGGTTAGTTATCTTGCATATCTTTGGATTTCTAGTGGTTTTTAGGTGGTTTTTAAGTTTGAAAAAGTTTAGTGGTTTTGCATCATTTGGTTGATTTCTTGTGTTAAAGTTTGAATTTTGTTGGTACTTTTTATGTTTAGAATCATCACAAGTGTTTAGGTTTTCATTTGGTGCTTGAATCATCTTGTTGGGTTGTTTTTGGATTGAAAAGTGATGTTTATATAGTTTTTCATGCTAGCGACTTAGTTCACGGATAATATTCTTGGTAGCGACTTGCTTCACATTTTTGTAGCGACTTACTGTTGTTAAAGCTAGCGAGTTAGATCTAGCGAAGAAAGTACAAGTAGTGGACTCTCCACTACGGTAGCTTACTTGCAAAGGCATTTATTCTCAGAGCTTTGTTGCTTTTTAGCGACTTTGCACTTGTTAGCGACTTGTGTAGCGAATTGTCTGCTTAAATTTTGCGCTGATTGGAGTGGTTAGCGAGTTACCACTTAGCGACTTACATCTGCTAGCGACTTGGAACTCTAGCTTACTTAGCTGGTGTTTGTAATTAGTTGTTAGCTTAATTTGGTTCAAGAATTCGTAGCGACTTGGTTGACTTTTCCCGTCAAAACTTCAAACGGCCATAACTTTTGAACCGTAACTCCGCTTTCAGCGTTCTACCCATCAAACAACCGTGAGAACGAGAGGGAGAATAATGCCGAAGTCTACCCTTCATATTCCAAACTTCCCAAACAAAAGTTATTGAGGTTTTAAGTTTTTAGACCTAAATTCTTAAGAAAACGGGCATAAACCAATCCGAATCACAACCAAACAACATCTCTGCTTATCCCACAAACAATCTAAAGTCCTATCACACAATCGTCTTTCATTGTATCATTCCATCTAACACACCCCCATCGGGTCATTGCTTAACGGTTTCGGTCTTGATTTTAGTAAAATCCCGCCAAAGATTCTATTTCGCTTAAACATAGACGTAAAATCCCGCATCCTTCCACATCATGTCTTACTCTACTGATCCGTTGATTTCGAATGCTTAAACTGTATGATGTTGTGGACAACAATGATAATGTAGGCTACACGAACGATTAAAGATTGATGAATTAAGCAATGAGGATGTAGATATCCGTGTTCGTGAATCCAATGAGAGAGAATCTGACCGTCCAAGCTACAAAATGCCATGCAAATGAAATGCAAGATTGAGCCCTATCACCTACTTCATCTGCACCTCATCACTATATCCATAGCCGGGATCGAACATGTAGTGCTCTTTTCCGCCAAGACTTACCTACATTGACAAGAAGCTTGCTGTTGAACTTAGAACACTTAAAGCCGCAACTTACCAATAAAGAGGTTCAAAAGGATGGTTCCAAAGTACTCTTCAAGTAATCTACAAAACAATTTCCCCATTCATCAAGAATACCAAACAGATACGATCAAACATGACCTGAATTTCCTTCAAAAACATATAATGGAATGGAAATTGTGAATCATTGAGACATTTATCCAACTCATGGATAATGTGAAAAGTACATTGAAGAATCGTGACAAAAAGAATGGCGACTAATGAGGTGCAAAGTGCTTGAAAGATTGTTGTGATAAGTTGTAATGTATCTCGTTGAAGAATCGTGTTGCTGAATGCAAAATGTCGCTGACAAACAAAATTGATGAGTCGGATAATGCAAAAATGGAATCTTCGTGCTCAAATTCACAAGAGAGAGAGGTGCACCCGTGACACAACATGGTGCAGTTAAATGCAAAGGAACGCTCCATGGAAGCCGGATGTACCCAAGATAGAGATGCACAAATCCGTCCACGGCTTTGTGCATGTCAATGCTCGAGGAAGTGTGAGATAAGTTAATGGATGTTTACTAACGCTGTACCTAGTTGTGCATCTTCTCTCAAAATGATGATTATGAACTGCGCATGAGTGCATGTTTGCATTTTGTACTTTTGATGATTCCCTTACCACTTGAGCTTAACATATATAAGGATCAAGTTGCTATTTATGAGCGCTGTGCTAAGTTTGAGTTGACCACCCGTGGCAGGAAATGGATGTCCAAATACATTGTACAACTATTAGAAAAAGTAGGTTTAGAAGAGAGTATTAAAACAAGATTTAAATTCCTTACAAGAAAAGCTTTCTAAAACTGCTAAGCAAAAACAAGAACTTGAAGAAAATGTTAAAGTGCTTAAGCAAGAATTTAGTGCTAAGGAATCAAAACTTTTGAATGATTTTTCTAATCTAAAGACTTTGAAAAACAAGCTTGAAAATAAGTTGTATGCATTACAAAGGAAACACCATTGAGATTTGCTCACGTATGATCACTAAGCATAGAGTTCTAGGTGATAAGCATAGTGTTGCCTTAGTTGATGAACCAAACCACGAGGCTTGTAAAAGGCTAGAAAGCTCATAAGGTATCTTTGTATGATGGTAATGAGATCCTTAAGCCTAGAGCTGAAAACCTAGTTGGCTGACCGGTGCAGGGGAAGACAAGAAATCGGGATGAAGTCACTAGGGGAGAAAATGAATAAGAAGCTAGAGACCGAGTGTAAAAGAACAAGATAACTATAAAACCCCATGATTACACTAAGGAAAATTGGATATCCTTAAACATGTTTAAGCCTGAGACTCTATTGACCCCTGAACAAGTGTTCGGAAAGGATATGGACTTGCAAAAGCAGAAAATCTTGTTGAAAAGAATCCCCTTGTAGGAAATTCCACTAAAGCGTGTATCCTCCAAATAAACCAATGCATTTAGTTCCTAGAACTATTGCCACTAAGAGCAAGACCTTAATCAGTCAATATGTTATTCTTCAACTATTTACGATTTTGAAAACTTGTAAGAAAAGGATCACACCAGCTGGGATAACTGAAGGGGAAAGGGGTTTTGAGCAAATGAAAGAATGTTATTTAACAGAGGTCATGCCTTTCTTTAAACAACTAAAAGATCATTTTGAGAGTCTTAAAAGGGGATAAAATCAGATATTAAAGAAATGGAAAAGGAATTTGATGCAATGGTAGTTGAAGTTAGTGATTATGAGTGTGCACTAAAATATAATGAGATTGAGAGGAAGAACTTGCATACCTTAAATGAGACTCTTATTCCTGAATGTGTTGCTCAAGATATCTTTTCCTTTGCTTCAAATTGCTCTATTAATGCTTCCAAATTTCATGAACTATCACATGGCCACGAAGAGTCTCCATGATCGTGTCATTGAGCTTGAAAAAACTAATTCTAAACTAAGCGAGAAAAGAATTGGTGGATGATCACGATAATTTGGTTAAACATTTTTCTAAACTAGAAGTTGAGCATTTTAATTTACAACTCAAATATCAACATCTCAAAGAAAATGTCAAAACTTCAAATATCAAGACATCTTCGGATGCTCGAGTTTGATCTGTTTTTCAAATTAACAAAGCGTGATGAGCAGATTCAAGCTCATTTGCAACACAATCGAGAAAGTTGAAAGCCCAAATCTCTCAATTAAAGGGTCAAACGAACAATATGCCAGGCTCCCAAATGCCTCCTCCTTTAGATTCTCAGAATTCTCAAACTTTTCATCTTCAAAACCTAGTAAATGCTTTACAAAAGGAAAGCGAAAGTTTTCTAGAAGAAAATGAAAAGGTTAAACGACATTTTAAAGAGTTATATGATTCAATAAGCGTCACCCGTGACCAAAACAACGAAAAAATAACGTCTTTACAAAAGGAAATTGAGAATCCCGAGAAGTGAGGGAAATGGAAAGCGCCACTTTGTTTTCAATAAGAAGGTTGTCTCAAAGTCACCCTTAGATTGCAAATACACTGTGACAGTTAAATATATTCCTCCTCATCTTAGGAATAATGAACATGCTTTTCATGACTCTGTGTGCTCACCTTAAGGATAGTCTAGAATGTCTCAGGTGAGATTGTCAAGAGGATTTCATTAACAAACCTCTTGATAGTGAAATTAGGTTTGCTTGCCTCCAGGACCAAAGCGATCTCAAGAGCTGCTTGAATGTGTAATTGCAACATGTCCAAAACCCTTAGGTGAAAAGGCAGGCAAAGCAGTGAAGCCTTGTTCTATGCCTAGTGCCAAGCAGGAAATCCGTTCTATGCCTAAAGCCAAGCATGTGACCCTTGATATGCCTTGTTCCATATCTAAATTCAAGCAAGCAACATGTGATGTGCCTCCTAGAATTTCGTGATCCAGATACTTCTAGACCGAGGGAATCGCGAGAAAGTAGTGAAGCCATGTAATGTTCCCATCCATTACTTCTACGGATGTTAAGATTGACACTAAAGTTAGCGGGTCAAAACCTAGAAGCTATGCAAGGATAGGATTACTTGAAACTAAAAGTGTTCATGTTAAGGAAGTGAAAGAACACCATAGGGACAAGAAGTTTGATTTGAACAAAAGAATCGTGTTAGTTCTAGTATTAGCTCCAAGCTTACTAAAATTAATTCGAGGCCTTATGTATCTCAAAACATGCAAAAAAAAATGTTTAATTTCTGGTAATCATGATAAATGTGATGTGTTATTTCGAGGTCTAAGATTCATAACCGATTAAGAAAGTTTGGAGGCGAAGCAGTTAAGCAATCCCGGAAACCTACAGGGGAAGGTTTTACCAATGTAGGATTTCATTGGAAGCCAACAGTCGAATATTCACATTATGGCAAACCTTGCCCTTAACTAGATCCACTATGCCTAGAGTAGTGCTGTGTAAGGTTTGGAAGCCAACTGGTAGAATAATCCCATTAAGCACAAAATGTCCCTCGACTAAGTCGGATGCTTCTACTAGTTTAGCTCCTAGTGACAATGACATTGCACCTAGGGTTTCTGGTGATTCAAAGATTGTTTGTGCTAACCAAAAGGACCCCATGAGCACGTGGGGATCAAATGTTTCCAATTCTATGTCTTCGTCATATCCAAAGCGTCAAATGTATGTCCCTTGGTATTTGGATTCGGGCGGCTCTAAACTATATAAGCTGGGCTCTAAACAATGAGCGTGCATTGCGCCTCGGATTCGGCCTCGTGCTCCAAAGAAAAGAAAAGTGTAAAGCGTTTGATGCTTTATCTTATGAAGAAGAAAAATCTTCTTATGACGTCTACATCGGTTCAGGGCCGCAAATGCCTCATCTTATCACCTGGCCCGTATGAACACAGCGGTTCATGCCTCGTTCTTCAAAGAAAAGAAAAATGCACGCTATTACGTAAGCTTTATCTTCACTAAAGAGAAATTCTCTCATGAATGGCCATTCTCATCGACATTCTTCATCAACAAGCTTCATGTTTTGCCGCGCTCATTGGGTCATCAAGTGGATCTGTTCATTGGTGTATACTCTTATTCATTACCCAAATCAAAGTAAGCAGGTTGCAATTTTGAGGGGGAGAAGAGTGAATATACTACATGATGATGGATGTTTGAATAATGGTATCTGACTTAATTTTTGATATGATGAGTGTATATTCTTTTGATGAAGAGTGAATATACTAAGGATAAGCGGATTCATTGTTTGATTTTTGATGACTTCTCCAACGCTCTAATGCTTCACTTACTAAGGATAACGGGAGGTCAATGTTTGGGATTCATTGTTTTCAAAGATATGTTTGATGAGTACTTTAAACCTAAGCCGATGTTGATCATCCGATTTGGCAGAAATGGCTCCGTTTCTATTGACTCAGCCGGTTCACCATCTAAGAGTACTTCTTGAATTCTCAAGAAACCTTATCTCCGTTATTTCACTGGCGTTTATAGATATTGTAAGTTGCACCATTGAATAATGATCCGCTCTTTGGTATTCATGTGCCAAATCTTCACTGATGTTGTTCATGGATGATCCGCTCTTTGGTATTCCTTTGCCAAATCTTGCGGATTATTGTTCCTCTCATTGTCTTGGCGCTATAAATCAACCACATGAACATTAAGGAAAATGGCTACCTTATTCGCCAAGAGACATTTGTGGTGAATCTTCGGTCGATCTCTACATGTATACTTTTAGGAAGAATGCATTAATGTCGAGAAATCATTTGTTCCGGTTCAAATTGTCTACTTATGGGTTGATAAAGATAGTCGAGAGAGTTTCTCTCCTTGATAGTCCTATGGCTCTGGACAATCCGATCTTTGGACCCGACTTCAAAACGATCCCATTGGTTCATCCACTTGTACCATATCCCTCTCCAAACTCCATATGTACCTCCATCAGAAGATGATTTAAGGATTGTTCGTCCAATGTTTGATGAGACACTATGAAACAAATCATGATGATGAATGTCAAATCCATCAGCAGGCCGCTCTATCCCTATGAATGAAGTCAACCGCCCGGTCTCAATCTCATTAAGTCAAGAAGCCTTTCTTTGTGATCACTCATCTCATCATCAAATCATCTTTCTTGAATGTACATCATGGATTTGTTTCTAGCATCAATGATGAAGTTAATCCCGCTGCTACTCTGAAGATGCTCCGTTTGAAAATATATTTGCTCGAATCATCTTCAAAACCATCTTCATCGGAGATATCGACTTCGGCTACTTACGGTTCAACAACAACAACCACTGAACACCTTAGAAATAGACTCATGTTTCATCCATTTGACAACATCATTGGAAACCCCTACGTCGGTATCAACGCGAAACAACTCAGCAGATGCCTTATGGTGCTTCTTGACTCCGTACTCTCTAAGATGTCCAACAAGATTTTAAAACGCCATGGATGAAGGCAACCGGTTCAATGCCATGCAGAAGAAATTCATGAGTTTGATCGACTTGATGTATGGAGATTAGTACACTCCCGTTGTGATATGATCACTGCTCTAAAGTGGATCTTAAAAGTGAAACTTGATGAGCATGGTGATGTGTTAAAGAACAAGGCTCGATTAGTTGCTAAAGGATACGTCCCAAGAGGAGGTATAGACTTTGAAGAAGAATCTTTGCTCCTGCTGCTCAAATCGAGGTTATCGAGATCTTTTTGGCTAATGCTGCTAAGAACATTGGTAGTCTATCGGATGGGCGTGAAGGCGGCATTCTGACGAGGAGATCTTAAAGAAGTCGTCTATATGTGACTGACACGAGCTTTTGTATCGAGCATCCTACGTTTTGTCGTTTGAAGAAGGCTACTGTATGGTTTAAAAACAAGCTCCAAGGGGCATGGTATGATATTATCAAAGTTTCTTCTATCTACCGGATTGACAAAGGAGTAGTTGATCCAACATTGTTCACCGAGTCGGCAAACATTTAATTCATGTTAAAACTTATGTTGATGATATCATCATTTTGCCTCGGTAGACCCCATGAGTGTGACCATTTTTCAAATGAAATGAGTTCAAAATTTCAAATGTCAATGATGGGACAAATGTCATTTTTCTTGGGATTACAAATTTCGAAAGTCAGGAGGCATTTTCATAAATCAATCTAAATATGCCCACTTTGAGATCTTAAAGAAATTTGGATTTGTTCATGTGACCTGTTGACACTCCGTGATTGATCCAACCAAACTAGATGAGGACCACTTTCGAGGATCATGATTGACCAAACAAAATATCGTAGTATGATAGGATCCACGATGTACCTCACGGCTAGTAGACCGGACATCTTGTTCATTTGTTTGCATGTGTGCTAGATACCGGGCTAAGCCTACTAAAAGCACCTTGAAGCGATTAAGCGGGTCTTTCGGTATCTCAGGAACCATCAATATGGGACTTTGGTACCGAAAAACACCAGTATGTCACTAACGGCATATGTAGATCACGGATCATGCGAGGTGTCAGATACTGCGTCGATGCGTCAGGAGGTGCTTTCAGTTCAAATAAGCAAATAGTACTTCTATTTCCTCTCACAATCTGAATACATAGCCATGTCATCTTGTTGTGCTCAAGTCTTATGGATGAGATCTCAATTATCGGACTATGGCTTTGAATTCAACAAAATCCCTCACATCTCAGTGACAATAAAAGTGCCATTGCTCTCTCATGCAACAACGTTCAACACTCAAGAGCAAAGCATATCGACATTCGACATCATTTCATCAAGGAACAAGTGGAAAAGGGTGTGGTGGAACTCTATTTTGTGAGGTCGAATATCATTAGCGGAACATCTTCACCAAAGCTCTTCCAAGAGAACGTTTGAGTTTATTCTTCCGCGTCTTGGCGAAAAGCCTTCAACGAAACACTCAAGCGTCTTGGAGGAGAGAACGAGGAGTAAAGGTTTTTGCTTCATCTATATCTTTGTATATATTTATCCAAAAAGCAAAATACAAAATTATAAAACCCTATAAAACCAAATAGAAAAATATAAAACTTTCAAAATCCATAAAAATCTGAAAAAATCGAAAAATCTTCAAAAATTATTGTCTATTTGTCATGTTTTTCTCAGATTCGATTATATCACGGTCTTTGTGCTGTCATTCAAAGAATGACACAGGACTTTAGATGTTGTTCGAATTAAAAAAAAAAAAAAAAAATATTTTTGGGAGAAAGAGAAACAATGGTTTATTGTCATTTCAGGCAATAACCCGGTTTTAAAAGAAAGAATAGAGCCATGTTTTACCATGTTTTCAAATTCCATGCTCTGATTCTATAAACATTTATCTACTGAAAACTAAATGCTTTGAAAAATAACTCGGTCTCTATTTTTGATAATCATCCGGACTTATTTGTCAAAATCTCCATCTCTCAATCAACAACCTATGTCATTGAGTGAGGGGGAGAATGATTTCAATTAAATTAAAAAGTTATTTGGCATTAAATTGTTTTCAAAAGATGTACATGCATGTTTTATAAATGGAGTTTAATGTCTTAAAATCCGATCCTTATCAGTTAAAACGTTTTCATAATCAAGTCACAATTCTCCTTAAAAGCTTTCAAAATCAATTTAAATCAATAAGAGATCACAAATCTCAAATGATTTGATAATTGTGATCGGGGGAGAATGTGTGATTTAAAGTGGATTTAAACTGATAATTAGGTAAATGGTTTTATAAGGATGTACATGCTATCCTGCTCACATGTGACAAACGATTTTAAAATTTTCCATGCACATGTTGAGGGGGAGCATCTATCTTAAACCTATGATTTGAAAAGTGATCATTTATCTCAATGTCTTTGGTTCCCTCTAGTATGTGTAAAACTCTTTTCAAACCTCGAGGCACATATTGAGGGGAGCAAATTCATGGAAACCTCATCCTTCCTGGAAATGCTTTATCTACTTGATTTGATCAAGGAAGTGATGTTGATATTTTTTAGAAAATGGTAAACAAAGAAGTTAATTTCTTCCTCTTGCCTCAGTGTGCAAAACAATTTCAAACATTTGATGCACATGTTGAGGGGAGCACTTATTCTAAAAATATCAAAAACAATTAATTTACAAAATGTTTTGATAATATATCACAAGTATCCGGATTGATTTTCAAATGGTTTTCAATTGGTTCCAATGGCAGATGAACAATACCAAAAAGGACTGACCAACTTTACATTATGTATGGTGATATAAGGACGATAAGGTTAGGTATGTGTTCCCATGATCCGCCAGAACCGAGGGATCTACCCAGGGACTATCCACTAGTTAGTGTAGAGTTCTTAGGTATGATGATAAAAGGAGAAAAATGAGATATGGGAAGAGTGCGGACTAAACCGAGCTAGTAATCTTGGAATAAACCCAACTAGGTTCTAGCTATGAAGTCTCGGTAAGCACTGAAGGGGTTGAAGAATTAAAAAAGATGAATGAGAAAAGGGTGAAAACAAATAGCCCTCCATTTATTCAACCTTAGGGGAGAAACCGGGTTCAATTCATATGCTCACGATGGTAACATCGGTATTGAAGACAAGACGTCATGGACCCGGTGACGCCTTAGCTGCACTTCAACTTTCAAAACCACTCAAGTTCCTCTTAAAAGGACTTGTTTCATTCTCACGGGGAACCGACATTATCTATCGACTTTCTCTTAGAGATTGTTGATATTGAAGGAGGAGACCCTCCTGAGTCTCAGATATAGGATCCATATATGCACAAATTGAGTCTAGAGCCACGAGATCATCAATAAATCTCATTAGGACACTTTCAATGAAGACTCTCTGTTTCACCCAATGTGGAAAGAGAGATTATATCTTGAGTCCTACGCATTATCCTTGTGGTATTGCCGTAACATGAGTGATGTGTTTACACATTCACAATGAAGATGGAAAGCCTTCTGGATCCAACATCAAACAAGCTCCCGTAGGTGGCATGTGAGATCTATTATATGGATCAACCATGCCATGACAACTGAACGAAACAATGGGGCGATTCAATCTCTTGAATCAATCACGTTCAGTTAGGGATTGATGAGATACCTTTGAAAAACCGGTCTTTGTGCGTTAAAACTCTTTTCATTAGCATGGCGATTGTGTACTAATTTTTAAAATTAAAAGGTGTTTTATGATTGATAATTGATTTTCATTAAAACCTTCGTTATATTGCAAAACAATTTCTATTGAGCAATACACGATTGTTTTCAAATTTCTTTTAATCAATCGTGGACGTAAATTCTTTGTTCACTCACTCGGTTCGTTTTGTTGTCTTCTTTGAGCGCGTTCGGTTTGAGAATTTGGCTAGAGCACTGCGAAACCTGTCAAGGAAATTCTTGAATTATACCGATCACAAACTTGTACTGATCAGCGGGGAACCGTGGGTCGTGTACCTCAATTCATCGAAAGTGATCAAAGACACTTTCGTGCGCTTTATTGCTAACTGCATCTTATGCAGTACACCCGACGTTGCGGTACCGGACGATCATAATGAAGTGGTCAATCCATAGCCGCATGCTCACTTAACACATTCATCTCAAAAGAAATCATGATTGGTGCATCAATGACTCGATATTTTTTCTCCATTATACTTCTGGCTATCTGCCAATATCATGAATCAACAAATGCTTCCGCTACTCTGATGAGAATATATCATGATCCAGAATGTGAGCATGTCGGTCCGAATGTCACAACATCACATAATACCAACACCACAATGGATGTATCAGAGATTTTCTACTAGCCGATGATCTCAAAAGCTGGCTCAACATTATTATCACGTGGATCGAAGAAATGACCTCCACTTGGATTAACCAAACATGCAATGAGTAGAATCAATGACTACGAGCATCGGAGCAAAGTACTACATCAAGAATGCAAGATCAATTGTTAATGTAATATCCGATTGTATTCAATGTCATTTTAGTATATGTTTGAGGTGACCTCCCTTAGGGGAGATTGTTAGGAATTAGAAATTCCCGGTATTAAAGAGTCGGTCACCTCAAGTATATGTAATGAATCGGATAGAAGCTCGTAGTCATAGTAATATTTAGTTAAGTAGAATTTAGTTAAGTAACAGTGAGGAGGATGTGAGGACGGGTCTTTACCCACGTATGCCCGATCCACGACCCGATGTGTGGCGATATATGTAAGACTATAAATACTCTCTACCTCCCAAGGTAGAGAGTTGGAGCTCATAATAATATCTTTCACTTTCTCTCACTAAGTTCCCTAAACCTCTAACTTTCTCTCTCTAGAATTCCATCTATATGCTACCTTGTGTTAATGTTATGATGTGTATGTGAAAAGTTAATATCTTACAACATATGTCCTACTTACAAACAAGATTGACAATTCTATTTTAGGCAATGGGTTGTGAACACATAGGTTGCGAGTTTTGTATGGGAATTGAACTCGAATGGATTTACAATGCCTTTGTTGCATCAACATTCTTTATAGACTTTTTCAAACCATTTGCGATAAACTTATGAACTCACCAACCATTGTGTTGACACTTTTAGCATGTTTATCTCTCAGTCGTAAAGGCGATAGCATTTCATGGAGCATTTGGGTCACATGGCATACATTGGAGTCTTGTGTTTTTATCAATTACCATTCGACATGTTTTGTAAACTCCTTATGTATTATCAAACTTTGGGATCTCATGTTGTGTAAACTTTAACTTTATTTAATCGAATGGTAAACCTTTCAAAACGTCTCATTTTAGAGGTCGTTTTCTATATCCATACTTTGTGCTATGAAGTCATACCCCAAAGACACTATCGTTCCGCTGCGATATTTTGGGGGTGTGACAGCAATCTCACAAGAGCTACCCAAAAGGTCGGTCTCCATTTTCTCGTTAAAAACATGCAGGGCATCATCAAAGGAAGATCCAGAAGCACCAACACCAGTGCTAAGAAGTTTAGTCAGTAGAGGTGACCGATTGGAGTCTAGAAGCAAGGAAGGCATAATTCAAAACATCACCAGCCGCGTATACACCAAGCCCCCCAAATTCAAAAGGAAGGGTGGCCAGTCTCCATTGCCAATTTCCAAACCCGGGCCCAGAGGCAGTGACAATTCGCTCCAAAGAGGATCGAAGTGCTTCATCGAATGAAATCTGAGCACGTTCAAAGACACAGGGGGAACATGTGCGCATAGAGAAATACAGCTTGGAAATGCCAGCACATGCACGGAGAGCAGCAACTCGCATTGAGGATCATTAAGCTTAGCAACAGCGTCCATAAGTTCATTGGTTTTAGAAACTCGTTTCAAAATGAGCTTACTGCTAAACTCAAGGCCTACACCAACAGGTCCACCCAACAATTTTACACCATGCAGGGGCCGTGCAATATTAGGAGGGAAAACACCGCAAGTGCTGCTTCTAGGATCTTCCCTTGGCCAAAAACCTCGGTTTTTATCGACGTTGAGGTACAAACCATAACGAGGTCCATCTATCATAATGAGCTCCAGGGCCTTCCCCACAAACAGAGTGTCTCCAATGATCGTACCATCATCTAGGTACCAAGCTTGAAAGGGGAGAGAAAAGGAGTCTTTGATCTAGCGAGCCAAAGGATGTAGCACCAACGCAAAAAGGAGAGGTCCAAGAGGGTCACCTTGCTGCACGCCTTGGTGTAACCATAAAGTGTGTTCCCCATAATATAATCTGCGTGCTGGAGTAGCAAAACTCAACCCAACGTGATATGGCAGGGCAATGGAGGCGAACCTCTTGTAACATAACCTCACGTTCCACCAGATTGAAGGCGTTTTTGAAATCCACCAACAACATCGAAAGACCCACATCATCTCTACGGTCTTCATCAAACCGATTCACGGCATGAAGAATGGCCTCCCCACCTCCAGAAACCCCAACTCCGAACTGAAGATCATTCAAGTATCCATCTAAAGAGTGGCCAATCATAGAAGCTCCCACCTTGGAGACGAAACGCCTCCAGAGCAGTCCCACCTCAATAGGGCGGATACCACCACTGTTTTGATCAGCGGTGTGAGAGGAGCACCGGCAATATACTCGCCCAAAGCCTTAGGACACTTACCATCAAGAAAAGATTTACCACCTGGGTGATGGAGTTGATTAACTCATCGATATAGCCAGTCAGCGCCGGCGCTAAACGATCCAATAGGTGTTGGGCGCGTAAACCGTCACCGACCACAAGATGTACCACGGGGGAAACTCTTAATCATGTCAAGAACCACAGCAAGAGATGCAATGAGGTTATGATGATCAATAGGTATATCACGCAGTGAAGAACAGAACTTGAAGGGGTGCTTAGCCTTTAGGTCCTCAAGGGTAGTATCATTGTAAAGAGCAACACTGAAGAAAGAAAGAACTCTGACCGCAGCAGTATAATGACCATCACAAATCTTCCTCCTACATTGCTTGACATTACGCTCACCCAACTCCAAGTTTTCCTCATCAATATTAGACCATGCAGGGGAGGGTTCAGCTAAAACCTCTCTAACAAGCTGCGCAAACTACCACCAGACGTACCCCTGCCCGAATGGCATTAGCGATATATTCTTCTTGACGCTGGCGCCTAGTAGTAGACCTACACTCCATGTTACTCCTCGGGCAAAAGGTTTTAAGGAGACAAAGAGGCAAGGCTAACAGGCTAACCCAACAAGAAATATCTTCAGGTGTGCATATCACCTTATCAAGAGCTCCTTTCAAAACCGCGAGTGAATCCCAACGACACTTTGGAGGGATGGATTTGATAGTGTGCAACCCTTTAGCAAGCAAAGTGTCAAGTAAGTGTAAATCAAAACTAGAGTGCTCTTCTAAAACCAAATCTTCAACGCAAGCGAGCTGAACAGAAGAGGGAACTTGGGGCTTAGCGAGATCAAATAACACAAATCTAACAACACCATCACCGCAATCGGGGGGGGGGGGGTGGCACAAAATCAGATCCATGCCGACATTTAGAGCGAAGAGTATGCGTCTTAAAACAAACCCCACACAACCAAAGACCCAAGCTATAGCAAAGCTAATCCTACTAAAAATATGAATACGGCACATACTATTCAATGATTATTATTATTATTATTATTATTATTATTATTATTATTTAATCTTCAAATGGTTTCATCAATACCACGTTAATAAAACCAAATATTTTCAGTTTTTCACGTAAACAAAACAAAGAACAAGGAGTTGAGTACGTCAATACTATACAAATCAAATTAACTTAACCACGTTTACTTTCTTGTAGATTTCCAATCACCACCTTGACCTAATTAAAATATCCACAACCTCGTACTCCTTTTTCACGTACAAGGTATACAGTGATGAGCAAATGACACCTATCATATGCGCCAACTTCTTTCTTTCAAAACGAGTGTGGTGGGTTAGGGTTGATGGTGACAGGATGGAGAATACTAATATACGTGCTCCGGACCGGCGGCCGAAGCTGACAGCCGGAAAAATTAAAGCGGTGGCTGGAAATGTTTTAGGGTTTATTTGGGGATCGGTATTTGGCTTTAATACCATGTAAGATATAATAGTCAATGATTGATTTGATTGATTCTGATTTATCATTATACAATGATATCAAACACTTAAATAACAAACTACAGAAGGTTCTAGTTACGGGCTTGAGCCTGATACAATCTCCTATCATAATACAGGCTAACATAGATTTCATTATTTTTTATTGGGTAAATTTCAGTGTAAGTGTTGAGGTTATATTTAACATTTTAATGTGGATGTGCTAAAACTTCTTACATCCTAATAGTTGATATTTAAGTCGTCATATAAGTATTAGTGTCTTCTACAAAGAATATCTACTACGAGTTATTAATGAATTAAATTCTCAAATTAGTTTCAAAAAATGAGTTAATAATATAATACAAACAAATTTTTTAAAGATACTAATCTTCTCCTGAATGGCTTTGATCCAATGGTTTTTGAGTACTTTTATAGGTAGGGTTAATTAGCCGATACCTAAAATCTAAACACATTTTGAAAAGTAGTGTTTCCAGTATGTTAAGTGGGTTATAAATATATTGTTTATGTTCTATGTTTTATGAATTTTAATTCTGGTGCAATCACTTTTTGTTTGCTTTTCTCAAACAATTTCATTTTTTAGGTTTGATCCAAGTAGAATTAAGTAAAAACTTGTTTTAATCGGATCACTAGAGTCAGGGGCGGTACCAGAAAAACTTTCAAGAGGGGGCAAAAATTAAAAGTGGGTGCCAGTCGGGTCGTGTTAGTAACTTGACCTTTGTTGCTAAAATGAAATCGATAGTATTTGTTTGCATGCGAGAATCAAAACTAAGAATTGATGATGATATGCACAATATTCAGCACATACTTGCTTATTCTGATCGATATTAAAACAAGTAGTTGAAGCAAAAATAAAAAGTTGGATAAAAAAAATCATTTAACTATAGAGTAGCACAAGATATCTCCACGAAAGTACAAATGTCCTTAACCACTTGACTATGATGCAACTATCGGATAAATTCACAGTTATACTATTTACCCATTTATGAGAGCAAAATGAAATTCTCTGATCAAACGACATTACTCGAGTGAACTTTGTGGGGGCAGCTGCCCACACTGCCCCCATTGTGGTACCGCCTCTGACTAGAGTGTCAAGTTCTTTGTACTGTGATGAGTGCGTATTCACTCATCATTTTAGGTCAAATCTGAGCTGCAAAACATCTAAAAACACTCCGAAATGCATCAAAATACTAAAAATATCTCAAAATCGTGTTTTATATGTTTCAGATGCAAAACAAATGAAAAACGAACAAAGTTTGCATAATTGGCGTTTCAGTCCCCGTCTTTCAAAATTGACAAAATAGTCCCCGAGCACGTAATTTAAAAAGAAAAGTCACCAAAGGTCCTTTTGAAATCATAAGTTGTCATAATTAATCCTTTGGTGAAAAATTTCAAAAGTTTGAGAAATTTCAATTTTGATCCCTGGATTTTTAAAATTGTCAAATTTAATCCTTGGAATTTCAGTTTTGGCAAAAATGACCCTTGGTCTATTTGAGATTCACAAGTATGGACCTTGGATTACATTTTCAGAATTTACATGAGTGATCCCTGGAATTTCGGATGTTACACATTTGGTCCCTATATGTTAAATGGGTTTCACTAATTATCCTAAGTCCAAGTAATACTACCAAGGCCCAAATTATAAACCCAAACAACCCAACCCTTTAACCCATTATCCTGACCCGGTATAACTCAACCTACCCGGTCAGTGATAACACAAAACCCACCCAATCCTCTTTCTTCTTCCCTTTCCCGCCCAAGATAGCCAAACCCAGAACCCTAGAATCTCCTTTCCCAGTACCCCAAGCCTCTCCTTTTCCTCTCCCCCAAACACTCAACCCCCCAAACTCTCTATTATCCACCTACACCTTTACCCAAACCCACCTTAGTCTCTTTTATCCGGATTCACCCAACTCCCAACCCCACTATCTTATTCCACCCCCCCTCCAAGTCATCAATCCCAGCTTCAAAAGACCCATCAACGGTTTAGATTGCTTCAAATGGGCACCTACCAATTGGATGGTTTGGATTGAGTTAAAGAAGCACAAAGTGGATCATTGGCTGTTTGCACTCAGTGAAGAAACACAAGATGGAGAGATGAAGACATTGAAGACCATAGTTTTAGTAGTATAAATAGGAGCTCTTGTAAGCCTTATATGGCACCCCTAGTTTTCAGTTAAAAATTTTTTAGCTTTTCTATGTTTTGTAATGCATCTTTTTAGTTAATGAAAAGTTCTTTGAATCTTATCTTGTTAAATCTCTAGTTGTTGTTTGTTTTATTTAAAGTTATTTGTGATTGTATCTCAGTCTCAGAAAAGAAAACAAAAAAAATAGGGGTCAAAAGCTTTGAAAAAGTGGTGTTTGATTTCAGCTTATTAAGTGTTCAAAAAGTGTAAAATGTGTTGTTACCAGATCTTTGAATGCCCAACTTGTTTCAGTTTCAGTTTCATGTGCTGGTATAATCTCTAGCACAATCAAAAGTTAGTTCAAAATCAAGTTTAAAAAAGAACCTCTGCAACTTAATTTTTTTTCTGCATCAGCATTAGCTGACCAAGTGGTAGCTGATCTCAGCTTAATTTTAAGCTGTAAACAGTTTGTTCTTGGATTCTAATTGCTCATTTTGACATCTATACTAGCCTAACATTGTTTTGCAGCTGATACCTTTCTTGGAAGCTCATTAATAAGCTCAGAAATAAGCTCTAAACAGACCCCCTTGGCTGTTGCAGCCTGCTGCACACAGGTCACCACTTTTGCTTATTAGTGCTTATCAAGTACTTAACTAGATTTGTTGTAGTGTATTTAAGTTGCTAGGATAGGTTAGTTCATATTATAGCCTATTAGTCTTCCCTTAGTGCTTATCTCTTTATTACAGTTCTAAGATTTCCCATGTTCCCCTCCTAGATACCAACTGTTTTTCCCTTAGCTTCATTAGTTGTGTGCTATTAATTTTAGTCTATTCTAGATTAGGTGCCTTTGCTTAGCTTATTGCCCCTTCCAATGTTGCTTATTTGTGTTTAAACAGTTAAAGAGTGTTTGGGTGTTTGCTTATAGGAGTGTTTGTTTGTTACTTTTAAAAGGGGTGTTTGATTTGCTTTTGTCATTCTGTTGGAGATAAGCAGTCTTGGAACTGCTTATTTCAAAAGTTTGTTACAAAAGTTTCATTGTTTAATCTCATTATCAAAATTCAAAAGAGTGTGTTCGGAATCTGTCAAAAAGATAAAAACGAAAGAGTTGTTTTGTTTTAAGCTACTGTTGGAATAAGCCAATTCAAACAGCTTTTTGACAAGTTTTTAGAAGATAAGTTTTTGCAAAAGTTGCTTATTTGGTTTGTAGTTTTAATGTTCAAAAGAAAAAAGTTAAAAAAAATTGTTTGTAAAAAAGGGTACCAAAGGGGATTCGAACCCTGGTCTCCTCTGTCACCAAACCAACGCCTCAACACAACACCACACAACCATTTGCCCTTGGGACTTGTCTCGTTCAAGTATTGCAAAGTTTAATATATCACCTTCGTTTGACAGTTTTCACTTTAAGCTCTTTTGAGCTTATTTCGAGCTTATTTTGAATAGTAACCTCTAGCTTTCTTATTTTTCCCATAATCAGCATAACCTAAAGTAGTTTTCTGTAAAATTTCAGATTTTTCTTGATTAGTTTAGTATTTTTAATCAATTAATTAGTGTTTAATGGTTTTTAATTCATAGAAATTAATTTAAAAGTCAAAAAAATATTCCGCTTTTTCCTAAAATCATTGTTAGTCGAATAGATCGTAGGGAAATTGGTTTCACACCCGTAGCCCTTAAATTGCAAAACTTTTACGTTCATGGCTCGGGTTGTTTTACCGTTTTTACGTTTTTGCGTTTTAGCACCCTAGGACTTAGTGTAGCTTCGTTTTATCATTCCTTAGGCTTAGTAGTAGTTAGTTTGTAGTTTATTAGGGTTCCCTTGCCTTAATTACTTTCCCGTTAATTAATTTGTAGAAAACGTAATCAAATCCAAATCATTAAAAACCAATTCAAGTTCAAATCACGAAACTCAACGAATCCTTCCATTCACACCTCGTTGGGACACGACCCGGGAAATCACTTTCCGGTATCACTTTTATCACACCCGTGAGGTTTGGCACGTTGACCTTTTTCCTAAAAGGTTTATTTGTCGAATTTTACGGTTATTTTGATATTGTTGATATTTGTGTTTTTCTCACACTCACTTCACAACGAATCAAATTTTGGCACCGCTGCCGGGGAGGTGTGTTGCGACAATATCGTGATTTTTGCGATTAGTGACTTGAAGAACCTTCCTCGTGAAGTTATTGTTTTTATAAAAATACAAAAATACAAAAATATTTTTCTTTTCTTTGTATATATATGTAAAAGATTAAAAATACAAAAAGATTTTTGCTTGTTGTTTTAAATAAATAGAAGACACAATCAATATAACATTCTTAACAGAGGTGTTATCATTATAAGTTCCCGAACAAAAGATTTAAAACTTGCCTTTGTGTCGCTCGTGTTTTGGTTTGCTTCTATCGGTTTAACAAACTGTGTGAGGGGTATAAGGACGGCCAGACATTAAATTGCGGCTGTAAAGAGACGGGTTTTTAATAAGCTTCGCGCTGACCTACAAAGTCTCTCGCTCCTTTGTGCTTTTACTTATAGAAGTGATCATTTCACTTGGGATTATTGGTTTAAGTTCACTGTTGTTTTGCCTCGGTCTTGTTTTAATTGAAAGTGTTGTTTTTGGAAGTGCATGCGCACTCGCTCGCAAGCTCGTAGACGTAACCGTAACCAAGCAAACGTACCCGAGATACGTTCCGTCGAACAAATCACAATGACACATAACCAAGGGAACGGACCTCGAGTCCTACGCTGATCCACAAGATCCACTCCCGATCTCCGAGCGATGGAGGAGCTTTGTCAACCCACGATGGATGGCGGGCGGTCCAATTGCCCCGGTCAACATTGAGGCCACGGATTTTGGACTTAAGCATCACATGATTCAACAAGTCCAAAGTTTTTGCCAATTTCACGGATCACCGGGTGACGATGCCAACAAGCATCTCGACAAATTTCTCACCGTCACCCAAAGTATGAAGCAAAATGGGGTCACCGATGACGCCCTTCGCTTATACCTCTTTCCATATTCCTTGACGCTTCATGCCACTGCATGGTTTGATCGTCTTCCCAAAAATTCAATCCATAGTTTCGACGAAATGATCTCCAAATTCTTGGCGAAATATTTTCCACCGTCGATGGTGACGAAACTACGGAATGAAATCGGTAATTTTCGGCAGCATCCCGATGAGTCCTTATTTGAGGCATGGGAACGCTATAAGCTTTCGATTGATCGATGTCCGAACCACAATATGTTGCTTGTCACCCAAATAGATACATTCTATAACGGGTTAACATTGAGACATCGTGACACGATTATATCTTCAGCTGCCGGTGGTACCTGTATGAAAAGGCGACCCGAAGAGTGCTACGATCTCATTGAAAACATGACTGCCCACCACAATTATTGGGATTCCTCAGCCGAGAGGAGTGAGTCAAGGAGATCTACCACCCTTCCATCTTCGGAATACATGACTCTAACCAAAAAGATTGAAGAAATATCCACTGCCGTGCTTAAAATGAGTCAAAATAATAACAATCAACAAGTGAATGTCGTAAACAAGAGTTGTGAAACTTGTGGTGGTCCACACCCTTATTTTGAGTGTCCAGCCTCCGGTGGCTTCACTCAAGAGAGCGTTTATGCCGCTTCTGGTTCCTACAATACGGGAGGTAATTCCTACCAACCGCAAGGAGACCGAAACCTTCTCAGCTATCGTTCTAACAATTTCCTTGGACCACCAGGGTTTAATCAAAATCAGAACAATCAAAATGTGCAAAATAGAAATAATCAGTTCAATCAAAATCAGAGCAGAATCGAATTTTCAAAATCAACATCAAGGTTTTCAAAATCAAGGAAATTTCAATCAAAACCGATTCCAAGCTCCTCAACAAAACATGCATGCCCAACCCTCCTCAGCTTCCATTGACATTGCATATTACATCAAAAGCAATGAAGCTAAAATGGCATCCATGCAAAATCAAATTACCACTTTGAAGAATGATTTCACTTCCGAGCTTAGAGCTACTAGCAACAAAATTGATCAATCTCAAAGCAAGATTGAAAGCATGTTTGCTAGTCTCATGAGTCAAAAGAATCAAGCTTCAACTTCGGGTGCTCTTCCGAGTAATACCATTCCCAACCCAAAGGTGAATTGAATGCTATTGCTACCCGAGTGGTAAATCTTATGATGGACCTTCGACTCCAATGCCTCCTCCACCAGGAGCAATGAGTCAAGTAACCGAGGTATCAAAGGACAAGGTGCATAACTCAAGCCCACGAAGTACCGCACAAGTCCAACCTCCGGTGGTCTTACCTCCAATTCCGGAACCCGTTGTTCCGATGACCACTCCTAAGCCTTCACTTCCTTATCCTTCAAGGCTTAATGATCAGAAGCTCCGTGATAAAACTAGTCAACAAATGGAGAAGCTTGTCCAAATCTTTCAAGATTTGCACCGAATTAGTTTCGCGGACGCTCTTCTTCTAATGCCAAAGTTCGGTCAAACAATCAAAAATTTGTTGAATAACAAAGAAAAGATTTCCGAAATGGCTAAAACCTCTTTGAACGAAAATTGTTCGGCTTTTATCCTTAAAAACTTCCCGAAAAATTAGGAGACCCCGGAAAATTTCTCATCCCATGTGATTTTCAAGGCATAGTTCAATGCTCCGCCTTGGCCGATCTTGGCGCTAGCATTAACTTGATGCCACACTCCATGTGGAAAAAGCTTTCATTACCTCCGCTTACACCTACATGTATGATCCTCGAGCTTGCGGACCGTACAAGTTCTCGTCCGCTAGGTATAGCCGAGGATGTATTTGTTAAAGTAGGCAAGTTTCATTTCCCCGCCGACTTTGTTGTTGTTGAATTTGATGCCGATCCCCGAGTACCCCTCATCCTTGGGAGGTGCTTCTTAAAAACGGGTCGTGCATTGATCGATGTTGATGAAGGGGAAATCACTTTGAGGGTGAACAAGGAAGCTGTTACCTTCAATCTCAATCAAGTTACGAAATACTCCCCCAATTATGAAGACAATTCCGTCAACAAAATTGATGTCCTTGACATGGTGTCGGAGGAGTATTCTCAAGAACTTCTTGGATTCTCGAGTGGCAATCCCACTTCAGTTGATCCCATCGTTGCTCTCTCTTCACCTCCCCTCACTCCGTTTGAGGGAAGTGACTTTATTTTGGAAGAGATTGAAGCATACTTGGCTAGTGATTCTGTTCCATGGGAAATAGATCACGCTCCCATCGACATTGAGGGAGATATACTTCTCATCGAGAAGTTGCTCAATGAAGATCCTTCATCACTCCCTCCTCGAGAACTTCATAAAGAGGAAATCAAAACGATTGAAAAATCTAATGATCCTCCCGAGGTCGAACTTAAGGACTTACCACCTCATCTCGAGTATGCATATTTGGAGGGTGACAATAAATCACCCGTCATCATTGCTAAGGACTTGAGTGAGGATGAAAAAGCCGCTCTCATAAAGGTTTTGAAGTCACACAAGCGAGCCATCGCTTGGAACCTTTCCGACATCAAAGGTATTGACCCGAGATTTTGTACGCACAAAATTCTCATGGAAGATGACTTCAAACCGGCGGTTCAACACCAAAGAAGGGTGAATCCTAAAATTCATGAGGTTATCAAAGCGGAAGTCATAAAACTTCTCGATGCCGGATTGATTTACCCTATCTCGGATAGTCCTTGGGTTAGCCCCGTTCATTGTGTGCCCAAAAAGGTGGCATTACCGTTGTTGAAAATGATGAAAACGAGTTGATTCCCACTCGATTGGTTACGGGATGGCGTGTTTGCATTGACTATCGAAAGTTAAATGAAGCCACCCGTAAAGACCACTTTCCATTACCTTTCATGGATCAAATGCTTGAGAGATTAGCGGAAACGAATACTATTGTTTTCTCGATGGTTTCTCGGGTTACTTCCAAATTCCCATTGACCCACAAGATCAAGAAAAGACCACATTCACGTGTCCTTATGGAACATTTGCTTACCGACGCATGCCTTTTGGCTTGTGTAATGCTCCCGGTACATTCCAAAGGTGCATGATGGCCATTTTCCATGATATGATCGAAAAGACTATGGAAGTCTTTATGGATGATTTTTCGGTCTTTGGGGATTCTTTCAAAACATGTCTATCCCATTTGGACAAGATGCTTGAACGTTGTGAAAACACTAATCTTAGTCTAAATTGGGAGAAATGTCACTTTATGGTCAAAGAGGGCATTGTCCTTGGCCATAAAATTTCTAAGAGCGGGATTGAGGTTGACAAAGCTAAAGTCGATGTCATTTCGAAATTACCTCCTCCCACAACCGTCAAAGGAGTTAGAAGTTTCCTTGGTCATGCCGGTTTCTATCGTCGTTTCATTCAAGATTTTTCGAAGATATCCCGGCCTATGACCCGACTTCTTGAGAAAGACACTCCTTTCATCTTCTCTAGTGAGTGCATTGAAGCTTTTCAAACTCTTAAGAAAAAGCTCACTGAAGCACCGATTCTAGTTGCCCCCGATTGGGAATTACCATTTGAGCTTATGTGCGACGCAAGCGATTTCGCCATAGGTGCCGTTTTGGGGCAACGAAAGTCAAAACATTTCCAACCTATACATTATGCTAGCAAAACTTTGACCGAAGCTCAAGCACATTACACTACAACGGAGAAAGAATTACTAGCCGTGGTGTATGCTTTCGAGAATTTTCGGCCATACTTGATCTTGTCCAAAAGCATAGTGTATACGGATCACTCGGCTCTCAAATATCTCTTTGCTAAGCAAGAGGCAAAGCCGAGATTGCTCCGATGGGTTCTCCTCCTACAAGAATTTGATATCATCATCCGTGATAAAAAAGGGGCGGAGAACCTAGCGGCTGATCATCTCTCTCGTCTTGAAAATCCACATCAAGGTGTGCTCGAGAAAAGGAAATAAATGAAACGGTTCCTCTCGAGACTCTTAATGTGGTATCTCATCATGAAAATTCAAGTACCCCTTGGTTTGCCGACTTTGCAAACTATCATGCGGGTAACTTTGTTGTGAAAGGGATGTCGTCCCAACAAAAGAACAAATTTTTCAAAGATGTTAAGCATTATTTACGGGACGACCCTACTTGTTTAAGGTTTGTGCGGATCAAGTCATCCGACGGTGTGTCCACGGGCAAGAAGCCGATGAAATTCTCAAGGCTTGTCATCATGGACCCACGGGGGGACATCATGGCCCGAACTACACAGCTAAAAAGGTGTTTGACTCCGGTTTCTATTGGCCCACGATTTATAAAGATGCCCATGACCTCGTCAAATCTTGCGACTCTTGCCAACGTCATAGCAACATCTCTAAAAGAGATGAAATGCCTCAAAATGCTATTCAAGTGTGCGAGATCTTTGACGTATGGGGCATCGACTTTATGGGTCCGTTCCCGTCTTCGCGAGGGAATAAATATATACTCGTGGCAGTCGATTACTTGTCTAAATGGGTGGAAGCGAAAGCTCCCATACTAACGAAGCGCCCGAGTAGTTGTGAAGTTTCTAAAGTCTCTCTTTACCTTTTCGAACTCCCGTGCCATCATTAGTGATCGCGGTACGCACTTTTGCAACGACCAATTTGCAAAAGTCATGCTTAAGTATGGTGTCACTCACCGTCTTTCTACTGCGTATCACCCACAAACTAGTGGGCAAGTGGAAGTTTCGAATCGTGGTTTGAAAAGAATCTTGGAGAGGACCGTAGGTGAAACCGTGCCTCTTGGTCGGACAAACTTGAAGATGCACTTTGGGCCTTCCGTACCGCTTTCAAAACACCCATCGGGTGTACTCCTTACAAGCTTGTGTATGGAAAGGCGTGTCATCTCCCGATCGAGCTCGAGCACAAAGCCTATTGGGCCTTGAAGCATGCCAATTTGACCTTAAGTCCAGCGGGTGATCACCGGAAAGTTCAACTCAATGAATTAAATGAACTTCGTGATCAAGCCTACGAGAACTCGTTGATTTACAAGGAAAAGACAAAGAAGATCCATGACTCGAAGATTAAGAACAGCGTTTTCAGCGTCGGTGACCCAGTCCTTCTTTTCAACTCTAGATTGAAAATCTTCTCGGGGAAACTTAAGACCCGTTGGACCGGTCCATTCACCATTGCCAAAGTTTTTCCATATGGCACCGTCGAGTTATCTCAAACTGACGGACCAAACTTCAAGGTGAATGGACATAGATTGAAGCATTATTTTGGAGGGGACATACCATCCTTGGTTGTCCCGGATCTACAAACTTTCCCCATGGACCAATGAATGCGGGGATCGAGTCAAGCTAGCGACTCGGTTAACAAAAACAGTAGCACGCTATATGGGTTTCACCCATATTTCTGACTCTTTCTACTTTCTACACCCTAGTGTGGGGAGTTGCCCCCCTGTTGTATATAAAGTTTTCTGAAAAAAAAAAAAAATAAAAAAAAAAATAAAAAAAAAAATATATATATAAATATATATATAAAAAAAATTTCTAATAATGGCCGTAGTATTTCCCTTTACGTTCTTAGTTTCGGCATAACCGCCGGTACTTTGAATATTGAGGGCAATATTCATTTCTAGTGTGGGGGGGGAATTCTCGCGAATTTTATCATATGTTTTACCACCCAATTCCCCCGTTTTTGGCCAAAAATTTTTTTTTGGAATAAGTGTTTTGCACTTATTTTGGTTATCATCCGCCATGTCCAGTAAGACTAAAGGATTGGCTAATCCAGGAGCAAACGGCTCTTGGTAAAGATTTATCAAATCCGTTGACGGCTTGCAATTTGCCCAAAATTGTATGGTGTTCAGCTCACCATATCTTTAATTAGTAAAGAGTTGGCTAGCCCGCAAGGTTATGGCTTGTGGTAAAGGCAGTGGAAAAACCATAATTGGTAATCGACTCACCAAAGATAATATTGATAATTTATCTAAGAGTTGGCTAGTCCAGAATGGTCACGGCTTCGGTAAAGACAAATCAAAAACCGTTGAAAGCTGGTGGTTTGCTCAAAATCACATGGTTATCAGTGTACCATAGTTCTCACTTGAACTAAAACATTTGGCTACTCCAGAAGTAATGGCTTTTGGTAAAGAGACTCAAATCCATTATGTTTTCTCAAAAGATTGCTAGGGACTAGCAATGCTTTAGTGTGGGGGATTTGATGAGTGCGTATTCACTCATCATTTTAGGTCAAATCTGAGCTGCAAAACATCTAAAAACACTCCGAAATGCATCAAAATACTAAAAATATCTCAAAATCGTGTTTTATATGTTTCAGATGCAAAACAAATGAAAAACGAACAAAGTTTGCATAATTGGCAGTTTCAGTCCCCCGTCTTTCAAAAATTGACAGAAATAGTCCCTGAGCACGTAATTTAAAAAGAAAAGTCACCAAAGGTCCTTTTGAAATCATAAGTTGTCATAATTAATCCTTTGGTGAAAAATTTCAAAAGTTTGAGAAATTTCAATTTTGATCCCTGGATTTTTTAAAATTGTCAAATTTAATCCTTGGAATTTCAGTTTTGGCAAAAATGACCCTTGGTCTATTTGAGATTCACAAGTATGGACCTTGGATTACATTTTCAGAATTTACATGAGTGATCCCTGGAATTTCGGATGTTACACATTTGGTCCCTATATGTTAAATGGGTTTCACTAATTATCCTAAGTCCAAGTAATACTACCAAGGCCCAATACCCAAACAACCCAACCCTTTAACCCATTATCCTGACCCGGTATAACTCAACCTACCCGGTCAGTGATAACACAAAACCCACCCAATCCTCTTTCTTCTTCCACTTTCCTTGACAAGATAGCCAAACCCAGAACCCTAGAATCTCCTTTCCCGTTACCCCAAGCCTCTCCTTTTCCTCTCCCCCAAACACTCAACCCCCCAAACTCTCTATTATCCACCTACACCTTTACCCAAACCCACCTTAGTCTCTTTTATCCGGATTCACCCAACTCCCAACCCCACTATCTTATTCCACCCCCCCTCCAAGTCATCAATCCCAGCTTCAAAAGACCCATCAACGGTTTAGATTGCTTCAAATGGGCACCTACCAATTGGATGGTTTGGATTGAGTTAAAGAAGCACAAAGTGGATCATTGGCTGTTTGCACTCAGTGAAGAAACACAAGATGGAGAGATGAAGACATTGAAGACCTTAGATGAGTAGTATAAATAGGATTGTAAGCCAATGTATAATGGCACCCCTAGTTTTCAGTTAAAAAATTTTAGCTTTTCTATGTTTTGTAATGCATCTTTTTAGTTAATGAAAAGTTCTTTGAATCTTATCTTGTTAAATCTCTAGTTGTTGTTTGTTTTATTTAAAGTTATTTGTGATTGTATCTCAGTCTCAGAAAAGAAAACAAAAAAAAAATAGGGGTCAAAAGCTTTGAAAAAGTGGTGTTTGATTTCAGCTTATTAAGTGTTCAAAAAGTGTAAAATGTGTTGTTACCAGATCTTTGAATGCCCAACTTGTTTCAGTTTCAGTTTCATGTGCTGGTATAATCTCTAGCACAATCAAAAGTTAGTTCAAAATCAAGTTTAAAAAAGAACCTCTGCAACATAATTTTTTTTTTTTCTGCATCAGCATTAGCAAACCAAGTGGTAGCTGATCTCAGCTTAATTTTAAGCTGTAAACAGTTTGTTCTTGGATTCTAATTGCTCATTTTGACATCTATACTAGCCTAACATTGTTTTGCAGCTGATACCTTTCTTGGAAGCTCATTAATAAGCTCAGAAATAAGCTCTAAACAGACCCCCTTGGCTGTTGCAGCCTGCTGCACACAGGTCACCACTTTTGCTTATTAGTGCTTATCAAGTACTTAACTAGATTTGTTGTAGTGTATTTAAGTTGCTAGGATAGGTTAGTTCATATTATAGCCTATTAGTCTTCCCTTAGTGCTTATCTCTTTATTACAGTTCTAAGATTTCCCATGTTCCCCTCCTAGATACCAACTGCTTTTCCCTTAGCTTCATTAGTTGTGTGCTATTAATTTTAGTCTATTCTAGATTAGGTGCCTTTGCTTAGCTTATTGCCCCTTCCAATGTTGCTTATTTGTGTTTAAACAGTTAAAGAGTGTTTGGGTGTTTGCTTATAGGAGTGTTTGTTTGTTACTTTTAAAAGGGGTGTTTGATTTGCTTTTGTCATTCTGTTGGAGATAAGCAGTCTTGGAACTGCTTATTTCAAAAGTTTGTTACAAAAGTTTCATTGTTTAATCTCATTATCAAAATTCAAAAGAGTGTGTTCGGAATCTGTCAAAAAGATAAAAACGAAAGAGTTGTTTTGTTTTAAGCTACTGTTGGAATAAGCCAATTCAAACAGCTTTTTGACAAGTTTTTAGAAGATAAGTTTTTGCAAAAGTTGCTTATTTGGTTTGTAGTTTGAATGTTCAAAGAAAAAGTTAAAAAAATTGTTTGTAAAAAGGGTACCAAAGGGGATTGAACCCGGTCTCCTGTCACCAAACCAACGCCTCAACACAACACCACACAACCATTTGCCCTTGGGACTTGTCTCGTTCAAGTATTGCAAAGTTTAATATATCACCTTCGTTTGACAGTTTTCACTTTAAGCTCTTTTGAGCTTATTTCGAGCTTATTTTGAATAGTAACCTCTAGCTTTCTTATTTTTCCCATAATCAGCATAACTTAAAGTATTTTTAGTGAAATTTTCAGATTTTTCTTAATTAGTTTAGTATTTTTAATAATTTAATTAGTGTTTAATGGTTTTTAATTCATAGAAATTAATTTAAAAGTCAAAAAAATATTCCGCTTTTTCCTAAAATCATTGTTAGTCGAATAGATCGTAGGGAAATTGGTTTCACACCCGTAGCCCTTAAATTGCAAAACTTTTACGTTCATGGCTCGGGTTGTTTTACCGTTTTTACGTTTTTGCGTTTTAGCACCCTAGGACTTAGTGTAGCTTCGTTTTATCATTCCTTAGGCTTAGTAGTAGTTAGTTTGTAGTTTATTAGGGTTCCCTTGCCTTAATTACTTTCCCGTTAATTAATTTGTAGAAAACGTAATCAAATCCAAATCATTAAAAAACCAATTCAAGTTCAAATCACGAAACTCAACGAATCCTTCCATTCACACCTCGTTGGGACACGACCCGGGAAATCACTTTCCGGTATCACTTTTATCACACCCGTGAGGTTTGGCACGTTGACCTTTTTCCTAAAAGGTTTATTTGTCGAATTTTACGGTTATTTTGATATTGTTGATATTTGTGTTTTTCTCACACTCACTTCACAACGAATCATACTGACATGTAGATCTTTGTATTTCATGTCTAAGTTGTTTTCAAGTGTCGAAGATTTGAATTGAGTTTGGTTAATACCCACACGAAAAAAAAAGGTGTAAATGTACATATATGGGCTAATCGTTATCATATGGTTATAAAAAGAAAAGGGTATAACGAAAAGAAGAAAAACTTTGGAGGAAAAAAATATTAAAACAACTAGTGTGGACAAAAGACAATATTGCTAAAAACAACTAAACCCAAAAGAGTAAAAAAAACCCTTTATTACCGACTCGATTATAAATTATGATTTCGAAGTAATACTAGAAAAGAGGCACTTTATTTTGCTTACCTATAAATTCATGTTTACCAAGGGACAAATCCCCACCATCCATCTAGTTTGATCTAATGGTGGAGATTAACCTAAGATTTAAAAGGCAAACCTAAGTCCATGTTCTTTTTTTTTTCTTGTATTTTTGTCTTTCTTTTTTTATTCACATATTTTTTTTGTCTTTTTTTTAATTAACGTTTTTTTTATTTAATTCACTTTTTTTTTTTTTTTAATTCGTTTTTTTTTTAAATTCGCGTTTTTTTTTATTAATTCACGTTTTTTTTCATTCGCGTTTTTTTTCTTATTATTTTTTTTATTTCATACGTTTTTCCGTCAATTTTCATACGTTTTTATTCCGTTTCATACCGTTTTCATACATTTCATATGTTTTCCGTTTTCATATTTTTCATCGTTTTCAAACGTTTTCATACGTTTTCGTCCGTTTTCATCGGTTTTCTTTTCGTTTTCGTCAATTTTTTCATACGTTTTCATCCATTTCAAGCGTGGTTTTACTCATACGTTTCGCTCTTTCATCAGTTTTAGTCCGTTTTCATATATCGTTTTCGATTTCATTTTCTTACGTTTTGCCGTTTTTCTTACGTTTTCATAGACATTCTGACTATCACAAGTGATTTTCAGAATATCAGTGATATTCAGAATATCAATTTTTGATATTCTGAATATCACTTTGTGATATTTAGAATATCACTTTGTGATATTATGAGTATCACTTGTGATTTTCTGGATATCACTTTGTGGTATTCTGATAATCACTTGTGATTTTCATGTCACAAAACATTAGTTGAAAATCACTTGTAATATTCAGAAAATCACAGAATATCACTTGTTGATCATCTGGATATTACAGAATATCACTTGTGATATTCAGAATATTATTTGTGATACTCAGAATATCACTTGTGATATCACAGAATGCCACTTGTGATATTCAGAGACATATGAAAACGGCCAAAAACATTTAAAAACCGACGAAAACGTATGAAAACGGACGAATATGTATGAACTCTAAACCAAAATTTGACCATTTTATCTTTATACAAGGTAAATATAAAATTATATATTTTTATAAGTTTCAAAATAAGCAAATTAAGCTTGTGAAACATAAACCGAAATCAAATAAGCTCATAAGCAAATAAAATAAGATTTAACAATTACCCCAAAACTATGTAGTTGCTATTCAAATTATATATTTGTGATATTCTGAATATCACTTGTGATTTTCTGGATATCACTTTGTGATATTCTGAATGTCAATTGTGATTTTGATGTTATAAAACATTAGTTGAAAATCAATTGTGATATTTAGAATATCACAAGTTATATTCTGAATATCACAGAATATCACTTATGATCATATGAATATCACAGAATATCACATAATATCACAGAATATCACTTGTGATATTCATAAACGTATGAAAACGTCTGAAAACATTTAAAAACGGATGAAAACGAACGAAAACGTAAGAAAATTGACGAATATGTATGAAAACAGATGAAAACGTATGAAAGCGTAAAACGCGTATGAAAACGGACTGATGGCCAACGTATGAAAACGGATGAAAATGGACGAAAACGTATGAATAATGAACAAAAACGTAAGAAAAAGGGCGAAAACGTATGAAACGGACGAAAACGTAAGAAAATGAATATGTAGGAAAATGGACGAAAACGTATGAAAGCGTAAAAACAAGTATGAAAACGGACGAAAACGTATGAAAGCGAAAAAAACGCGAATTAAAAAAAACGTGAATTAAAAAAAAAAAAAAAAAAAAAAAAAAAAAAAACGTGAATTTAAAAAGCGAGAATTAAAAGAAAAAAAAAAAAAAAAAAAATGAATAAAAAAGAAAGACAAAAAAACAAGAAAAAAAACATGGACTTAAGTTTATCTATTAAATCTTAGTTTAATCTCCATCATTAGATTAATCTAGATGGATGGTGGAGATTTGTCAAGAAGTAGCATCAAAATAAAAGTAAGCAAATGAAATTTCCTCTACTAGAAAATATAATAAAGTTTTTTAGTACTCAATAGCTATTTTGGTTGTTGCAACCAGCTATTGTTTCCAAATTAGTTACTTTTGCTTCTATATATTTGCTCCCACGTCTTCTCGCATTTGCCGTAAAGTACCACTTTCGAAGAACACAACCGAAAATTAAAAAGAAATAATTAAGTTCACAAGAACAATAACAATGACAATGACAGGATTAAAGCTCTTAATCTACCACTAAGTTGTTAAATATTAACGCCGTAATTTTAATACTAAATAGGTCTCTAAATACAAATAATCATACGATGTATTAAACTATTAACAACATATAACATAGATCTTATTTCAATGAATATTGGGTTTAGCAAACTAATATATTTGAAAGCATATATAATAACAACTGAGTATATAAATTTTTATTTATTTATAAAATAAAAAGATTACAACACTTTAATAATAAAAATAAAAAACTAGTGTAGTCAACTAAGCCAACATGTGGCGACACGTTGGGCAGGAAGAGTGGGAGTCAAACCATGTGTCAACACACGTGACATGAAACACGTGGTTGCATGGTAAAACCCGGATCTCCTCTCCCTCCTCAAAGATATTTATACATATTACACACTCACCCTCATCCTCACCCACAGAGAAGGTCTTTTTTGGCAGTTTCTTCAGTTTACTCTTCTTGAGGCCCCTTGGTGCTGGTGTTGGTGTTGGTGCATGCTGGATCCATCTGAAGTAAGCTACGGCTAACCCAAATATTAGGGCGAACAAAACAACTACAACGATGACTAATATTGTTCCGTCGGCATTGCTGGTTTGATATTATGCAGGTGGTGGTGGAGGTTGAGTGGTGGTAAGAGACATTCTTGATTTTGGTGGTGGTGAGGTACGACGGAAAACTTGATTATTAGTCGGAGAGTGATGGTGGTGATCGAGGTAGTATGTGATTTGGAGATCGATGGAACAATCTTGCATTGTTATATATAGTTATATTCCATTGTACTGCACGTAAGACATGAATGCTTCTAAATCTTGATATAAACTTACAATGTTGCACCTAAGTAGCTAGATCACGAAAGCTTCTTATTTAGTATAATTTGGTTTTGGTAAATGTGTTACAGGGGAAGCTGAATTGTTGTGTATTGAAAGAGGCGTGTCGAAAAATGTTTTAATCATCCCTAGCTTGATTGGAATTAAGGTGGCTAATTAATGTGTTTGTGTTTTGTTTTAAGCTTGAATTTGTTAAGATTTAGTAAACTTAGATGGCGTTTGGGACTCATGTCTATTTATCTCCTTATTTTACTCCAAGATAATCACTTATAAGGTTGGGAGATAGGTAATCTAATCTAAATTAAGCAATTCTGATTAATCTAGAGTCAAAGGTCCAACAATAATCTAATTTTAATATTTTGTTGTATTCTAATAAGATTACAAACAAAAAGATCGGATTATTGTTGGACCTTTGATTCTAGAATCAGAATTGTTTGTAATCTTATTAGAATACAACAAAATATTCGACTTACATTTTACGATTTCTTGATTTAGGTTTTGGATGTTCAGAAAATATCGGATATCCTAAAAATTGATCAAAATTTAATAAAATATTGAGTTTTATGAAATGTCAGTTTTGGAACTCATATAAAACTTTTCTAAAAATTATGGATATTTGGATATTCGGATATATAAAACTGTTATCCGAAATTTTGGATATCCGAATTTAAAAAACTTAGCTAAATTAATAGGTCTAACATAAAACCATCAACTTAAATTTCGAAGATCCGAAAACCGAAAAAACCAAAAATCGAACCGCAAAAAACCAAAAACCAAACCAAACTTTGGTGCGGGGTTCGGTTTTCAAAAACTTAAAACTGAATTTTCGGTTCGGGTTTTGGTTTTAGCCAAACCCCCCCCCCCAACCGCCCCATGCTCACCCCTAGTTAAACTATCAATATAGGTTAATACACCTGTTACTAATGCTTAGCCTCTTTTAACAACATAAAATATTTACAACACACCATCTCTTGAATTGCATAATTTAACAGCCGGTCCCTAAGATGAAATATGCAATCCTAAACACTCTATCAGAATAAAACAGATGAAAACGTGCAAAAACACACGAAAATGTGCAAAAACGAAGGGAAAAAAACGGGATGAAAACGTGCTAAAACGTGCAAAACGGACGGAAACGTGTAAAAACGGACAAAAATGTGTAAAAACAGACGAAAACGTATGCAAACGTATAAAAACGGACGAAAATGGACCAAACATGAGATGCGTAAACAAACTCATGGACCAAACATGTAATTTACTAACGAAATGGTTAACGGAAGTTAGAAAAAAACCTAAATCGGAAAAAAAAGCCAGGTACATTAAATTGAGAAGAAAAGAAAAGTAGTACCTTTAATTGAAATTGGACTTAAAATAGGTATCTTTTTATGCAATTTGCCCATGAAAGTAATAATGTAATTAAATGTGAAACCTACAGTAAAAAAAGGTGTTTCAATGTAGCATAATGGAAAAGTAGTTGTATAACTAGGATGAAAAATGAAAATGACAATGTTAAGAATGAATATGATGGGACCGATGACGAAGGTATAAAAGGAGTTCAATCAATTGGCTGCTAAATTTCTGATGGATCTCACGTGGAAATCACGTTCATATTAAGAGACTTTGTCACCTCGTCTTATTCCCTAGCTTGTCAAACATTTTATTTGCATTAATAAATAAAAGAATTTAGAGTAAACTACAAAAATCGTCTATGTGGTTTGCCAAGATTGCAAAAAACGTCCCTGTGGTTGGCTAATTGCAGGCGGCCTCCCTGTGGAGGAAAGTTTTGATCATTTTGGTCCATGGTTTTAACCGGCGTTAAGTAGATTTCGTTAAGAGTTACACGTTAGCCCCTTTTGACCAACGACCGTTGAAGCGTTAATCCTTTAAACCAGCAGGAGAGTAAGGTGCATACGGCGCATATCCATACCCATAAACACCCTACAATTAAGACAAACCCAACACTCATTAGAAACCAAATTAACAACTCATAGCATAATATATCCTATAAATTAGCGACGAAACATAATGGAAAAATAGAAGAAATTCTTACATGAGCCAAATCGTCAAAACTCATGTACCGATTGTACTTATCCCAATCAGTGGTAGTTCCTTCATAGCCTAATGCATAGACACCAACAAAAAATAAGCACACCTACTACACATACACAAAAATATTTACAAAACAACAATCAAAATAATATATAAACAAGCAATCATACCATAGAAATAAGGGTAGCCATTTGGATAATAAGCCAAACTCAGATCAACGTAATCTGAAACCGACGGAGCACCATTCTTATTACCAGATTGCACCTGACCATTCAGGTTGTTGACAAACGCCTGCAAAATTAACCATATACATAACACAGTCAATAAAGTAACAAATATTCCACCTTCTTAATTGGTGGGTTCAGGCACTTCCAAAGTCTTGGCTTGTGAATCTATTGATAAATTCTTCAACACATCAGCAGCTTCCAAAGTCTCTCACTTTATAAATCGTGAACCTTTCTTTGAGCATATTCACACTTATAAGTGTGTACACAATATTCGCATTCAAATGTGTGATAAGCATCAAGCGTCACCAAAAATTCACCACTTTTGAACGTGAAAACCAAAGCTCACACTTATAAGTGTGAAGTGTCTTACTTATTGTGTCTTCACACTTTAAAGTGTGAAAAAACATTAAAAACTTTACACTTATAAATGTGAAAGAAATATAGTTTTACTCTAAAGATATATTTAGCTGAAATAACCTCACACATCTAAAGCATGAAGTTTTTTTTTTGTTTATAAGAAAGAAAAACAAACAAACAAAATAAACAAAAATTGAAAAAAGATAAAGACACTATGTCAAGAGGTTTTTGCACTAAAAGACCACTATACTTTATCAAAATATTCTTGTTAGTCACTATACAATTTTCTTATCTATGGATATCACTGTACTTTTTACAATGTTTAATTGAGTCATCTTTCTCTAATTCACTAGTTACTACTTGATGATGTGGTAAATTAGCGATGTTGTGGCATCTCATGTGGTGTTACTCGTATATGTGGCAGATTACTCAACATACAATAATAGTATTTACTGATTAATTTAAATCGAAAATTACCAAATAGGACCCTGATGGACAACTTGTCCCGCAGAGGTCCTACTTTTTACTAATATCCAAATAGGCACTATATTTCGCTGCTAATGGGCAGAGAATTCACTTCAGGACACGTGTCAGCACCCTATAAATTGTAACAGAAAAAAAAAACAAAAACTAAGGGGGCGTTTGGTTCACAGAATGTTTTTGAAGGAATTGTAATCTTTGAAAGAAATTGTAATTTGATGTAATTGTAATTCAAAGAATTGAAATGTGTTGTAATTGTAATGTGTTGTAATTGTAATTGATGAAATCTGTCAATGTGTTTGATTGACTCGCAACGTAATGTAATTCAATTTTTTTTATAAAACTTAAAAAGTTAATATAATAACAATAATATTTATAATAATAATAATAATAATAATAATAATAATAATAATAATAATAATAATAATATAATAATAAAATAATAGTAATCAAATAATAATAATAATAATAATAATAATAATAATAATAATAATAATAATAATAAAATAATAAATATTAAAAATAAATAATAATAATAATAAACTAGTAATAAAAAAGAATATTAATAATAAAAATATAATAATAATAATAATAATAATAATAATAATAATAAAATAATAAAAATATAATATCAATAATAATAATAATAAAATAATAATATAATAATGATAATTATTATTATAATAATAAAATAATAATAATAATATTTAATTATAATATATTAAATAGTAATAGTAATAAAAAAATTGATAAATAATAATTAATAATAATAATATTAAAAATAAATAATAAAATAATAATAATAAATAATAATAATAATAATACATTATTATTCTTATTATTATTATTTATTTACTATTTATTATTATTATTATATTAATTATTATTGTTATTATTATTATTAAATAATAATAAATAATAAAAATAATATTAATAATAATATTATTAATATTATTATTATTATTATCATTATTATTATTTATTATTATTTATTATTATTAAATAATAATAATAATGTATTATTATTATTTATTATTATTTTATTATTTATTTTTAATATTATTATTATTAATTATTAATTATTATTATTTATTATTATTATTATTATTATATTTATCATTATTTTTATTATTAATATTATTATTATTTTTTTATTATATTATTATTATTATTTTTTATTATTAATATTATATTTTTATTATTTTATTATTATCATTATTATTATTATTTATTATTATTTTTATTATTATTATTATTTTATTTTATTATTATTATTATTATTATTATTATTATTGTTATTATTTTTATTATAATTATTTTAATATTATTAATTATTATTATTAATTTATTATTTTATTATTATTATTATTATTTTATTATTATATTATTATTATTATTATTATTATTATTATTATTATTTATTAGTTTTATTATTATTATTAAAGTAAACAAATTCTGAATTACGACGTAATTGAAAACTTTCCATCCAAATTTCTATGTAATCTAGATTCCCTCACTTGATGTAATTGTAATGACTGAATTACAATTACGATGAAACCAAACAGTCACTGTAATGTAATCTGAATTACAATTCCTTTCACCATGCCAACCAAACATGATTGGAATGTAATTCAGATTACAATTACAACGAATTACAGCGAACCAAACGCCCCTAAGGTATTTCGCTTCTATAAGGCAGCGATATCTTCATTCCTAGAACAGAGTCTAATAAAAGATCTATCTTTTAAAGGGACCCACATACCTAATACTTTTGGTTCAGTTTGGTACACAAAAGTTGTTTTTTTTTGCATGTGATGAGGTTAATATTGCATGATACAATTTCAAGGGTCCTATTCATTTGCTGGTCAAGCAGTTCACCAACTGGACCCACTGTGTAAAAAACAGATTGTGGCCTCTTCTTGGTCAAAAGTCTACTAAGAAAATGAAATGTTTGGGTGTGGTGTGTTAATTTAGGAGTTTAGGATTACGATTTTTTCGGTTCATTGGAACATGATATGTCATGTTGAGATTAAAATGTTTTGGATTTGGTCAACTTGTGTTAGACTAAATGGTCTAAATTTCAAGTTTTTGGATCGGCTTGGATCAAAACGAATCATTATTTTGGTTTTCAGTTACCGTGGTTGGATACCATGGTTCGATTGAAAAACTGAAATGAGCCTGCAAATTACATTCATACCATAATGGCCTTAACTGGTGCATCAAAAAGTTCTCAAAAGTCTTAGCAACCCAAAAAAATAAAAACAAATAAAGTTGGTTTGGTATTCATAAGATACAAGCAACTTAACAAGAGCTGCTAGAAGTTTTTCAAAATGTAAACAAGTAAAACATCTAGTAAAGAAACACAAATTGTACAAAGACAAAAACCAAAAGCAAGTTTTAGACTAGATTGTAAGGTGGGCCCCATTTTCTTATCTTCTTTGTCAAATGGCAGCGATTAACATATTAGTCTTTTGCTTTTTCAGCTCGTGGGTCCTATTTTATTTTCTTCTTTGTCAAACAGCATCGAATTGTATACAAGTCTTCTGCTTTTTCAGTTGGTGGGTCCCAAGGAGGCAGAGATCGATGCCTTATAGCAGCGAAATACCTTAATTTTTTTTTTGGTTACAATTTATAGGGTGCTGACACGTGTCTGAAGTGAATTCTCTGCCCATTAGCAGCGAAATACAGAGCCTTTTTGGATATTAGTAAAAAGTAGGACCTCTGCAGGACAAGTTGTCCATGTTGGGTCTTATTTGGTAATTTTCGCTATTTTAAGATCATAAAACAGAGCCGATATCATAAATTAAACAAAAAGGAGACAAGTTTAGGGATGAATAAACAAAACCCATATAATAAACCTTCAAAAATTCCAAATAATATCACAGTATATTTGAATATTTAGTTCATATTATAGTGAAGAAAACGATTAATATGCTAATCATGCCAGTAAAAAATATGCCAGCTATCAGTATAACATTTGGGATCCGGTACCAATCCCGTACGGAATTGGTGGTACCGATTTTTTCTCGAGCGTAAAAGTGAGTACCGGTACCGTACCGAACGGGATTCGGGTACCGGATCTGGTACCGGTACTCGGTACCGGGAAATCAGTAGTTATATGGTTCTTCCCGTTTTTTGTTAAATCAAAAAGGATTTCAAGAAAATGCAACAAAAAATTGGAAAAAACATGCATTTTCAAGTGATTTCAAACTACAACGTCTCACAAAATGCAACAACACTTAAATAAATACATCACCAAGATATTCGTAACATACAAACGTTCCAGAACTTAAAAAATAGGTTCGCGTTTAATTAGTGTGAGCGGTTATGAAGGATCTATAGTTGTCACAATAAGTTTTTCGAATGTTTGGTTTCTTTCCATATGTTTTACATGACTATTTTTTTTACATGAAAAGGGCCAAATGGGTGTTTGGATAAGTTACTTAATTAAAAAAATATGATTACTCAATTTTCGGGATTTTTTTCGGTACTTCCCGCTTTGATACCGGTACCGTATTAATGGTACCGAATTTTTTTTTGGGCTCAATTCTTGGTACCGGTACCGTAGCGTGTACTAGGAGTCGGTACCGTTTCGAAACGGTACTGGTACAATTCTGGTTCGGTACTGAGATTCGGGTCCAAATACTCATCCCTGATATAGATTATAAAATCCTATATTTAGAAAAGATAATATAGGCATGTGCAAGCATGATGTCACATGTTAAACTTTTGATGTAGGGCAAACCAATATCCCTTTTACTCATCTTAAAGATGTTTTAGTCAAATTTATTTAGAATTTTTTTAAGAGGAGAGTTATTTTACATATTAAAGTTTTCTTGTATACCAAGGGACTCATCTTCACCATCTATCTAAAAAAAATCAATGACTGAGATTAAAAGTATTTTATTATTTCACATATTTTTTATAATTTAAATATCTCTTAAACCGTTAATAGTTAAGTGAAAATATTTACACCGTCACGAAGAGCATTTAATTATCTTTCTATAGACGGGCAACTTGATATACTTTCGAAAAAAGAAAAAAAATTTGTTTTTTTCACGTTTTTTTGTCTTTTTTTACGTTACTTGAAATTTGCATGAAAAAAATCATATATTATTAAACACTAATTTGAATATCACATGTGATATTAGTGTTAAATCATATATGATATGTAATATCACATGTGATATGATATGTATATCATATGTGATTTTACACTAATATCACATGTGATATTACACTAATATCACATGTGATATTACACTAATATCACATGTGATATTACATATCATATAAGATATAACACTAATATCATATATGATTTAATACTAATATCACATGTGATATTCAAAATAGTGTTTAATCATATATGATTTTTTAATTCAAATTTCAGTAACGTAAAAAAACGAAAAAACTTAAAAAAAAACGTGAAAAATACGAAGAAAAAAAAATTGTCGAAAGTATATCAAAGTGTCTATCTATAGAAAGATAATTAAATGCTCGTCGCAATGATATTTTTTTTCCGCTTAACGATTAACGGTTTGAAAGTTATTAATATTTGAAAAAAGATGATGAAAGTGGGTTTTTTTTAATTGTTGAGATTAATCCCATCCATTAGATCAAATAAAAATGAATGGTGGAGATTGATCCCTTAGTATGTAAATAATCTTTTGTCCTCAAATGATCTTAAATCTTTTTTTAAATACACAGGGTTTCACTGATTCATTGAATATTTTGCATAGTGTACAAAAAGAAAATCTATGATCGTACGCAAAAGGGTATATCTAAGAATCTAAAATGCCATTATAGCACACATTTTTTACTAATTTTCTTGAATCGTATATAAAATGCTACTGTAATCACGTTAATTCCGAGTATTTCAAAATTTGCAAGTAAAATTGGATGATGGTATAACTCACTCCTGATTATCTGCCTAAAACTTTCGACGCTAGCTGAGGCATTATCCAGAACATAAAAAAGATGACAAAATCGCTCAGTAGATGAGTAATCCATCTGCCCTTTATTGCCTACAAACTTTATGGTTAAAACACAGTTTAAATTTAATTTCGACAATTTATACTTCATTACCTTCTGATAGCAGCAACTCTTCAAGTGTGTACCCGCAACATGTTAACTGTTCTTCAATAAGCAGCTTCTTTTTCGATGATCTGGAATTAGTAAAAATTATCAACACTTATGAATATTGAAAAAAAAAAGTCAAATGACCTCAAAATACATGCATTATCTATGATCGATCCCCAGGTGCAGAACCAAACAGTCCCTAAGAGACCTAGGTATAGTGACACAACTCAACACAAAAAATCTGCCACGTCAGTGCCACATCATTTCAACACCAAATCATTCAACACCAAAAAAACACCCCTTAGAGCAAAGGGTGTGGTGCCCTCAAGTTAAACCTTAACACATGGCACATCAGCGCCACATCAGCTTTAACATTTCACCTTAACTCAACAAAAAAACACCACTTATCTTAACTTAACCTTAACTCACTTTAACTCAAATATTTTTAAATTCACCCCTAAACTAAAACAAACACTTCATTTATTAAAAAACATATCATTAATTCTTAAACATATTACAATATGAAATTAAAAAAAAATGTTACAACGAAATACAAAAAAAACACAACGCAAAGTAAACTACAACATAAAGGAAATGACGAAAAATACAATCTAGTGACGAGGTTGCAAGTTATATTTTTTGATGATTCGGTCTTTTTCTTCATTGATCCAAGCCACAACGTTTGGATCTTTGCCTTCAGTGTCAATCATAAAAAATTTCATCTCTTCCAACCTTGTTATCGTTTCATCTTTTACTTGGGCCGCCCGATACGCCGCTTGGGAGGTTTCCCGTTTGATACGATACTCGGTTGTCATAGTCTCGGTGAATTGGCTTGAACGAGCTCTTTCCTCCGGTGCTCGCTCCCCCAGTACTTGTCGTGCTCTCGGATATGGCTTTCTTGGAAGCACGCTTTTTTCCCATGGGGCTTGGTTGTTCATTTTGACCAAACAAAGCCTCGTTTGTTTGGCTTGGGACATCGCCGGTTAAATCAACCAGATCCGGCGCGTCCCATTTCTTATGACCACGCAAAGCCTCCCAAGCCTCCTCGTTTTCAAACGGCGCGAATTTGTGCTCGTCACAATACATTGTTTCGCTCGTTTGAGGACATCCATCTCTCTTTCCCCACTTCTCTATTCCCGTTGCGCACATTTGTAATACGTGTTGAACTTTGTGCAATCACGGTTCAACGTTTTCCACTTGCTTGTTATCATATCCTTGTTGCATGGTTGATAATTGAGTTTATTTGTGACAATTCGTATTTTCAGGTCATATTTCAAAACATTACTCATGCTTCATCATTTATCATTTATTGTAAACTAGGTTTATGAGCATCAAATTCACGTAACTGTAATGGTTTAGCTGTGAATTCATATATAATCATTAAGGACATTTCATATGGACTAAGTTTAGTCTACATATCATTATCATCATTATCATCATATTAGTTCATGCATGGTTTTGCATTTTTACATTAACCGTATAATTTCATATTAAATAAACGTTATCGCGTAATTAATTATTTTGAACAATTGATCCATTACTTTCAAAAATTATCCCAATATATTTTTATACTTATATTAAGTTTATAAAAATAATATTATGATTTTACCCAGTGTTTTAAATTTATTTTGTAACTAAATTGTTATATTTATATAATTACGACGTTTTACTTAAAAACTACACGATAATTATTATTTCACTCAAATTTTGCAAGAAATGTATTTTTATAATTTTTATGATCTCAATATATTTTATTTTGACCCGTTAAAATTTATTTTTAGTTAACGCTACCCTAAATACTCAAATGTGTATACAAGTTACCACTTAACTTCATTTAACTTTACAAAACATTACATTATTCATAATAAAAAAAAAATTATATTAACAATGACTAACACCCCCTTGTCGACAAGGGGGGTGAGTCATTTGAAGTTTGCAAAATATCTTGCACTTAAATGTATTATACTCTTAAACTACTCAATATCACACATACAATAATTATTCTCAAAGTGTTTTAGACCAAACAAAGTATTTCATCCTCTCTTCCTCTCCAAAACCGGCCAACCAAGGGACCAAGAAGGAGATCACATATTTTTCTCTAATCAAGTTTTTAACACTCTAGTCTCACTCTTTATTTAGGTTTTGCAATAAAAACCAAGGGTGATTAGGAAAAACCTTTGTCCATAAACCTCATCAAGTTACTAGTAAGCATCCATATTCATGTGTTTATTTCATATTCATTGTTATGGTCATTTCATTTTACTTGAGAAAACATGCAAGTCTCATGAGGTTTATACCACTTTTCTTTGATTTTAAGAGTTATATATATTTTTGACATCCTATAATTACTCCTTGTTATAAATCACACTTGGTGATGTCTAGGAACCCATGACACCCTAAGAAGATGTATGGTAGGATTAGAATAGCTTCGGAGTTGTTTTGAATGGGTTAGAATAGGTTTGGCGCGAGAAAAACTCATTTCGACAAGTTTGCAAAAGGGTCTGTCCTTATTTTTAAAATCTGGAAAATTCGACAGTAAGTAAAAAATTTTGGCCTAGATAATTAGAAAATACACTTTAAAACGAAAACGTGGTCGCTTGAACGGATTAAAACGGAGCTATAACGAAGAAGTTATGAATTTTTCAAGTTAGCGACGAAAACTATAATTTTCTGGAAATTTCAGCATGTTATATTTATTTTGTACGAGTCAAAAATGAAACTTAGGCGTTATAAATTATGTCGACTTATCAAAAATATATTAGTATACTTTGATACAAAGCTAAGGACATATAAAACGTAGAAAACGGATTTGTAACGATTAAATTATACCCGTTTACAAAAGTTGTCGTAACTTTAATATATAAGAAAAACTAGTCAATTTCTAATAGGCAAGTTTTACGGCAAAACAAGTGACCATGTTGAAGGTTGTTTTTAACAATGATGTAGAACTTTTTACAAAGTGATGTCTTCAAGTAAAAGTGAGTTTGCCAAGTATATCTTCCAAAATGTCCGACCGTTCGACTAGCGGAGTTGTATTGAATTAATTATGGCTACTTAAACATTTGCCGAAAACCATCCTTAAACTATATTTTGGGACACAAGTACCATACTTAACCTTTATTTTTCTTTATGTTCGAGACCTCTAGGATGGAAACTCATGTACTAAAACTTTGAGATAATGATACAAGCTTCCCAAAACCATTGAGTACGTTTCTTAATACTCGATGTGCACCATTTTACGACTAGCTTTTTAGAGGCCGTTTTGTCACTTTCATGAATATTTCAACAACATTATTTTACGACGAAAAGTTATAATTTCTTAATAAATCACTAAATGATTATCGTCGGATATCATTTCAACGTAAAAACATGTGGAGTAATTTAAAAATGGTCAAGACGTTAAAAGATTATATTATTCGACGAAAAGTATTATTTTCAAAAATTCATAAGTGGTATAGATATCATCCAAATTGCATGCATAACATTACATCATAACTTATTATGTATCATATCATTCATAATAGGTCGAGTTTTGAGATTCACGCTACATTTCGGTGTACACACTTTTGTCATCGCATCAATTCATCAAGTGAGTTTTCATAGCCCCGTTGTATACGTTTATACTTATTTTCAAACCTACGGGGGAGAATACATTGCACATCATTTTTATTACGATACCAAGTATATCAAATTCATTACATTGCTTAAGTTACCTCATGCCAATTGAATGTCCCCATTATATAACATGAACCGTTAATTTCATAGAAGCGAGGGTGAGTGGATAGATCTATCGAGGGTGACTCCTCCATCCGGTTGGTGGATTCCAACTGGTTAAACGGATGCATTTCATTTAATATCATTATTTGAGTTGTTTGGCAAACACTCTGTTGGGGCGAACATCATAATCAGTCTAGTTTCGGTGTCATGGACTTATAGCAATTGTAACATTTTTATGTGGCATGTTTGTCATATATGGTCTATACTTGTGTGGTCGTATAAATTATTTTTCATAAACCTATGATTTCTCACCAACCTTTGTGTTGACCGTTTTAGCAATGTATTTTCAGGTAACTAGACATTCGCATCATGGCACGAATAAGGAACCCTCATAGTGTCGCGGCGTCGACACATTTCATTGTATATTATGGTTTTCTTTTCAAAACATCGTTTGGACTTGTAATAAACTTATTTTCCGCAAACTTTATCAACTTTTGGGACCTATTTTGTAACTCTATATGTTTTATATAAATATCAAACGATGTGTTTCTAAAACGACATTTTTGGTCGTTCAATATAACTGTGATTGTGATGCTATGACAGTCAACCCCCAGGAATTCCATTCCGCTGCAAAAAAGGTAATTTGGGGGTGTGACATTATTGAACTCATTTTTGACCCGATGCCAAAACGTATCACGATCTTGTGCATGCCCGAGAAGCGGATCCTCCGTAGCGGCTACATAACAAGTGGCAAGTAATTCTTCCTCTTTTGGTTGCCAACGTCCAGGGACATAGTTGGGATTTTCTTCATCCTCATCGATTGGTTCGGGGTCTTTGGATTTTTTGGACTTCCGTTTACCACGACTTTTGGGCTTTGGAGGAGACGTGGGTGTTTTGGGAACCTCATGTGTTTCAGTTTGTGAATGCTGTGAGAATTGTAGATTTTGGAAATTGGTGTTTAGTGTGTTTTGTTGAGTTTGTTCTCAAAACATAAATCATTTATGTTGTATGGAAAGAAATGATTAAATAGACGACACTCAAATGTTATTGTCAATATCAACTACACAAACTAAATTTTTTTACACACAATGAGAATTAATGAGGGTGACTTTTTGATATTCTGCTTATGGTTTCTATAGTAAGGTTTTTTAGTGCTACTTCGCCATTGTGAACTCCTACTTTCGGTTTATGCATTTGCTTTCAAACAAAACTGTATTCTTAGAAACTACACCTTTTGAATTATATAACCTATGTGTAAATACAAATAAACTGTAAAAACGTTTATTCATATTTAGCGATCTCTTTGTGTTTTGTTGATAACAAATATAAAGTTGTCATAAGTAAAATAATAAGGATACATGTTATTTTTGTAAAGCATTTACATCTAGTTATTTAGCATAAATTGTTGTAATAATTCATTTGTTGTAATAGTTTATTAAGATGGGTAATATCCAAGACCCATGACCCATACCCATGGAGCAAATCCATAACCCATAACCCAAGACCCATGACCCAAGGTCTAGATACATTGTATCTATTTGGGTACCCATGACCCAAAGTCCATGACCCATGACCCATAACCCAAATAGTGAAGAGCGTCCACGGATCCCTAGGATTACACTGGACAGATCCCTCAAGAGAGGGATCCGTAGGAACCGGGCTACAGTAGAGATTTTTGCCTATAAATTGTGCGTCATTTCTTCATTGTTACTCACCCCTCTTCTTACAAACTCTCTCATATATTACTTCTCTCTTCTAATTTCAGATCTATTGATCTATCTAGTAGTTCTTCTTTCTTTTGTTATGATTCTCATATAGGCCCTTCTCAAAGGCGAGATCACGAGATACTACAAGTCATCCAAGCAAGGGGTCTTTGATTGATTTGTTCATCCGCAAGATTTCTGTCGCAAGATCTTGTATTTCATATTTCACATAATTGTTGTGTTATAGTTGTGTTGGTTTGGTCTGCCGTGTTAAGGACTTGATATTTAGCTTTGTACCGGAAAAAGTGTAAGCGACGTTGTGAGGCTTCTCCGCCGTGTTGAAGGAGCTTGTTGACATAGTGCTTGAACTCTCGAGTAGGAGACTCGGGGAGTGGAGTAGGGCAAGGAAGGTGTCCTTGTAGCCGAACCACTATAAATCACTTGTGTCACTACTTTCTATCATTTACTTTACTTGCTTTCATTACTTACATTACTTATTGCTTCAAACTTTCTATCCATCCATACGAATTCACATAATATCGAATCTAAAGTTTTTGAAACTAATCTTAAAATCGGAAAAACTATTCAACCCCCCTTTCTAGTTTTCCACAATTGGCATCAAGAGCAAGGTTTACAAAAGTTTTAAAGTAAATCGTATTTTAAAAACTTTTCGATCACAATGAGTTTTGAAAATTATAAAGAAGGGCAATTTATGCAACGACTTCCACTACTTGAAACAAATGGTTTTATTTATTGGAAAAATAGATTCGAAACTTATGTGAAGTCAAAAGATATTGATCTTTGGTACATCACTGTTGAAGGTGACTTTCAGCCACTACAAAAGATGATAAAACCGGCAACCAAATAAACATCCCTCATGATCGCCTCTTCGACGATCAATGGAAAAAGCTTTCCAAAAATAGTGAAGCAAAAATGATTTTATATAATGCTTTACCCAAAAAGGAATTTGAAATGATTTCTATGCTTAAAACCTCTAAAGAAATTTGGAATTCTTAATTTGTAACTCATCAAGGAAATCAACAAGTTAAAAACAATAAAATAGATTTATTTGTTCAACAATATGAACAATTTTCAATATCGGATGAGGATAGTATAGATAATTCTTTTGCTAACTTTAATACCATTATTACCTCATTACAAGCACTTGATGAATCTTTTTCTAGTCATAATCATGTCAAGAGATATCTAAGGGCGCTTCCATCTAAGTGGAGATCAAAGGTGACGGCCATCTAAGAATCCAAAGACTTGTCAATCCTCACTCTTGAAGAACTCATAGGCAATCTAAAGGTCTATGAGCTTGTCCTCGCTAAAGACTCTGAAGCTTCAAAAGAAAAGAAAGAGAAGCATAAATCTCTTGCCTTAAAAGCCAAGAAGGTCTCAAGCGATGAAGAAAACTCTTCTTCAGAAAGTGATGACGAAGAATATGCCATGGCGGTAAGGGATTTCAAGAAGTTCTTTAGAAGAAAAGGAAGATATGTCAAGCAACCATATGACGACAAGAAGGGGTTCCGGAAAGGCAAAGACGACAAGAAAGCAAGGGACGAACGCGCATGTTTTAAATGTGGGGACCCTAATCACTTCATTAGTGAGTGTCCCAAACGTGACGAACAAAAGGCGTTCATAAGTGGTTCGTGGGGAATGAGTGAGGAGGAGAACGAAGAAATTTGTCTCATGAAAAATGACTCAAACGAGGCGTGCTTAAAGGTAGACCTAGATCTTGATGAATGGATCAAGGATAGCGGGTGCACGAGGCACGTGACTGGTAACAAAGACTTATTTTCCACATACGAATCTTTCAATGGAGGAAATGTGGTATTTGGTAATAGCAAGAGCAAAATCATCGGTAAAGGTACAATTTCTCACAAATCCTTAACCATTAACGATGTATGTCACGTAGAAATCCTAAACTTCATCCTTCTAAGTATAGGACAAATATGTGATAAAAAGTGCAATATACTTTTTAGTGAAACCGGTAGTAAAATATTGAAAAACGGTATTACTATAGGAAGAGGCATTAGAAAACATGGAGTCTATGTCATTAAAATCGGTAATGAACCAAAGACAAACTTCGTCTTACTTCTATGGATGATACTTCGACCTTATGGCATCGAAGATTGGGTCACGCCAATATGCGACTTCTTCAATCGCTATCATCTAAAGAACTAGTAAGAGATCTACCCAAATTAAAATACGGACATCATTTTTGTGATGCTTGTAACGTAGGAAAGAAAGTCCATGCTAGTTACAAAGCTAAAAATATGGTCTCTACTACTAAGTGTCTAGAACTACTTCATATGGATCTATTCGGTCCATTCGTTATTCAAAGTTATGGAGGTAACTTCTATACTTTGGTTATTGTGGATGATTACTCCAGATACACATGGACAAAAATTTTAAAGAATAAAACTGAAACGTTCGATAATTTTGAAATATTAAGTAAGAAAATCCAAAGACAACTAGGGAGTCCTATAGTGTCTATTAGAACGGATCATGGTATGGAATTTGATAATGAAGTGCTATTAACCTTAATAGTTTTTATTAGAAGTGATGGTCATTCACCTTTAGGAACTTTGTAATGTGTGTTAGATATCATGATAGAATAGTCAACGGGCTCGTGGATTGGGCTAAGCTAAATGGGTACTAGTTATGTTAAGCTTGCCTTTTATCCAATCCAACCCATGTCCAACCCACGAAGCCCATAGAAAGCCTTTTAGGGCATCATGTTACTTGTACTATATAAACCCCTCAAAGCCTCATTTGAGGGGTGTGCTTGAGTGTGTTTTGTGTATGTTTTCATTGAAATAAACATCTTATTGTTTTCATCTTTATACACGAGTAACATCATCAAGTCACCAACTTTCTCATCTTTGTTTCTTTCTTTATACGCATAAAGAGTGTTTGGTTTACGTGTGTTCATCTTGTGAAGGGTGGTATACGCGTAAGGTTGGTGTAAAAGTGTGGTCCTACAATTGGTATCAATCGCCTAACAATGGTTTAGGAGTGTTTTTGTTGAAGTTTTTTTTTGTAGTGTACGCGTAGTCTTCGTTCTCAAAGTTGTCACACATAAAACATTAATTTTTGCACTTAAATCTTCAAGATTCTTATGGTCTAAGGTTTATATAGTGTTAAAGTTTCTGTTTTTTGCAAAAAGTTCGAAGCTTTACCTGTTTTGGTTCAGTTTTAAACTCGTTTTTGGTTCGTAGTTCATTTCTACGCATAAGCATAAAAGGCATTTTGGGTGTTTTTGGTCAAAACTTTCTTGTTATTTGCGTGTTTTGGAAGCTGTTTGTGCATCAGAAATCGTTTGAATCACTAGAAATTTCTTACGCGTAAGTCAAACCCATATTTTACGCGTAAGAAAGTCAAAACCCTAGTTCTCTACATAATTTTTGGTGAAGAATCTTCATGCAAACGGTGACTCGTGCTTCCCTCACTTGGATAAGTGTGTGGAACACTTCGACTTATGGATATCTTTTACGCTGTGACAGTGTAAAGGATTTTTGGTTTTAAACCAACTCTTACGCATAAGCAGAAAGCTTACGAGTAAGCACTCTACACATAAGTTAACTCTTACGCGTAAGGTGCTTTACTTCTACGCTTAAAGTTTACGCATAAGACTTACGTTTAACCTTAGGTCTACGCATAAGAATCCTACGCCTAAGCTCTTTACGCATAAGGACTCCTACGCATAAGCATTCATTTCTACGCATAAGAACTGGTTTACGAGTAAGATTTTGAGCAAAACTTCAAACGGCTATAACTTTTGAACCGTAACTCCGTTTTCAGCGTTCTACCCATCAAAACGACCGTGAGACCGAGGAGAATGACACGCCGCATGAATTATCAACCTTCAAGTCCTAAAAACGCTCCGAACAGAAGTTATTGAGGTTTTTAATTTTTTCGACCAAATTTTCACTACAACAACCAAGCTTAATCGTCATCAATCACTACTCCTTTATCGTTGAATCGATCCTACATCAACTCTATCATATCATACCTTCATCAATGGCTACTCAACAAGACATTCATGCAGCCGGTGCCGAAAACCGTCCTCCTATGTTGGAAAAAGGTGGTTATCTTCAATGGACAAGTCGTATGCTTCATTACATCAAGATCAAACCTAATGGAAAATTGATGATTCAATCCATTCAGAATGGACCCTTCATACCTCGACAAGTCCAAGACCCTGGAAATGCTGATGCAACACCTCCCATCCCACCATTTTCTCGTATTCAACAGGAATCAGAATACACTGAAAAGGATCAGAAACAAGTCGAAGCAGATGACATGGCAATTCATATTATACAACTGGGTTTACCAAGAGACATATTTGCTGCTGTAGACAGTTGTGAAACTGCTTTCGATATGTGGGAACGTGTTAGACGACTTTGTCATGGAACAGAAATTGGTCAACAAGACACAGAGAACAAGTTGCTAACTGCATGGGAGAAGTTTACATCTACTCCAGGAGAATCCATTGAATCCTACTATGGAAGGTTTTGCACGTTAATGAATGAGCTGATCAGAAACAAGTTGACACCCAGAACTATCGTGAGCAACATCAAGTTCTTGAACAATCTACCAGAAGAATGGGGACGATATGTCACTATTGTCAACCAAACAAAAGACTTACATCAAGTGAACTTTGATCAACTTAACGATTTTCTGAAACAAAACCAAAATGAAGTGAATGAAGTCAGAAAAGAAAGATTGGCAAAGAATCATGATCCATTGGCACTCATTGCAAAGACTCAAACTCCAGTGAATACACAACAACAAGTTTCATCATCTTCCACTAACAACAACTTGCAGCAATACATTCCACAACAACAAGCTGTTTTCCCTCCTCAATAACATGTCTATCTAGAACAACAAGTCATTCAACAACAGCAGTATCCACAATACCAGGAACAAGGAATCGCTGATCCTGCACTTGAACAAGAAGAAGCTTTGTCACAAGCATTTGAATTTTTGGGTAAAGCATTTAGAAGTCGCTATTCCACACCAACAAACAACAACCAAAGGATTTCATCAAACACTCGCAACAGGCAAATTGCACAGCCGGGTGTGAATATGGGTCATCAAGGACAAATGGTTGGAGTTATTGGGAATCAGCAGGGATATGCTACTGGATTTCGAATGGGTAATCAGACGGTTCCGTATCAGGGTAATCAGTTGGGTCAAAATGTTGGAAATCAGATGGGACAGAATGTTGGGAATAGAGAAGTGGGTAATCAGAATGGGAATGTTGCAGCTCCAGTCGTTGGGAATTATGGAAATGTGAATCAGGGTAGTCAGGTTAAGTGTTACAACTGTCAAGGAGTGGGTCACATGGCAAGGAATTGTCCTACTAAGCCGAAAAAGAAGGATCTTGCGTATCTTCAGAAAGCTATCTTGTTGGTAAAAAAGGAAAACGCAGGCCTTCAGTTGAGTGCTGAGGAACATGACTTTATGGCTATTATGGATGATTTGGAAGACCTTGAGGAAATCAATGCAAACTGCATCTTCATGGCAAATCTTCAGGAGACTAAGTACGACACTGACTCTGACGCACCTCCTGTCTATGATGCCAATGCAGTATCTGAGGTACCAATCATTGATCCATGCTATAACAATGTCATATTTGATATGTTTACTCATGACGAACAACATTCTGTGACATCAGCACCTACTTATGATACATACATGGACAATCCGAGTTGTAGCAATACTAACTCTGAAACTCCAGATGTGGATCCTAGTGGAGGCTGTGTGGCACAAAATACTGAGACTGATGAGGAAACACGTGCTTATTTTGAATCATTAATCAATAACTGTGGCATTGAAATCGAGAAAGTTAAAACGGTCAACCGCGAAGTTAAGGCCGCGAATGCTAAATTGACCGCTGAGCTTGAAAGTTACAAGGAGAACGCAAAAGCCTTTGAATTTCAGAAAAACAAAGAATCATAATTAGAAATTGGTTATCGAAATTTGGTTTCTAAAGAAAAGAATTGCAAATCAAGTATAACACACTTGATGTGAATTCGAACTTGAAAATTAAATCTTTAAAAAAGGAAATTTCAGATCTAAATGACCAACTTTCAAAACAAAATCATTGTTTTCTGATCTTGAAAAAGAAAAGAAGCAGTTGATTACTGATTTTTCAAAACGAGAAGATTCTCTTCTTGATGAAATTCTTGACAAAAATGAGAAACTCAAATCCTTGGAAAATTTGCTTCTTACAACGGGTCATTTAGCTAAATCAAACAAGATGCTTTCTAATCAAGTAAATCCACGTTTTCATACTTCACATAGAATGGCACTTGGTAACGACCCTTCTTCGTTCCTCAAGAAAGCTCAGAAACCTAAGAATATGTTACACAATGGAAATGCTTTACATGAACCCATAATTGTTCGTGATTCTCTTGAAACATTAGAACTATCTAAGGAGAACAGAGAAAGAATGAAACAAAAAGGTCCGAAAATCAAACCTATTGACTATAACAAATGGAACAAACTTTCTGGAATCACTTTTGTCAATCAAAAAGATAAGTCAAAGTTCTCCATCAAACCAAATGTTTCAAACAAAGAGTCAACACCTGTTTCAAAATCGTTTCAAAACCGCCGTTGTCTCAAAATCTATTTTGAACATTGAACAAATGTCTTCAAACAATCCTTTTAACTCAAGTGATGCGAGAAGTATTTTAGACAATGTGAAAACGAGAATTGCGGATCTTCAAGAAACTGTTAAAACTAAAACCACTATTACACCTAATAACTGGTTCTCTAGTTTTGATATTGAACAGAGAAAGTTTTTTGAAACTCAAATTGCCCCTCAGCTGAATAACATCAACTCTAGGGTAATTCATTTTGAACAAGCCTTTTTGAAAGAAACAGCTGACTTTGTCAAGGACCATAAATCCCTGGTAAAGCAAGCTAATGACTGTGTTGAACAAATCAAAGTTTTGGAAACTTTAAATGACTCTCTCTTCGCAGATGTTCTGACTACTGATATTATGTCCATTATTTTGCAAACATATTCTGTTGAAGATCATGAAAGACTCCAGTATGAGACCTCCGAAATTGTTTCAAAATATGAAAAAGCTCTTCAAAAACTTGAAAAAGAAAATGTGTCATATTTTAAACAACTTGATCGAAAACTGAGGAATGCAAATATGACAAATTGTCGTATGAGCGTGCCTTCAATGACATGAAAGCATAAAATGATCTTTTGAGGGCTCAGCTGGAAAGTCAAAAAGGAAAGGCAGTGGATACTAAGATTTCAAAACCATTGACTGAGGAGAAAGCAAATGTTCCCAAACCGGTTGTCAAACCAAAAATGTCTGTTTCTATGCCTCCTCCAAAAGTCAATGAGAAAAATGATTTATCAAAACCAGTCACTCCACCTGCCTTGCCTAAACAAAATGTTGAAAAACGAAAAGCGGTTATCGAGAATCCAAAAGTTTTAGCACCTGACCTTTTTAAGATGAGTACCACTAATGCGTCTGCCTCCACATCTAAAACATATGGAACAAACGACATAAGTTTAGAAAAGCACTCTAAAGAGAGTAGGATAGTTGAAACCACTTCTCTAGATAACAATGTGAATCCTAATGTGTGTGCCTTACCTTCTACAGGACTAGGAAGCACCTCTAGGAGCAGCAGACTAAAGCCTAAGAGCAATACAAGGAACAATAGAGTCTCGCCTGCCTCTAAGAGTTGTAGCTTAAATAATGAGAAGAAAGTAGAAGAACACCCTAGGATTTTACCGCTTTTGAATAAGAAAGACATTTCATCTAAATGTACTGAACCTATGAAACTTGCTAAGTCTAATGAATGTGTTGAATCTCTTTGTTTAACTTGCAAGAAATCTTTAATTAATGATCAAGATGATTGTGTTTCTAAGAATGTGAATGATAAGCCTATTAAGAAGAACGTTCCTAAAAGAACTTATGCTAAACGAGTAGGAAGACTAGTTGCAAGACTTAGGCTTTACACTACTGATAGGAAGCATAGCGTTTACTTTAGGGATGACATTTGGAAACCTACGGGTAGAACTTTCACACTCCAGAATGGTAGAATGAGTGAAGAACCTCGCTTCCCAGTAGATAAACTTCTATGAGTGTGATCAGTTTTACCTCTAACCCAAAGGAACCAAAATCAAAACGGTTTCCAAAATCTTGTTCTTCTGTTATTGGCAGGTTATCGAAATATGTCTTTGGATCGTCGACTCGGGTTGCTCCAAGCACATAACCGGGAATCTGAAGCTGCTGATCAATTTCGTTTGGAAATTCATGGGAACCGTTTGTTTCGGAAATGATCATGTAGCAGCTATCATGGGTTATGGAGATCTACCTTTCGGAAATTATTTAATCACTCGGGTTTACTATGTCGAAGGGTTGGGACACAATTTGTTTCGTCGGGCTTCGTGATGCAGATTTAGAAGTTGCTTTTAGGAAAAATGCTTGCTTCGTTAGAAACTTGGATGGCACTAATCTCTTAACTGGGAATCGTGATACAAACTTGTATGCTATCGACATAAACCAAATGGCCTCTTCATCACCAATATGTCTTATGACACGAGCATCTGGAACAAAGTCCTGGTTGTGGCACAGACGTTTATCCCATCTCAATTTCGACACCATCAACAATCTTACCAAGGACAACATCGTCAACGAACTTCCAAAGTTCAAATACACCAAGGATCACTTATGTCCATCATGCGAACAAGGAAAAAGCAAAAGAGCATCATATAAACCCAAAACCGTACCTAGTTCAAAAGAAAAGTTGCATATGTTGCACATGGACTTATGTGGCCCAATGAGAGTTGAAAGCATTAACGGGAAAAAGTATATTCTTGTTATCGTCGATGATTATTCAAGATATACATGGGTTAGATTTCTGAGATCAAAAGACGAAGCACTGTGCATCATCATCACCTTTCTGAAACAAATTCAAGTACTTCTTCAAACTCCAATAAGGGTTGTAAGAACATAACAACGGCCGAATTCACAAATCGGAGTTAAGAGCTTATTTTGAAGATGTTGGAATCACTCATCGGACATCAGTTGTTAGAACTCCACAGCAGAATGGGGTAGTTGAAAGAAGAAATCGAACTCTTGTGGAAGCCGCTCGCACAATGCTAATCTATTCTAGTGCACCGTTATTTCTATGGGCTGATGTTGTTGCCATTGCTTGTTTCACTCAGAACCGATCCCTAATCCATCCTAGATTCAATAAAACCCCGTATGAGCTTGTGAACAACAGAAAACCTGATATCTCTTACTTTCACGTGTTTGGCGCTTTGTGCTATCCTACGAATGACAGAGAAGATCTTGGAAAACTGAAAGCAAAAGGTGATATTGGAATCTTCATTGGATATTCAGATAACTCGAGGGCATTCAGGGTGTATAACAGGAGAACTAGGAGGATCATGGAGACGATGAATGTGAAATTTGATGAACTTTCACAAATGGCTTCTGAGAGACTCGCTCTAGAACCCGCACTAAACCAGCAGACTTCTGGACACATCAGTTCAGGACTCGTACCTCAAAGAGCTCAATCAACTTCGATTGACAATCCTAAAGAACAAGAATGTGAGAATTTCTTTGAGTTAATGTTCGATGAATACTATGGTGGAAGTTCGACAAATGCATCAAACCATCATTCCGCTGCACCCGCTCAAAATCATCCTCCACCACCAACAGAAGATGCATCTACAACGGTCGAAACCAATGCACCAACTCCATCAACATCATCTACATCTACTCCAGTTCTTGCACCCGTTCTACCAGCAGTTGATGAGCAAAACCAAAACCAGAACGATGCAACGTTAGATGACAACTTATTTGAAAACCCGTTTGCTACGGAAACAGCTGAATCTTCTTCAAGCTTACGAGAACCATCTAACTCGCATACGCATAACCAACGGTATCCTTCTACTCTGAAGTGGACAAAAGACCACCCAATTGAACAAGTTATTGGTGAACCTTCAAGGCCAATTCAGACGAGACGCCAACTTGCCACCGATTGTGACTTGTGCATTTACCTTTGCTCAATTAGCAATATTGAACCGAAAAACATTCGGGAGGCAATGGCAGATCCCGCATGGATAGAAGCAATGCAGGAGGAACTTCTCCAATACCGTCTACATGACTCTTGGGAAATGGTTCCAAGACCAATTGACATTCGCGTCATTGATCTCAAATGGTTATGGAAGAACAAAAGGGATGAAGAGATGACTGTAATTCGCAACAAAGCTCGTCTTGTGGCCAAAGGATACAAACAAGAGGAAGGGATAGACTTTGAAGAGTCATTCGCCCCGGTAGCTAGACTAGAAGCAGTCAGGATATTCTTAGCTTATGTCGCTCACAAAAACATCACGGTTTATCAGATGGACATTAAGACCACGTTCTTGAATGGAACTCTAAAAGAAGAAGTGTACGTGAGTCAGCCAGAAGGCTTCGTAGACATGGAACATCCAAACTACGTCTACAAACTCAAAAAGGCAATCTATGGTTTGAAACAAGCTCAGAGAGCGTGGTATGACGAACTGTCCTCTTTCCTTATCCAAAACAATTTCACCAAAGGAACAGTTGATCCTACCTTGTTTACACAAAAATGCAAAAACGACATTTTGATTGTTCAGATTTATGTGGACGACATCATCTTTGGGTCCACTAATCCGAATCTTTCAAAACATTTTGAAAATCTCATGAAAAGCAAATTTGAAATGTCCATGATGGGGGAACTAAAATTCTTTATTTGTTTACAAATACATTAATCCCCTCGTGGAATTTTTATAAATCAAGCTAAATATACAACTGAGATTTTGAAAAATCATGGTATGGATAATTGTGACTCTGTTGGCACACCAATGGTAACTTCACCAAAAATTGGAGCCGATTTGTTTGGGAAACCTATTGATCCGAAGAAATATCGGAGCATGATTGGTTCTCTCATGTATCTTACTGCTAGTCGACCCGATATTCATTTTGTTGTTTGCTTATTAGCACGGTTTCTGGCAAAGCCTACCGAACTGCACCTCAAAGAGGTTAAAAGGATCTTTCGGTACCTGAAGACATCCATTCACATGGGACTTTGGTATCCGAAGGAACCCGGATTTGATCTAATTGCCTTTTCAGATGCGGACCACGCAGGTGATCAAGTTACAAACAAAAGTACATCCGGAAGGAGCACAATTTTGGGTGAAAAGTTAGTAAGCCGGTCTTCAAAGAAACAAGATTGCACTGCACTTTCAACCGCTGAAGCTGAGTATGTGTCTCTATCTGCGTGTTGTGCTCAAGTTCTATGGATGAGAACACAACTCACAGATTATGGCTTTACTTTCGATAAAATACCTATGTATTGTGACTCGAAAAGTGCCATAGCCATATCTTGCAATCCTGTTCATCACTCAAAGACTAAGCACATCCGTGTCCGCTATCACTTCATAAAAGAACATGTGGAAGAAGGTACTGTCGAATTATTCTTCGTGAAGACAGATTACCAACTCGCCGATCTATTAACTAAAGCCCTTCCAAAAGAAAGGTTTAACGATTTAGTTCGACGAATTGTAATGCGAAGCCTAACCCCTGAGGTGTTAGAACGTCTTCTCGAATCTTCTTGAAAATGATTTTCCAAATAGCTTCGCTGTAAATATTTTTGAAAAACAAAATACAAAATTTGAAAAATCAACAAAAGCAAAATATAAAAATACAAAACTTTCAAAAAATTCAAAAACAATATAAAATCAAAAATCCAAAAATATTCTTCTCACGACATGTCTCGTATAATCGATATTCTGTACGTTTCTAGAAATGTCATTCAACAATGATACGGGTATTTACAGATGCTTGAGCGAGAGTTCTTTAATATGTTTTCTAAAACATGTCGTTTCTCAAAAATTTCCTCAAAAATGGCTTTCGTATACTTCAGTACGAAACCTGGACTAAAATGATGACTTTTGATTATTTTCAAATCAAAACTCGTGCTTTTTAATGAAAATCACAAGTGTACGCTTCAGTGAATTACATTTAAAAATGGTGAGAAATCATCATCTTGAGCACCTTTTCAAGATTGTTCAAAAAGATTTTTCAAAATCATTCAAAATATTTTGTGCTCAAGATAACTCCCTCTAAAACCCTTTAATTGATTATGCTTTATTAAAGGGGGAGCATAAAATAAAAATGTTCCAAATTCATGCTTAAAATAAATCCGTTTGTCTCCCCAAAAGATTCTAAAATGTTGTTTAATCCGTTGATATCAAAAATATCACGAATATGCTATTTTTGAGGGGGAGGAGACGTGATTAAAATGTGATCAAAATGTTTAATGATCAGTGTTTGAATCTCAAAATGAGCTCGACTCAGACGGAACCAACGAATTGACGGGAATCAATGTTAGTAAATGTACCATCTCGAGAAACTTGTGATAGATATGCACTTTCATGGATCTAACATCCTTTTCAAGGAGTGTTTACAACTTCAAGTTAGTTATTAGAGCTAGTTGTCACCTAAAAACTGACAATGGAACTCTTTAACTAGGCAACGTAACCGTGTCTCGTGGGGAATTGTCTATCATTAGCCGATCAATTCAAAAAGTGTGAACTCTACCCTATATGTTCAGATTTCTGTCAAAACTTATAAGCAAGTATTAAGGGGGAGTGTTTCTGAAAATATAAAACTCTCGGAGTGTTTCAAACATGTTTTCTATCATAAACACTCTGTGAGATTTTCAAGAAAAATGGTTTTATGGCAACATGGGACAGTCATGGAGTTATAAGGTGACTAAGGATAGGCAATTCGTCCTATGATCCGCCAGAGCCGGAGGGATCTACCCAAGGACATCACAAATAGTTAGTATTAGAAGTCCTTAGGAATGATTGAAAAAAGGAGTAATGTGAGAAAGGAGAAAGAAGGGGTTGAAGAATTAAAAAGAAATGTAATGAACGGGTGAAAAGAAATAGCCCTCCATATTATTCAACTTAGGGCAGACACCGGGTTCAATTCATCTGCTACTGGTTGTCACTAGATGACACCGGTATTGAAGATTAAAAGTCGTCATGGACCCAGTGACGCACTGCACTAAACCTTCTAACCACTCAATTCCTCTTAAAAGGATTTGTTTCATTCTCACTGGGAACCCTGCATAATCTATCGACTTTCTCTTAGAGATCGTTGGTATTGAAGAAGGAGACCCTCTCCCTAGTCTCCGCTCAGGAAAACCAAAATGCACTATTGAGTCTAGAGCGTCGAGATTCATCAAAAGATCTCATAGGAACACATGACATGATATCGCTTGTTGTTCATCAATAAGGACACAAGTGATATATTCTAGAGTCCTACGCAGATCTTAGCACTCTGCCAGAACATTTATGAAAAGTTTCACATCTGTGATCTTCAGTTATTGAATGGAAACTCCTGCCAGGGTCAACATCAAGCAGCCCTGACAGCAGGTCACTTCGGTAACTCCCCGTGGATTACGCTTAGTGTGTCTCAAACGGTCTACAGTCGTGGGGTGATGCTTCGGTGTACCTCAGCGACTCATCTGAACTGTAGGTGTACTTCGGTATATCGTGTTATCTCACTTGTAAGACTCCAGTTTAGGAACGGCCCTTGTGAGAATTAGAGACGTGTTTTCACACTATGCTGTTAACACCCTCGAAATTCAAACTTGTAAGTGCCGGAATCCGCTTATTACTAACCTGTTTTTATGTTTTCTTCTTATGGAAGCTCCGGAGCGGATTGATCGTGCAGATACTCCACATGCTCATACCAACAACTCATGAAAGTTCTCATCAAAATCAAAGGCTACTCAAAGTTAAAGATGATTCTTCGTCAATGTCAAAGAATCTACAAAGTTTAAAGACTCGAGAACTACATCATTGGTAACCTAAAGACAAATAGAAGTGTGAGCATGGTGGAGAAAGACTTGGAGACACCAAACCAACGAAGTTGACAATGGCTCTATACCACATTAATTGATCACAAAGCATCAAGGAACAAAGATTCAAGACTATTCTATATCTACACACAAAGTTCAAGCTCGAGAAAAGTAAAGACCTAATCAAGTGGATCATCATTTGAATGACCACCCCTTAGGGGGAGATTGTTAGCCTTAATAGTTTTTATTAGAAGTGATGGTCATTCACCTTTAGGAACTTTGTAATGTGTGTTAGATATCATGATAGAATAGTCAACGGGCTCGTGGATTGGGCTAAGCTAAATGGGTACTAGTTATGTTAAGCTTGCCTTTTATCCAATCCAACCCATGTCCAACCCACGAAGCCTATAGAAAGCCTTTTAGGGCATCATGTTACTTGTACTATATAAACCCCTAAAAGTCTCATTTGAGGGGTGTGCTTGAGTGTGTTTTGTGTATGTTTTCATTGAAATAAACATCTTATTGTTTTCATCTTTATACACGAGTAACATCATCAAGTCACCAACTTTCTCATCTTTGTTTTTTTCTTTATACGCATAAAGAGTGTTTGGTTTACGTGTGTTCATCTTGTGAAGGGTGGTATACGCGTAAGGTTGGTGTAAAAGTGTGGTCCTAAAAGTGCAATTTGGAGCTTTTTGTAATGCTAATAGTATTACTCACAATTTGTCGGCTCCTCGCACTCCACAATAAAATGGGGTAGTTGAAAGGAAAAATAGAACCCTACAAGAAATGAGTCGCACTATTATTAATGAGCAATCTATTCCTCACAAATTTTGGTGCAATGCCATCGACACATCAACCTACATACTTAACCGTGTCCTAATTAGACCCTTCTTAGGTAAAACTCCATACGAGTTACTTCCAGGCAAAAAGCCTTCGTTAGAACAATTTAGAGTCTTTGGTAGTAAATGCTTCTTACTTAACACTAAAGATTACCTAACTAAATTCGATCCTAAATCAACCGAAGGTGTCTTCTTAGGTTACTCTCCTAATAGTAAAGCTTATGTTATACTTAAAAAAGAAACAATGAAGGTTGAAGAATCCTTAAACGTAAGATTTGATGAAAGTCCACCTAAACCTACCCAACCTCTTGTTGATGATGAGATAATCGAAAGTGAAGCCATAGAAATCAAGGAAAATATAAATAAAGAAGATGAACCATTAAACAATGAAATCATCAATATTAAAGAGTCTAAAGATCATCCCGTAGAGAAGGTTATAGGAAAGTTAAATGAAAGAACCTTAAGATCTCAAGTCCAAAACCAAAGTAGTTTATTTTGTTTTGTCTCAACCATAGAACCTAAAAATACACAAGAAGCCATAAAAGATGAAAGTTGGGTAATGGCTATGCAAGAAGAGTTAAATCAATTTATTTCTAATGATGTTTGGACACTCGTCCCTCCACCTAATAACCAAACCATAATCGGAACTAAATGGGTATATAAAAACAAGTTAGATGCAAACGGTGTAGTGTTTAGAAACAAAGCTAGACTTGTTGTCCAAGGGTATAATCAACAAGAAGGCATAGACTTTGATGAGACCTATGCTCCCGTGGCTAGATTAGAGTCTATAAGAATACTTCTTGCTTATGCTTGTGCTAATGATCTTAAGCCTTTTCAAATGGATGTTAAAAGTGCTTTTCTAAATGGCTTTATAAATGAAGAAGTCTATGTAGCTCAACCTCCGGGCTTTATCGATTTTGAAAAACTTAAACATGTGTACAAACTAAAGAAAGCTCTTTACGGTCTTAAACAAGCCCCAAAGGCTTGGTATGATAGACTCAAATCATTTTTAATTAAAAACAACTATACCATGGGATTAGTTGATAATACACTTTTTACAAAGAAAAAGGAATCACATATAATTATTGTTCAAATATACGTGGACAATATTATATTCGGATCAACTTGTCAAGACATGTGTGATGATTTCTCAAAAATCATGCATGATGAGTTTGAAATGAGTATGATGGGAGAACTTAGTTTCTTTCTTGGTCTACAAATCAAACAACTAGAATATGATATCTTCTTTAATCAATCCAAATACATAAAAGAAATGTTAAAGAAATTTGGTTTAGAAGAGTCAAAACCCATAAGAACACCAATGTCATCCGATACTAAACTTACAAAAGATGAAGACGGTGAATCCGTTGATAACACAAAATACCATGGCATGATTGGTAGTCTTCTCTATCTTACGGCTAGTCGGCCGGATATCATGTTTAGTGTTTGTCTATGTGCTAGGTTTCAAGAATATCCCAAAACTTCACATCTAGAAGCCGTCAAAAGAATATTTAGATACATTAAGGGTACGAATCCATTGGGATTATGGTATCCTAAGGGAACGGGGGTAAAAACTATTGTATATGCGGATTCTGACCATACAGGTGATTATGTGGACCGAAAAAGTAAAAGTGGTGTATGTACTTTTATGGGATGTTGTTTAACATCTTGGTTCTCAAAGAAGCAAACAGCATTGGCCATATCAACAACCAAAGCCGAATATGTCTCCGCGGGCAAAGCATGCCAACAAGCACTATGGATGAAACAAGCGTTAGTTGACTACGACATTCATCTAAGTGACATAACCATTTAACACATCTTTAACTCTTAACGAATATTTCATATGAATACCCAAGAGGATATCATTGTGCCACATAAAGTGTTTTCCTCATATTTCTTGAAATAGTAGAGTCAGTCAAGTCGATATATGTGAAAATGACTGATGGAGTTATGATCTTTAAACTCAAATAATCTTTGTGAAGAAAACCAATACAAAAAGTAAGAATAATATGACACTCAAGAATATATCATGATTTATAAAGGTACATTCATCTTTTACTTCTTGAATCAAATCAATAAGAACTTTCATATAATCCAGAAATGAAATTATTGTGTTCTCTTAACCATGGAATTAGCATGCCTCAATGAAAGCATCGAGTTTCTGTAGTTCTTCAAGTTTTCTTGTAACACAATGACTCTATGCTTTCTCCTATAGAGTGTGAGTTGATTTTGGACATATTTTCACCGGACTAGAGACTGTGCCTCAATGCTCAATTATCAAAGGAGAAGGAATTAAACACTAATTATTAAAATGGGCCAAATTTGTCAATCAGTTGTCAAAGCATAAGGCATTAAACACGACATATAAACAATGTAAAAAAGCATGTTTTCCATGTTGGTGAACACTATTTACCGCATACCAAGCATAATGCTTCATGTCACTTACGGTCCATGTCTAGCCAATGCCAATAGTTCCACTGTAGTAATGTATAGTTTATGTAAAATTGGTGAAAGTGGTAAATTTTTTAACGTAATATCTATTGTCCACTTTTATGCTTTGACATGTAGCATATGATGGAGCTTTACAAAAACAGCCATCATACACTCATTTAAGGAGTTCATCAAACAGTTAACATACATCATCAAACTCACAAACCCATTAACCAATTCAAAAACCCATCTTAAACTTTACATCAAAATTGCCCATCACACATAACATGTTTAAAAGCATGAATTTAAAAAATTTTAGTTTCTAATCTATAAACGAATTGCTAATATCTTATCAATCACACAATTAGTCTTCATCAAATAAACAAAAAACAATTGTGATTTCAAAACAAACATTGATATAACCATGGTTAACTGCTTACCAGTGTTATTGCGATAACAATCTTGATGAATTAACTGCATACCCAAACGTTCCTCAATGTTAATTTTGATGGTTTTAGGATTATGTTGATTTGGTCCGATTGTTTAGGGTTTATATTTTTAGAATTATGTTGATTTGGTCCGATTGTTTAGGGTTTATCTTTTGAGTTTTAAGGATTCAGATCTGCTGGTGTTGCTTGTGTTTGTGAGATATATTCGGTGATGAAGATTTCTCTTGTTCAAGACATGTGGTTTTTGAAACAGGGAATGGTTAGGCGTGTCTAATTCGAGTGTTCCTGGTATATCACTGACGACGATTTTATTTTTTCTGAGGAGGTTGCTTTATGACGTGGCATGGCATAGTATGGTACGGCTATTATATACTAGATTGGATCCAGGCCCGCCTCAATGGGGCGGTTACATTTGTTTCAAGGAAATCATATTGTTTATCTTTAAAATTGATGTTATTATATAAACGAGGTGATTACCCCCGCCGCGTTGCGGCGGACGTTTTACGAAACGTATTCACACTTTTTCGTCAAAATCTCAGGATACACAAAACTCATACGACTTCTTTAATTTTCCATAACTCAATCATATCACAAAAATAAAGAATCTCAATTGTATAAATATTCAAAGCATGTGAACTGTATCCAAGTCTTTAGTGGATATGGAGATATACTATTACAAACCAATCGTGGTTCAATGATAATCATGTTGGATAACGACCTGAATTACTCCTAGAAACAGACCGCCAACTGTGGATCTGAAGATGTACCGTTCAAATCCCAAATTAAACAATAATTACACATTAGATACGTCAAAAGGCAAAGCTAGAGAGACAATCCAAATTAGGAAACTACTGTAACTGTTGCTTTGAATCGGTCGATATAGCTTGAATAGCCGAAAAAACGGCTGCAGGAACGGGTCTTTACATATGAATTTCTGCAGAACAGCAAAACAGAACATCCGTTTTGGAAAGAATAATAACATAAAAAGCTTTAACAGTAGATACACATCCATCGATGGTACCCTTAAACACAGGGTATCTCGTATGAGTGATTTAAGACGAAGCACCATTGAATGGATGACTTGAAAGTCTGGATTCCCACTCTCAACATGCACTTTTGTTATGCTAAATAGAAGTTGATTAGATTTGCGATAACTGTGAATACGTATCATGTAAGCATTGTGTTGGAACTTAGATTTCTAGCGTCAGTACATACGTATTGTAACATGTAACGCGCTGCTATGGAAGGGTATGATATTACGGCTATCCTGTGTCAAGAATATCCATACCATAAGTAAACATAAAGCTCCAAATAAAGGGGAAAAAATTCCCTAAAAAAATACTTACTGTTTTTAGTTACTCGGTTAGAAAAATAAGACAGCCCGAGTCCTCTACAACACCGAGAAACTGCACCATGTCCTGGTGACACAACGTTTGCCATAACTCAAGTTCCTTCAAAAATGTTTTCCTGTAATACGTTTTGTTACATAAGCGCTAATAATGCCAAAATGATTTTCCACAATAACTCATGTGTGACTATCTTGGGCCAAAGTTCACCTGACTTTCTCATTTGATGCAATGGAAGACCGTACTTTCTTGGCAGCCGCTTTTGCACCACGGCATTTTAGTCTATAAACTTCACCGTATGCACCTGTTGTCATGTTTAGCATGCATTAGGAGGTTATTTTATTAGGCAATTCATCTTGATATAAATTATTAGTTAAAAAAATCAAGTAATGTTTACTTCTTAATAGAACATTATCTTTAAAACAAAATGTAGTTTCATTGCTATGATGTTTATGGTCAGCTGAGGTGTTCACTTGTAACTGCAACAATTGATTTTCAAATTGATTTTTATGGTCAGCTGAGGTGTTCGCGAATCAAAAGAAAGCCATATCACCAATTTCCAACGATCACATGACATCCGTAAGAACTTTTATCAATCTCTAATAATCATTTGTTAATTCCATGACCAATAACAATTGGCTTATTTATATGACCAAATTCCTTATATGGTGGCGCTACATATTTCAAGTCAAAAGTAGCTTATTTACATATTATTATTTAATGGACTATGAGGCAGTCGTTTGTCTATTTGAGATGATGAATGACACTTCAAATGACAAAAATCGACTTAAACACATATCCAAACAGTCAAAAATTTAAAAAGAAAGAACTCACAGCTGGTTAAGCTCTTTTGCTAGTAAGAGGAAACAGTCCGGTCCCTGCGCCTCCACCCTAGATTATTGAAGTTGTTGTTTCCGCGGCCCTTTTTTTCTCATCAAAAAATTATGTATCCAAAGTCTAAGAAAAATAAAAATAAATCAGCAATTAAAATATTACTCATTAATCACCTAATCGCAAAAACTATATCCTAATAAAAAAAATAAAAAAAAAAATTGTTTACTTTTGCACAGCAACATACGTGGTATCCCCAGCAATTCGAAAGACACACTATTAACCAAACGACCCGCCTAAACTCACCATCATCACACGCCGACCAAAGTCGCCGCACACCAACAAACCCAGGCTATTGAATCGGTGCACATGGTAAACGAAAAAATTAACCGCTTTTTTTTACCTGGCAACCATAGGTCTCTCATTAGAAAAAGCAAATAAATTGATTTTGAAGACTTACTTATAATCTCGTATTGGTTCAATCAGATAACTGTGTCATAATTTGTTGTTTGATCTTCCTAGCATCTTGTTTATGAATTAGATATGACCTTCACTTCATTTTTTGTGTCCCCTTTATCCAGATGAATATGCACCTCCAGTCACCTTCTTCATCAGCTACCTTCCGATAAGGATGAGAAGTGTTGGAATCTGGAACAATATACACACACATAGAAAGAAAATACCGGCTTTTTTTTTTTTTTGGCTAAAGGCGTGGATATGAGATGAGGATAGATGAAAGGCGGTGAAAAAAAGTGACTTTGGATCTGGTTTTTTTTTCTAACATTAACACAAAAGATAACAGGTGGCACGAAGGTAACCAACCGGCATATATGACTCACGTAGTGTATCACCAAATCCGATGAGGGGCTTAAACTTCAGCCCAGTGTTAGTAAACCCAGAAGCCCAGTAACTGATTTATTAGCAGAAAATTGACAGGTGCGTGGCACGCGACATGGGAACAGTTTTTTTTTAGCCACCGACCTAGCGGATTAGTATATATATAGAACCAGCCCATTTCACCCCATAAACCAATGCGCTTCAGCCGTCATTTCAGCAGCAACATGCAATGATTTAAGCCCCAGTTTAAAAAACACAACCCAATCTCCATTTATTGTTTATATTACCACAGTCCATGGGCAAACCTGTGGAACCTTTTTTGTGCAACTGTTATCATCTAGCAGGCAACATCAGACCTTAGATGCCTTCCTGCAGCAAATTTTAAGTAAACAAATCAGACAATTGATGGAATACCTGAGCTTTTTATCAGACATTAGGTGCACCTATAGAAGTTACATTCAAAATCAATTCGTAATGAAAAACATGTTACCAGAGACATTATTTCGATCTTCAGAGGGCGAGCGTCTTTCCTTGTTGCAGTGAGAAGAAAATCCTTCATATCATGAATCTGCTCTAGCTGAGTAACAAAGATAACCAAAACTATAAGTTAATTATCTGACCGTGACTTCGACTATAACATCATCTTAAATCCACCGTAAGCAGTCGGTCGTTGCACTTGTTATATAAGACACATGGCAAAAGGAAAGTTATTGCAATACCTGGTCAATAACAGCCGTCAATCAAGTGGCCCCGCAGCCATGGTCCTAGCAAAGCATGTGTGCAACACCGGTTGTTAGTAGTCGAAAAGTCATGTAATATTACTGGCATGGCTGTTACAAACACAACTATAAGTTTACCCGAAGTAGTATTAGGACCCTCGTTGTCCAAAAAAGGCTGGTGAACTTCAGGTATCTGCTGAACTGAAAAAAAAACCATGAACAAAATTTACAAACCTGAAGAAACCAACATATCGAGTATTGTGTATATACTTAATAAGACATACCTCGATTAGCTGTTCTTCGTGTGCGCTTTTTCCTAGAGAGACAATATGGGAAGCATCGGAAGTACCTAGTATATGGTTTGAAACAGTAGTTGAAATTATAGCTGAAAATACATGTAATATATAAAAGTTTTACACTCATGCACGAATCAAACAAAAAACAACTTACTTAACACTATTTATCAGCAATACTTACCATTACACCAGCGGGAACTATGTATCCGTAATTTTCTGACATTTGATCGTTACCAGCCATCAATAAATCTCGCTATGCCTGTCTACCATCTAACTACATTATAAAAAACTTCTAAGAACCAACTGTTATCAAATAAAATTATCATATAGTTCACTGAATTGGGGTCAAATAGAAAAAGTTGAAGCAACAATAAAAAGCCTCGAAAAGTAAAGTAGAAGCTGCTAATAAAAGAAAATCACCATTTTCTCCCTTTAACTGCGATTCGACTCTCTCAGCTACATCCCATCTTTGCCTACCAACCCTTAAAGACGTGATACCATATTCAAGAGACCTGATTGGAGATCATGTAAATACTAAGAATATAATCGTAAAAAGAAAAAAACCAAAGACCGATAACATACGAAATCAACACCCAAGAATAAATGTTACCTGCATAACATTTCACCAAAGACCACTAACATAGTCTGCAAGAACCACATAATACATGCTATTTAAGTAATTGACAACCTATAAGTCGCTAAACAAACTTAAAAGTTAAAAGTAATGTTACTGTAAAAGTAACCTGAGTATAGCAAAACCGGGGGTTCAAGACGAAACCGCAACAACAAAACGAACAGGCAATATAGTATTTGGGATTACGCCCCTGGTTTTTGTCCGCAACAAATTGAAACTCTGTCTTCCATGAACAACAGAATATTAAAACATCATTAAAAAAAGAAATACGAATCTGAAAAGCGCAGAAAACAAAAAGATAAAAACTTACTTGGAAAAATTAACAAATCCCAACTAATAATCCATCCAACCAATCCCGGCCTTGAGCCATTCAATTCCTGCAAAAACCCGAAAAAATAGGGGTTTCATTTTGCAAAAAATGAAAAATAGCTCAAAAGTTAATTCACGGAAGAAAAAAATTAAATCCGGTTTAGCTCTTTGTTTCTGGTGTCTGACTAATCTGGTACTCGTTGTTGATAACAATGAGAAACAGAAAGGCGGTGGTGTGTGTGTGGTGGAGTCTACAAAACTTCGTTGATAAGTATAACGAAAACACGGGCCGAACTTGGGCCTGAAGCAGTAGCCCATATCCAAACACTGGGAGGTTGCATTTGCGCCGCACGTGCAGGGCTTTTCTATTCCTACCGTCAAGCATTTAGTATATACAAGATAATAGCCTCGCGTGCTACAATGGTATTATAATTTCTCTTTCGAATTTAAGTTCATGCGGTAATATGTTGCTTACCCTTTTTTTTAGTTTTTACCGTTAGTTTGTTCAGTCGTTCAATCACATACATTTAAATGCACAAATGAAACAATTGTAGGAAAGTGGAATGGCAAATGAAACACTTGTACAAAAGTTGGTACTTATATTATAGCATTTCTCTCAAGTACATATCAGAAAACAATCACATACATTTAAATTTTAAGACTAATTCAAGGAAATGAGTATCGGAAAATAGTTGTTGTACAATGGAAGGGTGTTCACAGATTGTAAGAAGATGTACTCTAGTCTTCCGTCTAAGCAATACCAGCGGTACAAAAGACATGTGGCTGCAGTGGAGTAACTTAGTTTTTCTTTATCCCAAAACATCGCTCTACACTGTCGACCTACAGTGGCGACTTTATGCTAACTTTCCATCATAAAAACAACATTGTGGGCTAAACAATTTATCCAACTAACTTGCAATTAATCTTGTAACCTTGTAATGGCTTCGCAACTTTGATCATACCAACATTTGGTGGCTGACTTTTCAAGGAACCCACATTGTGTTAAGTAGTGAGTCTACATTCTTCTAGTCTAGTTGCAGGGCAGACTGGCTTGAAATCTTGTAGTTTTGCCTACTCGGTGAACACATGATACATATAATCATATACTTTGTCGATAGTTAACTGTTCCACCTAATCTTGCCCTGCTTTTGCTATTGCGTCACCCTATCAGCAAAAAAAAAAAAGAGAATAATGACCAATTAGTTTGAAGATGAAATCATGTTAGTAATGCTCCATCCATCTCAATGAAGATTGCAAACTGTTCTTTTAGTTTGAAAGGTATCAATAGTCTTAATTTTTTTTTCTTTCTTTCTATTTCAAAATAAAATGTGAAATGAAAACCTCATGATGAAAAAAAACCTTAGTTGTCTAATTCGGATAACATTCCTTCCATCTCATAATCTCACATATGCACTAAGCAAGTTCGTTAAAAAATAAAAAAAATAAAAAAACAAAGTCCAATCATATGATGCAATCCTTAGAGTTCAATGTCATATGATAAATCGTAGCATATAAAGTTTGTTAATCAGACTGAGTTAATATATCATACCCAAAAACAGATTAGTATTTTACTATTCTTAATCTTTTATTCTTTATTACTCTATACTAATAAACAATGGTGTGAGTGATGGCTAACAGGGCATGTCTTTATGGCTGTTGGTTAGGGGGTGTGTCTATTTTAGTCTCCTAAGGCACCTAAGATTTAAACTATCAGTGTTATTGTTGCAATAACAGTGTCATTTCCAAACCATTCGCATTTCAGTGTTTTGCTGCAACAATAGGTAAACTACCAGTGTCATTTCAAAACCACACCCATTTTATGCGACACGATCCTACTCACACCGACTCTAAATCCATCCAAGGTAACTCTATTTCTGATCCACGACGTCTCCACACTCTAAGGTGCATCAATGTAAACTTCCAGTCTAGAAAAGGAAGAAAAAAAAAACCCCTACTACAGCAAGAATCTGGTAATCAGTCTAGCAAAGTAAAACACAGACTTACTGGGAGCTTACTTTCGCTTTATCAAAAAGATTGCAAAAAAAAGGAATGAAATACATATAAGTTGGTCGAAAATACATGAATAAGGTAGACGATGCGTTTTACTATTTCATCCACCACTTTCAATGTTTGGAATATTTTTACTAAAGTCACTTCTAAAGGGACTACGTAATCCATGAGGTGTAATAATTTTCTTTTTTTAATTTTTTTTTGCTAAAGATCAGCAGCCATTCAACTTATTTTATGCACTTCGATGAAATTTTTTTACTAAAGATGAGCAGCCATTCAACCTATTTTATGCAGTTTGTTGAAAAAGGTTATTGTAACTAAAAAGCTAACATATATCCAACCAACCAACAAAATATTAGCAACGTTAGCTACATTTATACCAGTACCTGTTGTATGCATCTCAAATGCACCGTAACTTGATGAGCTTGCAACTGGTTTGCAGTTGGTTAACGTATGGTCGACCACATCAGTCTTTACTGGCTCAGGCACATTATAAGGTGTCTTAACCACTTTCATGTCATCAACTTCGTCATCATCCCCAAAAACTGAAATACACAAATGTACAAAGAAAAAAAAAAGAAAAAAATTTTAAATAAAAAAAAAAGCTAAAAAAATAAAAATTAAAAAGTAACAAACCCAAAACATTGACGTGAAGACCAACTAAAAGTGAATGCTGTCGATTACCTCTTTCTTCCTAAACCTTTCAAGCCTCTCCGTACCCAATAAACTGCCGGTAACCTTTAATACCAGCGTGCTGTGTTCGTGTCACTGTTACAAAACTGAAGGTATTTTGATTGCTTATTAAAACTGCCAATGCGCTTATTTTAGAGATAAGCAATTTCATGTTGGCCTATAGTCCACAAATGATCTCAAACACCGTCGCATACACTAATAGATAAGGCATGTTTGTTTAAGCTTATTTCTGGGCTAGTTAGGTCACTTGATTTCGACTTATATTGCACAATATTTCCTTATAGGATCAATTGTCTACTCCCCCCATATTATTGAACACTTGATATGCACTTGAACATTTGAACTACAAACTTCTGAGCACTTTACCCCTTTGAATTTGTCTGAATACTCATTGAGCACTACACCGCTATGAACTCTAGTAGAAGCATCAGCACACGGTACAATTTATCCTTAATCCTGAAACACTATTCCCAAAAAATCTAAATAAATCAAAAAAGCAAAAAAAATCTTTCAGCATCGACGTAATCCTCAAGCAATAACCACACGAAAGTACCTAAATGCAGGTAATCTGTAATCCTCAAACAACTTATACTAAATTCTGAAACAATAACTTTAACCAAGACCATCATGACAACCTACCCAAATAATCACATCCAAGTAATAACCTGTCTAATCAAAAGAATCCAACTATAATAATCCTAGTCCCAAAACAACTTATAGTTAATCCTCAAACAACAACCTTAACGAAAATCATATATCATCAAAATAATCCAAGTCTAAAGATCCTTAATCCCAAAAAAAAATTATGATTAATCCTAAAACAACAACGTTAACAAAAACCAATAGGCGTACCAAAAAAAAATTGCAAACAATTATCAGAAAAGCTTAAAAATAAAAAACCCATAACCAAATTCATTGCTATTACATACACCAAACTAATTATGATTGAAATATCCATTGATTACCTTCACATATCAATCAAAGAGACACAATCGTATGCAAGAGAGAGAGACAGACGAACCACCAGACCGGAAAATCTTTGAAAGAGAGAGAGAGAAACCGGCAGACAGATAAACAACATCAGATACCAACAAACCGCAACAAATTTGAAACGGATAGGAAGGGGAAAAAATATGAGACAACATGGATACAGATGGCAGGCATACAACTGATCTAAACATGAATCATCTCCAAGCAGGAGGTGGAGACCACTCTTCATTCTACTTTAGGGGAAACACGGGCCGGTTCAAACAACGGACTAACACCCAAAATGGGCTAAAACGGCGTAAGCCCAAAAAAAGGGCGAATATTCGCGGGAATCCTTTGTGTTTTAGTATATAGAGAGAATATACAATAATATATATTGTTATTCTAACCGTAAATTCCATATCTTTCACGATACCAATTATGTAATTCATATTCATTGTCACTATCTTCTTCCGAAAACTCGTATGCATAGTTGTTGTAGTCATATCCCATGTAATTTTGGTTATTCTCATAATCATCTTCATTGATTGTTTGTATAGAGTCTAAATAAGTGTTTTGGTCATTCATATCTACATTAGTATCCTCGTTATAAATCAATGCAATATGATCATTTTTGTTGTGTATCTGTGTCGTTGTCTTCGTCATTAACTTGTAAATTAGTTTACTCAGTATCAATGAATGTAGTTTGAGGAATTTGTTCTTCCAATATATTAGACAATAAACTTGGCCTATAAAATTAGGTCATAAATTTATTTGTCAAATCATTTTAAGCTGTAAATACATAAAATAACTAAATCATCTTAACTTACTTGTTTGATCGATGGATGTGGTTGCTGTTATGATTGAAAACTCTAAACAATCGTGCAATAAACGTAGTTGCACATTTTATTTTATTTTTGTATTGGTTAATATTGTAGTTTTTTTTTTTTTTTTTTTTTAAATTTATAACATACTTGTTTATTACGTAGTATGTTTGTTACAATTTTAAATTTGGTATGATATCCCGATTAGTATAAAGTTGTATTTTAAGTATTTGTACATTTTATTTTGGGTTGTATATTTGTTAATTAAATTTTATTTTCGTATTTTGATAACTATCAGTTTAGTGTTAGCATTAAACGTATTAAAAGTCAAGTATGTTAAATCTTAATTTTTTCTATATATTGCTTATTTATAAATGATCCGCTTTCATAACTTTAAAAGAATATAAAAGATCTTCTTTAAACCATAGTTTTTAAATTGGTTGCTCTTCAAAGAGTAATTCTAAAAAGTTTTTAGATATGAATGCTAAATCTTCATCGGAAAAGATTGTTAACGAAGACACAATGCAAACCAACGGAGAATAACAACATTTTGTTGTTTCTTTAGAAATAACGATTAAGGTTTATGAATATTTGTTTAAATAATGTTTATTTATTTTGCAAATGTTGTTATTACAGCAGTTAGTGAATCCGGAACACTTGTTGATTGGTTAAAGTCTTATTATGGTAGTCGTCTTATAACTGTTCGTGATATGAAAAAGCTATTATTGAGATTGAATAAGGCAACGATGTTAGTTGCGCAAATGCAAACATCTGGACATGATATTGACGACGACTACATGATTGATCTGGCTTTTTTATCGATGATTGAAAACTTAATTCTTGTTTGAAAGATATTTTTATATTTTTATTAACTTTTTTGTAATCCGAACAAATGATTTTTGTCTTTAATTTTTCTTTATGTTATGGTTATTACGATAATATCTTGTGTTTTATATTTTGTTTATATATGTTTTATTGATTTGTATCGGTTAATATTTTATATGAATAGCTTAATATTTTACATATTAGTCCTTTAAGTAAATTATAAGTAACTTAAATTATCTTTGAAAAATGAACTTACTTGTTATATTAAGATATTAGTCCTTTAAGTTTTGTTAATTGAAAAATATTAATGAAATTGCTCAAGATGAAGATGCTAGCGAGGCTAGGTTATTTGAAGCCGAAGAAGATTATTAGCTTTATGTTTCAAACTTTCTGATGAATAAATCGATCAAATCTATTAGCTTTGTGTTTCAAGTACTTTATGTTTGATGTTTTATGAGTTTATTAAAGGGCAAATCACCTAAAAATGTAGTTAACTTGCTACTTTTTCCCATTGTATGTCGCATTTTTTTTTCTCATTCTGTCAATAAACCTCTATCGTTAGTCCTTTGTGTGTACCCGTTACCAAAAAAACCTGCATCGTTAGTCCTTTATGCTAACGACTATTAATAAATAACTTAAAATTTGGTTATCTTACGCTAAACTTGCGTCGTTGGTCCTTTATACAAACAATCGTTAAAAAATAACTTAAAATTTGGTTTTCTTACGTTGGTCCGTTTTTTCACATTTTCATGACGTTTTTACACGCTGTCGTTCGTTTTAACACGCCGTCCGCTTTTATCCGTTTTACACGTTTTCATTCGTTTTACACGTTTGGCCACGCTTTTCACGTTTTCGTGCTTTCGGTCCCGCTTTTCCGTTCACGCTTTCATCCGTTTTACATCGCCATCCATTTTACACATTTTCGCCCCGCTTTTTGCACGTTTTACATGTTTTCATCCGCTTTAACACGTTTCGCCGCTTTAACACCTTTTGGCTCTCGCTTTTTTCACGTTTTCATATGTTTTACACATTTTCATCCGTTTTTGCGGTTTTCGTCCAGGTTTCTGTTTTTTCATTTTCAGATGTTTTTAACACATTTGTCCTTTAACATCGCCGTCCGGTTATTCATGTTTTCATCCATTTCCATTCACGCTTTCATCTCGCCACATCGCTTTTTTTACACGCTGTCCCGCTGCACGCTGTCCGTTTGTTTTGCGTTCACCTTTTTACGCTTCATCCGTTGTTTCACGTTTTTGTTCGTGTTTGCACATTTTGTCTATTTTTTCGCATATTAATACGTTTTTGAATGTTTGCACAATTTGTAAAAACGGATGAAAATGTGTAAAAACGGATGAAATGGTGAAAAAACGGACGAAAACGTGTAGAGACAGATGAAAACGTGTTAAAACGGACGAAAACGTGTAAAAACGAATGAAAGCGTGCAAAAATGGACGAAAATAAAAAAACGGATGAAAACTTGAAAAAACGGACGAAAACTTGAAAGAGCGGATGAAAGCGTAAAAACGATGAAAACGCGGAAAAAACGGACAAAAACGTGTAAAAGACCAAAACGCGTAAAAAGGACGAAAACGAAAAACGGACGGAAACGTAGAAAACAAAATTTTAAGTTATTTTTTAATGATCTTTAGTATAAAGGACCAACGACGCAAGTTTAGCGTAAGATAACCAAATTTTAAGTTATTTATTAACGGCCGTTAGCATAAAGGACTAACGATGCAGGTTTTTGGTAACGTACACACAAAGGACTAACGATAGAAGTTTATTGACATAATGAGAAAAAAAAAATAATGCTATATACAATGGGAAAAAGTGGCAAGTTAACTACATTTTTGGGTGATTTGCCCTTTATTAAATAAAAGTTGTAGTTTATTGTGGTGAAAACGTGAACAAACGAAAAAAAAAAAAAAAAAAAAAAAACCTCGAAAATCCGAACACCCCTTTTTAACAGCTTCGAAAAAAATGAAAAAACGGTTCAAACCGGTTTCCACCGATTTGGGTTTCCCCCTCTAAATCCAAACCAAACCGAACCGAACCGGCTTGCCAAAACCGGTTCATGACTGTTGACCAAAAACCGATTCGGTTTTGGTCAAACCCGGTCCATGCCCACCTCTAACATCAACTACTAAAGCTCGTGAAAGTGGTGTTACATCAATCCAATCATTTTGATATTGGACTTGAAGACCACCCAATAAATCTCGGTAATGAAATTGACATCAGTATGGCAATTTGTCCTGAGTGTCAATTCTGGTTCAAGATGCTGGATAGTAATTACCCAAAAGGAACAATCCTTCAGCACTACCCAAGTCTTTGAGGTGATTTGGTTCGAGCACAAGAACAGTAGAAAATATCTCGAGTAGAGTATATTTTATGTGACTATTTTACCCTCCTCTTCAACACTTTTAACATTACAGTAACAATTAGTGTAGAATTAAGAACATATTTATTAATTCAAAAAGTGAATGCATATATCGAAAGATGATTCACAAGATATAGAAGACCACTGTACTTATTATTTCTCTTGTGTCATAACTCAAATAGGATTTTAAGTAATGATTTAAATATGAAAAGAAAAAGAAGAAAAAAACTCTTCTTCACATGGTTTTAAGCATTAATTCAGCCTTTTTTTTAATAAAAAAAATAAAAAATAACATGCATTAGACAAATTTAAGATCCATACACATCACTCTTCGCAAGCGAGATAAGTTCTTGTAGAAAATAGACATCCCAACTAAACTTTAAAGTGGTAGAAAATGCATGACGAGCAACCCAATGAACTACTTGGTTATTTTCTCGATTAACCAAAGAAAACGATAAATGCATATTATTTACCCATAAGCGAATGTCATTCACAAGAGCAACTAAATTCCAACTAGTGAGCAAGCGTAGTGTACCGCAATAATCCCGACATGAAGAAGAGATATGGTATGACAAGGATTACCGAGGACACCACGAAGATAACCTGTAAAATCATGAACAACAATTCTAAAAGCGGCATTAAAATTCTTGAAAGCAGCATCACAATTTAACTTCACCAAAAAAACTGTGACTTAGCTTGTCATAATTAATAAGGTAAATGACAAAAAGTGCATGAGAGTAATTATAAATGAGAGTATAAATGTCTTTAATATTATATCCTTATACTAGCTTATTGACCCGTGGAATCACGGGGTTTTTAAAGAATTTTTGAATCAAGAAATTAAGTGTTAGAATGAAGTAAGAAATAACAACGAATGGAAAAACTTTGAAACGTTTTGTGAATACAACCATAACTTGTAACAAAACGATCGTATAAACTACAATGGTTGTTAATATCTATGTAATGAATGTCCATAGTGTGAATTATATCTCTCAACAATGGTTGTTAATATCTATGTAATGAATGTCCATAGTGTGAATTATATCTCTCAATAGGTGTGACTTGAAACTACGAAGCAATCCAAAGATGAATATGAACCTACACATCACATGCAATTACTAAAGATTATTAGTAGTGCATCGTATTAACGTTTAAATAAATAATATTGTTACTTACAAAAACATTTACTTGGCATAATCGTTTGAAGCAATATTTGTAGAAGCACCTGCACGTGCCTACATAAATACATAATAACCACATGAGACAAATTATATTGATACATGGTAGTAAACTATATATTAAATAGAAATGTTTTAAAAAAATACCCAGCGAACATTGATCATAGGCCGTGAAGACCGTATTTATATACTACATTTGTAGTTGTTGTTGATAGATTACTATCGGAATCACAAGCCACAACCTTTAAACTCTTTTTTCTTTTGACGCGTGAAAAAGCCACGCAACATTGTCTATGTGTGAAAACAGAAGTAATTCTCAATCTTGGTATGATAACCTCATGCCCCAAGATAACCTTATGCCACTACAAAGACATATGGTTCCAACAATTATCGAATCCACACCTTACATAAATAAGTTTACAAATTCATGTTAAGGTAACTTATGGTTGAACATTTATGTAGTACATTAAAAAGATATCGTCAGAGTGATAGGTCATGTTAAAATAACTGCCCCACATCCAAGAGGGTCGACAATGTTGTTGTATGATGTAAGACTTATTATAGCTTATTGTGAGGAAAACGTCAATAAGTTTAGTGGGGTGTTTAGGTGTTTGCTTATGTGAAACTGCTTTTTGGTTTGAAAATAATGTTTTAAAAAATACCCAGAACATTGATCATAGGCCGTGAAGACCTTATATATTTACTACATTTGTAGTTGTTGTTGATAGATTACCATCGGAATCACAAGCCACAACCTTTAAACTCTTTTTTTCTTTTGACGCGTGAAAAAGCCACGCAACATTGTCTATGTGTGAAAACAGAAGTAATTCTCAATCTTGGTATGATAACCTCATGCCCCAAGATAACCTTATGCCACTACAGCACATATGGTTCCAACAATTATCGAATCCACACCTTACATAAATAAGTTTACAAATTCATGTTAAGGTAACTTATGGTTGAACATTTATGTAGTACATTAAAAAGATATGATGTAGTGATAGGTCATGTTAAAAATAACTGTCCCACATCCAGTAGGTCGACAATGTTGCTGTATGATGTAAGACTTATTATAGCTTATTGTGAGGAAAACGTCAATAAGTTTAGTGGGGTGTTTAGGTGTTTGCTTATGTGAAACTGCTTTTTGGTTTGAAAATAATGTTTTAAAAAAATACCCAGCGAACATTGATCATAGGCCGTGAAGACCGTATTTATATACTACATTTGTAGTTGTTGTTGATAGATTACCATCGGAATCACAAGCCACAACCTTTAAACTCTTTTTCTTTGACGTGAAAAGCCACATATAATTGTCTATGTGTGAAAAAGTAGTAATTCTCAATCTTGGTATGATAACCTCATGCCCCAAGATAACCTTATGCCACTACAGCACATATGGTTCCAACAATTATCGAATGCACACCTTACATAAATAAGTTTACAAATTCATGTTAAGGTAACTTATGGTTGAACATTTATGTAGTACATTAAAAGATATGTCTGTAGTGATAGGTCATGTTAAAAATAACTGCCCCACATCCAAGAGGTCGACAATGTTGTTGTATGATGTAAGACTTATTATAGCTTATTGTGAGGAAAACGTCAATAAGTTTAGTGGGGTGTTTAGGTGTTTGCTTATGTGAAACTGCTTTTTGGTTTGAAAATAAATAGCGTGTAAGAACCTTTTATCTTTCAGTACTTATTTACTTTGTGTAAGCACATCAGAAGTTTCATCCAAACACTCATAAGTGCTTATTGGCTTAGAAAATAAGTAGATAAGCACTTAACTAAACAATCAGATAGACCACTTCATACCACAAATTGTTTTTAGGAACATATGCATACGCCATAAGTTAAGTTTAGTAGCTTTCCTAAACACCCCTTCATACAAGAAGAAAAAGGTGCAGTTTACCTTCCTATGTAATTCGGCCGCTACGCATATGTCATTTGAAGCTTTTATTTTAGCAATAAAGTATGATTAGTTTGTTTTGGATCTTTATTCTTTTTTAGATAAGGGCAACACAACTTTAGATATGTTCTAACTTGTTCAAAAAAATGTATATCGAAATCATCGTAGTTTGTTTGTAACCCACCCATCTTGTCACATCTAGTTAATAGCATACCCTCTCGAGTGTGTCCTCAATGTCTTCATCGATCAATTTCTCACTTTCACCTTTATAAAGAATCATGATCTGCTCACATGCAAAATTTGCATATGTTTCAATAAGTAATGACCTGTTTTTTGAACCTTATATGGAAATGCAAATGTAAATGTAAAACTTCAAAAACCACCATTCTAATTGGTCAAAAGTCACACAAACTACCCGTTTAGACCCATTGAGTACCCACCCATCTTGTCACCTCTAGTTAATAGCATATCTTCTCAAGTGTGTCATCAATGGCTTCAATGCTCAATTTCTCACTTCCACCTTTATTAAGAAGATTTGGGAATATGTGGCAAGTAAATCTGCACTTTAACTTCCACATATAAACTTGTTGAAGAACACTTCAAATGCTTCGTTGTTTCTAAAGCCCTAAAAGAAAAGAAAGAATTAGTGCCAATAGTATCTATTGTATTATGATGATACTTGAAAGGTATTTTACTGCATTAAAGCATGTACTCAATATCAATATGTAAGACGCTTTTTCGGTTGTTACATTAATTATCCTATTTATTACATAGAAACTTAAATGTGCTTGTGTTCTTTTGATTACATAGAAACTTAAATGATCGCAGTTTGTCTTAACTCTTAAAAGTTAAAATTTATCTATCAATTTCATGGAAAAATTCAACACCAAATCATTCTTCATATAATATCTTTTTTTGTAAAATAGGACTTACTTTGTGTCTGCACAATATGAGAAGTTCCCATATGCTTGCTATCAAAATCATTCTTCACATAATATATTTTTTGTAAAATAGGACTTTCTTTGTGTCTACACAATATGAGAAGTTCCCTTATGCTTGTTATTTCAAGATCCCAAAATCAAATCCCAAATCACGTAACTGCATGTAATTAAAACAAAAATAAAATAAAACATTAAGACACATGTTCTTTGAAGCAATTCTGGGTTGAATTGATAATCAAATACATCAAAACACCAAACACCCCTTTAGACACCGCTGACCAAACAACCTTTTAAACACTCGTTTTCTAAGATTCAGTTGATTAGAGCCCGAGCAAGTCAAGCAACAGCAGCATTACGACACGGTTAAGTCGAACCAATAAATGCTATTGATACGTCAACCCTAGCCATTATCCACTCCGTGTAAACAACCCCTTTTAGCACACTTAGAAAAAGATTACATAGACCATATTACGAATTTTATATGTTTTGAACCATTAGAAAGATACACGTATTCACACATACCTTTTGTAGATCGCTCGTGTGGGATAATTTCTAGTTAATATTAAGTTGATTGGAGCCCAAGCAACCTGTTCCACATAACATCCTATGATTGGAGCCATTCACAACTTCCCTTTCTGGTGTCGTAAATTAACCTTAATGTAGCTGCAAACTCATGAAACAATAAATGTCAATTATCAAATCTTGAATACATAAAAGCTGCAACATAAACGAAACGGACCAAAACCAATTAAAGAAATTGTGAAACCGTATCGAGAGTAAGGTATGACATTTTAACTTGTTAGGTTTTGATAAGTGCAAAATCAATATGAACTATTCCATGACAATATGAATCTATAAACTTTTGGTTGGTAACCACCATCTGATAAAAGAACAATACACATAATTAAAATGACCGTGAATTAAAATAAAGTCAAAGTCTTCTTATAACAGCAATATCGGAGCACATTTTCCTTTTATCTCAACAAACTATGCGTATCAATAGGAATGTTGTGAAGAACGTTAATATATGAGGTTAAACGCCATCTACAACCACGAAGTAATTTAAGAACCGCGAAAATGTCATCATTGTCATGAAGTTTGAAAATGTTGGGTTTCTGAACATTTAAGGTGTGTTTGGGATAGCTTATTATGGGTCCTAAGAGGAGTGTTTTGGTAAGCTTATTGAAGGATCATTCGTAGCTTAGAAATATTGCTACAACATGATTATATAAAAGTGAAACTCAAAAACAAATATGGCTACCTTTAACCTAAACAACATCAGATATTTGTCTTTAAACTTGGGTACTGCCTTGCCTTCAAAGTAGTCTCCAAGCAACCCGTCCATTCTTATACTACACGCAAGAGCTGCAATATCTTCTATGATTTTGGGTCCATGGCGTTGATACTAAACATCAAAAAATATAAAAATAAATTAGAATATGATGTTGTCAGCATTTCAGAACTAAAGAATTGCAATGAATTTTAAGAGCAAAAATTACGACTAATTATAAGAGCAAGGAGTCACACCCACAGATCCTAATGACGAAGAACATCTTAGCTTGGGTACAGAAAATCCACCTTTTAACCTCGCCTCACATTCCAACTGAATCAATTCCTTTTGTCGCATAACAAAATCAACCCACAATAGTCCAAACTCATAACCTACACCGGATGCTAAAACGGCTAAAACAATGAGACCGGGCTTGATACTCCTCAGTGTACTTAGACACATTGCAAATCAACTTACAAATTCCCAGAACACACAATTATAAAGACAAATTCTTAATTCTAAAATGATTTCAAACAATCATTTAACCCCAATTTATAAAAAGTAATTCGCTGAACACACAATTATAAGAACTAATTCATACAATTAATTCATCGATGTGATTTTCCCTATATTTTTTTCTAGAGTTCTGATGGCATATGTTTTTAACGATGTTGTGCTTTGTTATGAAATAATGGTTGGTGTTGTGAATGGTTAATTTAAAAGGAGAATGTTGAAACTGAATAGCAGAAAAGGTGATCATATTTTGAATGCATTAGATTAATTGTGGAATTGAAACTGATATTAAAAATATTTAATTCTTAACAAAAGTAGAGATTGTTGGAGCGTACAAAAAAAGCTATTGAAGAATGAAGAATGAATTAACAAAAATAGCAAAGCATTAATGTCATGGACAATGTTTTAAGAACGTGTTGAAGAAGAATGGCATAGATGTATTGTATGCGAATAAATCATGACCAATAAGAGAAGAGACAGATCAGAACATTAATTTTATTTGTTGCTTCATGAACTTGTAAATATAGATAGCTTAAAGGGGTGTGCAATGGTGTGTTGTATGCATTAAATCTTCAACCAATCAGAATCAAGACACATCAGCGCATTGATTGCAAAATGTGCTTCATGTGGTTGTAACATGTGGGTGTTTATTATATAGTATAGATAATAACTAATAGGGTGAAGGCTGAATATACGTAACAAACTTTTTCAAATTAATCAATATACGTAACATACTTATTTTATTATAAACATACGTAATATACTTTCAAATACTTACCAATATACGTAATATTGACAGGTTATCACTTTAAAAAGTTACAGTATTGGTCCCTGTCGCTTGCATTGGACTTTCACCGTTAGTCCTTTGACATTTTTTAACTTAAAAAAGTTACAGTAATGGTCCATGTGGTTTTCTTTGACTAACAACGTTAGTCCTTTAACTTTCATCGTTTTTATACACGTTTTTTACACACGTTTTTATATACGTTTTTATACACTTTTTTTACAAGTTTTTATACAAGTTTTTATGCACGGTTTTATACACGGTTTTATGTACGTTTTCTTACACGTTTATACATGTTTTTATACACACATTTTTATATACGTTTTTTTACACGATTTTATGCACGTTTATACACTGATTTTATATATTTTTTTACACGCTTTTTTAACACAAGTTTATATATCGTTTAAAAACATTTTTAAACGTATAAAATGTGTATAAAAACGTTCATAAAAACATGTATAAAAAAGTGCAAAAAAAACTTGTAAAAAACATGTATAAAAACGTGCATAAAAGCATGTAAAAAACGTATATAAAAACGTGTGTAAAAAACGTATTTAAAAACATGTAAAAAACGTATATAAAAATGTGTGTAAAAACATGTATAAAAACGTGTATAAAAATGTGTGTGAAAAAACCTATATAAAACGTGTGTAAAAACGTGTATAAAAGCATGTAAAAAACGTGTATAAAAATATGTCTAAAAACGTGTATAAAAACATGTGTAAAAATTGTGTATAAAAGAGTGTATAAAAATGTGCATAAAAACGTATAAAAAATGTGTATAAAACCATTTTTAAAAAAGATGAAAGTTAAAAGACTAACGGTGAAAGTTAAGCAAACCACAGGGACCATTACTGTAACTTTTTTAAGTTAAAAATGTCAAAGGACTAACGGTGAAAGTTAACGCAAATGACAGGGACCATTATTGTAACTTTAAAAACTGGTAACCTGTCAATATTACGTATATTAGTAAGTATTTGAAAGTATATTACGTATATTGATAATAAAATAAGTATGTTACGTATATTGGTTAATTTGAGAAAAGTTTGTTACGTATATTCAGCTTTCACCCTAACTAATAAGTCCATTCATCCATAAATAAGCCACAAAGTTTGGGTATATCAAAAACCCCTTAATACATTCATATAAGCTTTAACCGAACATTTAATTTAAGCATATTTAACATATATAAACTAATAAGATCGTAAGCCACCAACCAAACACCCTCGTATATCTCCGTGTATGCGCATTGCAATATGCACCTAGACTACTGATGAGTGTCTAAATACTCATCATTTTGTATAAACTCAAAATCATCCGAAAACACTCGAACACATCAAAATGATGAAAATATCACAAATCAGTTTTTTATGTGTTTTAAATGCAAAAATATCAAAATCGATGAAAATGATTCAAGTTTGCAAAATTGGCGCTTTTAGTCCCCAAGTTTTAAAAGTTGTCAAATCTAGTCCCCGAATATCAAAATGTGGAATTTTATCATTCAAGGTCCCTAAAATATTCTAAAATGTCAAAAAATGGTCCTTGAATGATTCTTTGGTCGTAAGAAAGGTCCCTAAACATTGAAAATTTGCAAAAATGGTCCTTGGATTTCTAAAAATGGGATTTTATGCAAAAAGGGCCCTTGTGCTATCAATGTTTGTCATGTTTGGTCCTTGTGAGAAGTTTGGAAAAGTATCATGATCAGTCCTTGAAGTTTGGTGAAATTACATTTTTGGTCCTTGTTATCTAGCTAAAACCAACCTGACCCTTTGTTATCCATATCCAATCCTTACCCAACCAAGGCCCAAATCCAGCTAGCCCAACTCCACTTGACCCCACCTGACCGCTGAGCTAGGTCAAAACCAAAAAGACCCCAGCCAAAGCCATTGTGAACCCCCCGTTATTATACCACTAAGTCAAAAACTCTCAAACGCGCCTTAAAACGAACCATCGTAGCTCTCCCTCCCACCACCAAACAACAAAACTGAGCATGGTTTTCCAACCTTTCAACCCCTCTCCATACTTTGTTCCCTCGCCTCCTCAAACTCCAAAACCTTTAATTGATTAAACCCACTCATTAATAACAAAACTCGCTAATGAGAAAATGGCCAAAAACACAAGTGTATGGTTCTAATGAATTAGGTGATCCAAGGGCTCGATTTGGTGGGAAAGATTGAGGTCAAGAGAAGTCACAAAAGTCATTATAAAGGGAGAGTGAAGCAATGTATCTAAGTATCTAGAGTAATTTTAATTTTCCATTGTCGTTTTTATTATTATCAAAATTTCAGTGTAATTTAAGCTTCCTTAGTACTTTGTTTAAGTTATTTAAAGTATTTGAGAACTCTTTTCAGTTTCAATATCAAGTTTTAAGTTGCAAATTTTATTTATGCAGTTTTATTTCAAAAATCTCATATGAATCAAATGTTGTTGTTAGGTGTTTGTATGGACTGAAATAGAACATGTAAGCTCCAAGAAAGCTCATTCAATCTTTTAGAAACATTTAAAACAAGTTTAGAAGTTAAAATCAAAAATCACCAAAAATACCAATTAAATAGTTTAAAATTCAAAATCGGTTGGAAATGGTGTATACAGGCTGGCAGGGGTGTTGTGGATGGCCTTGGGTTAGTGGCTTAATGGTAAGCCTTTAGGATTTTTCTTGGTTCCTTGATCTCAGTTTTGAGCTTGGAAGCTTGAGTAAGCCTTTTTGTTCATATTTGGATTTCTTTGTTTTAGTTGTTCATTAGTTGTAATTTCTGGTTTTCTATGTTTCTTAGTTATAATTGAGCATAAGTAAACAATTAAATCAGTTGGTTGTTCTTTTAAAGTTGTAGTTTTATAAAAATTTAGTTTTAACAGTTAAAGTTGCATTATCATCAAGTCTTAGTTTTATGTTGTTATCACTATTGGTTTAAGCTTATTTAGTCTTATTTAATAATAATACAAGGTCTGAAATTAAGTTCATGGTCTAAATTTGAGATTTGCTTTGAAAAACTTCAAAAGCAGATCATCATAAGTAGTGTTTGTTTTTTTATGTTTGAAGGTTCTCTGGTCATTGGACTTGTTGGAAATCTGTTTAACTTGGTCTAAATAACCCATATCGGGCAAGAAAACCCATGCTCATAAGCAAAAAGTCAAAAATTCTTCTAATCAAATATTGCGATCACTGTTGGATTTTAAAAAGTTAGGATCATGATTTTGTGTTAGAAAGTTGTTAGTGTTGATCAAATCAGTCTTATATCACCTCAAAACAACATATTCAGTGATTTAAATCAGATTAAAGTTCATATAAGTCAAACTTTTAGTTTAAGTCAAAAGTCAAATTTTCATTTAGGTCGTTTTTGAATAAAATAGATCTTTTTACTGTGTGCTTAATAATAAGTTTTAGCTTAAAAGCTCTTAGGGTATTATAGTCTAGTTGCTAAACAAAAATATAAAATTACTAGATCTCTTCTGTCTAGCTTATTAAGTGCTTTTTAAGTGGCTTATTTGTGGTACCTGTTTGAAAACCATGCCCTGTGCACAGTGAATGGCACCATTTTGAAAAGCTTGCACAGAGCTTAATTGTTGGTTTTAGCTTGTGATCTTTGGTTCTTTGGATAGCCATCCAAGTCAGCTTGAGGTCTCAAGCCTTGTTTTTCATTTTGAAGCTTGTTTGGTAAGGCTGCTAGTAGCTTAAACTTTGTCCCAAAACTATCACCCAGACTTCGAGCTTGTGGCGGTGTCTGTATCACTTTCATAAGCTTGCCATAAGCTCTATAGTTGTCCATAGCCTGTGATACTTGGTTCTTTGGAAAGCCAACCTGGTCCTCTTTGAGTCCCAAGCTTAAGTTTTCCTTTTCTAGCTTGTTTGCTAGGGCTGCAATAAGCCCTAAGCTTGTCCCATTTATGTTTTAATCACAAGAGCTTATCTGCTTTTTCCTAGTTTTTTAGTGTGCTTATTTGTATCTTTTAGCTTCATTTCATTTCATATAGCTTGTTTCCATCTTATTTGAGTTTTTGTTTCAGTGTGTGAGCTTGGTTGAGCTTATTTCACCAAATAAGCTCATTAAGTCACTGTTGGGATATTAAGCTTGTCAAACTGCTTATTTGTAGTTTGTGAAATTTTTGTCTTTGTTAAAGTTTCATAATATCAGTAGTAAAGTAGTTTTCAAAAAGAAAATCCAGAAAAAGATCAATTTAAATTCAGTGATAGTGTTTATTTAATAGGTTTTAGCTTTTTGATTTTTCTTTTTAGCTTATTAATAAGCAAATCTTGTTTTTCTATTTTTCTTAGTTTTCTGTCATCATATAGTATTTTTAGAAAAATTTTCATAATTTTCCTAATCTATTTAGTATTTATTATAATTTTAATTAGTTAAAAATAGTAATTAATTAGTAATAAATAATTAAAAAGCATAAAAATATCTTTTCAGTTTTAAAATTAATTTTATCATATTTTAGATTTTTCCAAGTTAAAATTTTATTTTTCCAGGTTTATTTTCTATTTTCTAGCATTTAAGTGTGTTTTAAATAGTAATTAATTAGTAATAATTAGATAAAAAGTGTGAAAAATATATTTTTAATTTTAAAATTAGTTTTATAGTATTTTAGATTTTTCTGAATCATAAGTTTATTTTTCTAGCCTTATTTTATATTTTCTTCTATTTTAGAGTATTTATTAAATAGTTAAAATAGTTTTTAATTAATAATAATTAATTAAATAGTTATAAAAATAATTTTCTTTTATGCTAGCCACTTGTGAATGGCTAACCGTCAAGCTACCTCACACAAGCTAGCCACTTGTGAATGGCTAACCGTAATAAGCTTAAAACTGCTTAAAACACAAATACAATGAAGATCAGAGAATATAATGAATTCCCGGGTCGTTAAGTCCCACGGAGACTCAATGGTGTGTCAAAACAAACTCAGGTGATAGAGTGATCACTAAGGATAGTGATCAAGAAAGGTTTTGGATGAGAAATTACACTACGATTGATTGGAATGGAATAGGATATAGAACTGAAAGCACAACAATCGATAAAAGAAACGCAAAACTTACGTTTAAAAACTACGATATGCACAAAAATAAAAAGTGAAATCTGAGAAATAAAAGACCTAAAAATATAAAAATGACATTTTTGGAATCCTAAAAATAAAAGAAAATTATTAGAAAAAGAAAATTATTTTTATAACTATTTAATTAATTATTATTAATTAAAAACTATTTTAACTATTTAATAAATACTCTAAAATAGAAGAAAATATAAAATAAGGCTAGAAAAATAAACTTATGATTCAGAAAAATCTAAAATACTATAAAACTAATTTTAAAATTAAAAATATATTTTTCACACTTTTTATCTAATTATTACTAATTAATTACTATTTAAAACACACTTAAATGCTAGAAAATAGAAAATAAACCTGGAAAAATAAAATTTTAACTTGGAAAAATCTAAAATATGATAAAATTAATTTTAAAACTGAAAAGATATTTTTATGCTTTTTAATTATTTATTACTAATTAATTACTATTTTTAACTAATTAAAATTATAATAAATACTAAATAGATTAGGAAAATTATGAAACTTTTTCTAAAAATACTATATGATGACAGAAAACTAAGAAAAATAGAAAAACAAGATTTGCTTATTAATAAGCTAAAAAGAAAAATCAAAAAGCTAAAACCTATTAAATAAACACTATCACTAATTTAAATTGATCTTTTATTTTCTTTTTACTACTGATATTATGAAGCTTTAACAAAGACAAAAATTTCACAAACTACAAATAAGCAGTTTGACAAGCTTAATATCCCAACAGTGACTTAATGAGCTTATTTGGTGAAATAAGCTCAACCAAGCTCACACACTGAAACAAAAACTCAAATAAGATGGAAACAAGCTATATGAAATGAAATGAAGCTAAAAGATACAAATAAGCACACTAAAAAGCTAGGAAAAAGCAGATAAGCTCTTGTGATTAAAACAGAAATGGGACAAGCTGAGGGCTTATTTGCAGCAAACAAGCTAGAAAAGGAAAACTTAAGCTTGGGACTCAAAGAGGACCAGGTTGGCTTTCCAAATAACCAAGTATCACAGGCTATGGACAACTATAGAGCTTATGGCAAGCTTATGAAAGTGATGCAGACCACTTCCGCTCACTGTAGTCAGTTAGTGCTTGAAGTTTTGGGACAAAGTTTAAGCTACTAGCAGCCTTACCAAACAAGCTTCAAAATGAAAAACAAGGCTTGAGACCTCAAGCTGACTTGGATGGCTATCCAAAGAACCAAAGATCACAAGCTAAAACCAACAATTAAGCTCTGTGCAAGCTTTTCAAAATGGTGCCATTCACTGTGCACAGGGCATGGTTTTCAAACAGGTACCACAAATAAGCCACTTAAAAAGCACTTAATAAGCTAGACAGAAGAGATCTAGTATTTTTATATTTTTGTTTAGCAACTAGACTATAATACCCTAAGAGCTTTTAAGCTAAAACTTATTATTAAGCACACAGTAAAAAGATCTATTTTATTCAAAAACGACCTAAATGAAAATTTGACTTTTGACTTAAACTAAAAGTTTGACTTATATGAACTTTAATCTGATTTAAATCACTGAATATGTTGTTTTGAGGTGATATAAGACTGATTTGATCAACACTAACAACTTTCTAACACAAAATCATGATCCTAACTTTTTAAATCCAACAGTGGCACAATATTTGATTAGAAGAATTTTTGACTTTTTGCTTATGAGCTTTGGTTTCTTGCACGATATGAGTTATTTAGACCAAGTTAAACAGATTTCCAACAAGTCCAATGACTAGAGAACCTTCAAACATAAAAAACCAAACACTACTTATGATGATTGTTTTGAAGTTTTTCAAAGCAAATCTCAAATTTAGACCATGAACTTAATTTCAGACCTTGTATTATTATTAAATAAGACTAAATAAGCTTAAACCAATAGTGATAACAACATAAAACTAAGACTTGATGATAATGCAACTTTAACTATTAAAACTAAATTTTTATAAAACTACAACTTTAAAAGAACAACCAACTGATTTAATTGTTTACTTATGCTCAATTATAACTAAGAAACATAGAAAACAAAATTACAACTAATGAACAACTAAAACAAAGAAATCCAAATATGAACAAAAAGGCTTACTCAAGCTTTCAAGCTCAAAACTGAGATCAAGGAACCAAGAACAATCCTAAAGGCTTACCATTAAGCCACTAACCCAAGGCCATCCATGATTCAAAATTGTATACACCATTTCCAACTGATTTTTTGAATTTTAAACTTTTAATTGGTATTTTTTGGTGATTTTTGATTTTAACTTCTAAACTTGTTTTAAATGTTTCAAAAGCTTGAATGAAGCTATATGTTCTATTTCAGTCTATACAAACACCTAACAACAACATTTGATTCATATGAGATTTTTGAAATAAACGCATAAAATAAATTTGCAACTTAAAACTTAATATTGAAACTGAAAAGAGTTCTCAAATACTTTAAATAACTTAAACAAAGTACTAAGGAAGCTTAAATTACACTGAAATTTTGATAATAATAAAACGACAATGGAAAATTAAAATTACTCTAGATACTTAGATACATTGCTTCACTCTCCCTTTATAATGACTTTTGTGACTTCTCTTTGACCTCTAAATCTTTCCCACCAAATCTGAGCCCTTGGATCACTCTAATTCATCAGAACCATACACTTTTGTTTTTGGCGCCATTTTTCTCATTAGCAGGTTTTGTTATTAATGAGGGTGGGTTTCAATCAATTAAAGGTTTTGGAGTTAGAGGCAGAGGGAACAAAGTATGGAGAGGGGGTTGAAAAGGTTGGAAAACCATGCCCGGTTTTGGTGTTTCATGGTGGGAGAGAGAGCTACAGTAGTTCGGTTTTAGGCGCTAGTTTGAGAGTTTTGACTTAGTGTATAATAATTCACAATGGCTTTGCCGGGTCTTTTTGGTTTGACCTAGCTCAAGGTCAAGGGTGGGGGTCAAGTGGAGTTGGGCTTTGGATTTGGGCCTTGGTTGGGTAAGGATTGGATATGGATAACAAAGGGTAGGTTTGGTTTTAGCTTGATAACAAGGACCAAAAATGTAATTTCACCAAACTTCAAGGACTGATCATGATACTTTTCCAAACTTCTCACAAGGACCAAACATGACAAACATTGATAGCACAAGGGCCCTTTTTGCATAAAATCCCATTTTTAGAAATCCAAGGACCATTTTTGCAAATTTTCAAAGTTTAGGGACCTTTCACCACTTGACCAAAGAATCATTCAAGGACCATTTTGACATTTTAGAATATTTTAGGACCTTGAATGATAAAATTCCACATTTTGATATTCCGTGGACTAGATTTGACAACTTTTAAAACTTGGGGACTAAAACTGCCAATTTTGCAAACTTGAATCATTTTTCATCTGATTTTGATATTTTTGCATTTAAAACACATAAAACACTGATTTGTGATATTTTGATCATTTTGATGTGTTTGAAAGTGTTTTCGATGATTTTGGTTTAGATTGTACAAAATGATGAGTATTTAGACACTCATCAATCCCCACTTGAGATATTGCTAGTCCCTAGCAATGATTTAGATCTTTAATGGATTTTAAAACTCTTTACCAAAAGCCATCACTTCGAGTAGCCAAATATTTCAGTTCAAGTAAGAACTATGGTACACCGATAACCATCTGATTTATTGGCAAATCATAAACCATATAACGGATTTGATGTGTCTTTACCGAAGCCGTTTGCTTCGACTAGCCAACTCTTAGATAAATTATCGAATTATCTTTGGTGAGTGAATACCAATTATGGTTTTTCCTTTGCCTTTACACACAAGCCATAACCTTGAGGGCTAGCCAACTCTTCACTTTTTAGGACATGGTGAGTTGAGAACCATACAATTTTGGGCAAATTGCAAGCCATATAAACGGTTTTGAGAAATCTTTACCAAAAGCCGTTTGCTCTGGATTAGCCAATCCTTTAGTCTACATACATGGCGGATGATAACTAGGAGTAAGTGTAGAACACTTACTCCAAAAAATTTTGGCCAAAATTGGGAATTGGATAAATATGATAAAATTCGTGAGAATTCCCCCCCACACTTAGAAATGAATATTGCCCTCAATATTCAAAGTACCTTATTATGCGAAACTGAAACGTAAAGGGAAATACTACGACCATTTATTTGGAAAGATTTTTTTTTTTTTTTTATTTTTTTTTTTTTTTGAAATCTTATATACAACGTTATGGGGCAACTCCCCACACGGGTGGTAGAATAGAGAAAGAAGACAGAAATATGGGTGAAAAGCCATATGGTGTGTGCTAATGTTTTTGATTCCCGAGTCACTAGCTTGACTCGATCCCAAGATTCATTGGTTCATGGGGAATGTTTGTAAATCCGACAACCACGGGAGGAATGTCCTCTCCAAAGTAATGCTTCACTCGGTGACCATTCACTTTAAAATTAGGACCATCGGGTTGAGATAACTCAACGGTACCATAAGGATAAACCTTAGCGATAGTAAATGGACCAGACCAACGGGACTTGAGCTTTCCCGAGAAAATCTTCAATCTTGAATTGAAAAGAAGGACTCGATCACCAACGTTGAAAAGGCGGTTCTTGATTTTAGAGTCATGGATCTTCTTTGTCTTTTGCTTGTAGATCAAAGAGTTCTCGTAAGCTTGATCACGAAGTTCATTTAATTCATTCATTTGAACTTTTCTATGATCACCACCGTCGTATATCGAAGTTGGCATGTTTTAAGGCCCAGTATGCCTTGTGCTCTAGTTCAATCGGAAGATGACATGCCTTTCCGGATACTAGCTTGTATGGAGTACACCCGATGGGTGTTTTGTAAGCATGCGGAAGGCCCAGAGTCGTCATCAAGTTTATCCGACCAGGATGCACGATTTTAAGCCTCTGTCCTTTCAAGAATTATTTTAATACCACGGTTGGAAACTTCCACCTGCCCACTTGTTTGGGGGTGGTATGCAGTAGAGAGACGGTGGGTAACACCATACTTTTGCATGACTCTTTCAAATTGGTCATTGCAAAATGTGTACCACGATCAATGATTATCGCTCTCGAGTTCCAAACCCTGGCAAAAGAGATTTCAAAAATTTCACAACAACTCGGCATCATTGGTGGGTAAAGCTTTGCTTCAACCCATTTTGACAGATAGTCAACGGCCACAAGTATGTACTTATTACCACGAGACGAAGGAAATGGCCCCATAAAGTCAATACCCCAGATGTCAAATATCTCACAAACTTGAATGGCATTTTGTGGCATTTCATTTCTTTGAGATATATTTCCATGACGTTGACAAGCGTCCTGAGCTTTGACAATTTCTCGGGGCATCCTTATAGATTGTGGGCCAATAAAACCCGGAATCAAACACTTTTGGCGGTGTAGTTTGGACTATGATGGCCCCGGTGGGTCCATGGCAAGAGAATGTCAATAGCTTCCTCATCCATAAACACATCGCTGATGACTTGATCCGCACAATTTTGAAAAGAAAGGTCGTCCAAATAATGTTTAACATCTTTGAAGAACTTATTCTTCAAGGGAGTCGACATCCCTTTCATAATGAAGTTACCCGCATGGTAATTTCTTGAAGTCAAAAACCATGGGGTAGTAGAATTTCCACGAAAAGAAACCGCGGAAAGTGTCTCAAGAGGAAATGTTTCATTTATTTCCTTTTTCTCGAAAACATCTTGGTGAGGGTTTTCTAATCGACAGATGATCGTGACTAGATAGATTCTCCTCCTTTTTTATCATAATGATATCAAATTCCTAGAGGAGGAGAATCCAACGGAGCAATCTCGGCTTTGCATCTTGTTTTGCAAAGAGATATTTAAGAGCCGAGTGATCCGTATACACCACGCATTTGGTCAAGATAAGATACGGCCGAAACTTCTCAAATGCATACACCACGGCTAATAGCTCTTTTTTTGTGGTGGTGTAATGAGTTTGAGCTTGATCATAGTCTTACTTGCGTAGTGTGATAGCTGAAAATGCTTGTTTCTTCGTTGCTAGGATCGCCGATAGCAAAATCACTTGCATCGCATTGAGCTCAAAAGGCAATTCCCAATGAGCAACAGAATGGGTGCTTCAGGAAGCTTTTTCTTCAATGTTTCAAAAGCTATGATGCACTCGGGTGAGAAGATAAAAGGAGCATCCTTTTCAAGAAGATGGGTCATCGGCCGGGCGATTTTGGAAAAATCTTGTATGAATCTGCGATAGAAACCGGCATGACCTAAAAAAACTCCTAATACCTTTGTAAGTAGGATGAGGTAATTTAGCAATAACATCGACTTTTGCTCTATCAACCTCAATCCCATTCTTTGAAATCTTATGGCCAAGGACTATGCCTTCTTTGACCATAAAGTGGCTTTTCTCCCAGTTTAGACAAAGATTGGTGTCTTCACACCTTTGAAGCATTTTTTCTAAATGGGAGAGACATGTTTGAAACGAATCCCCAATGACCGAGAAGTCATCCATAAATACCTCCATTGTTTCCCCGATCATGTCGTGGAAAATAGCCATCATACATCGTTGAACGCGTGCGGGCGTTGCATAAGCCAAAAGGCATCGTTTGTAGGCAAAAGTTCGTATGGGCGGTGAATGTGGTTTTTTCTTGATCCTGTGGATCAATGGGAATCTGAAAATAACCCGAGAAACCATCAAGGAAGTAATAGTATTCATTCCCTGCTAATCTCTCAAGCATTTGGTCCATGAAGGGTAGAGGAAAATGGTCTTTACGGGTAGGCCATTTAGCTTACGATAGTCAATACACACACGCCATCCCGTAACCAATCGAGTTGGTATTAACTCGTTATCTTCATTTGTGACAACAGTAATGCCACCCTTTTTAGGAACACAATGAATTGGGCTAACCAAGGACTATCGAGATCGGGTAAATCAATCCGCATCGAAGTTTGATAACCTCCTGTTTGATAACATCATGGATTTTTGGATTCACTTTCGTCTCGATGTTGAACTGGTTTAAAGTCATCCTCCATCAAGATTTTATGGGTACAAAACTTCGGGATTGATACCCTTTATGTCGGAGAGTTTCCAAGCAATTGCTTGCTTGTGACTCAGAACCTTTATGAGAGCAGTTTTTTCATCTTTACTCAAATCTCGAGCAATAATGACAGGTAATTTATCATCACCCTCAAGAAATGCATACTCGAGATGAGGTGGTAAGTCCTTAAGCTCAACCTCAGGAAATTCTTCAGTTTTCTCAACTGACTTGACTTCCTTGTTATGAAGTTTGTGGAGAGAGGAGAAGTGTCATGAGTCAACAATTCCTCAAGAAGAATAACTCCTCATTAATCTCATCGGTGAATCACTAAGGTGAGGGGTTGATGATGGATCATCATTAAGCAACTTCTCAATAAGAAGTATGTCCCCTCAATGTCAATTGGAGCGTGATCAATTTCCCATGGAACAGAATCACTAGCCAAGTATGCTTCAATCTCTTCCAAGATGAAGTCTCTTCCCCCAAAAGGAGTGATAGAAGGGGTAGAATTGGCTATGATAGGTTGAGAAGATGGGGTGGGATCCCCACTCACAGAATTATGAGAATAACCAAGAACTTCTTGAGAATACTCTTCAGTAGCAACGTCAATGATATCTATTCGGTTAACGATTGAATCATAATTTGCGGAGTACCTCGAAGTTTGATCAAGGTTGAAGGTTACAACTTCATTACCAACACGTAATGTGATTTCTTGCTCAAATACATCAATGAGAGCACGGCCCGTTCTCGGAATCCTCGACCAATAATGAGAGGAACCCGATGATCGGCATCAAAATCAACAACCACGAAGTCACCGGAAAATGGAACTTTCCTACTTTCACAAATCGTCCTCGAAGAATGCCAAGAGGACGGGATATGGAACGATCGACAAGCTCGAGAGTCATGAATGTAGGAGTGAGTTCGGAAGAAAAGTTTCTTCCACATTGAATAAGGCATAAGGTTTATGCTTGCACCAAGATCTGCTAGGGCAAAGCATTCAACCATTCATGGGAATACACAAGGTAAGAGAAATTTCCGGGATCTCCAAGCTTTTCCAAGCTTCTTCAGGATAACTGCAGGAAGCGCTTCGTTAAGAGGAGTCTTTGCCATTTCAAACAGCTTTTCCTTATTGCTTAACATGTGTTTGAGAGTTGATGCAAATTTGGGCATCAGCATGATAGCATCCGCAAAGCTTATATCAAAATGTAATTCTTGGAAAATTTGGAAAAATTTGTCCATTTGATGACTAGCTTTCTCGCGGAGCTTTTGTTCATTCAAGCGTGATGGGTAAGAATAGAAGATTTGGATTCGATTCTCAGCAGCTACAGGAGGTTCAAAACAACTCCTTGATTTGACTTGGGTTTTCGGACAACTTGAGGTTGGACTACCGAGAGTAGGACGCGTGTGCGTACCGTTTCATGGCTTGAATAGTGCACCTTGTCAGTTGTTTCTTGGTAACTTGACTCATTGCCACAGGTGGAGGAGGCATTGGAGTCGTAGGTCCATTGTGTGTTTTAGGTTCACTTTCCACTACCTTAGGGGAAGAAGAAGAAGAAGAGGTAGTAGGAACAAGGGTCCATCATATGAAACACCACTTACGGTTGTGATGCGCCTTTGCATCGCCCCTCGGGTTAGCGATCGTGTTGCTCGGAAGTTTTCTGAGCCCGAGGGTTGATCATTTAAAGACTTCTTTAGATCAACATCGGACCGACCAACAACCTGTTCATTTCATCTTGGGATTTCATGAATTGCTTCATGAGCTCATCGGATGATGGTACCGGAGGAACAATGACGGAGGAGCTTGGAGGGATAAATTGAGGCAGTATGTTTTGATTATAGCCAAAATTCCCTTGATTAGGATTCATATTCCCATGAAATTGATTCCCTCGATTGAAATTGTTTTGATGGAGGTTCCCTTGATGTTGGAAACCTTGATTGGGTCCAGGATAGAAATTACCTTGGTTTTGATAACCTTGGTTCATTCTGGTTGGTTTTGATTCGGTTTTGCATGTTATGATTCTGTTAAAACCGGGTGGTGCTCGATTAGTGTTAGCACGGTAGTGTGGTTCATTTTGAGGACGGTATTGATTACCTCCTTGATGTGAACTACCGGCTAGAGCATTGGCTTCAAATGGACTACCATCGGTGGCGATACAATTGTAGTAAGCATGAGGACCACACAAGTAACACAACTCGACTTTTCACTTCATGTGTTGGTGTGAGTGAAGGTCACTTTTTCGGTTAGCAAGAACGAGCTAACAATGTTGTGAGTTTGTCAATCTTAGCATCGGTGCTAGATGTACTCACAAGAGATGAAGAAGAAGAAGGTCCTGCATGAGACTGATATGTCTTTGCTCGGAAAGGGCGGACCTGAGATTTGTTCTCAATGATTTGCAAGGCCTCTTTGGTAGTCTTGCTCAGGAAATTACCTCCCGCGGAGGCATTCAAAGAGTCTTGATTGGTCTGGACCATTGTAGAAAGTATCCATTTGCATTAACTCGGTAAAACCATGATGCTGGACCTTGCGAAGCAACTCTTTGTAACGATCCCATGCCTCCCCGAATGATTCATCAAATCTCCGAGAAAATTTCATTATCTCATTCTTAAGACTTGTAGTTCGAGATGGAGGATAGAACTCGTTAACGAACTTGGTGACAAGATCTTCCCATGTCTCAATGGAACGAGGGGGTTGTTTCTCAAGCCAATTCCGGCTTGTCCTACAGAAAATGGGAACGAAAGAAGCTGATAGCTTCATGTGTGACATTCTTGTACTTGATGGTAGATGCAATCTTGTTAAACCATCGAATGTGTGCATGAGGATCATCCCGCTCAAAACCATAGAATTGGCTTTGGGTTACAGTTAAGCAACCCGGTTTGAGCTCGAAAGTGTCTACGCGATGGTGGGAAAACAATAGCATCTCCGTAACCCTCGATGGGTGCTTGGAGAAGTTCGTTCATGGGTTTGTCTTACGCCATTTCGGCGAGGAGGTGGTGGTGGTAGACGCTCCTCGGCACGGCAGAGGAGTTGAACGTCCTCACGTCTACGAGGAATCTTTCCAAGTTCGAAAGTGGACTTGTAGAACTGGAAGAACGAGTGCGCATGCACTAAATTTAAAAATCAGTTTTCAAAACAAATGAGGCAAAATGACAAGTGAACTTAACCAATAATCACAAATGAAATGGCTTCTTTGAAAAGGTACACCAAATCACAAGGACACAAAGGCAAGTTTTAAATCTGATGTTCGGGAACTTATTATGGTCACACCCAGTTAGTAGGTGTAACTTGCCTTGATTTGCGGTGGTTGATTTTATGTATTTATTAAGTACTGAAAAGGCGTAGGTAATGATTTGTCGATGGGTTTAAAACTTTTGAACAATATTTTTGGTATCGTCCCGTTTAACCAAATCGTATTTCTTTAAGAATCACCTCAAAGAAAATACAAGATAGAAAACGTTCCGATTGTTTTGTTGTTTTATATATTTTTGGGTTTGTTAACACTTTAGGAAAAGTGTTAATGAACTTTTTGATTTTCTTTATATAACTTTAAAAAAAAAACTTTTTACAAATGATGGGTTATGTGCAAGAATGGATCTAATTTTGGCGCCGCTGCCGGGGAGGCTTTAGCGTGTGTTTAGCCAACTACATACAACATTAAGGGGGTGTTTGTTTTTAAAAAATAGTCTCTTGACAACCTCTGAATCTGAACCGTTCAGACGCGGTCAGACATTTTGGCCATTCAGACCCTTTTTTTTTTCTTTTCCGTTCAGACGCGGTCAGAGGCAGTAAGATCTTAATGGTCTAGACTTGAGAGGGGTGTCTTAATGCATCTTGTTGCCTCTTGTTGACACAAAAATAACCAAAAATTTTTTTAGTACGAGCAAGCAAATGTGCGGTTCAAAGTTCAAACATGAGTTTTTTTTCCCGTTCAGATGCGGTCAAATTCAAACATTTACGCCTCAGATTCAGATTCAGATGTACGGTTCAGATTCAGATTCAGAGCCTCTTATAAAACAAACACCACCTAAAAGTCCAATCTTAATCAGTTTTTGATTTACCCCATCATAGCCCAGTTAAAAGTTATACAGGGCTAGGGGTGTTGATCGGTTCGGTCATCGGGTTGTTCGGTTAGTTCGGTTCAGTTAATTCGGTTAAAAAAAATTAGGTCAACCCGAGAACCGAACCGAACCAAATTCAAATTCGGTTTTCGGTTTGATTCGGTTGAATTCTAATTCGGTTCGGTTCTTAGGTTGACCCGAATAACCCGAATTTCACTATTTTTTTAAAAAAATTAATAATTACATAAATATTTAGCAAAAAAATACATTTCAAGCATGAAAAGTGTTTTATTATATTATGATTCTTTTAATAGTATTTATTTATATATAAATATTGTAACACCCCCAAAATGGCTCAGCGGAAGCATTCAAGTATTGGGGTGCTACTAAATTGATATCACAACATAAGCATAGAACAACTGATTTTCATAAAGAAACTTTTATTCATTCTTGAAAACAATGTTTACATTATTGATTAAATGCGGAAAATGACCCATTATAAAAAGGTGGTCCCAATACATAAATCAGATTAATCTATGACCATGCCATGCCTTTGCCTTGCGCCTCCAAAGATAAGCTATCACTTCAAAACCTGAAGATACATGCTAAAAGGGTCATTTTACGTTGGTGAGTTCATAGGTTTATTTAAAAGGGAACTTACTACACTATTTCAAATTTGGTTTTTGATGATCATTACGTCTTGCATAATGTCATAAAGTTTATGATTTCAATTCATAAAAGGATTTCATAAAAGAGATTTCATTATTGGACCATAAGTAGGGTATATGTACATTACAACGAATATAATGTCATATATTGAATCTATTACGTACACTAAGTTCATGCAACCAAAGCTACGACGGTTTATGTATGCACAAAGGAAGTCATACAAATAGGAGCCCATGGCGCAGTGTTTATCCCAATACACTCGGTCCCGACGTGCTATATGTTTCGCCGACCAAGCGGGGTCAACGAACAGCGAGTCACCCACAATAGATCTATTTATAACATTCAGCTTCCTGAGGAATTGACGGTTCATGAAAAGGGCAATATGGGATCTAAAATCTTAGGCTAAGCTGCGTAACATTCTAGGTCAAAGGTTTTGGTGTGGTCCTTAAAGCATCTAGGTATGATGTATCTTAAAACATATCAATCAAATGGCATAGTATGCATAGAATGCAGAATTTTAGTAATTAAATCATTTAAGTAAAAATGAGCATGTATCTTCCCCAAAACAGTTATAAAACAAGTAAAAGTAGGGGCTATGAAACTCACCTTGACAATGTGCAATATGAAGTCTAAGGAGAATTAGATCAAGGAGTGATAGTGCACGGCTCCGACACGCAACCTAATTAAGTACGGCATATTTAGTCTTTATGTTTAAGACTCGATAAAGTTTAACTAACTTTATAAGATTTTAAATGTTTGACTTGTGGTTGTTGTTGTTGCTTGGGTGGCTTTATTTAATTTTAAAAAAAATAGTTTTCTAAATGTTGGTAAGTATTGGCTCTTGGAAGTGCATAAGTATGCAATAGGAAAACTATCAAGGATAGATGAGTCTTTGGTTTGATGGCAACCAAAAGACGACGAACGAAAAATGATGCAACATTAGATGTTGGCGGATCATGATATCGTCAAAGATATATGTACTAATTATATGTATATGTATATTTATCTCTCCATGACACCTTTATTAGTTAGAATAAAACTTCAAAAAGTTTAAATAATAGTTTTAGCTAATGATTTCATATTGAAATAACTTGATAGGTAAAAGTTAGGAATAAAGCTCCTCCTCGATTGTTGTTATATAATAAGCTAAAATTAGGCATATTTTATCAAAAATCGAGCATGACCCGAGTATTCATTTTAGTTTCCCGTGGTAGCTATTAGTTACAAGATATAAGTTGAAGTAAATAACCGTTTTAAGATTTATCAATTTCATATAAGTTTTAGAATTTCATTATAGGGTACGTCACGGACATTGTGGTCGAGTGAAAAGAAATGAGTCGGGTATCAAACCGGAATGAGTCGTTGGTTAAACATTTCCAAACTTACCCGATACGTTATTGGGTTTCGGCCCAAGCAAACCCACAATTAAAACAACAAGTGGTTATTAGTACAAACTTACTCAATTAAAAATGTACCTAATGCATTTTTAAATATTTGACATAGGTGAATTTAAATGCACCCTGGTGAATTTAACCGTGGACTTGGCCTAGTCAAAAGACATCAACACAAGCCCAAATCCATATTTGAATTATCCTAACCCATAACAAATGTTTATTAACCCAATCCAACAATTTTAAGAAATTATTCTCTTAGTATAACTATGTTTCTAATCTTTTGAGCTTGACTTTTAGTTAACAGTGGGCAAGGAAAGAAGTGACCAAATACACCAATTCAATTATTTAGAAATTTAGCATTTGAGTTTTTATTATTATTATTATTTTTATTTTTTTGGTATGAGATTAGCGTTTGACCGACGCACCCTTGTTAGCTTGAAGGAAGTCTCGACATAGCAACAAGGCAAACCACGACACCCTTATTGAGCCTCGGTTGGAACTCGGCAATAATCCAATCACAACACAACAAAAAATGATTTCTCAATTTCAACAGATTAAAAGTTTAACAATTGGTTTACTTTTGTTTTGAAATTTAGCTTGTGAGACAAATGAGTGACCATCATATTTACTATTGGACTCAAGCAAATCCTTCGATACAAAACAAGACACAATCACTTTTTATGAACTTGACTATTTTACTGAGTAACCAAACATTAAGTTTACCATTTAGGTGAAAGAAAATTATATGCACAAAAACAACAAAAAGAGAATGCCCACTGATGGGGCTTCGATCAAAAGAAAAGAAAAGGACCAATTGTATTGCAGCTCAGTTACTACCCTTTCTAATTAGGCTATTACATCTCTCAAGTAAAGCCAATCTTAGTTTTTGTTGTAAGTTATTATTATTTATTCATTTTTTTTCCTGGTTCTCAACAGCCAAAGCAACAACAATATACCAACATTATAGTTTGTAAATTCGAAAATTTTTTAATTTAGTATATGTAAAATCCGAACATAAAAGTTAAATTAACAATATGAATTAATAAATGCGAAAATAACAAAGATCTTATCCTTACAACTAGAAATGAGGGGTCGAGTGGGTTGAAGATCCGAACACGAATGGCTTCAATTGGAGAGACTCGAGATGAACGGGAGCAATTAATCACTTGGAAAGCCTCCCTTATGCATCCAATAACGAAACCCCCAACTCAATTCAAAAACCCCTTTGAATTGATATGAACCCTAATTTTCGGATTGATTGGATATGAATGTAAAACACAGTAGTTGGTGTTCTATTTATAGATGGATAACAAGGAATGGAGCCTCTACTCTTGATAATCTCGTTTGTAGGTGACATCTTTTCATGGTTGTTGTCGTTTTCTCACTGCCGCACCTCTACACATGAGGGTGGTGGCTTGAAAGTATAGGTGATTATTTGAATGAGGGAGGACATGGCTAGTATGTTGGTTTGACTCACAAAAGGAGAAGATGCCTTATATTCTTGTGTATGTCTCCTCTGTGGGTGTCGACAAGGAGGGAAGAAAAAGAACATAAAAAGTGAAGGTGAAAGAGACAAAGAGGTGAGTAGGGATTAGGATGAATTAATTTTTGTTTTATTATAGACACAGTATAGATTATACCCCGTGTTTTGTCGAATCCTCGAGTAAACGCACCTTTCCGGTACCCGAAAAATATAGAAATTATGTTTTCGGAAACGATTTCTTAAACGTAATAATATGACATTCTTATTTTGTTGAAATTTGATTATAACTGTTTGCCGTTATTAATTTGGTGTCGGTATGCGTGCGGTGCCGTGACTTTCTGAATTCATGAGATAACTTCTCGTTTCTTTCGAAATTATTAGTGATTGATAAAAAGTGTATTTTTCTCTTATCTCAGGTTTTATTTTTGGTCGTGTATGCTACTTTGCCTTTGCAGATATCTGAAATAACTTTTCGGAACAATGGATTAAGCTTATATATGCTTACATATTAACTTGGACAATAATAAATTTCACGGATACTCATTGGGCAAGTATTGTATGTGCGGTGTCTTATTTTTAAAGAAACAAAATGACCTCTCGTTTTTAAATTTTAGATATTGGCATTTTGTCAGAAAATAATTGTTTTGAATTTTCTGACGTGATAAATATTATTATAATAATCCGAAATTTTACGGGTTGTTATAAATATACATAAAAATATATTAATATATATATAAATATATAAAAAAAATATATATTTATATGAATTCGGTTTTCGGTTCAAACTGCCAAACCTATATCCAAACCGAATTAGTAGTTCGGTTCGGTTTTAGCAAATTCGGTTCGATTATTAGTTCGGTTCGGTTATTTTCGGTTCGGTTCAGTTTTGGTTTTCGGTTTATTCAGTCTTTACGGTTTTTTCGCTCACCCCTATACAGGGCCCAAATTTGACCCACCAAGTTTATAGTAAACCGATCTCTTGTCTTTTTTGCTCATTTCAATATCTATTGATGATTTGATGATATTGCTACTATTATTCATTTGTTAAGCTTATGTTTGTGGTTTACTTGACACTCACAACAAAATTTGTAAATTGTAACACTCATGAACAACATTTAAATCACCAAACATAAACAAGGTCGAGTCTAGTTACATTCTGACTGTCTCCCATTGTTTAAGGACAAGGATTTATGTTACAAACCAATACAAGATTTCTAATCCATAATTTATGCAACTTTGAAAGAGGAACGTGCCGACGTTTGATTCTTTTCTCCAGTCATTCTAAGCGTCATGTATTCTGCTAGGCTAGCTTCCCTATATACACACGGGTTTTCTTCGGACACCAACTCCTTAAGTGGCGCGTATGTTTTTAACATTCCATCATGAAATGGCCGGAAGATAGTTGCCACTGATATCCTCGGGCCAGCCTTTTGAGCCAATACTCGGTGATTGATGCTTTTTAGTTTATCATTCGAGACTAGCTGCATTTCCATATAGTTTCAAACGAGTATGGAAACCCGCGCGATGCAGCGGGATTGGCTTCAAAGGACTTACTTTGTAACGACACTTAAACCTTAGGGACTAATTTTGCCAAGTTGCTATAGATAGCAATTAATGCTGCAGGACTTACTTTGCATCGTCACTTAAACCTCAGGGGCTGTTTTTGCCATCTTTGTGAAACTTTGCATTTAATGTTTGGACTTACTTTGACACTTAGACCTCAGGGACTGTTTTTGCCAACTTGGGAAACTTTGCATTTAATGTTTGCTTATGTTTGGTTTGCTACAGTAACCTTGTACGCTTTTTAGTATATAAGAAGAATTAGCTTTGCCCACCTTTAATGGGTGCATCATGAACAATGTAAGAAAAAAAATGTTTACAAAGAGTCACTTATGTTGTTACAAAAATAAGTTCAGATAACTTTGGGTGAAACTAAATTATACTATTTGTCGCAACTCATTTGTCCAGATGTTTATGGTCTACAAGTATTTATTTTTATATTCATTATTAAATTATGTTAAAGTCGTAAACGTAAAAATCTCGATTTGACGGTAAGTATTTATTAATACAGACAATAATGTTGTATAAGGCTGAGCGTCGGTCATAAACCGAACTGAACCGACAAAACCGAGGACCGAAAACCGTGAAAAACGCGAACCGAAACCGAACCGAATGTTGTCGGTTCGGTTCGGTTTTTCGTCGGTTCGGTCGGTTTCGTCGGTCCGGTTCGGTTTTGAACCTTCGGTGCTCAGCCCTAATGTTGTAGAGGATCAAGTGGGGCACAATGCTAAGATCAATAATAAGAGCACACGGTGTCGCCTCGCCATCAAGGTTCGCCGTCCACGTGGCCCTCGTCGGGCCGTGACACCGACCCCCTCGTGCGTCACCAAGGCGTCGGTTGCTTCTTCGTGCTGACGACGAGGGTTTCTCCCTGACAAGCAATATTTAATTTTGTTCATGGATATTTACTGAGGTGTGTTTGTGTGTGTTGTAGTGTGTGTTTGTGTGTGTGACTTTTGGGAAGAAGAAAGACTTTTTGTCTTTATTATTATTTTTATTATTATTATTATTATTATTATTATTATTATTTTATAAGTGATTGTGGGTGGGACGGTTTACACTTTACAAACTTTTTTTTTTTTTTTTAGTTTATAACTTTTTTTAAAATATATTGTATTGTATTTTTATTTTGAATGAAATAAATTTAGTTTATTAGAAAAATTGAATAAAAAAAATAAAGTGGTAGTGGTGAGCCCCAAATAAAGAGGTTGAGGTTTGTTATGAGTGAAGAGGGGGTTTGTTGTGGTTAGTTGTGGAGAAGTGGGATGCTGATGTGGCGCTGAGGTGGCACTGACGAAGAGCCTATTGAAGATGTATTTTCTCATACGGAGATTGTTAAGCGACCGATTTGAGATGTCTCAAGAAATAGATTTGATAAGGATGCCCACAGTGGGCCTGAGAAAGTCGGTTGGTCATGCAAGTTGACCGACTTTGAAGTCGGTTGAGGCCATTGTGGTCATGAGGTCATATATAGGTCTTCAAATGACAAAATCAACTATCGGTCTAATTTTCGACCGATTTAAATGCTATCATTAAAAAGAAAAAATAAATAAATAAAATAAATAAATAAAAAAAATTAAAAAACTTTACCACTTTTAACGCATTATAAATACCAACCTCAAACATATTTTTAAACACACAATTTCAAACACAATTCTTTCAACACAAAATTATTATGACTTGTTGTCTCCAACATTCCGTCTTCACGTATCGTAGTATATTTTAGTTCGTATGTTTTTTAACCGCATCGTATTGTATGATTTATGTAATATTTTTATTATTAATGAAGTTTAATTTTGTTGTTAAAAATATTTGAATTAAAAAATAATAATAATAAAAAAAAACCTTGGTCATCGACTGTGGCAACTTATTCGTGTCTGGTCACTGAAGAGAGAAAGCTGATGTGGCAGGCGGTGACCCAAGTCACAACTGTGACTAGCCTAAGGCTCTTTAATCGGAATAGATAATAGAATATATTTGATAGGGCTCTTTGAGTGGACAAAAAAAAAATAAAAAAATAAATAACTTTATATTCTTTTCATTCATTCTTTAAAAAACGAGTACAACTAATATAGGCGGTTTTCAGTTGTGGTGATGACCGGGCTCCCGGTCCTGATGGTTTTAACATGAGATTCATTAAGCACTTTTGGAGTATTTTTGAAAATGACTTCAAAGATATCTTTGTCCACTTTTTTGATGGCAGTAGGATAAGCGTGGGCAGTGGGTCGTCGTTCATAACCCTTATTCCGAAGATGAAGGATCCGGTGGATCTTAATCATTATAGGCCGATTAATTTGGTAGGGGTTATAAGTAAGGTTATATCCAAAGTTTTGGCTAACAGGCTTAAGAAGGTTTTGGGGTCCGTTGTTTGACTCATGCATCTGCCTTTTGGTGGTAACTTCATTTTAGATGGCCCTCTAATTGTGAACGAGATCTTTGTCTTGGTGCAAAAAGTCTGATGTTAGAGCTTTTATGCTCAAGTTGGACTTTGAAAAAGCCTATGACAATGTGAATTGGAGTTTTGTGATTGACATCATGAACCAAATGGGCTTTCCTTCTCGATGGTGTCAATGGGTGTACGGTGTCTTTGAGTCTGCCCGGTCTGCTATTTTAGTTAATGGAGCTCCTACGTTTGAATTCCAATGCAGGAAAGGGATGAGGCAAGGGGACCCGATATCCCCCTTCTTATTTATTATTGTGATGGAGGCTTTGTCTTGTATGCTCTCTAAGGCAAGTGAAGTTGGGTTGTTCAAAGGGATTGCTCTTCCGCGTGGAGGACCATCTATAACTCACTTGTTTTATGCGGACGATGCTATTATTCTTGGGGAGTGGTCTCAAGCTGGAATTAATAATGTGGTGCGTGTGTTAAGATGCTTTCACATCTGTTCTGGTCTCAAAATTAATCTCTCTAAATCAAATATGTTCGGGATTGGGGTGAATTTGGTGGAGGTAGAGGAGGAAGCGAGGTCGTTGGGATGCAAGGCAAGTGAAGTTCCCTTCAAGTATTTGGGCCTGGTGGTGGGGGCAAATATGAATAGAATCTGTCGGAAACCTGTGTATGACGTTTTTGAGGCCCGTTTATCCAAGTGGAAGGCGTCTTGTCTTTCTATTGGGGGTAGAATTATCTTGATTAAATCGGTGCTGGAAAGTTTGCCTTGCTACTATTTTTCCATATATCAAGCACCTTGTAAGGTTATCAATGACCTTGAAGGAATAATGAGAAGATTTCTGTGGGGGGGATCGAGCGAAGTGTCTAAGATTCACTGGGTGTCGTGGGATCGGGTGGCTACTCCAAAAAAGGCGGGGGGTCTTGGTATATGTAAGTTAAATACTAGCAATACTGCCCTTCTCTCCAAATGGGGATGGAGGTTCAAAGCGGAGAAGTCTTGCCTGTGGAAAAAAGTGATTGAGGCTTTGCATGATACTAGTAGGTGTTGGGATTTTATTCCAAATAACAAGGTTTTGGGCGGAGTTTGGAATAATATCGTGAAGGTGTTGTCCAGAACCGTTATCTCGAATCTTCCTCTTAGGAGGTTCTTTAAAGGGGCAGTTGGGGATGGGGAAAATATAGCTTTTTGGCTGGATCCTTGGGTTTGCAACGCGCCCCTGAAAGACCTTTGTCCGAATCTGTTCTGCCTTGAAAAGGAAAAGAAGCGTAGGGTGAGGTGTCGAAACCTTGATGATGAGGTGGGTTCAGGGCTGGTGGAGTTGTGGAGGTGGTCCAGAGCGCCTGCAACTGAGCAAGAGGTTGATGAGTTGGATTTCCTGAGAAGTGTTGTGGGATCGGTGGAAATGTCTGGTAGGAGGGATAAGTGGTGTTGGCTTGGTGACAAGTCGAGGATTTTAAGCGTGAGTTCGGTTCGACGATTGATCTATAGTGAGTATGACTTTAGCAGTATTTATGTTACTAAGTGGTGCAAATGGATCCCGGCAAAGTGTAATGTCTTTATTTGGCAAGCGGAGATGGCTAAGGTCCCTACTTCGGATGCTCTTAGAAGAAGGAATATGGTGGGAATTGAGGCTATCTGCTCTCTTTGTGGTGAGGACAATGAGTCGTTGGAACATTTGTTTACACTTGTGAGGTTGCCATGCGCGTCACGGAACAAAATTTCTGCAGCTGGACCCGTATCCATCATTTCTTCGCCTTTTCTTTCAGGGACTTAATTGAAGTCTATGAGCATGTGGGTTTGAAAGGTAAAGCGAAAAAGATTTTCCAAGGTATTATCATCCTTACGTGTTGGGTCATTTGGAGAGCTAGAAACAAGGCTAAGTTTGAAGGCAAATCTGTGAAGATAGAAGAGATTATTAGTGAAGTGAAATCCATTGGCTTCCTTTGGGTTAGATCTAGAGCTAAGTTATCTAAGTTGTCTTGGGCTAATTGGTGTAAATATGATATAGTGTAGTCGGTTGTTGTAGTTTGCCTCCCGGTCTTCGGGTTGGCTGTTTGTTAATAAAGTTTACTTTTCAAAAAAAAAACTTAGGTAACAAACAAAGAAACGTGGGAAGTGATCTTAGACTAATACTACATCCGTCCCATAATAATTGTCCACTTTGACTTTTTCGAAGTCTTTTTTATTCAATTTTGACCATAAATATTTTTATTTGTATAATATAATACTTGATGAAAAATATATGAATAGATTGGGTTTTAAATGTATTTTTATTTGGTATAATTTTCATCAAGTATTATATAACACAAATAAAAATATAAATGGTCAAAGTTAAACAAGAAAGACTCATAAATAGTAAAAGTGAACAATTATTATGGGACGGAGGTAGTAGTAATAAAACTACCCAAATATCACAAACTGCACCGTCACATCAACGTCACATCAGTTTTTATCTCCTAGACTAAATACAGACCAAACATCGTAGTAAGGAGACCGCACATGTGACCGAATATTTTTTTAATTAAAATTTCATTGAGTCAATTGAAAATATAAATTAAAATACGAAAAAAAACATACGAAATTTAAAAAACAATAAGAAAATTAAAAGAACTTAAACTAATAGTCTAAATTATATCGCTTCGTGATCTTTTGTTTCAAGTCAACACCATCGCTAGTTGGTTTCCGGTTAAATGGTCTAACGGATTTATTTGTTTGTTATTAATTAGTTCTAATTTCATTTGATTAAACAAATATCATCCGTCCTTTGTGTTCGACTCGAACTCACTGACGATAGCTTACACACGATCGGATACACTGCTAATTAATTAGTGTTAGTCCATCTTAAGTATTTTCATTCATAAATTTAAAACAGGATTTCTCACATCAGAGGGTTATAACGACCGTATGGCCCAAGCTAGTGTAAGCATATGATGGTGCCATAACATCTATAAGACTATACGATGTTATAACGCTCGGTATAGACTAGTTATAGCCTGTATAGCTGTAAAGCTTGTATGGCTTATGCATATGACGTACAACATCTATTGCATTGATTCTACCGTTTGGTACTGAGCTTTTTAAGTGAATATTGTTCATCGGGGTAATTTTCAAAAAAAAAAAGTTCATCGGGGTAATTATGAGAATGTGCTTTTTGCTCAAGGTGTCAAGACTTTTTAGAAAAAAAGTTTGGGTATTTCCAAAATACACTTTGAGACTTGCGACTTTTCTATTTTTCATATAAGCTTGACAAGTGTCCTTCGTAATTTGTGTACACAATTATTGTTTCTGACTTTTACAGCGACCGAATCTCAGCGACTTTATTAAGAATCTTGCGTATTTTTTTTTTGTCATTTAGTAAAAAAAGTCAAAGTTACTAAATTTTTTTTTTTATACATTTAGTTCCTTCCCAATGTTGAGCGACTTAAGCGAATTAATTTAAGCGACTTTTTTACTTTACACTGTTTGTACCTTTTAGTACCTTTTTAACAATACTTTTACGCTTTTTTAAATTTTTACCCTGTTTTTAAATTTTTTACCCAAACACAAACACACACACTAACACTCTACTAGCAGAAAAACACAATTCAAAATTGTTAAACCCTAAATCAAACCCTAATTATTCAGTCAATTAAACTCCCAAATGGCTTACATTCCCCAATATTTTGATGCTAAGGTAACGGTTCGTTCCCAGGTTAAGTTGCTTTCGCAAATTAAGTCTAAATTGTTAAGCAATCCAGATCGAATGAGGTTGTTGAGCAACGTTTTGGGCCATGGTTAGATATTCTGAGAGCTAGGTAAAGGCAATCATATGGTTAATTTGGTTTTACAACACCGTGTATATATCGACAAAGCTGCTTGATTCTTGTCCCCATTTTATACAAAAATTGGGAACAATGTATTGAAATTAGGAGAGAGTTTCCATTGATGATGGTTTTCGTTTCGATTAGTCTTGCCTCCCCCTGTAGAAATTGATCGAAGTCCTTTTGCTTTGCGTGTCTTTCTTGAAAAACAATTTATAAGAAAGGTAATCAGCGTAAAAGAGAATGAGCTTTTAGATTTGTTTGTGTCACAATTCTCAATTTTCGGTCATTTCTCAAACTATATATCCATCATATTAGCTCATGCATAGTTTTGCATTTCACATTAAACGCATAATTTCTTATTAAATAAACGTTATCGCGTATTTAATTATTTTGAACATTTGATCCGATACTTCCAAAAATTATCCCGATATATTTTTTTGTACTCATATTAAGTTTATAAAAATAATATTATGAGTTTACCCAGTGTTTTAAATTTATTTTGTATATAAATTGTTATATTTATATAATTACGACGGTTTTCTTAAATACAACCCGATAATTATTATTTCACTCAAATCTTTCAAGAAATGTATTTTTATAATTTTTATGACCTCAATAAGTTTTATCTTGACCCGTTAAAATTTATTTTTATTTAACGCTACCCTAAATACTCAAATGTGTATACAAGTTACTAATAATTCTTAACATAACTACACATTTACTTATATGTACAAATAATTTCCTACAATTAATTCATTTAGTCTTTTTTTTTAGTGTATGTCAACCCATATAGGGTGACACACACACTTCACTTGCAAATATCTTGGTTCTTATAATGTATTATAATCTACAACTAAACACATACAAGTAATATCTCCAAGGTGTAAAGTTTTTTCTCTCTTCTCTTCTTCTCCAACACAACCGGCCACCATAGGACCAAGAAGGTGATCACCAAAATATTTTCAAGACAAGTATATTTCACTCTAGTTACACTCTTGATTAAGGTTTTGAAATAAAAACCTTGAGTGATTAGGAAAAACCTTTGTTCATTAACCTCATCAAGTTAACTAGTAAGCATCTCATATTCATCTTCATACTTCATATTTACTTTATGTTCATTTCATCATATTTGAGAAAAACATGCAAGTCTTATGGATGTTATACCACTTTTTTTCATTGATTTTAAGAGTTATATATATTTATGTCATCCTATAATTACTCCTTGTAACATATCACTTTTGGTGATGCCTAGGAACCCATGACACCCTAAGAAGGTGTATGGTAGGATTAGAATAGCCTCGGAGTTGTTTTGAATTGGTTAGAATTGGTTTTGCGCGTGAAAAACCCATTTCGACAAGTTTAATTAAGGGTCTGTCCATATTTTTGAAATCTGGAAAATTCGACAGTAGGTAAATATTTTTGGCCTAGATATTTAGAAAATACACTTTAAAACGAAAACGTGGCGGCTTGAACGGGTTAAAAGCGGATCTATAACGAAAAAGTTATGCTATTTTGAAATTTGGCTGACGAAAACTAATAATTCCAGAAAATTCAGCATGTTATATTAACTTTTACGAGTCAAAAATGAGTCTTAAGCGTTATAAAATGTGTCGACTTATCAAAAATATATTAGTATACTTTAATACTAATCTAAGGATGTAGAAAACGTAGAAAACGGACTTGTAACGATTAAATTATACACGTTTACACAAAGTTGCCGTAACTTTATTATATAAGAAAAACTAATATATTTCTATTAGACAAACCTTACGGCAACAAGTGACCATGTTGAGGTTCGTTTTTAACAAGGATGTAATACTTGTTATAACGTGATGTCTTCTAGTAAAAGTAAGTTCGCCTAGCATATTTTCCAAAATGTCCAACCGTTCGTCAAAGCGGAGTTGTAGTTAAATCTAATAAAATACGGTCATTTAAACTTTGCCGGAAACCACCCTTAAACAATATTTTGGACACAAGTACCGTACTTTACCTATATTTTTCTCTATGATCGAGACCTCTAGGATGAAAACTTAAATGCTAAAACTTCGAGATAATGATACAAGCTTCCCAAAACTGTTGAGTTTGTTTACTAACATTCGACGTGCACCATTTTACGACTAGCTTTTCGAGGCCGTATATTCACATTCATGATATTTTCAACGACATTATTTTACGACGAAAAGTTATAATTTCATAATAAATCACTAAACGATTATTGTAGGATGTTGATTCAACATATATACTTGTAAAGTATTTTATAAACATGACGAGATGTCATGTAAAACCTGAAAAACTAAAATCTGATTAAAGACTAAAATACCCTTGGAATCGAAATTTATAAAATACGTAAAATACATTTATATCATTTAACGAAAATTAAATACTTAACGTACGAATAAATAAAACTTAACGAATATATTACGTAATCAATTTTGGTACGACGAAGGTTGGACGTTTCGTAAATAACTTGGGTCATGTTTGTTTGTTTCGATGGACCATAGGACCGAAGGCCATAAGGTGTGCGTTTGGGTTGTGTTCGGTTGGGCCAAACCGAAAACCCAATCCCCTCCTAAGCCTAAATCAAATACAACTACTATATATACAACACATAATCACAAAAGTGAAACCCTAGTTTTGTTGTTGCCTCTTTTTTTCTTTTTCTCTCTTGCTCGGTCGAATATCAAACACCCTAGGTGTCGAGATTTTTGCTCAACCAAGTCAAGGTATAACATGTTCTCGTCTTCCTTTGATGTACCTTACGTATATATATTGTAATATGTTTTGTTTTAGTCGAGTTGTTGTTTTGTTTTGTGACCGAGCCGAATGGAATTAAAACAAGGAAAACCCTAATGATTAAACCTTACAAGTATTTAAGAGCTATGTACGTAATATGTATTATTGAATCGGGTTATGTATATGTCGAGTTAATAGGGACCGAACCCTATGTAATTAGAACCGAACCATGCATATCATTCGACTAAGGTATAAAACATGATAACTTGAATGAGTTAAGTACGTATATGAGTTAAGACATGTGTAATAACCTATTAATCAAAACCCTAGATTGAACCGAACCACCTATGAGTTTTAAAAGTATATTAAACAAGTAAAGGTCATGTAAATATAAACCCTAGTTTGATATGTGAATCGAATAAGATATGCCAAACCCTAATGGTTTGTGAATCGTGTCTTATATGTGTGCGTAATTATAAGTCAAGTGAACTTGTAAATGTGTAACCATGTAATTAATCCGAGTAATAAGTAACTTGTATGTCACATAAAATCATAAACGTGTATGGTGAAACATAAAAGGAAAGATTGTTTTATGACGTGTTAGGTTAAGTAACGGGTCATTAAAAGATGTAACATATAAGTAAATGCATATTAATGAGATATTAAAGAATGAGAAAACCCTAGAATATAAATGAGAGTCGATTAGGGTTTGAAGCTAAGTATATTAATTCGTTATTTTATGTGTGAGTTATGACGTTTAAACTATTTTCACATTTAACACTAAACTTTAATTAATGACATAATGAACCCTAATCTACGATATTAATTATAAAACACTTAAGTCTCATTTGATTATAAAACCCTAAAGTATTAAGATCATTAAATATACTAAGTATGAACGACAAATATTAAAAGATCATTTCGACGATTATGGAATCATAAATAACATGTACAACCGTTAATGTGTATAGGTTCTGTGAAGAAGGAGTAATCCTTTGCTTTCCCTGTTTCTTCTTTTCGATCATTTGCTTTGGAATAAGGTACAGATATTCTGACCTTTTCAGTAAAGGTTTCTTATAACGTTTTCTTTTCGTTAGCTTTTACATTAGGATTTCCTAAGCCTTTGCTATGAACCCTAATGTGTCTATTTGAGCTGTTGCTTATCGGAACTTTGATTTTTGAATCATAAAACATTGATTTTGAACTATATGATATGAAGACTTTGATTTTGAAAACATGATTAAACATTTGATAAAATATGATCTATGTCAGTTATGACATTCTATTTGACCTAAGATAGTTTGACACCCGAGCCAATTATTAACTAGTCATGGGGGTTCCATGTCCGTGTCGGGTAATGCACTTCGACATGACTCTAGGCAGTGAGTGAAGTTCTGCCATGTCCCTTATCTGTTATTTGTTATGAGCTCAAGTTATATTATATTATCAATGTATGTTTGTGGGCGTATGGGTGCATCCTAGATCTGTTATATGTTATATATTATATGTTATATGCTATATGTATCGATGATTGATGCTTGCGTGCATGCACGTTCTTCATAACTCTGGTAGGTCTCCCCTACAAATGTTGCCTTATGTGAATATGATTTTGTTTATGATATGGCATATGTATTTGGGCTCGAGGTAGTTAGCTATAAAACTTATTCTATTATCCTGATTATCTTTTGAAATGATTATGATTTTGCTATCTTTCTTTCACTTTATTTCGTATTCGTTCTCGTTTCGTATTCGTTTTGCTTGTATATCTGTTCACTGGGCTTTTGAAGCTCAGCCGCACTTTTCTTTTTCCGCGGCAGGTATCTAAGCATTGGAGCTGGGTATTGCTTTGGGATGAGTGCTGTGTGGACTTACCTTAGAAATTTTAGCTTTGATCTTATGATGCCATTTAGACTTTATATTTAGACATTTCATTTGGAGTTTATTTTTCCGCTGGGACCTATGTATTGAAGTCTTTTGACTTGGATTATTTCAATATTTATGTTGAGATTTCTTTTGGATATGTATGTTTGCTTTGATATGACACCATTACTTGTGATTCCTTACCCTTGTCGGGTCGGGGCGTTACAATTTATGGCATCAGAGCCCAGTTTTACGACTTGTAGTCAGGACCTATGACATATGGAGCCTAGGTTTTGAGACCTTAGAGCTTAGGATTTGACCTGTGAGGATTTGGGTAGACTTTAGGATTCCTTCTGCGTACTTCCATTTCGTATCTCACCTTTGTTCATTTTGCTAATCGTGAATATCGTTCGATGGTTCAAACTCGTTGCACCGGTAGCGTGGATGGAGACGATGATGCTACTAACATGGATACTGCGATTGCTAATGCTCTCAACTCTCTTTTCCCTGGTCTTACTACACCTGAGATGATGGAACAGTGATCAGCAACATTTGTAATCGGAATGGTGCTTCGGGTAGTGGTGGAGGAAATCAACCCGTCGGTATTCACACTTGGCTCGAGCGTTTCGGTAAGCTCAAACCTCTTTTGTTTAGCACTGCTGCTACTCCCACTGAGGCCGAGGACTGGATCACTCATATTGAGAAGCTGTTTGAAGTATTGGGTTGTGGAGACGAGTTTAAGACTCGTTTGGCTGCATTCAAATTGGAAGGTGATGCTTTAAATTGGTGGAAGGCACTCAAACAAGCAAGAGGAGGAGATGCTTTTGCTTTGTGACTTGTACACTGACTGAGTTTCGGACTATCTTCTATAACCGTTACTTCCCCGATGCTGAGCAGCAAAGGTATGAGAGGGATTATCAGGCAATCTACCAGTTTGATTATGAGAATTCCAATGAGTACATGAGTAGGTTTATGAGGCTGGTGAGTTTTGTGGGAGCTATTGCTGGAGATGGTAGGCGTCAAGCTAAGCACTTCAAGTGGGGACTGAAGAAGTGGGTGTTGGACCGACTGCTTAATATTGAGTATGAGAATGTGTCGGCCTGCAATGACGCAGCTCGTAACATTGAGATCTTTCATGAGGTTTCGGGTTCCAACAAGCGTAATCGCGATGGTGATCGGATTCAAGGTAGGACTCAAGGCAATGACTATAAGGGAAACTCTGGTAGGAGTTATGATTCGAGGAGTCAAGTGGATAGGAGTTATGATCAGCGAGGTCAGTCAGGAAGGAATGTTGACACTGGACGCCCTGAGACGAGGGGTCAAGATAATAGAAATGCTGGTAAGAATGGAAGTGATCGTCATAACCAAGGTAACAATAACCGCGTTACAACATGGATCATCACTCGAGGATCAAATCAGGGTCGTGCTCCAGGATCTTCTAGTCAACAGAGGACAACTGAGGTTTTGCCTCCCCCACCTATTTGTACTACTTGTGGAAAGGCTCATCCGGGCAGTGTTTCAAGGCCACTGGTGGTTGTTTTGCTTGTGGTTCCACTGCTCACAAGATTAAAGATTGTCCTAAGAAGAACCCGGTGATTCCTGGAAACTACATCAAGCCGCCGACTACTACTGGACGTGTCTATGCTACTACTCGTAACCAGGCGGAGCGCACTTCAGGTACCATTACGGGCACTCTTTTCATTGATGATTATGCTGTCTTCGTTTTATTTGATACCGGTGCCACACACTCCATTATATCTATTGCATTTGCTAAGAAACTTAATATGAAGCCCAAACCGTTAACAAATCACTTATCGATTTCTACGCCTATGAAGAACCACGTGATCATTGATCATAAATACGTTAAGTGTCCTCTTCGTTTTGATGATCGTATTCGCTTTGCAAATCTGTATCCTCTCGATATGGTCGACTTTGATATCATTCTAGGCATGGATTGGTTGGCTTATCATAGAGCTTCAATTGATTGCCATGCTAGAACGGTGATCTTTGGAGACGTAAAACATCCCGAATTCGTTTATCATGGTTCTCAACCTCTCAAATCTGTTAAACTCATTTCTGCTATGAAGGCACGGACCATGATTGCTCATGGGTGCCAAGGTTTTCTAGCATCTGTTAAGGACACATCTTTGGAGAGTCCTAACATTGAAAATCTTTCGGTTGTTTGCGAATTTACCGATGTTTTTCCCGATGAACTCCCTGGTCTTCCCCCAACTAGAGAAGTTGAGTTTAGCATTGAGTTAATTCCTGGTGCTGAACCGATTTCGAAGGCTCCGTATCGCATGGCACCTGTAGAACTGAAGGAGTTGAAGGAACAGCTGCAAGAGATGATAGAAAATGGATTTATTCGACCCAGTGTTTCTCCATGGGGTGCACCAGTTTTGTTTGTGAAGAAGAAGGATGGAAGCATGCGTCTATGTATCGACTACCGTGAACTTAATCGTATTACCATTCGTAACCGTTATCCTTTGCCGCGTATCGATGATTTGTTTGATCAACTGCAAGGAGCTAAGTTCTTTTCGAAGATTGACCTGAGGTCTGGTTACCATCAGTTACGTGTGAAGGAGCAAGATGTTCCTAAGACCGCGTTTCGTACCAGATATGGTCATTACGAATTCCTCGTTATGCCTTTTGGTTTGACCAATGCGCCTGCTGTGTTTATGGACCTGATGAATCGTGTTTTCCATGAGTTTCTCGACAAGTTCGTTATTGTTTTCATCGACGACATTTTAGTTTACTCCAAGTCTGAAGAAGAGCATGAAGAACATCTTCGGATAGTTTTAGAGATTTTGAGGAAGAAGAAGTTGTACGCCAAATTTTCGAAGTGCGAATTTTGGTTAAGACAAGTCGTTTTCCTTGGTCATATTGTATCAGATTATGGTATCACCATGGATCCGTCTAAAGTTGAGGCTATCACTAAATGGCCAAGACCTACGACAGTGACTGAGGTCAGGAGTTTTCTAGGACTTGCTGGTTACTACAGACGTTTTGTTGAAGGTTTCTCTCGCTTAGCTCTACCTCTAACCCAACTGATGAGGAAAGGTGAAAAGTTTGTATGGACGGATGAACGAGAAAAGAGTTTTGAAGAGTTGAAACGGAGATTGGTGTCAGCTCCTATTTTGACTCTTCCAACTAGTTCTGGAGGATTTCAAATTTACAGTGATGCATCTAAGAAAGGATTAGGCTGTGTTTTGATGCAACATGGAAAGGTAATAGCTTATGCTTCGAGGCAACTAAAACCTTATGAGGAGAATTACCCAACTCATGACCTTGAGTTAGCTGCAGTGGTGTTCGCGTTGAAGATCTGGAGACATTACTTGTATGGAGAGGCGTGTGATATATTCACTGATCATAAGAGTCTCAAGTATATTTTCACTCAGAAGGAACTTAACATGAGACAAAGAAGATGGTTAGAACTTCTTAAGTATTATGACACCAACATTCAGTACCATCCAGGTAAGGCTAACGTAGTTGCTGACGCACTTAGCCGAAAATCAGGCATTCTTGCGAGTATCAAGATTGAGCCTAGGATTTTGCGTGACTTAGAGAGTTTGGATGTTGAGTGGTGTGTACGAGGTTTTGATGGATACTGGGCTAGTATAAAGGTGGAGTCGAACCTTATACTGCAAATTAAAGAAGCTCGAAAGATGACTGGCGAAGAGCTGTGGGCCGTGGCACAAAATGTTGAAGAAGGTAAGCAGACGGAGTTTAAGGTTGATAATGACGGTATTGTATGGTTTGGAGATAGGCTTTGTATTCCCAATGATCAGGTACTTCGTGAGAAAGTTATGACTGAAGCTCATAGTTCTCCTTTCACTATCCATCCTGGTTCTACCAAGATGTATAGGGATTTGAAGCAATACTTTTGGTGGAATGGCATGAAGCAAGATGTGGCGACGTTTGTGTCGAAGTGTATGATTTGTCACCAGGTTAAGATCGAACATCAAAGGGCTAGTGGATTGTTACAGCCATTGGATATTCCAACATGGAAGTGGGATAAGATATCTATGGATTTTGTGACTGGACTACCTCTTACTCGGAAGAAGCATGATGCGATTTGGGTAGTTGTTGATCGACTAACCAAATCTGCTCATTTCTTGCCAATCAGAAAGGATTTTGGTATTGGTAAATTGGCGGAGATTTTTCAACAAGAGATCGTTAGACTTCATGGTACTCCGGCATCTATTGTGTCCGACAGAGATCCGCGTTTTACTTCTCATTTCTGGAAGGGTTTGCAAAAAGCTTGGGGTACTCGACTTAATTTTAGTACGGCATTTCATCCTCAAACAGATGGTCAGTCAGAGGGGACTATACAGACCTTAGAGGATATGCTCGGGCTTGTGCTTTAGAATGGACCGCATTGGGATGAATATTTAAGTTTAGTAGAGTTTGCATACAACAACAGTTGGCATGCTAGCATTAAGGCGGCACCGTTTGAACTTCTTTATGGAAGGAAATGTAGATCACCTATTTGCTGGGATGAAGTAGGTGAACGCTTGATTGAAGGTCCGGAAATGATCGAGATCACTAATGAGAAAGTAGCCGTTGCTAGAGAAAAGTTGAAGGAAGCTAGGTCTCGTCAGAAGAGTTATGCCGACAAGCATCGTCGTGATTTAGAATTTCGGGTTGGAGATCGTGTATTTTTGAAAGTTTCGCCGTTTAGAGGTGTGAAACGTTTTGGAATCAAGGGCAAGCTCAGTCCTCGATTTATCGGACCGTTTGAAATTCTAGAGCGTATAGGAGAAGTTTCGTATCGATTAGCACTTCCCCGCTTATCACATGTTCATGACGTTTTCCATGTATCACTCCTAAGGGGATACAACTATCATCCGTTACACGTTGCTTCTTATCCGTTTGAACAAATTCAATCCGATATGTCTTTATCTGAAGAACCGGAAGCTATTTTAGAAAGGCAAGAAAGAGTTATGAGAAATAAAGTCATTCCGTTCGTTAAGATTCTTTGGAAAAATCATCCGGAACGTGAGGCTACTTGGGAAACCGAGGAGTCGATGCGAGCTAGTTATCCTCATTTCTTTGAATAGTTTGGTATGTTCTCATTTCGTTTTCACTTTCGCTTCGTTTCATTTCAATTTTCGAGGACGAAAATTTTTCTTTAGAGGGGAAGAATTGTAAAACCTGAAAAACTAAAATCTGATTAAAGACTAAAATACCCTTGGAATCGAAATTTATAAAATACGTAAAATACATTTATATCATTTAACGAAAATTAAATACTTAACATACGAATAAATAAAACTTAACGAATATATTACGTAATCAATTTTGGTACGACGAAGGTTGGACGTTTCGTAAATAACTTGGGTCATGTTTGTTTGTTTCGATGGACCATAGGACCGAAGGCCATAAGGTGTGCGTTTGGGTTGTGTTCGGTTGGGCCAACCGAAACCCAATCCCCTCCTAAGCCTAAATCAAATACAACTACTATATATACAACACATAATCACAAAAGTGAAACCCTAGTTTTGTTGTTGCCTCTTTTTTCTTTTGCTCTCTTGCTCGGCCGAATATCAAACACCCTAGGTGTCGAGATTTTTGCTCAACCAAGTCAAGGTATAACATGTTCTCGTCTTCCTTTGATCTACCTTACGTATATATATTGTAATATGTTTTGTTTTAGTCGAGTTGTTGTTTTGTTTTGTGACCGAGCCGAATGGAATTAAAACAAGGAAAACCCTAATGATTAAACCTTACAAGTATTTAAGAGCTATGTACGTAATATGTATTATTGAATCGGTTTATGTATATGTCGAGTTAATAAGGACCGAACCCTATGTAATTAGAACCGAACCATGCATATCATTCGACTAAGGTATAAAACATGATAACTTGAATGAGTTAAGTACGTATATGAGTTAAGACATGTGTAATAACCTATTAATCAAAACCCTAGATTGAACCGAACCACCTATGAGTTTTAAAAGTATATTAAACAAGTAAAGGTCATGTAAATATAAACCCTAGTTTGATATGTGAATCGAATAAGATATGCCAAACCCTAATGGTTTGTGAATCGTGTCTTATATGTGTGCGTAATTATAAGTCAAGTGAACTTGTAAATGTGTAACCATGTAATTAATCCGAGTAGCAAGTAACTTGTATGTCACATAAAATCATAAACGTGTATGGTGAAACATAAAAGGAAAGATTGTTTTTATGACGTGTTAGGTTAAGTAACGGGTCATTAAAAGATGTAACATATAAGTAAATGCATATTAATGAGATATTAAAGAATGAGAAAACCCTAGAATATAAATGAGAGTCGATTAGGGTTTGAAGCTAAGTATATTAATTCGTTATTTTATGTGTGAGTTTTGACGTTTAAACTATTTTCACATTTAACACTAAACTTTAATTAATGACATAATGAACCCTAATCTACGATATTAATTATAAAACACTTAAGTCTCATTTGATTATAAACCCCTAAAGTATTAAGATCATTAAATATACTAAGTATGAACGACAAATATTAAAAGATCATTTCGACGATTATGGAATCATAAATAACATGTACGACCGTTAATGTGTATAGGTTCTGTGAAGAAGGAGTAATCCTTTGCTTTCCCTGTTTCTTCTTTTCGATCATTTGCTTTGGAATAAGGTACATATATTCTGACCTTTTCAGTAAAGGTTTCTTATAACGTTTTCTTTTCGTTAGCTTTTACATTAGGATTTCCTAAGCCTTTGCTATGAACCCTAATGTGTCTATTTGAGCTGTTGCTTATCTGAACTTTGATTTTTGAATCATAAAACATTGATTTTGAACTATATGATATGAAGACTTTGATTTTGAAAACATGATTAAACATTTGATAAAATATGATCTATGTCAGTTATGACATTCTATTTGACCTAAGATAGTTTGACACCAGAGCCAATTATTAACTAGTCATGGGGGTTCCATGTCCGTGTCAGTAATGCACTTCTGACATGACTCTAGGGCATGAGTGAAGTTCTACCACGTCCCTTATCTGTTATTTGTTATGAGCTCAAGTTATATTATATTATCAATGTATGTTTGTGGGCGTATGGGTGCATCCTAGATCTGTTATATGTTATATATTATATGTTATATGCTATATGTATCGATGATTGATGTCTGCGTGCATGCACATCCTTCATAACTCTGGTAGGTCTCCCCTACAAATGTTGCCTTATGTGAATATGATTTTGTTTATGATATGGCATATGTATTTGGGCTCGAGGTAGTTAGCTATAAAACTTATTCTATTATCCTGATTATCTTTTGAAATGATTATGATTTTGCTATCTTTCTTTCACTTTATTTCGTATTCGTTTTCGTTTCGTATTCGTTTTGCTTGTATATCTGGGCTTTTGAAGCTCAGCCGCATTTCTTTTTACGCGGCAGGTATCTAAGCATTGGAGCTGGGTATTGCTTTGGGATGAGTGCTGTGTGGACTTACCTTAGAGATTTTAGCTTTGATCTTATGATGCCATTTAGACTTTATATTTAGACATTTCATTTGGAGTTTATTTTTCCGCTGGGACCTATGTATTGAAGTCTTTTGACTTGGATTATTTCAATATTTATGTTGAGATTTCTTTTGGATATGTATGTTTGCTTTGATATGACACCATTACTTGTGATTCCTTACCCTTGTCGGGTCGGGGCGTTACATGTCATAAACTTATATTTCGACGATAAATTCTATTTTTAAAAACGTACAAGTGGTATAGATTACATATGGATTTGCATGCACAACATTGTTTCATGACTTATATTAGAGCACATCATTCATTTTAGGTCGCGGATAGTTTCCGAGCCTCATTTTCGTGCACTTCATTTTGTTAGCATATCAATCATACCAGGTGAGTTCATACCCAGCTTTTACTCGTTTAAATTCTTACAAACTCTTTGGGGAGATACATGCTTAAATACTTGTTTTTACTCTTGCGAATACTCAAACAATTTATACAATTGTGTTACACTATAGTTCTTATACTCTTTGGACATTATGTGTGGTTTATTGCGATATGTGCCTTAATGTGCTAAACTTGTTTTCAATTATGCTTCAACATACATACTTTAGCAACTGGTTAACTCTGCGGTAGCCCTGGAGAAGGTATTGATAGTACTATCGGGCTGACCCCCCCACCCTTGTGTCCCTGATGACTTGACCTGGCGTGAATATAATCCGTTATTCAATAAAACACAACAAACAATGTAGACTTGTCAAGAGGTTCAGTTGGCTGTGATTCTTTGCATTAAGTACATGTATATATCGTATGCACCTATGTCCTACTTACAAACAAGATTGACAATTCTATTTTTAGCAGTGGGTTGTAAACACACAGGTGCGAGTTTTGTATAGGCGAACTTCGGGCCTGAATGGTTACAATGCCTTTGCTACATCAACATTCTTTATAGACTTTTTCAAATCATTTTCAACAAACTTATGAACTCACCAACCATTGTGTTGACACTTTTTAGCATGTTTATCTCAGGTTGTAAGGCGATAGCATTTCATGGAGCTTTTGGGTCACATGGCATACATTGGAGTCTTGTGTTTTTATCAATTACCATTCAACATGTTTTGTAACCCTTTATGTATTATCAAACTTTGGGATCTTATGTTATGTAAACTTCAACTTTATTTAATCGAATGGTAAACTTTCCAAAACGTCTCATTTTAGAGGTCGTTTTCTGTATCCATACTTTGTGCTATGACGTCATACCCCAAAGACACTATCGTTCCGCTGCGATATTTTGGGGGTGTGACAGTTTGGGAATGACGCACAAGTTTCAAAGTTATCAGCTGAGGATGCGGTAAGGGTATGTCTGTTGCTAGTCGCTGAGGTCGTGTTCATAGGTCGTGGACCTTGGTACATCGTTGACAATCATTTGTTGCAATTAGTTGAGGATTTTGGGGCATGGAATGCATATCCATGGGGAGAGTTCTTGTGGACCCGTTTTTACAAAAATTTAGCCAATGTGGTACCCCGGCATTACAATGCTCACTACAAAGAGAAATTGCAAGAAAACCCTTCTACAATTGCAACATATAATATTTCTAGCTTTTTCTTGGCTTTTAAGGTTAGATGTGTAGACATTTATAAACATCTCAGTTTTTGTTTACTAGCAGTTCATACAATGCTTATATTCTTTTCCTTCATTTTAGATATGGATTCTTGAGAGTTATCCCACTAGCACTTCATGGTGGAACAAAGACCTGTCAAAGATACCACGTTGTCTTTGTTGGTCAAAGGGTAAAACATTTGGCAAACGCTAGTATGGCAAACTTTTTGGTCCTGTAAGCATTTCCATTGGTTTGTATTTGTCAAATAAGTCACGACTTCGTTATATTTGTTTTTTACTTTATAATTGTTTGTTTACTAGGGTTCTATTCCAGTATTGGATCTTCTTCCAACAAATGCGGAAATGTAACAACCATGGTTTGCACCAAGTAATGCATATTTTAGCCATATGGATAGTCTAGAAGATCAATTACCTGCCGATGATCCCACCAATGAGGTAAGTTGCCCATTTTGTATCATTTATTTTTCATCCGTATCAACTACGTCGTTTGTGCGACTATTCACGTTGACAATTGACAAATGCACATTATGTTTCGATCTTGCTTTGTAGGTACATGAAGAGGTGGTGATAACTGATAGAGATGTGGCATTAGATGATAAAGAGGTGGCCTTAGCTGATAATGTTGTGCCAAGAGGCTGATAAAGATCAAAGTTCCAATCGTCTAGACATACATGCCGAGGTTGCCGATATTAACAATAGACTTGTCGTTGTAGAGGAAGCTCTAAAGATACAACCCGTAGCCAATGTGGAGGTCCTTAATGATATTAAAAATAGACTTGCCGTTGTTGAGGAAGCTCTAAAGATACAACGTCAAAAGGTGAACATGCTCTTTTACCTTCATTTTGTATCTACATCATTTAGATAGCAATATTTATTGGTTTTTCACCAACTATTGGATTATATATATACATTATTTAGGATCAATTGCAAGTAAGGCAATGTGTTGATGAAAATTTGGCTTCCAAAGATGCCATGGTAATTTCCTTTTATATTTGTTAATCATTTAGGTCTCTTTTCTTTAGTAGTATAATTGATTGTATATTTTAAATTTCAGACTTCAACTCATATTCACGACAAATCGGTTGAGGATTGTTTTGGCCAAAATGCCATGGAAATTGACACTTCAAGTCCAATTCATAATGAAACCTGGAATGGTACTCCTAGTTTGTTTGATCTTCATTCTCATGATGTTCATTCGGCTGATTATAAAAATGTTATGTTCCTTTTAATAGCACTTTTTTTTATCCTTAGTTTGTTACATACCTAAATCAGTTTTCTTAACTACAGAATTGCGACAAATCGAGTTGTGTTAATCTTTGAAAACGAACAAGGTGGACTTACTTATATAGACCCTGCCGCTTTTCCATCAGCTATGTCGCAGCTTACGGATTATTGTCTTCAAGAACAACCATTTCCGTTAGTTGATCACATTCCAGGATCATGATCCCCTCATTTGAATTTACCTAATTTAAATGAAAAATTTTCTCAATCGGTGGTTGAAGTACGTATATATTATTCCACTGCACTATCTATACATGTTTGCTAGATTTGGTCATCCATATAGTTGTGTTTTCTTGTATAATTACAGGGCAACCTGGAGCTAGATGAACAGATTGAGCTAGAAGATGATTTCTCTGTTTATGGACCTTCGAATATCGGGACAAGCAGGCTAGAGCTAGATGAACAAAAGGCTGCTGAAAACAAGGAAGATGGCGAAACACCAAGTGAGGTAGTGGTAAGTGTTGATGATAAACCCTGAGAGGCGGTTCAAGCCTCTTGAGATACATGCTCATGATTCCGATGTTACTCTGAAAGTAAGTGAATATGTGTCTAATGTTGATGAAAAATGTAATGCGATAAACAAGGAGGCGGTTGAAGCTACTTGAGATACATGCTCATGATTCGATGTTACTCACGAAAGTAAGTGAAGGTGCGTCTAACGTTGATCATAAATCGGTGATGATAAACACGGAGGCGGTTCAAGCTACTGAGATACATCCTCATGATTTCGATGTTACGGTGAAAGTAAGTGAAGGTGTGTCTAATGTTGTGATAAATCTGGTGATGATAAACCCGTAGAGGCGGTTCAAGCACATGAAATACATGCTCATGAAGGTGTGTTTACTTGGTGATGATAAATCTGTAAAGGGCGTTCACGGTAATGAAAATGACATTGTTGATTGCAATGTTGCTGATCAACACTCTCATGATCGTGAGAAAGTAGGTGAAGTAGTTTTAAATGTGGATGATAAATCTATAGAGGGTGTTCAAGTTAATGAAAATGACATTGTTGATTGCAATGCTGCTGATGAACACTCTCATGATCGTGAGGCAGTGTTAAATGTTGCTGAGAAAGTAAGTGAAGCAGTGTCACAAATGGCAGGGATGGGGGATGAGCATATGAATCATCTTGGAGAGATGGTTGTTCATAATGAATCAGACAATGTTGATGGCCACGTTAATGAGAAAGTCAGCGGGGTTGAGTTACCGGTTGCAAATGAGTTGTCAACCAAGGCGGTATTAGAAAAAATTGATAATGATGCTGTGAGCAAGACAGGTGGCCATGTTTCATAATTATGACGGACAAGCCAATAAGCCTTTGACTACAGCTTCTGAGGTACAGCTACATTATTTATTAAACTTACCACATGTACTTCAAAAGTTTGATGTTATTTCAATGATGAATTTATTTTGTATAGGATGTTTTCATGCGTGCTAAAAGGAAGAGAAATGCAAGTAAGTTCAGACAGTCACCTTATAATGGCCTAGCAATAAAGAAAACTAGAAAGGCCAAAGTTACCAAAGAGAGTAATGTCAAAGTTACCCAAGAGAGTACTCATGTTTTGAAAGAAGATGTTGACTCAAAAAGGTCAAAGCAGGTAGGCAAGTGTTTGCAGGACCCATACGTGAACCTCCCTCCTACGACTCCACAATTGCCGAAACGACGTTCCAAAAGACTGAGAAAAGATATTAATCCCCCATGTGGTGAAGATAATCAGTTGGAAACATGGGTAGAGGTATATCAGAACTACATTTACAAACAGACATCTTAAAGACATATACATTAATCTGGTTTTAAAATTTTTCAGGATCTGTCACGTCCTGAAGGTTGCGATATCAACAAGATTACTAAACCAGCGTGTATGGATATGTTTATAAAAAAAAATTAAGTCATCGCATAACTTTCCTTGGGGTCTTGGCGACATAGTTGTTCATCGAAAAGTTTGGTTGGCTTTGTTGGGTTATGGAAGGGGCAATAAAAAAGGATGGCTTGGAGATGAGGTACTTAACAGATATTTAATTTCCATAAAATAATTAATTTGTATTTGAATTAGTTTAACGGAATGTTGCTTATAAAAAAAATTGCAGCATCTGGATCTTTGGGTTGATCTAATGTGGCAGTTCAGGCCGGGCAATGCCGATTGAGCTATGGCTGGACCATTTTTCTCTTCTTCTATCCTTGATGGGTCTATGCGTGCCTGCTACTTTCGCCATGTAGCGCTATCCATTGCCATTGTCTAGTGTCGAGAAGGTTTGTATATAAAGACCATACTTTCTTCTAGATACTTGGGTAAATATATACATGCTCAAAATGTGATGAATTATGACAAGGTATATTTGTTCACATTTAGGTATACTTTCCTGTGAACGTGACCCGACTTACTGGTTTCTTGCCGGTTACAAATTCGTACAGGAGTTATAACAATTTATGACTCACTAGGTACGCCAGAACCTGAGACGAGAAAAAATAATTTAAAAATGAGGGTCACTTTTGAGAGAATGCTACCACAGTATCTAAACTTGTGTAAAGTTCTTCAAGCCAAATCAATATCATTTTCGATTATAAGATCACATTTCAAGTTGCGGATGATGTCCCTATACAAGCCAATGCATACGGTGATTGTGGAGTTTGGGTATGTATTTTTTACCAATTTGCACGCTGGGTAACAACTTAAGTGTGAAGGTTGATGACCCTCTTCAAGTTGCTTTGGCGTATCGAGAGCATATGGTGGAGTACTTTTGGAAGTATAAGGTGGTACATTCATACAAGTGTTGAATAAAGATGCATTTCATCTCTTTGGGTATGGCTTGTAATGCGTGGGTTCGACTTTTGTTGTTCAAGCAAATGTAACCACAAACTGTATGTCTGTGTAGGACATCAAAAGACAACTTCTTATGCATGTGTTGTAGTGCAACTTGGTATATTCCTAACACCCATGTAGGCTTTCTTTAAGCCTTTGTTTCGTATATCGTGTAGTGATACTGTTTATTTGCAACAAACATTTTGTGTAAATTGCTAAAATGTTTGTTTTTTACAAACATCCATTTGATTTGAAAAAACGACTACAAACAATGTTATTGCTAAAAGACTATAACATACATATTAAATAACACTTATTGCTAAACAGATTACCATAACCAAACTACAGCACTGACGAGAACAACCAAACTGAAAACCAACACAACTTTGTCATGAACTTGCACTCTTGACTTGATAAAAGTCAACTCATCCAACATTTGCATGATATCATTGTTTGAAACCTCAATAACTTCATCCAGAAACTGCCAGCAGCTTTCCGTCTTCATTAAATGTTTCTTTTCCTCATGTTCCTTGTAAAACAAATCTTTGTAATACTGACTTGGTAGTTCCGGGTCTAGGAACCCATAGAAGTTACATTTGGTCTCTTTGTCCCAAAAATAAGATTTGTTAAATTCACATATTAAACCTAACAAGAAAAATAAGTATAATGCATAATAATATTACATAAATTGGACAGGCCTTGAATCTTCTACCAGGATGAGTCCGGGTCCAAGAGGTTTGTACTACCACCGGTAATGGTTTTGGACATTCGCAGTGTGTAGCATTGATGTAGTATTCCAAGGGCTTTCGATTGGATCTGGAAGTAGAGAGCGAGGAGGGAGCCATTGTTTTATTCACCCAATGAGTAAACTTGGCGCTTTTCTAGTAGAGTGACATCAAATTTGTGAAATATACTTTGTGAATGTGGAGGGAAAAGTTTAGCGAATTTTATATTGAGCGACTAAAGGTCCTCTTTAAGCGAATTTTTGGGTTTATTGTTTTGTACAATCCCATAACACAAATCCCAGAACACAAATCCCATAAAAATGACTTCGGCTAATTCCCCAAAATTCAAACTTTATTTGGATTTTGAGAGATCAATTCGTGGAGTTTTACTTCCAGTTAACATCACCTACCTACATCTGATTACCTATCTCACTAACAAATATCAGATTAAAGATAAGATCATCATTTATACTACATGTCGCTTCAACCAAAATTGATGTGAGTGGCGATGATGATGTTTCTTTCTTAAGTTCATGAAATATCTTTGTAAGCAAAACGTGATCCAGACACTATACATCAAACTTATCGAGAAATCTTCCGAGGTAAAGCCGTCTACTTCTTCTAAGACTCTTGATATTGATCTTAATGTTCCTTTGTTGCCTCAAGAATCTGATTTTCAAACACCAAAAGTTGAAGATCATAAAAACGAGGGTGCAGGCGCAAACGTTAATGTAGATGTGCAGCCTAGTTGGCAGAAAACCACATTTCTAAATATCCCTGATCCACCCAGTTCACTGATCCCAAAATTAATAAGCTAAGTAACCATAAACACCATGTAGTATCTAAATTAAAGGTGGGTAGTCGGTTTGATGATAAGCAAGGATGCATTTATGCAATAGGAATAAAAGCGTTGGTTGATATGTTTGAGTATAAAGTTACTAGCTCATGTAAGACAAGGTACATGGTAGCTTGTTTTTCAGAAGGTTGCAACTGGTACATTAACGCACGAAAAAGTGTTGTTAACGATACTTCTATGTTACTTCCATTAACGATTTGTCATACATGTTCCAAAACAAAAATTCATCCTAATCATCGAAATGCTACCCGAAAATTAGTGGGTCACATACTTGTTGATAAATTGAGGAATTGCAAAAGGGTCTATACTGTGCGGACATAAAAAAAGATTTTAATGTTGATTGGAAAGTAGACATTTCTTACAACCGAGCTTGGGGTGGGAAAACCATTGCATTACAGTTGTTGAGCGGTTGTCCTAGGAGTCTTTTGAGCAGTTGCCGTATTACTGCTATAACTTAAAGTTGCAAAATGAGGGGACAATAACACACATTGAGAGCGAGATGAGACAGTCGGTTTAAGATGGTATTCATTGGTTTCGGTGTTCTTGTAAGTTTTCATAAATTCTATTATCTTTTATTTCTAATTAATACCTTCATTATTATGTAAATAATATTAATTAAGAAATTTCTCATTGATTTAAAATAGATTCGGAGCTTCTTACGTTTTATGCGACCATTGCTAATCATTGATGCCGCACATCTTAAAGGGAGATACCTTGGTACGAATCGGGTTGTTGTTGGGATGGACGGCAACAACCAGATTATACCTATTGCATAGCTGGTGTTTCTCAAGGTGAGACCAATGAATCATGGACCTGGTCTTTGAGCAAACTTAAAGAATGCATTGGTGAAGTAAAAGATTTGGCCATCATCTCTGACGACATCAGGCAATTGCACATGCATGTAGTACCGTTTTTCCCAAGCCAGCGTTTCATGGTTTTTGGTGTCGTCATTTAATGTTGAACTGCAATTTGAAAACTAGAAAGTGGAAGGCTATATATTGGAGGACATGCAAAGCTTACACAGAGCAGGAGTTTGATGCTTCAATTTCTGAGATTGAATCATTAAAACCTGATGTGTATAAAAAACTAAAAGATGAAGTTGGATTTGATAAATGGTCGCGTGCTTACTGCCCTGCAAACAGGTACAATTACATGACCTCAAATAGTGCTGAATCATTAAACTCTGTAACCAGCCCTGCAAACAGGTACAATTACATGACCTCAAAACTACTGAGGTCTTCATTCTCAGGTCTTGTGTTTCTTCAGTGAGTGAAATCAGCCAAAGCTTCAAATTTGTGTTTTCTTGAGCCTAATCTTGACCCTTGAATAGTTAGGTACCATTTAGAATGAATCTTGGCCATCCACTGAAACCTTTTGTAGCTGGGATTGCCATGGTGGCAAGTCTTGGGGAAGGTGGAATAAGATAGTGGGTTGGGGAGTTGTGATGTTTCTGGGTAAAAGCTAGGGCTTCTGGGTATTGTGAAGTGGAGGGAACAAGGGCACAGGAAAAACGTTTTTTATTATTTTTTTCTCTTCTTGTGCTCTTATTGTGTTTGGGCGGGAAGACAGGGAAGAAGAAGGGGGTGGATTGTTATTTCGTTGACTGGGTGGGTTGAGGGTTTGACCGGGTCTAGGTTTGGGTCGTGGGTTGGGTTTAGTTGGGCCAAGGGGTTTAATTATGGACTTAGGATATATTAGTGAAACCCATTTATCATTTAGGGACCAAATGTGTAACATCCGAAAATCCAAGGACCATTTATGTAATTTCTGCAAAGTATTCCAAGGGCCAATCTTGTGAATCTCAAATAAACCAAGGGTCATTTTTGCAAATTGTGAAATTCTAAGGACTAAACTTGTCAATTTTAAAACCAGGGACCAAAGCTGTAATTTCTCAAAACTTTTGACATTTTTCACCAAAGGACTAATTATGATAACTTATGATTTCAAAAGGACCTTTGGTGACTTTTCTTTTTAAATAAAGTGCTCAGGGACTATTTTTGTCAATTTTGAAAGACGGGGACTGAAACGCCAATTATGCAAACTTTATTCGTTTTTCATTTGTTTTGCATCTGAAACATATAAAACACAATTTTGAGATATTTTTAGTATTTTGATGCATTTCGAGTGTTTTAGATGTTTTGCAGATTCATTTTGACCTAAAATGATGAGTGAATACGCACTCATCAAATCCCACACACTAAAACATTGCTAGTCCTAGCAATCTTTTGAGAAAAACTTAATGGATTTGAGTCTCTTTACCAAAAGCCATTACTTCTAGAGTAGCCAAATGTTTTAGTTCAAGTAAGAACCATGGTACACCGATAACCACGTGATTTTGAGCAAACCACCACCGCTTTCAAGCGGTTTTGATTTGTCTTTACCGAAGCCGTTTGCTACGGACTACTAGCCAACTCTTAGATACATTATCAATATTATCTTTGGTGAGTTGATTACCAATTATGGATTTTCAACTGCCTTTACCACAAGCCATAAACTTGCGGGCTAGCCAACTCTTCACTAATTAAAGATATGGTGGCTGAACACCATACAATTTTGGGCAAATTGCAAGCCGTCAACGGATTTGATAAATCTTTACCAAGAGCCGTTTGCTCCTGGATTAGCCAATCCTTTTGTTTATTAGACAAGGCGGACTGATAACCAATTGAGTAAGTGCAAAACACTTACTCCAAAAAAAAATTTTGGCCAAAAATGGGGGAATTGGGTGGTAAAACATATGATAAAATTCGCGAGAATTCCCCCCCACACTAGAAATGAATATTGCCCTCAATATTCAAAGTACCGGCGGTTATGCCGAAACTAAGAACGTAAAGGGAAATACTACGGCCATTATTTGAATTTTTTTTTTTTTTTTTTTTTTAGAAAACTTATATACAACAGCGGGGGGCAACTCCCCCACACTAGGGTGGTAGAAAGTAGAAAGAAGTCTGAAATATGGGTGAAAACCCATATAGCGTGCTCTTGTTTTGTTAACCGAGTCACTAGCTTGACTCGATCCCCGCATTCATTGGTTCATGGGGAAAGTTTGTAGATCGGACAACCAAGGATGGTATGTCCTCTCCAAAATAATGCTTCAATCTATGTCCATTCACCTTGAAGTTTGGTCCGTCGGTTTGAGATAACTCGACGGTGCCATATGGAAAAACTTTGGCAATAGTGAATGGACCGGTCCAACGGGTCTTAAGTTTCCCCGAGAAGATTTTCAATCTAGAATTGAAAAGAAGGACTCGGTCACCAACGTTGAAAACGCGGTTCTTAATCTTCGAGTCATGGATCTTCTTTGTCTTTTCCTTGTAAATCAACGAATTCTCGTAGGCTTGATCACGAAGTTCATTTAATTCATTGAGTTGAACTTTCCGGTGATCACCCGCAGACTTAAGGTCAAAATTAGCATGCTTCAAGGCCCAATAGGCTTTGTGCTCGAGCTCGATCGGGAGATGACACGCCTTTCCATACACAAGCTTGTAAGGAGTACACCCGATGGGTGTTTTGAAAGCGGTACGGAAGACCCAAAGTGCATCTTCAAGTTTGTCCGACCAAGAGGCACGGTTTTCACCTACGGTCCTCTCCAAGATTCTTTTCAAACCACGATTCGAACCTTCCACTTGCCCACTAGTTTGGGGGGTGATACTCGGTAGAGAGACGTGAGTGACACCATACTTTAGCATGACTTTTGCGAATTGGTCGTTGCAAAAGTGCGTACCGCGATCACTAATGATGGCACGGGAGTTCAAACGGGTAAAGAGAGACTTTAGAAATTTCACAACTACTCGGCTGCGTTGGTGGGAGCGCTTTTGCTTCCACCCATTTAGACAATTCGACCGCCACGAGTATATACGTGTTCCCTCGAGAAGACGGGAACGGACCCATAAAGTCAATGCCCCATACGTCAAAGATCTCGCACACTTGAATAGCATTTTGAGGCATTTCATCTCTTTTAGAGATGTTGCTATGACGTTGGCAAGAGTCGCAAGATTTGACGAGGTCATGTGCATCTTTGTAGATCGTGGGCCAATAGAAACCGGAGTCAAACACCTTTTTAGCTGTGTAGTTTGGGCCATGATGTCCCCCCGTGGGTCCATGATGACAAGCCCTGAGAATTTCATCGGCTTCTTGGCCGTGAACACACCGTCGGATGACTTGATCCGCACAAACCTTAAACAAGTAAGGGTCGTCCCAGAAATAATGCTTAACATCTTTGAAAAATTTGTTCTTTTGTTAGGACGACATCCCTTTCACAACAAAGTTACCCGCATGATAGTTTGCAAAGTCGGCAAACCATGGGGTACTCGAATTTTCATGATGAGATACCACATTAAGAGTCTCGAGAGGAAATGTTTCATTTATTTCCTTTTTCTCGAGCACACCTTGATGTGGATTTTCAAGACGAGAGAGATGATCAGCCGCTAGGTTCTCCGCTCCTTTTTTATCACGGATAATGATATCAAATTCTTGTAGGAGGAGAACCCATCGAAGCAATCTCGGCTTTGCATCTTGCTTAGCAAAGAGATATTTGAGAGCCGAGTGATCCGTATACACTATGCTTTTGGACAAGATCAAGTATGCCCGAAACTTCTCGAAAGCATACACCACGCTAGTAATTCTTTCCTCCGTCGTAGTGTAATGTGCTTGAGCTTCGGTCAAAGTTTTGCTGGCATAATGTATAGGCTGGAAATGTTTTGATTTTCGTTGCCCCAAAACGGCACCTATGGCGAAATCGCTTGCGTCGCACATAAGCTCAAATGGTAATTCCCAATCGGGGGCAACTAGAATTGGTGCTTCCGTGAGCTTCTTCTTAAGAATTTGAAAAGCTTCAACGCACTCACTAGAGAAGATGAAAGGAGTGTCTTTCTCAAGAAGTCGGGTCATAGGCCGGGATATCTTCGAAAAATCTTGAATGAAACGACGATAGAATCCGGCATGACCAAGGAAACTTCTAACTCCTTTGACGGTTGTGGGAGGAGGTAATTTCGAAATGACATCGACTTTAGCTTTGTCAACCTCAATCCCGCTCTTAGAAATCTTATGGCCAAGAACAATTCCTTCCTTAACCATAAAGTGACATTTCTCCCAATTTAGACTAAGATTCGTGTTTTCACAACGTTCAAGCATCTTGTCCAAATGGGAGAGACATGTTTGAAAAGAATCCCCAAAGACAGAAAAATCATCCATGAAGACTTCCATAGTCTTTTCGACCATGTCGTGGAAAATGGCCATCATACACCTTTGGAATGTACCGGGAGCATTACACAAGCCAAAAGGCATGCGTCGGTAAGCAAATGTTCCATAAGGACATGTGAATGTGGTCTTTTCTTGATCTTGTGGGTCAATGGGAATTTGGAAGTAACCTGAGAAACCATCGAGAAAACAATAGTATTCGTTTCCCGCTAATCTCTCAAGCATTTGATCCATGAAGGTAATGGAAAGTGATCTTTACGGGTGGCTTCATTTAACTTTCGATAGTCAATGCAAACACGCCATCCCGTAACCAATCGAGTAGGAATCAACTCGTTTTCATCATTTTCAACAACGGTAATGCCACCTTTTTTGGGCACGCAATGAACGGGGCTAACCCAAGGACTATCCGAGATAGGGTAAATCAATCTGGCATCGAGAAGTTTTATGACTTCCGCCTTGATAACCTCATGAATTTTAGGATTCACCCTTCTTTGGTGTTGAACCGCCGGTTTGAAGTCATCTTCCATGAGAATTTTGTGCGTGCAAAAATCTCGGTCAATACCCTTGATATCGGAAAGGTTCCAAGCGATGGCTCGCTTGTGTGACTTCAAAACCTTTATGAGAGCGCCTTTTTCATCCTCACTCAAGTCCTTAGCAATGATGACGGGTGATTTATTGTCACCCTCCAAAAATGCATACTCGAGATGAGGTGGTAAGTCCTTAAGTTCGACCTTGGGAGGATCATCAGATTTTTCAATTGTTTTGATTTCCTCTTTATGAAGTTCTTGAGGAGGGAGTGATGAAGGATCTTCATTGAGCAACTTCTCGATGAGAAGTATATCTCCCTCAATGTCGATGGGAGCGTGATCAATTTCCCATGGAACAGAATCACTAGCCAAGTATGCTTCAATCTCTTCCAAAATAAAGTCAAAGTCACCCTCAAACTAGTGAGGGGAGGGAAGAGAGCAACGATGGGATCAATCGAAGTGGGATTGCCACTCGAGAATCCAAGAAGTTCTTGAGAATACTCCTCCCGACAATGTCAGGACATCAATCATGTTGACGGAAGTGTCTTCATAATTGGGGAGTATCCTCGTAATTTGATCGGATTGAAAGTAACGCTTCCTTGTTTGACTCAAAGTGATTTCCCTTTATCAACGCCGATCAATGCATCTAATTCGTTTTAAGAAGCACCTAAGGATGAGAGGTACTCGATCGCATCAAATTCTACCACAACAAAGTCGGTGGGGAAATGAAACTTGCCCACTTTCACAAATGCATCCTCGGCTATTCCCAACGGACGAGAATTTGTGCGGTCCGCAAGCTCGAGGATCATACACGGTGTAAGCGGGTAATGAGAGCTTCTTCCACATAGAGTGTGGCATCAAGTTAATGCTCGCACCAAGATCGGCCAAAGCGGAGCATTGAACTAATCCTTGAAAATCACACGGGATGAGGAATTTTCCGGGATCTCCTAACTTTTCGGAAGTTTTTAGGATAACCCTAACAATTCTCGTTCAGGGAAGTTTTAGCCAACTCAGAAATTTTTTCTTTGTTGCTCAACAAGCTTTTGATCGTCGGACCAAACTTGGGCATTAGAAGGAGAGCCTCCGCGAAAACTAATCTCAAGTGCAATCTTGAAAGATTTGGATAAGCTTCTCCATTTGTTGATTAGTTTTGTCGCGGGCCTTTTGGTCATTAAATGTAGGATCGTAATATTATTGTGTTGATGATTCGGGTGGTCTTGGATGATCAAAATACATGTTTGCCATAGTTAGAGAGTTAGTAGAGAGAGAGGGTGTTCTTTCTAGAGGTTTACACAAAAGTATGGAATATTAGATTGAATGAGAGCACCACCCTTCCATGGATGGAAGGGTATTTATACTTACAAACTACACGACCTCCTATCGGATCGTATACAAAGGGTAAAGACCGCCCTTCCTCCACGGTGTTGCTCTAAACTAAACTACGCTACAAACTAACTAATAAACAACTTAATAACGTAAATAACGACAAGTCTACGAGCTAAGTTAAGCTAGATAACATTTGGGGTGACCGACTCTTCACTATGGAATTTTCTAATTCCTAACAATCTCCCCTAAGGGAGGTCACCCCATGTTTTACATTTCAAATCCTATCATTCTATTCTTGACTTTGTTCTTGAGCTCGTAGACTTCAATTCTTCAATGCAATGGAAGCTTTGTGCTTTTGTAGCAACTTCAAAGTCCACATTGATTGAAATGTACTTTCAGGAGGTCTTTGAATCGATCCATCTTTCATGATCTTCGAGCTTTGAGATCATCACCACAGAAATCTCTGATCACCCTTTATTGTGATGCCATCATGTGAAGTTGTGACTTTTGGACCGACATGCTCACACTTTTGAATCATGACATCTTTCCATCGAGAGTAGCGGAAGCCCATTATTTCATGATATTTGCAAAGAAATGGGCGTAAGCATAGTATGAAATTTCAGAGCCGTGTTATGTAGATATGCACCACCATGATTTCTTCAAATTAAGTGGATGCGTGAGCATGCTTTGAATGACTCAATTCTGATACTGCAACCGTCCAAATGTACCGCAAACAACAAAGCTAGCGATAAAACACACGAAAGTGTCTTTGATCACTTTCGTTGAATTGAGGTACACGCCCACTTCCTCGCTGATCAGCATAAGTATCTGCCAGGATCGTAGGATTCCTAAGAATCTCCTTGACAGGGTTTCACTGTTCTCTAGCCGTTCAAACCGAACGTCTCAAAGAATACAACACGGAGTGAGTGAACCAGCTAATTGAGATTCACTGATTGATGAAAATGATTTGAAAACAATCGCGTATTGCTTAGAAGAAAGAGTTTTGCAACACGACGAAGGTTTTATGAGAAAGATCAATTTTCAATCAAAATACTTTTTGTATTAAAAAAAAGTACACATTCGACGTTCTAGAGAAAAGAAGATTTGCACATCGAACGGTTTTTCCAAAAGTATTTTTTCAATCAGAGATACTTTTTGAGTTTGAAAATGAATACACATTCGATGTGCTAGAGAAAAGAAAAGATTTGCACATCGAACGGTTTTTCCAAAAGCATCCGTCAATCCATTTCCTCGACCAAGGTTGATTCACGAGTGAATCGCCCCATCGCTTCTATCCAGTTGTCACATGGTTGATCTATAGAATAGATCTCACATGCCACCTACCGGGAGCTTGTTTGATGTTGGCTCCAAAAGGCTTTCCATCTTCATTGTGAATATGTATGCATATCACTCGGATGTTCTGGAAATACCACAAGGATAATGCGTAGGACTCTTAATTATATTCTTACTTTCCACATAGTGTGAAATAGCAAGTCTTCATTAACTTTGTGTCCTAATGAGATATTGTGGATGATCTCTTGGCTCTAGACTCAATAGTGCACATTTGGTTCCTATGCCGGAGACTAGGGAGAGGGTCTCCTTCTTCAATATCAACAATCTTTAAGAGAAAGTCGATAGATAATGTAGGTTCCCCGTGAGAATGAAACAAGTCCTTTTAAGAGGAACTTGAGTAGTTTGGGAAGTTGTAGTGCAAAGGCATCACCTGTCCATGATGTCTTGTCTTCAATACCCATGTTACCTTAGTAAACAACACCGTAGCATATGTATTGAACCCTTCTGCTAAGGTTGAATTATTGGAGGGCTATTTCTTTTCACCCCTTTTCACATTCAATTTTTTTCATTCTTCAACCCCTTCAGTGCTTACCGAGACTTCATTACTAGAACCTTGTTGGGTTTATTCCAAGACTAGCTCATCTCAAACGGACCGACTCTTCCCATATTCTCTTTTTCTCCTTTTTTCATCATACCTAAGGACTTCTACACTATCTAGTGGATTGTCCCTGGTAGATCCCTCCGTTCTCGGCGGATCATGGGAACTACTACCTAACCTAACCATCCTTATAACACCATGCATAAAGTAAATTGGTCGTCTTTTGGTATTGTTCTTTCCTTCATGAAACCAATCTAAAAATCATTTGGAAAAACAATCAAGGTACTTGTGATACGAGATCAAAGCATTTTGTACCTTAATAGTTTTGATCATTTTAGAAATGCTCCCTCTCAACATGTGCATATGATATTGAAATTGTTTGGCACATGGAGGCAAGAGTTCTTTGAAATAATTTTTTGATCACAATTTCCTTAGAAAAAGCCATTTGAATTTCTTTTGGTAAATTCTCCCCCTCAATATGTGCATAGGATAAGAGAAATCATTTTAACACATAGAGGCAAGAGTTCTTTGAAGCACATCATTCACGAATCACAAAAGTCATTAAGAAAACCATTTGAAAACTCAATCAAGGTACTTTATAAGTCTCTTTTAAAAAAAACTTTTTGTACCTCGATAGTTTTGTCGGGCCTCAATATGTGCTTCGAGATTCAAAAGCATTTAACACATATGAGAGAACAGCTTGCACAATTAAATCAAAAATGATCACCTTTTATCAAATTTCATTATTAAATCACAAATTCTCCTCCGACAAAAAAATATCAAACCCTTTATGATTTTGGATCCCAAGTGATTTAATTAGGTTTAGAAAACATGGGAGAAAATGTGACCTTGTTTAAATACTCATCTGGTTTTTGGATAAATCCTCCTCCTCAACATGTGCATTGTGTATTTGAAATCGTTTGGCACATGGAGGCAGGAGTGCCTATAAAGGACTAAAACCAATTCCATTTAAACAGATAAGAGATTTAACACGTCTCTACCTCGATCAAAAATTTCAAACCTTTTGAGATTTGTGATCCCAATTGATTTAAATCATTTAAAAGATTTTGGGGAAAGACGTGGCTTGATTTAACTTTGAAAAATGACAGATAAGGACCATTTTAAGACATTAAAGATTGTTAGTGTCGGGTATGATAGTTTTAAGAGATCTTTTAAGTTAAAACAATACAATTTCACAATCAAACAAGAATGTAAAAAATTTCATTTTGAAAGACCTTGATTCTAAATGTGCTAGAAAAATCATACCATGACATAACATTAAATCTTTAGATCACCAATTTACTATCATACAAGACGAAACTTTTGTGAAGAAACATCGTTTGAAAATATTTTATTTTAAATCACTCTCCCTCTCAATCCATGATGGTTAGACTCAATAATTGAGTGACTTAGGTTTTGATAACATGAAGTCCAGTGATTTTCAAAAATTAGTCCAATATATTTTCAAAACAATATTTTCCATTTTCAAAACAATTTAATCAAATTATTCAAAATTGTTTAAAAAATGGTATCCTGCACAAAGATACGTTAGTGGTTGAGAAGCTTCCGTTGTTGTTGTTGTAGGGTTTGGAAGAAAAACCATCTCACGATGCAAAGTGAGACTTCTTCTTACGCTGCATTTGAATGCCAACCGAGGTCAAATTAAGCTCCGCTTTTCAATCACTTAGAAGAAAACCATCTACGATGCGCAAAGACCTCTTACGTTGCATTTATGTCAACTCTCCATAGAAGTCAAATTAAGCCCGTTTCTTCATTTGTCAACCCAAGATATAGTTACCCTTTCCTTTCGGCATCCAATCATCTTCAATTGTGGATCCGGATCGAACATTCTTTATACCAATATACCTGATACTTGTTAGTGAACACACATATTGATATATGGTGGTCGACATCACCCAAACAGCAATCGACTAATAAAAGTCAATTCAACATGTCAATCAGATCATATAAAGCATGGGAATTATGTGTTCATCAAACTTTAATCATCTAAACCTAACAATCATATCCTAGAAACCTAGTCCTTCAACATAGGCAATTATATTTTTTCAGATAAACATGTAGGATAATTAAGAAAGTCTGTTAGATGATATAAATTTGAAAAATATTCTTCCCCTCAATCAGTGACTCTTTTTCTTGAAAGGTTTTAAAAGTGGACCAAGTCATCGATTGAGTTTTTACAAATTAAATAAAAACTCTGAATCTGATTGATTTTAAGCAACTCATTTTCCACCATTTTTGAAAACAACAAATATTTTTCTGAAGAATTTTAGACGGAAAAACATTTGTGTAGGAACAGCAGTCCTTCGACATACTTTCCTCAAATTGTTTTAGGATAAGTGCACGAAATATTTGAAGAATTGTTTAGCTGCACACTTTCCTTTCATGAAGAACGGTTGCTATCTCACGAAATAATAGCAAACCATAGTAGAAGCGCGGTTACAAATCAAATAACCGTAAGCCATCATTTGAAGCCCGGGTTACAGCCCCATGAAATAACCGTAGCCATATATTGAGACATGATTAAAGGAAATATTTACACCTCCTGCTCAACTTCATCTAAAGTCCCGTGCCATTATTGAATGACATTTCTAAGACCGTATATGTTATCGATACCATGATGAAGACATGTCTAGAAAAACATATTTTTGGTATTTTTCTAATTTTATAATTTTTATGGGTTTTTGTTGGTTTTATATTTTTCTATTTGGTTTTGAGAAATTATTTACAAGGATAGAATAGATGATATAGTTAAAGAAGATGATGATACGAGTAAAAGATAAGGATATCGAATAGCCCCATTGTAGAAGATAGAAGTCATCATCTCTTAAACATTCACCACCAAAGCTTCCAAGGCTCTTGCATTGAAGAAAGAAATGAACCATCAAAGTGAGACTTTGGCAGCTTTCCCCCAAACCTAAAACCTTGGATGAGCAGATTCGACGCCTATTTCAAGCTTTCCTTAGCAAAAGTGTGCACAGAGAAGCACACCATTATCATAAACTCACGCTTTTAAAGAACAATAATCGAGGATCTCCATTCGGGGTTATATCATCCAATAGAAGAACAACAACGTATCATCCCACTCATAAATAATCTTCTCAAAATTCCTTTTCCACTGAAGTCTGAAGCGATCCATTCCAAAAGGTGTCAAGAGAACACTTCCCCCAAGTAGTTGAATTGATGTAGTCAGCTTCTTTGTATAATGCTCAAGAACTCTCCAGAATACACATCATGAGGGGAATGAAAACACCTCCCCATGTTCACATTTTTCTTCCCCGATGATCGTGGTATGAAGCCTAAGTATCCAAAACACGTATGCCAATACACAAGGAATTAATAAATGATAACATTGAAGAAGCAGGCCAGTCAATGATTATCTCGCTGCGGATGACAATCTCTGCGGATGTCAACTCCAGTATAAGTGATTATATCTCTGAATCACTGATTAAGCACTCAAGTGAAATAACTGAGCATCCCCAATGTACACAATCTCTCTCCCCAATGAATCACACACTTGTGTACCTCTTTTATCTTCAGAAACTTTCTATTACATCACTTCCCCCATGATTCGTTGTGAAGTGAGTGTGTGAAAACACAAATATCAACGTATATCAAAATAACCGTAAAATTCGACAAATCAACCCTTTAGGAAAAAGGTCAACGTGCCAAACCTCACGGGTGTGATAAAAGTGATACCGGGAAGTGATTTCCCCGGGTCGTGTCCCAACGAGGTGTGAATGGAAGGATTCGTTGAGTTTCGTGATTTGAACTTGAATTGGTTTTTAATGATTTGGATTTGATTACGAATTCTACAATTTAATGAACGGGAAAGTAATTAAGGCAAGGGAACCCTAAGAAACTAAAATTAAACTATCACTAAACCTAAGGAATGATAAAACTAAGTTACACTAAGTCCTAGGGTGCTAAAACGCAAAAACGTAAAAACGGGAAAACAACCCGAGCCATAAACGTAAAAATTTTGCAATTTAAGGGCTACGGGTGTGAAATCAATTTTCCTACGATCTATTTGACTAAAAATGATTTTAGGAAAAAGCGGAATATTTTTTCGACTTTTAAATTAATTACTATGAATTAAAATCTATTTAACACTAATTAATTGATTAAAAATACTAAACTAATCAAGAAAAATCTGAAATTTTACAGAAAACTCTTTAAGGTGCTACAGAATCTGTGAAAAATGAAAAAACACACTGGTGCTATAGAAAATAAGCAAGAAATAAGCCAAGAATGGCTTATAAGCAAAACTGCTCAAGGGGTCTTTAAATGATTTGTTTGTGCAAGTTTCAACGAGACAAGACCCAAGGGCGCTTATGGTAGGAGTGTCACCCTGGTTGTGAGGGAGTGACTGGGTTCGAATCCCACATGTGACTCTTTTTTGCAAACAATTTTTTTTTTCAACTTTTCTTTTTGGAGCTTGTTTAGTAAAAGTAATAAGCAACTTTGTGAAAACTCTTTGTAAAATAACTTCAATAAGCAGTTTTAAACTGTTATTTCCAACAGAGACCAACTAATCAAAACAACTCTTCTTTTCCTTCTTCTTTTTGACAGATTCCAAACAAACACACCCCTTTTTTTTGTTGTCTTTCCTTTTGAAACTTACAAAACTAGTTAACAAAGAACACTATTTGTGAGTACCTTTTTTCAAGAAACCTTATAAATAAGCTGTTGGAACAGCTTCCTTGAACTGACTTTTGACAGAACCAAACCAAACACCTTTTTAAGTTAAAAACCAAACACCCTTTTAGCATATTTTCATTACTGTTTACAAAGATTAACAGTAAGCAGTTTTGACAAATAAAAAAAATGATCAACTAAAAGGTGAATAAGCTGAACTTAAGCACTATAAGCTCATAGGACAAGGGGTAGCAGTTGGCATATAAGTTCTATACTATGGGGGTCCTAAGGCTAAAACTAGAATGAACACAAGGAATAAAAGTCTACAATTAAGCACTAGGTGAGACTTGAATAAGCTACAACTAGAACTAATCCTAACTTAAGCAACCTAAATACTCTACAAAGAAACCTCATTAACAGATAAACACTAATAAGCTTAAAAAAAAGAGTGACCTGTGTGTCTATCGAATGCAGGCTCACAAAGCTAAGGGGGTCTGTTTAGAGCTTTATTTCCAAACTGAAGAGTCAGTGGACCTCCAGGAAAGTGCACACCTAAAAAACATAGTTAAGCTAATAGAGATGCAAAGTAAACCAAGTTAAGGACAAAGATAAGCTGTTCAAGCTTGAAAATGCTGAGATCGCTTGGCTTTTAACTATTTTGACTGCTGGTACACTTAAATGGGACAGATTTGGAAACCATTTTGAACTAAGCTAAAGAGATCAGAGGTGCATATAAACTTGACAGAAGCTAAGTTGAGCTTATGAAGATTAAGGAAAAACAAGATTCACAAGTTTTGGACACCCATTGAGCCATAAATTTTGCACATGAAAGCAGCTTTATGCTACTGCTGTCTGTTCGCTACAAAAAAAAACAGAAATTCAATTTCTTGTTGCAACCACAAATGAATTAAGCTTATGCAAACATATTCAAGACTTTGTTACTAGTTTGAGACCAATAACATGAGTTTGACTTGGCAAACAAAACGGGTAAAAAGCAATTTCTTTGACTCTTTTTTCATCATGACCCAAACACTCCTTTTGCAAAAGATTTTTTACCCCTGTTTATTTCTTTTCTGAAAACCAAGTACATTAACTAATAACAAAGATTGATAGTAGCTAGAAATGAAAGAGACAAAGATAACTCAAATAAGCTTTTTCATTGAAATAAATTAAAGATTACAAAGAAAACTTAAACTGAAATTTTGACTAAAACTAGGGGTGACTTTCATGGCTTACATCTGCTCCTATTTATACTACTTAAACTATGTCTTCAACTCCTTCAAGTCTTGTGCTTCTTGTGTGAGAGTGGTCAAGCCAAAAAATCAACCTTGTGCTTCTTGAAGCTCAATCTCATCCTTTGATTTAGTAGGTAACAAATAAGCTTGAATCTGAGCCATCCAATTGGTACTTTGACTTAGATTGATGAGTCGGATATGGGGAAATGGTAGTGGATGGGATTTGGGTGAAACCGGTTAAAGGAGATTAAGGTGGGTTTGGGAAAAGGTGAAGCTGGGTAAAAGGGCAATGGAGGTTGGAGTGTTTGGGGAGGAGAGAAAGAAGAGGATTTGGGAACCCGTGAAAAGCTAGGTTCTTGGTATTGGTTTTGCTTGGGCGGGAAAAGTGGGGAAGACAGGGACTGGTTGGTTTTGTTATCACTTTGACCGTGGGGGTTTTACCGGTTGGGATTGGTGATTGGGTTGGGTTGTGTTTAGTTGGGCCAAGGGTTGGTATTATGGACTTAGGATTAAACATGAGATCCATTGCAACTATAGGGACCAAATCTGCCAATAATGAAAATTCAGGGACCAATCAAGTAATTTATGAAAACTGATCCAAGGGTCAAACATGTGCAACTCAAATACTCAAGGGACCAAATCTGTCATTTTTGAAAATCCAAGGACTAAACTTGACAAATTTAAAGATCCAGGGATTAAAACTGTAATTTCTCAAACTTTTGAAATATTTCACCAAAGGACTAATTATGATAACTTATGATTTCAAAAGGACCTTTGGTGACTTTTCTTTTAAAATACGCATCAGTGGACTATTTCTGTCAAATTTTGAAAGACGGGGGACTGAAACTGCCAATTATGCAAACTTTGTTCGTTTTTCATCTGATTTTAAACATTTTGCATCTGAAACATATAAAACACACTTTTGAGATATTTTCAGTATTTTGATGCATTTCGGAGTGTTTTTAAATGTTTTGCAGTTCAGATTTGACCTAAAATGATGAGTGAATACGCACTCATCAAATCCCCCACACTAAAACATTGCTAGTCCCTAGCAATCTTTTGAGAAAACATAATGGATTTGAGTCTCTTTACCAAAAGCCATTACTTCTGGAGTAGCCAAATGTTTCAGTTCAAGTAAGAACTATGGTACACCGATAACCATGTGATTTTGAGCAAACCACCAGCTTTCAACGGTTTTGATTTGTCTTTACCGAAGCCGCTTGCTCGACTAGCCAACTCTTTAGATAAATTATCAATATTATCTTTGGTGAGTCGATTACCAATTATGGATTTCCAACTGCCTTTACCACAAGCCATAAACTTGCGGGCTAGCCAACTCTTCACTAATTAAAGATATGGTGAGCTGAACACCATACAATTTTGGGCAAATTGCAAGCCGTCAACGGATTTGATAAATCTTTACCAAGAGCCGTTTGCTCCTGGATTAGCCAATCCTTTAGTCTTACAGACATGGCGGACTGATAACCAAATGAGAAAGTGTAAAACACTTACTCCAAAAAAAAAATTTTGGCCAAAAACGGGGGAATTGGGTGGTAAAACATATGATAAAATTCGCGAGAATTCCCCCCCACACTAGAAATGAATATTGCCCTCAATATTCAAAGTACCGGCGGTTATGCCGAAACTAAGAACGAAAGGGAAATACTACGGCCATTATTCAAGATTTTTTTGAAAACTTTATATACAACAGCGGGGGGCAACTACCCCACACTAGGGTGGTAGAAAGTAGAAAGAAGTCAGAAATACGGGTGAAAACCCATATAGCGTGCTACTGTTTTTGTTAACCGAGTCGCTAGCTTGACTCGATCCCCGCATTCATTGGTTCATGGGGAAAGTTTGCAGATCCGGGACAACCAAGGATGGTATGTCCCCTCCAAAATAGTGTTTCAATCTATGTCCATTCACCTTGAAGTTTGGTCCGTCGGTTTGAGATAACTCGACGGTGCCATATGGAAAAACTTTGGCAATGGTGAATGGACCGGTCCAACGGGTCTTAAGTTTCCCGGAGAAGATTTTCAATCTAGAATTGAAAAGAAGGACTCGGTCACCAACGTTGAAAACGCGGTTCTTAATCTTGGAGTCATGGATCTTCTTTGTCTTTTCCTTGTAAATCAACGAGTTCTCGTAGGCTTGATCACGGAGTTCATTTAATTCATTGAGTTGAACTTTCCGGTGATCACCCGCGGACTTAAGGTCAAAATTGGCATGCTTCAAGGCCCAATAGGCTTTGTGCTCGAGCTCGATCGGGAGATGACACGCCTTTCCATACACAAGCTTGTAAGGAGTACACCCGATGGGTGTTTTGAAAGCGGTACGGAAGGCCCAAAGTGCATCTTCAAGTTTGTCCAACCAAGAGGCACGGTTTTCACCTACGGTCCTCTCCAAAATTCTTTTCAAACCACGATTCGAAACTTCCACTTGCCCACTAGTTTGGGGTGATACGCGGTAGAAAGACGGTGAGTGACACCGTACTTAAGCATGACTTTTGCGAATTGGTCGTTGCAAAAGTGCGTACCGCGATCACTAATGATGGCACGGGAGTTCAAACGGGTAAAAGAGACTTCAAAAATTTCACAACTACTCGGCGTCGTTGGTGGGAGCGCTTTCGCTTCCACCCATTTAGACAAGTAATCGACCATCGCCAGAGTATATACTTGTTCCCTTGAGAAGACGGGAACGGACCCATAAAATCAATGCCCCATACGTCAAAGATCTCGCACACTTGAATGGCATTTTGAGGCATTTCATCTCTTTTAGAGATGTTGCTATGACGTTGGCAAGAGTCGCAAGATTTGACGAGGTCATGGGCATCTTTGTAAATCGTGGGCCAATAGAAACCGGAATCAAACACCTTTTTAGCGGTGTAGTTCGGGCCATGATGTCCCCCCGTGGGTCCATGATGACAAGCCTTGAGGATTTCATCGGCTTCTTGGCCGTGAACACACCGTCGGATGACTTGATCCGCACAAACCTTAAACAAGAAGGGGTCGTCCCAGAAATAATGCTTAACATCTTTGAAAAATTTGTTCTTTTGTTGGGACGACATCCCTTTCACAACAAAGTTACCCGCATGATAGTTTGCAAAGTCGGCAAACCAAGGGGTACTCGAATTTTCATGATGAGATACCACATTAAGAGTCTCGAGAGGAAACGTTTCATTTATTTCCTTTTTCTCGAGCACACCTTGATGTGGATTTTCAAGACGAGAGAGATGATCAGCCGCTAGGTTCTCGGCTCCTTTTTTATCACGGATAATGATATCAAATTCTTGTAGGAGGAGAACCCATCGGAGCAATCTCGGCTTTGCATCTTGCTTAGCAAAGAGATATTTGAGAGCCGAGTGATCCGTATACACTATGCTTTTGGACAAGATCAAGTATGGCCGAAACTTCTCGAAAGCGTACACCACGGCTAGTAATTCTTTCTCCGTCGTGGTGTAATGTGCTTGAGCTTCGGTCAAAGTTTTGCTAGCATAATGTATAGGCTGGAAATGTTTTGATTTTCGTTGCCCCAAAACGGCACCTATGGCGAAATCACTTGCATCGCACATAAGCTCAAATGGTAATTCCCAATCGGGGGCAACTAGAATTGGTGCTTCCGTGAGCTTCTTCTTAAGAATTTGAAAAGCTTCAATGCACTCACTAGAGAAGATGAAAGGAGTGTCCTTTTCAAGAAGTCGGGTCATAGGCCGGGATATTTTTGAGAAGTCTTGAATGAAACGACGATAAAATCCGGCATGACCAAGGAAACTTCTAACTCCTTTGACGGTTGTGGGAGGAGGTAATTTCGAAATGACATCGACTTTAGCTTTGTCAACCTCAATCCCGCTCTTAGAAATCTTATGGCCAAGGACAATGCCCTCTTTGACCATAAAGTGACATTTCTCCCAATTTAGACTAAGATTCGTGTTTTCACAACGTTCAAGCATCTTGTCCAAATGGGAGAGACATGTTTGAAAAGAATCCCCAAAGACCGAAAAATCATCCATAAAGACTTCCATAGTCTTTTCGATCATGTCATGGAAAATGGCCATCATACACCTTTGGAACGTACCGGGAGCATTACACAAGCCAAAAGGCATGCGTCGGTAAGCAAATGTTCCATAAGGACACGTGAATGTGGTCTTTTCTTGATCTTGTGGGTCAATGGGAATTTGGAAGTAACCCGAGAAACCATCGAGAAAACAATAGTATTCGTTTCCCGCTAATCTCTCAAGCATTTGGTCCATGAAAGGTAATGGAAAGTGGTCTTTACGGGTGGCTTCATTTAACTTTCGATAGTCAATGCAAACACGCCATCCCGTAACCAATCGAGTAGGAATCAACTCGTTTTCATCATTTTCAACAACGGTAATGCCACCTTTTTTGGGCACACAATGAACGGGGCTAACCCAAGGACTATCCGAGATAGGGTAAATCAATCCGACATCGAGAAGTTTTATGACTTCCGCTTTGATAACCTCATGAATTTTAGGATTCACGTCATCTTCCATGAGAATTTTGTGAGTACAAAATCTCGGGTCAATACCCTTGATGTCGGAAAGGTTCCAAGCGATGGCTCGCTTGTGTGACTTCAAAACCTTTATGAGAGCGGCTTTTTCATCCTCACTCAAGTCTTTAGCAATGATGACGGGTGATTTATTGTCACCCTCCAAAAATGCATACTCGAGATGGGGTGGTAAGTCCTTAAGTTCGACCTTGGGAGGATCATCAGATTTTTCAATCGTTTTGATTTCCTCTTTATGAAGTTCTTGAGGAGGGAGTGATGAAGGATCTTCATTGAGCAACTTCTCGATGAGAAGTATATCTCCCTCAATATCAATGGGAGCGTGATCAATTTCCCATGGGACAGAATCACTAGCCAAGTATGCTTCAATCTCCTCCAAAATGAAGTCACTTCCCTCAAACGGAGTGAGGGGAGGGGAAGAGAGAGCAACAATAGGATCAACCGAAGTGGGATTGCCACTCGAGAATCCAAGAATTTCTTGAGAATACTCCTCCGACACAATGTCAAGGACATCAATTTTGTTGACGGAATTGTCTTCATAATTGGGGGAGTATTTCGTAACTTGATTGAGATTGAAAGTAACGGCTTCCTTGTTTACCCTCAAAGTGATTTCCCCTTCATCAACATCGATCAATGCACGACCCGTTTTCAAGAAGCACCTCCCAAGGATGAGGGGTACTCGGGGATCGGCATCAAATTCGACAACAACAAAGTCGGCGGGGAAATGAAACTTGCCTACTTTCACAAATACATCCTCGGCTATACCTAGCGGACGAGAACTTGTACGGTCCGCAAGCTCGAGGATCATACATGTAGGTGTAAGCGGAGGTAATGAAAGCTTCTTCCACATGGAGTGTGGCATCAAGTTAATGCTAGCGCCAAGATCGGCCAAGGCGGAGCATTGAACTATGCCTTGAAAATCACATGGGATGAGAAATTTTCCGGGGTCTCCTAACTTTTCGGGAAGCTTTTTAAGGATAACCGCCGAACAATTTTCGTTCAAAGAAGTTTTAGCCATCTCGGAAATCTTTTCTTTGTTATTCAACAAATTATTGATTGTCGGACCGAACTTTGGCATTAGAAGAAGAGCATCCGCGAAACTAATCTCGAAGTGCAAATCTTGAAAGATTTGGACAAGCTTCTCCATTTGTTGACTAGTTTTATCACGGAGTTTTTGGTCATTAAGCCTTGAAGGATAAGGAAGTGAAGGCTTAGGAGTGGTCATCGGAACAACGGGTTCCGGAATTTGAGGTAAGACCACCGAAGGTTGGACTTGTGCGGTACTTCGTGGGCTTGAGTTATGCACCTTGTCCTTTGATACCTCGGTTTCTCGTTCCACATCCCTCACCGGAGAAGGATTAGGCATCGAGGGTCCCTCATAAGATTTACCACTTCGGGTGGCAATAGCATTCAATTCACCTTTTGGGTTGGGAATGGTATTACTCGGAAGAGCACCCGAAGTTGAAGCTTGATTCTTTTGACTCATGAGACTAGCAAACATGCTTTCAATCTTGCTTTGAGATTGATCAATTTTGTTGCTAGTAGCTCTAAGCTCGGAAGTGAAATCATTCTTCAAAGTGGTAATTTGATTTTGCATGGATGCCATCTTAGCTTCATTGCTTTTGATGTAATTTGCAATGTCAATGGAAGCTTGAGGAGGCTGGGCATGCACATTTTGTTGAGGAGCTTGGAATCGGTTTTGATTGAAATTTCCTTGATTATGAAAACCTTGATTTTGATTTTGAAAATTCCGATTCTGACTCTGATTTTGATTGAACTGATTATTTCTATTTTGCACATTTTGATTGTTCTGATTTTGATTAAACCCGGGTGGTCCAAGGAAATTGTTAGAACGATAGCTGAGAAGGTTTCGGTCCCCTTGCGGTTGGTAGGAATTACCTCCCGTATTGTAGGAACCAGACGCGGCATAAACGCTCTCTTGAGTGAAGCCACCGGAGGCTGGACACTCAAAATAAGGGTGTGGACCACCACAAGTTTCACAACTCTTGTTTACGACATTCACTTGTTGATTGTTGTTATTTTGACTCATTTTAAGTACGGCAGTGGATATTTCTTCAATCTTTTTGGTTAGAGTCGTGTATTCCGAAGATGGAAGAGTGGTAGATCTCCTTGACTCACTCCTCTCGGCTGAGGAATCCCAATAATTGTGGTGGGCAGTCATGTTTTCAATGAGATCATAACACTCTTCGGGTCGCCTTTTCATAAAGGTACCACCGGCAGCAGCATTAATCGTGTCACGATGTCTCAATGTTAACCCGTTATAGAATGTATCTATTTGGGTGACAAGCAACATGTTGTGGTTCGGACATCGATCAATCGAAAGCTTATAGCGTTCCCATGCCTCAAATACGGACTCATCGGGATGCTGCCGAAAATTACTGATTTCATTCCGTAGTTTCGTCACCATCGACGGTGGAAAATATTTCGCCAAGAATTTGGAGATCATTTCATCGAAACTATGGATTGAGTTCTTGGGAAGACGATCAAACCATGCGGTGGCATGAAGCGTCAAAGAATATGGAAAGAGGTATAAGCGAAGGGCGTCATCGGTGACCCCATTTTGCTTCATACTTTGGGTGACGGTGAGAAATTTGTCAAGATGCTTGTTGGCATCGTCACCTGGAGATCCGTGAAATTGACAAAAACTTTGGACTTGTTGAATCATGTGATGCTTAAGTTCGAAATCCGTGGCCTCGATGTTGACCGGGGCAATTGGACCGCCCCGTCCATCCATCGTAGGTTGGCAAAGCTTCTCCATCGTTCGGAGATCGGGAGCGGATCTTGTGGATCGGTATGACTCGAGGTCCGTTCCCTTGGTTATGTGTCATTGTGATTTGTTCGACGGTACGTATCTCGGTACGTTTGCTTGGTTACGGTTACGTCTACGAGCTTGCGAGTGAGTGCGCATGCACTTCCAAAAACAACACTTTCAATTAAAACAAGACCGAGGCAAAACAACAGTGAACTTAAACCAATAATCCCACGTGAAATGATCACTTCTATAAGTAAAACGCACAAAGGAGCGGAGAGACTTTGTAGGTCAGCGCGAAGCTTATTAAAACCCGTCTCTTTACAAACCGCAATTTAATGTCAGGCCGTCCTTATATCCCTCACACAGTTTGTTAAACCGATAGAAATAAACCAAAACACGAGCGACACAAAGGCAAGTTTTAAATCTTTTGTTCGAGAACTTATAATGATAACACCTCAGTTGAGAATGTTATATTGATTGTGTCTTCTATTTATTTAAAACAACAAGGAAAATCTTTTGTATTTTTAATCTTTTACATATATATACAAAGAAAAGAAAAATATTTTTGTATTTTTGTATTTTTATAAAACAATAACTTCACGAGGAAAGTTCTTCAAGTCACTAATCGCAAAAACTTCACGATATTGTCGCAACACACCTCCCCGGCAGCGGCGCCAAAATTTGATTCGTTGTGAAGTGAGTGTGTGAAAACACAAATATCAACGTATATCAAAATAACCGTAAAATTCGACAAATCAACCCTTTAGGAAAAAGGTCAACGTGCCAAACCTCACGGGTGTGATAAAAGTGATACCGGGAAGTGATTTCCCGGGTCGTGTCCCAACGAGGTGTGAATGGAAGGATTCGTTGAGTTTCGTGATTTGAACTTGAATTGGTTTTAATGATTTGGATTTGATTACGAATTCTACAATTTAATGAACGGGAAAGTAATTAAGGCAAGGGAACCCTAAGAAACTAAAATTAAACTATCACTAAACCTAAGGAATGATAAAACTAAGTTACACTAAGTCCTAGGGTGCTAAAACGCAAAAACGTAAAAACGGGAAAACAACCCGAGCCATAAACGTAAAAATTTTGCAATTTAAGGGCTACGGGTGTGAAATCAATTTTCCTACGATCTATTTGACTAAAAATGATTTTAGGAAAAAGCGGAATATTTTTTTGACTTTTAAATTAATTACTATGAATTAAAATCTATTTAACACTAATTAATTGATTAAAAATACTAAACTAATCAAGAAAAATCTGAAATTTTACAGAAAACTCTTTAAGGTGCTACGTAATCTGTGAAAAATGAAAAAACACACTGGTGCTATAGAAAATAAGCAAGAAATAAGCCAAGAATGGCTTATAAGCAAAACTGCTCAAGGGGTCTTTAAATGATTTGTTTGTGCAAGTTTCAACGAGACAAGACCCAAGGGCGCAATGGTAGGAGTGTTGGTTGTGAGGGGAGTGACCTGGGTTCGAATCCCACAGGTTACTCTTTTTTGCAAACAATTTTTTTTCAACTTTTCTTTTGGAGCTTGTTTAGTACAAAGTAATAAGCAACTTCAGTGAAAACTCTTGTAAAATAACTTCGAATAAGCAGTTTAAACTGCTTATTTCCAACAAGAGACCAACTAATCAAAACAACTCTTCTTTTCCTTCTTCTTTTTGACAGATTCCAAACAAACACACCCCTTTTTTTGTTGTCTTTCCTTTTGAAACTTACAAAACTAGTTAACAAGAACACTATTTGTGAGAACCTTTTTCAAGAAACCTTATAAATAAGCTGTTGGAACAGCCTTCCTTGAACTGACTTTTGACAAACCAAACCAAACACCTTTTAAGTTAAAACCAAACACCCTTTTAGCCTATTTTCATTATCGCACAAAGATTAACAGTAGCGCTTTGACAAATAAAAAAATGATCAACTAAAAGGTGAATAAGCTGAACTTAAGCACTATAAGCTCATAGGACAAGGGGTAGCAGTTGGCATATAAGTTCTATACTATGGGGGTCCTAAGGCTAAAACTAGAATGAACACAAGGAATAAAAGTCTACAATTAAGCACTAGGTGAGACTTGAATAAGCTACAACTAGAACTAATCCTAACTTAAGCAACCTAAATACTCTACAAAGAAACCTCATTAACAGCAGATAAACACTAATAAGCTTAAAAGAGTGACCTGTGTGTCATCGAACTGCAGGCTCACAAACAGCCTAAGGGGGTCTGTTTAGAGCTTTATTCCAAACTGAAGAGTGAGTTTCCAGGAAAGTGCACACTGCAAAAACATAGTTAAGCTAATAGAGATGCAAAGTAAACCAAGTTAAGGACAAAGATAAGCTGTTCAAGCTTGAAAATAAGTGAGATCACTTGGCTTTTAACTATTTTGACTGTTGGTACTCTTAAATGGGACAGATTTGGAAACCATTTTGAACTAAGCTAAAGAGATCAGAGGTGCATATAAACTTGACAGAAGCTAAGTTGAGCTTATGAAGATTAAGGAAAAACAAGATTCACAAGTTTTGGACACCCATTGAGCCATAAATTTTGCACATGAACAGCAGCTTAATGCTACTGCTGTTCGTCACAAAAAAAACAGAAATTCAATTTCTTGTTGCAACCACAAATGAATTAAGCTTATGCAAACATATTCAAGACTTTGTTACTAGTTTGAGACCAATAACATGAGTTTGACTTGGCAAACAAAACGGGTAAAAAGCAATTTCTTTAACTCTTTTTTCATCATGACCCAAACACTCCTTTTGCAAAAGATTTTTGACCGCTTATTTCTTTTCTCAAAACCAAGTACATTAACTAATAACAAAGATTGATAGTAGCTAGAAATGAAAGAGACAAAGATAACTCAAATAAGCTTTTTCATTGAAATAAATTAAAGATTACAAAGAAAACTTAAACTGAAATTTTGACTAAAACTAGGGGTGCCTTTCATGGCTTACATCTGCTCCTATTTATACTACTTAAACTATGTCTTCAACTCCTTCAAGTCTTGTGCTTCTTGTGTGAGAGTGGTCAAGCCAAAAAATCAACCTTGTGCTTCTTGAAGCTCAATCTCATCCTTTGATTTAGTAGGTAACAAATAAGCTTGAATCTGAGCCATCCACTGGTACTTTGACTTGGATTGATGAGCTGGATATTGGGGGGAAAATGGTAGTGGGATTGGGATTTGGGTGAAACCGGTTAAAGGAGATTAAGGTGGGTTTGGGAAAAGGTGAAGCTGGGTAAAAGGGCAATGGAGGTTGGAGTGTTTGGGGAGGAGAGAAAGAAGAGGATTTGGGAACCTGTGAAAAGCTAGGGTTCTTGGGTATTGGTTTTGCTTGGGCGGGAAAAAGTGGGGAAGACAGGGACTGGGTGGTTTTGTTATCACTTTGACCGGGTGGGGTTTGACCGGTTGGGATTGGCAGGATTGGGTTGGGTTGTGTTTAGTTGGGCCAAGGGTTGGTATTATGGACTTAGGATTAAACATGAGATCCATTGCAACTATAGGGACCAAATCTGCCAATAATGAAAATTCAGGGACCAATCAAGTAATTTATGAAAACTGATCCAAGGGTCAAACATGTGCAACTCAAATACTCAAGGGACCAAATCTGTCATTTTTGAAAATCCAAGGACTAAACTTGACAAATTTAAAGATCCAGGGATTAAAACTGTAATTTCTCAAACTTTTGAAATATTTCACCAAAGGACTAATTATGACAACTTATGATTTCAAAAGGACCTTTGGTGACTTTTTCTTTTAAAATACGTGCTCAGGGACTATTTCTCACATTTTTGAAAGACGGGGACTAAACCGCCAATTATGCAAACTTTGCTCATTTTTCATCTGATTTTAAACATTTTGCATCTGAAACATATAAAACACACTTTTGAGATATTTTCAGTATTTTGATGCATTTCGGAGTGTTTTTAAATGTTTTGCAGCTCAGATTTGACCTAAAATGATGAGTGAATACGCACTCATCACCCCACGTAGTTGAAATACTAACACTAAACGCCTTGATGAGTAGAACCTTGAGTTTCTCTCATGGGTCATGACATTTGTTTTCCCGGGATATCTTCAATCACTTAGAAGAATTAAGTTCATCAACTTTACTCGTCATGAGTCAAACCTTGAGTTTCTCTACGGTAATAACATTTGTCTTCCCGGGATATCTTCAATTTCTTAGAAGTATTAAGTACATCAAGTTTTACTCGCGTTTAGATGCTTGTCTCCTTCCCCTTTTCTGGTTTTGATACTTCATAATCAGCAACTCTTTGAATGCCCAAATACTTGAAATTTGTTGAGAAGATTGCTTGAAGTCTTTGTGAGAATCAACATGTTGAATAATGTGAGCAAGTCTAACTGGGATTAAATTCAACATATCACATTCCCCAATTAGTGCTCTCCCTAAACCGACAACTGCTTGATAAATGCCCATATTAAGAAGAAGTCTTTAGATCGTTAATTGCAACTCGTCTTTAGTCTTCTAACATGTAGCAGAGAATGTAGAATCGATCAGACTCGACCTTCTTCAAGATTGTACAGTTGGGGAATAGATAGTTAACATCTTCGACTCACCAAAACACAAGAACATCACCAAAAATCATCCCAATTAACTTACATCTTGCAAATCACCTTAATTAAGATCCCTCCCAATCAAACAAGAACAGGAAGATGTTCATCAAGGAAATCAGCAATCAGGCCACAACGAACACACAAGATGGTAACACCAAACTACCAATCACATCAAACAAGAACAGAGAGATTGTTCGGAATCATCATGTTGATGTATACGGAAGCATTAACCGAAAGCACTTTGTCGATAAACTCATCAATCCGAGTGAAGATGTCAACCAACGGCTCTTAGAAGAGAAAACTCCATGTGAAGATGACCCGATAAGAAGAAACTCGGTTCTTACATGAGTTTAGAGCCAGATACCATTTATATTCTCAAATATCAATCAACAATGCAAAAATTCACACTTCTTCTCAAGAATTGCATACGGAGATGCCATTCTTGACTAAATAAGTGAAATCCATCCAAATGTTCTATTCACACTTCTCTCCAGCAAAATAAGCACATGATGTCGCCATCTTCATTATAATCGAGCAAGTGGAATGAGAAAACAATCAGTGGTAGCCCGTTTACTTGATAATTGAAGCATGGAAAAGTATGAAGCATGTTGATGAGAATGGTCATAAATAAGAAGATTTTTCTTCTTCGTAAGATAAAGCCGCACTCAAGCGTACACTTTTCTTTTATTTGAGGTACGAGGCATGAACTGTTGTGTTCATACGTCATAAGAAGATTTCTCTTCGAAGATAATGCGACCTAAACGCACATTTCTTTTCTTTGGAGTACGAGGCCCGAACCGATGTGAACAGACGTCATAATCTCTCTTTCGCTCTCTTAGCAAAACATGTAATCTACCCCATTATCATTCAGGAGGCTCTTTGTCGTGACAGCTGATGGAGAAAACCCAATATGATGAATTTGACCCTGAAGTAAACTAACCCGAACTCGTGACTTAAACTTGAACATATGTAACAAAGAGCGGTGCCGAGAATTCATGCCCAATTGAATCTCTAAGTACTCTATACTCTTCAACCAACCAACCATCAAGTATAAGACATACATCACCTCTTGAAAATCCACAATTAAATGTGACACTGAGCACTACAACGTAACTCCTTAAAGTGATAGTTATTTTGTGGCAAAAGAGCCCAATTTCCTCGTGGTAAAAAGAAAAAAACTCCCAAGAATAACTAGATTTCCAAGTCTTCGCTTTTGATAATAAGCTCGAACAAGGATCATGAAGAATCTTCATCCAACCATCCCCGATACCTTCGGATACTAAGTACACTCGCCCGTGATATTTCACTTCAACCTCAAATAAATAATATTGAATTAACGCTGTTGTCACTTCTTCTGAACTGCTCATATCTAGCCTTCTTTGACATTAAAAGTGAACTTTGATAATGGTTTCATCCCGACCATGGTTAAAAGCACATAACCCCGTAAAACCATGTAATAACCAAATTACCATGACAAATATCCAAACACACATCCAATTCATGAAATACACCCTTTTATCCCTTCTTTGAAACAGAAACCGTAGCACCAGCATCAAGTAAGATCCAGAATTACAATTTCTCTTCTCCAAGATGGTTCCATCATTACGGGATTTTACAACTCTATGGTTTAAACCGAGAAATGATTTCTTTCGCGGGATTTTACAAAACCAAGAATAAAACGTAAGATAGATCCGGAAATGCACTTTACAATTACCAGGATGTTTCCATTGTCACGGGATTTTACAAGTCTATGATTTAAACCGAGAAATAGGTTCTTTCGGGGGATTTTACAAAATCAAGACAAAACCGTAAACAATGTCAGCTTGAATGTGTTATGACAACTTTGGTTTCGATGAATATCTGTTTTAGGAGAACATGCAAATGCTTCATCGCTGATTCTTCCTCCATCATCAACAATTCATTACCCAAATGTAGACAACTTCACAAACCATACTAAGTCAAGTAGTATAAACTCCTTTTCCCCGGAGGTTAACCGTAACACATCAAAGTACACGTTTCTCCCCCATGATGGTTTCGAACTATCGAAAGCATCATAACTTGTATGACCATTTGCACGAGAAGTTCTTGTCATAAGCAAACATCTTGAAAAATCATAACCGACGCAGAAGATTCTTGAAAGATTTTGCTTAGACTATGAAGTATCATTAACATTATGAGGCATCGAATATCTCATAGGAATTGCTGAAATTGGACCTCAATTGATTCAACGGCTAATAGTAATGACCACATATGGAGATAACCCGATACGACTAACTTGAAAAGAAAGGTGACATCCCAACTTAGTGACTTACACCTGTTCTATATTTTTGAACAATCCACAACGCCGTGTGACACTAAGTATTTCAACTTCCTTAAGGTGATAGTTATACACTGTGAGCATGACGACGCAAATCCTTACATCAGTTATAACCAGATTGTCAATTCATAATCACTTAAAGTGATAGTTATGTCCCAACAAGTTATCTTGAGACATGCATCCAACCAACCAATGTCTCAAAGATAAAGAAGTTCACCGGTGAAACGTCATTTCAATTTCTCGCTAATAATACCGTACAAAAACCCCGTAGTCATTTTTCACTTTTTCGGTCAAGCCGTGAATTTATGTATCCTCCGCGAAAATATACCATTCCAATAATACCGCTCATGTATACCAAATATAAAAAATGTATCAAACTTTTTGTAAAAAAATTTGGATAACATTTTTTCTTGGACATATCCGTTCAATTATGTAAAGACCAAAATTGTGATTACCCATTTTC
>OU343217.1:100354656-100593869 GCA_910596185.1 Chrysanthemum makinoi | reverse complement strand
AAAGTTGTCATGTTGAAGGAGAGATTAGCACAAGGAAAATTTTTGAAGCTCATCCCCATTTGTGAGACCTACAATAATCTTTTATATAATAAAACAAAACCCCTAGTGGGAATTTTTCATTTCAAAAAAATCAAACCATACCTTTTTTAGTAATAATTTTTTAATTTGATTTTTTAAAATACTTTTTAATTATTAAAAAAACCTTAAATATTTCTATATTTGACAAAAATTTATAAAAATTCGTTTTTATGAAAAAATCGAGTTAAAAAGTATATGTGTCACAAATATAAAAAATTAGAACTTCGAAAAAGCGGAGTAATATACAAATATTTGAGGGGTTAAATCTAAACTTTAGACAAACAAAAACCCCAGCAATTCATAGTCGAGCCACACAAACATTATTTTTCTTTCAAACTCACATCGAACCCTAAATCAAAAATTAGGTGAATCTGTTTTAATTTAATTATTGTTGCAGAATATAATTTAATAATATGTATAGAAGAACAAAAACTCTTCCAATTGTCTAAAGGTATGATTTTGTTTTAAGTTTGATTTTAAAGGGTTGTGGATTTTCTGTTGACTTTGTTTTAATTTGGACAAAAATTAGGATTTGATTGAGGCTATAATTTGATTAATAAATGTTGAAAAGAAGAAGATCATAGAGTAAGAGGATGTGTGGTTCTCAATTAGTTAGTAAATCTCCATATGGGTTCTTTGATTTCATGTTTTTTTTAGTTTAATTGGTGCTCTAATTATTTTTTTAATCCCTCATAATTGTTTATTTATGTATAATATAAGTAAATTATACAAGTTAGATAACTGGCAAGTTTCTATTACCGCTCCAAAGTCCATCACATTTTGCTTTTCATCGACTTTTTTAGGAGCAATGCTATTTCATAAAAATTCCGGATTGACAGTGTTAGGTTATAAGAACCGTTACGTTTTTCTGGAACAATGTTTGGGTGATAATCAATAACATATTGGGTGAGGTTTTGAGTATGCAAAACAATTTGTGTATTGTTTGAATTCTAACCATTTATACAAGTGTCATAGACAGGTTAAAAAATGGGTCATAATTGGTAAAACAAAGCCTGTTATGGGGATTGGAAAAGGTTTGCATATGTGTTAAACAACCACATGGTTATGTGCATGTGGATACAAAACAAAGACTTTGTGCACGTCATATTTCGCTATGTTTAATTTCCTATAGGTGGACTATAATAGGTCAATAGATTGCTCCTAAGCACACCTTTAATACTCATGTTAGATTTGCTCTCAAGATTAATTTTCTTTCTTTCAAATAGCAATGTTATAATTCGAAAGGGTATATGGTTTTTTTGGTTATAAAAAGTTGTTGAACCGGAGATGTTCATGAATCATCTCATCCAAGTATCATTCTTTCACTTTTGTTTAGCGTTTCCATTGAATATTAGAACTTGGAACTATATCAATTGGTGTTTTAGTTTGTTTTCTGTTTAATAAAATTGGTAATATTTATTAAGTATTGTATTAGAAGGTGCTTGGGGATGTTTATAAAAATTGTTTTTCTGATTTTCGTATATTCGTATTACGTGTAAGCAGTTTTTTAGTGCTTACTGAAATTGTTTATATGCTTATTAGGCCATCTTCAACCATGTCTTTCAATTTTGCAATAAGATAGGATTTCTTCGTTAGTTCTTTGATTCTCAAAATTAAGATATCCTTTAAGAGCGGATTTGCGTCAAATTGGTGAGATTAGCTCATGTCTTCGTTGCTTATGCTTCTCATTGAGAAACGAGGTAATATGGTGAGGCCTTTTGTTTTTATCTGGAATGTCTTCATATTGAGATTAGGCTATGTTTATATACGCACACGGCACACCATATGTTTTATGGAAATGCTATATAGATTTAAGTGATTTCACTCTATAGTTTTTATCAAATGTTAGTTGAGTTCCTATCGCCAATGAATGACAAACATAAGAAAGAAAGTTAGATACACATATTATTAGAGGAGCAGTTTTACCCTGGTAGAGACGGTTACAAAACGTAATAGTTGGCAATAAACTTTATTAGGGTTGAGTAACGAGTTGGGTTGACTCTTCATCCTTTCTTTCTTTCTTTCTTCCTTTTTCTTTAGACTTTATAGATTATTAATCCATTATATATGATTACATAAACGACATTTGGAACATGTAAATCTTAATTCTTATAAGAAAGTGACACATTTTGGATCACTTTCAAACTACTTGACATTTTCAGTTTTAGCAAATAGCCAAATTTTATACATGTTTGACCAGTAAGACATGATATGACCCAACCAAACTATATGTAAGAAAATGAGATAAAATTTAGACTTCTAATTGAACACTTCAGGTTAGCTGCACATGCGCTACATGGTAAGGATCTCAATTCGCTATTGGCATGCTGAAGGCAAAGACAATAATCCCAAGGTAATAGGGACCACAACGCTAACTATATTCACAAGTAAGGAATGGCATAAAAGTTTGCAAAGGCATGAGCAAAGAACTAGAAAACAATATCAAAATCTTTTACTCTAAATAGTACCTCATATATTTCAATCTTTAAAATCTGTATTTTCTCCCCTTCTGTAAACTGAGGTAAATTTTTCTCGGTCACTGCCAACCATGGCATTATTGCTGCATATCTTTTCATTGTGACATGTTGCCCACGCAATTGAAGAATTCTCCACTAACAGATAACTCAATCGTCGTCCTATTAAAAAATTGTACCCATTAGAAATGATACCGTCGACCATAGACCATACAACATTGCTCAACCACACTCTGAGACATCTAGAGCATGATAGGCACCATAAATGTAGAATCTCTCATGAAAAGTACATATTGGTGACTTGGTGCCTATATTGAGCTTAATAAGATTTTTCATCATCTGTTTGCATTGAAGGCGCGTCTTTTGGGATTCTTTGTTGGTATGTTGTTTGTTTGTTGACTTAATTATGTTGGATGTTGTAATAATGTGATAATTAGGGGTGTTGGCATTAGCTTACTATCGGGCTGATTAGCTTATTTGAGTTTGCAAAAGCTTATAAGCCTTTGTTTTTTTACTACAACTTCAACTTATGGCTTATTTAAGTCCATAAGCTCAACTTAATAAACTCATAAGTAGGAAAAACAATGGGCTTATGAGCTTTACAAATAAACCCATAAACCCCGAAAATAAGCTAATCCACCCCGATCTCTACTGGAAGATGGTTATGGTGTTTGTTGATTAATTGTGTTTGATTGTTGTTTTGTTTAGAGGTAGTGTTTAGATATGGTTATGTTGTTTGATGATGTGATGATCAGAGGGTGTTTTAGGCAGGTTACTTAAAAGCTTAAGTTTTTGGATTAGCGTACTTGGGGCTACTTATACGATAAATTAAAATTTTGAAAGTTCATTTTAAAGCTAATGGACTTAAATGAGTATAATCTCAATAGTTAAGACTTAATAGGCTCCTAAACTCTTCCACATCTGCCAATAAGCTGGAGACATATGTTAAACCATACACCCCCATACATGGATTAGTTTATGTAGTTTTAAAAGATCTTGATGGTAAACTTATTAAAAAGGACAACACCTATATAAACATTTAGTAGAAGACTAAGTCAAATAAGCGTGTGGAAGATGGGTTAGAAAAGAGAGCAATTTGAGGTTAATTAAGATTAGCTCTTTTGCTTGATGTGATGTTGAATAAAAAGAGTTTATGAGCTTCTGCATTATTAATAGACATCTCTTGAAATAGTGATTGGATGAGCTTATGTGGTTTTGAAATGTACTCATGGTAGAATTTCTGAAAGGACAACAATTTTAATAACATGTAGTAGAAGTTGATGATGTGATAAGTATCTGGGAGAGGGCTTAGGAGAAGAGCTTAAATAAGCGAGTAGGTTTAATCTCTTTTGTTTGATGTGATGTCTTTATAGATAAGGGGTGTTTGGGTAAGCTTACATAGATATGTTGAGCTTTTCATGTAAATAAAGGAGATTTTGAGCTTCCGAAGTTGTAACTAAACTGGTAGAGGAAAGGATTAGGAAAAAGAGCTTATTCTTAGATAGACTAATAAGCTTAAATTTTGTTGTGACATCCCATCACTATTCTGGGCCTATGGGGTTATTGTTTTTTGAAACATCTCAAGCTTATAAGTTGTGTATATAAGCTTACCAAAACACTTGCCCGTGTTTGAGTGTTAGACAAGTTAGAATCTATCAAATGGTTTAGCGGTGTTGTCCTCTCCCTCCCTTCCTTTATCTAAGTCATATATGAAATTTTCTTGGCACTTTTTATAAATTGACGAAGGCCATGTGTTTGAGGCGGATGGTGATTTATAAATAATTATTGAACCAAGTCGGTGCAACAATATACAAAAAGCTAACTTCCAAATAAATGATATAAAATATACAAGAAAATGATCCGCTTCTATGTGGATAAAATGATGATCCATATGCCATATGGTAAGGCTTCTTGACTTCGGTTGACACTTGCTCAAAGTGTATGAAACATGGGATGGTTGGGTAGTAGGTAATGGTTTAGGATGGGTCAAGTGGCCGGGGTCTTACGGTCGAGAAGGTAAAACTGATTGAGCGCTATAACATTGAGATTCTTGGTGAGATCAAAACATGGTCAAATATATGCATTGGAATGCCCGTTTGAGTTACAACAAGGAAAAAGAAGAGTTGTTGTGTTTCAAAAAGACATTGTGACGACCAACTGATGTAGAAATTTTATCTTACACATACAAATAGAAATCCAAATCCAATTACCAATGTGTTAAAATGTCCCCTTTTGCCCAAGAATAGCTTTTTCCCTAAATTTTTATAATTTCAAATTTAATTGTGTATTATAGTTTAGTTTATTTATTTATTTATTTATTTTATTTTTTTATTATTATTATTATTATTATTTTTATTATTATTATTATTATTATTATTATTATTATTATTATTATTATTATTATTATTATTATTATTATTATTATTATTATTTTTTGTATTATAATTTGATGTTCCATGCATTGGTAAATATAGTTAAACATTCTTCTTCGTACATTCCCTCAATATTCTAGGTATGTTAAATAAGAATTTCATATTACACATTCATCTTTTCTATGATGCATAAGTCTTAATAGTCACATTGCAATATACCTACGAAATTTAGTTATGAACTAATTTTCATTACTATGAATCCTTAACATTTTAACAGGTGGGCATGTTTGTAGTATTAGTAATGGTGTTACGAAGGAAACTTTCCTTATAGGCTCTGATTATATCTGTTGCGACTTGTGCGTGGTCGATCAAGAAAGTGGATTCTTTTTTAAGTTCTTAGGTAAATTCTTGACACGACAAATTCTTAAGGTACTCAATTATTTTCATTCATGAGAATAACTTGATGTTAGGAATAAAAAATAACTTACATGTGTGACTTGTGTTGACACAAGATTGTAACTTATTGATTTTACTATCACTATTTTGACAAGTGTATCAGGTTCGTGTTTTGTTCAAATTATACTATTTTTTTTTTCAGTAAAATTTCATATGAATAGTTGTATGAATTTGAGGTTAGTTCGTATACAAAACCCCTAAGTTACTAAAGAGTTGCAATAAACAAAACCATGTATACACAGGAGTTCCTATTGTTAATCCAACAAGTAAAATAATATAAGACATGCTAATTTTTTTGTAATTTAAACGATAATAATAACCTCCATTTCATCAGACAAACCAGTGGACAACATTGGAATAACTGGAGTATGCTCTCCAACAACACGTCCACCTGATTTTTGTCTATATGGTCTCAAATTTAGTTTTCAGTGGTCATGTTCTCAAGTACCTTGGATTATTGAGGTTTCTGGCCGTTTTTGATTGTTTGTTTATGCTTAAATGATTCACTCATCATGCCACTTATAGCGGTCGTTATATGTCCTTTGATCACCTTTTACAAGTTGTAATGGTGTTTGTTTATTCAGGAAAGCTAAAGTTGAAATTCGAGTTGGTGTCGTATCAAGAAAAGGACATGAACAGGGCGTTTTACCATGGGTCTGACTTAGTCATGCTGGATGATGTCCTTAGTGCAGTTGATGCACACGTGGCTTCTTGGATTTTATCAAATGCGATCGTTAGCCCTCTTATGAATCAGAAAACACGCATTCTTTGCACCCATAATATTCAGGTAATGACATTATGTCCTTGCTAGAATGGGTTGATTTGGGTTATTTATTATTTCTAACAGGTAATCTAAAATAAAGAGTTTAAAAGGAAACGGGTCAAAAGTCGCATATCCATATTACTTCACTCTCGTGACATATAGATTAGCATCTTCATTTTAAACGCATGAATAGAAATTAATAGTTAGTTTTTAAAATAGATAAACACTATTAAGTAAGCAATACAAAGGTTATTGCATTTTGTATGGTAGATAATTATAGTTTGTCAATCTGTAATTTAGCGATGAAGTGAATATAATGATTGTTACCTAAGAAAATATAATACTGGCACATATATAAAATAAGTATGCTGATAGTTATTATAAATATGTAGAATTATATATATGTCGAACATATGTTCATTAAAACTAATAACCATATATAACTATAAAGGAAGCTACTTCATAAAGATATTAAGTGAAGGCACAAAAGAGAGGAATTTTAAAGAAACATTAACAATGGTAAACACATACTCATGATAACGAAATGTCGAACATTATATCTAACGATAAAGGAAGTTACCTATAAGTGAGTAAAGGAAAAAGACACATGATTGAAAGAGCATTCGCGTATGTGTATGCCTCATATTTGGTATGTGTTTGAGTTTAGTCAATATGCAACATCTATGTTTTGTCCGTTAGGGTATCTACCTCCTGGATACATATATATAGATTGCAACCTTTGTCGCGTAGTCATTGCACCTATATTTAAACGTATATAAAAAACGTGGCCCGCTTTTATTATTGTTTATGAACACAACCTTGAGTAATGGATGTTAAGGTCCTTTTGTACCTCATTTAACTTCACGATGACAATTTTGATTGCATGTTTCACATCTACATTTAAGGTTACAAGGTCATAGTATATGCTCGCTGTTGTAAATTTTACACCTGGTAGAAGTGTTTGCTGCGAAACCTATATATAATTTTTATAATCTTTGTATGAAAATTGCAGGAACAGAAGATGATAATCCACCTTCACACCAGAACCAATTCCGAAGTGGGGCCCCGGGTACTGTAAACGGAAGAACATTGGTTGTTGGAACTGCTCCGTTCCCAAGAGCTCAGAACAATATGGAAGAGGAGATCATCCGTATTGAACAAGAGAAGCTTATAGTTCAGTCCTGCGAGCCTTTAAAGCTCAGTCCAATGCTATTACTTGGGTAAGCCTACAATCAAATGTCTCTGCAAATATAGTCCGTCAACGATGCATGATAGTTTAGATGTGCGTTTTCAAAATGGTTTTTGTGACTTTAAGTATCAGTATCAGATAATAAGTTAATTAGGTAATCATGTGGTTTAAGTTACGTGGATAGTTAGATAGTTTTACATTTACGTTAATTTACTGAAAATATATTTTTACATTTATGTTGTAATCTGCTTCTCTTACTTCTTTAAGGCTTTACAAAATATGTTTCCTTTTTACCCTAAATATCATAAAAATCAAATTAAGTTTTCGCTCACAATAGTTATAGACCCATGACACATGTTCCGAGTGCAAGAGTTTATGTCTATTTCAATGGAAGACTGGTTTATAATTTAGACAATTAGGCCTCTTTTTTCTAACATGTTCTACAAAACACTTGATGTTTGCGCTTGAATTGAATTGTGATGATTATTCACATATGAATATTCCCATATTATTCTGATTGCACTTTTAACGTGACTATATTATTGATTCAGGTTCGTCTCATTTGACTTCCATCAATGTTGCGGCGGCTCAAGTTTTGAAAGTTTGAAACTTCTATACGATGAAATAGCCGACGACTTCGATAAACAAGGGTATTAGCTAAAGATATGACCACTTCGCGGAAAGCCAAGATGCCTTCATGTAGCTAAAGGGGATTTTGCCTTTGAAGTTTGCCATTGAGGCTGTTAAATATGCCCCAAAAGTAGAATTCTCACCATTTATCCAATTGGTCAAATATAATCCCGCACCAAGGTACTCCCACATTGCTTCTTAACTGTGCTAAGTGATATGAAATACTTTTGCTGGAATACAAGGAAATTTGACTATTAGTTAATCTAAAGGAGTATTTGGATGAACCTATTGTAAGTGATTATATAGTGGTATTTGGAAGAGCTTTTGTTATGTGAAGTTGTAAAAGATAAATGGTTGTTTACCGTTTGTTGCTTATGTTTTATTTATATATATTATCACAACAAAAATATAATTCATATAAAAGGTAGAATACATAAGAGTAAACTATTCGTATTACTAAATTACCGATGCAAAAAACATGATTTAACCAAAAGCCACTCACAAAACATGAAAACACGCATATTATGGCCTCTTTTAAACCTTTTTATCAACATGGATCTTAATCGACATATACAACGATCTGGCCACGGCTATTACCCATGCCTCGCAATGACTAACATTCATTTGATGAATATGAAACAAAGAGGGGATGTTCTACCAACAATACACAATACTTAAAAAATTACAAACAATAATTAACACCAAACAAAAAAATAGATTTATAATAGAAAAAAATACATTATTCAAAAAATTAGAAAAAACCCCGCGCGTGCGCGGGCATTATAACTAGTATATTAAACAACACTTTTTGTCCGTCAACCCCAAATGCTATCCCTTTTCCCTCAAACCAAACAGGCCCTAATTCTTTTTGTAGGTTCCACCGTTCCAGTTCAAAAATATATTGACACGACAAACAGTTATTCACTTGAACCTACAATTGAAAAGAGTTTAATTCTTTAGGCACTTAGCTACTATGTTTTTCAGCTAATGTTGTGTTGTATTAATAAGACTGAAGACTAACAATATAATTTAAGTTAATGATGAATCCTTAAATTAAATCCAACTCAAATGTTGTTGCAGAATACATAAGCAACAATAAAACCTTAACAGAAAAGATACAAAAGATTGCATCAAATGGCAACGGTTCAGCTAAACGGAAAAAAGTTTAAGAAAACCAAGATGCACCATCACCTTACTGCAACCTTACAACACCATATTTTAGGTGGTCTTTGTTTTAGCCTTCTTTGTCGTCTTAGATCTTCTCGGAATGGAGTTCTTCATCCCGATGAAGAACAGGAGTGCCCCCAACAACGACAAACTCTACAAAAACACAACCAATAATAAGTACACATATTTTAAACCACCATTTAAAGGGTGTTTAGATTTGTATCTTGAAAGTCTGTCTACTTTACAGCTACACATATTACTTCCGAGATACACATCTAAACACCCTGTGAATGTGTATTTTGCTTAATGCATACTTTTAGCAATGTACTGTGTATCTTGATGTGTATCATGCACATTAGATTGCTAAAAGTAAGCTCTCAAAATCATTCTACCAAGAGAAAATAAAAGGATCTGCCTTTTTTTCTAACCTGTGCAAATTTGATAAAGAGTTGAAGGAATTCCTTCTTCTCAATGTCATAGTTGTAGAAGTCGTATAGGATGGGAGTAGCGATCAATTGGTGCAGAATCTGCAAAAGGGTGTTAAATAAACAGAGTTACACAACTGATTTTCAAAAGGATACAAGGAATTGACATTTTTAATCAGTAGGTGCTAACCAAGAGAGTAGCACCAATGGTACTTCCAAAGATAAAAAGGAAGCTTCCAAGGGCTTTCAAGGCAATAGCTCCCGCAATCAAGAGTTTGATCTGCAGCATAATCATATACATCCGCACAATGTAAGTTATAAGATTTTAAAGGTAAAACTATCATGACTACAATGAAAAGAGAAAACAATATGAAATGAATTACCTCGAAGGCTGGCACTTGGAAACCTGTGTGTGTAGTGATATGCTTTGAAAGCACATGGAACTTTGGCGTAAGGGCTTTTGTTGCAGATCCGCCATCTTCACCAAAATCCTTAAACCTACATACATCAAAGGAAAGATATTTTTGCATAAGATAATTACATTAAACATAGAAGAATAAGCACTCCTATAAGATAAACAGGTGGATAGCAGGACAAGAGACCACAGAAAACCGATTCAGAACCAGGATCAGTTGCAGACCCCAAGAAAAAATATGTGTCTTAGACTTTCAGCGATAATTTGGTTAAAACATAAGGATTATTCTATCTCCTGTCCCGTAACATAAAAAAGCTTATTGCTATCTTGTGACGCAACACAATCACACAACTGTTGACCTTTACAAAAGCGGGCATAACAACTATGAAAAGTAATCTACTCCTAGTCGCATTCTTCACATCCCAATGAAAAATCTAAAGATCAATGGCTCTTTATTTTTCACATAGCAATGATGTCCAAGCAATCATACCAAAATAATACCATAAGTTAATTAAATACACAGACAATTAAAAAAAAAAAGATGCCCCAATATACTGATCAATTCTCTACCCAACTAGTAACAATGTCCAAACTATCATCTATATTATCTATACAGTATTTACACCATTTTCCTTAATCCTTAATCTTGAAAACTTAAAAAATCATATCAATTACTAAAATACACTTGATTAAAAATGGTAACAACATCCACTACTAAATTAATATTTTAAATATTGTTTAATCCTTAAACTTCATTTATAACCCATAAAACACAAGTTCGCAAGTATAATTATTTACCGCTATACACCGCGTTTTACGCGGAAATTCATCTATTATTAAATAATAGTACCAAAACCCTCTCTTGCCAATTTCAAATCTCAAAAAAATACTGTAAATCTCAAGATCTAAAAATCTCACCAAAACCAATACCACTTGTCAAACAATTGATCCACATTTCAATCTTAAAAAACAGATACTTTATCCTTAAAAATAACATATTGAACTAAGAAGCGGTTCACCTTCTTAACTTATAATAATTCACAATTGCAAATCTAAAACTTCAAAATAAAAAATAAGAAAAGTAGCTAAATAGTTCAGCTAAACCTAACTAAAGTTGCAGAAAAATACTTTTCAACTTGCAAGATCCAAGATTTAAAGAAATAAAAAGACAATGGTATTATAGATCTGAGCTTACTCTTGAACAGCTGAGAGGACGAAGACGGATACGAAGAGAACTCTACCCACGAAAGATAAAAAAGCCATTTGATCTCTCTCTAGATTGTTTTGTTTCTCTCTCTAGGATTTTACAAGTACAAAGAGATGGAGACAAATATAAAGAGATATGGGGGAGGAGACCAATGTGTCAAAGCTATTTAAATTTTTTGAACTACTGCTTTTATTTTGTTCAAAAAAAAACTACTGCTTTTAATGGAAGTTATTCTTTTGGTACTTGGTGTTGTGTGGGTTCATGTGTTGGGTCCTTGTGGTATGATTTGTATGCCACAAAAACAATAATATTGTTGTTGGATGTAGACCGTCACACTCTTTTCTGAAAGTAAAATACTACTTTTTAGAAAGACTTTCAGAGAGTGTGTGCGTGTGTGCGTGTGTGTAATATATGGGTGGTCGAGTGTGTAAATGATCGGAGCACTAAGAAAAAAACATAACACTAGATGAGAGTAACACTATAAAAGCATGCACACACATAAATGAAGACCAAATATTTGTATGGTCCATATCGAGTTATCGAAATCGGCTAGTTTTTTCTAATTCCTCCCGCTAGAAACACGATGATATGGGATAATGTTGTTTCTCAAATGTTTATGTGAATTTCATCTAGAAATCCCAATCTTAAATTTAGTTTGGTAGGATGGTTGAAAAATCCTATAAATACTATAATTTCTTTGTAGTTGTCTCTAGATTTTGCTAGTTTTAATAAATTGCCGCTGTTCAAAAAAACAAATATTTGTATGTCGGATTGTTGTGATGGATTATAATTTGGGTAAAGATTATTCAACTTATGTAAGTTGTTAACAAACATTGCATATGGGATGATGAAACATTTAGGGCCCGTTTGGTTCGGCGGAATCCTAAGGATTCTGGTGGAATTAGAATCCAATTCCATTTCATAACGTGTTTGGTTGAAAATTTTAAAGAATTTGGAATCTGGATTCCATTCCTTACTGTGTTTGGTTGGCAAACGGAATGGAATGAAATTCTTTCAAAATCCCATATATATGGAATTCAACATTTCATGGCAATATGAGAATGATTGTTTACAATTCCATGAAATTCATATTATCTTTATCATTCTCATTGCTATTATTATTATTATTATTATTATTATTATTATTATTTTATTTTTTTATTTTTATTATTATTTTTTTTAATTTTTAAATTTTTTATTTATTTTTTTATTTTTATTTATTATTTATTTATTATTTTTTTTATTATTATTATTATTATTATAAACGATCATTTAATTATTATTGTTATTATTATTATTTTTTATAAACAACCATGTTATTAAGATTTAAAAATTATTATTTATTTAAAATTGAATATAAATTATTATTTATTTAAAAAAATTATTATTATTATATTTAAAAATTATTATTTTTTTTAAATTAAATATAACTTATTTATAGCTTACTTTTTAATTTATACTTTAAAAATATTTATTTAATATATTAGTTTAGATAATATTATTTAAAAAATTATTATTATCATTTGATAAGTAATTTATTTATTAAATAATATTTAGTTTATTAATCTTAAACTAAAATTAAGTTTTAAATATTTTAATATAATTGTTTTTTCTCATTTCATTCTTCCAACCAAACATGCGCTAGTATTTGCAGATTTCAATTCCGTCAAATTTTAAATCCTAAGGATTTTAATTTCTAACATTCCATTCCTTCACATTCCAATTCCTTAAACAGATTCTAATTCCGTCAAAAACATTATGCGAACCAAACGAGCCCTTAGTACGCTAACATTTCCAACTAAATGAATTAATGGAATCAAAGTCTAGCCATGTATATGTAAAGTAAAGAGTATAAATATGATCACGATTTGTCGCAGATTTTTATTATGTGTGTATGTTGTTGTAAAAGTTACAAAAGATGATTGTTAATATGAACTTATTTAAGTAATTAATAACACGGATTAATAAGTTACCTACATTTCCTTTGAAAAAAAGGTATGGACAAGGGGAAAACATGAATCAGGAACTTACCAATTTTTTAGTCACTAGAATTTATGTGAAACCAAATAGTCTTTGACATATAGTATTTCGACAAACCTATATCACCACTTTAATCACACATACCATGATACTAACATTAGTAAAAAAATGTATATATGCTTAACTTTTTCCTTATTTCTGTTAGCTGGTCTAAATTATGTAGCTAAAAATGGAAAAACTTTTTAGTTTAACTTGATGTCATATTATTAACATGAAGAATTTTTTTTTAAAGTTTTCGTATTATCATATTAATTTGGGTAAAAAACTAAGACTATTAAATGGGTTCCAAATATAATACATAGTGGTATGGTAACTTTATTAAAATAAAATGTAACAAACAAAAATACCCTGTTCAAAAACAAAATTATTTGATGGACATTTAACTGAGCCATAAATCAACGAAATTAAATGGGTAAAACTGTCAAGTTCTAATGGTCAAGGTCAGTACTTTAACCGATCAATAAACATGAAGGTGTAAATTTGGGAAAATAAAAACTTTGGATTTGCTATCATACGCGCGCCTTCAAAGCAAATAATGTCCACCTTCTTTAGCAGCCTTGCCACGTGGCATAAAAAGTCATACACGTAGTTGGACCAATAGCAAACAGGAGGCCACGCACGCGCCTGCGCACATGGCTTTTATTTAACGAGTTTGGCGTATTTTTTTACGAATCGCGCGTAAGAATATCAATATCTATTTCCTCGTTTTTTTTAGCAATATAGATCCTCACTTTTCACCTTTACGCCATGACACTATTCGCCACTCCCCTCTCATTTGATTAAAATACTTGGGTTTTATATCAAACAGGTTACCCAACTTTTTCATTTTGTTCGTCTAAGTTACTCAAATAATTTTTTGTTCAAACAGGTTATTGGACTACACATGGTTGACATTCAGGTTACTGAACTTCAAAGTGTGTTTCAATCAGGTTACTGTTGACGAAAATACCCCTCTTTTCATTTTTTATAAGTACATAAATGGTCCCTGTGGTTTGCCCGGTGTTACGAATTCAGTCCAATTTTCGTTTTTGTTACGTTTTCGTAAGTTTTAGTCCGTTTTCTTCCGTCTGTATACATTTTCTTACGTTTTTATCCATTTTCTTATGTTTTTATCCGTTTTCATCCGTTTTTCCTCGTCTCTGTCCATTTTTATACGTTTTGCGTGTGTTTGTTAATTTAGTATAAATTACAAAGCACCATTTTCTTAAGTTAGTATCACGACACCATAAGGTGTCGAGTGTATTTGTGTTGCGTGTGAAATATGTTTGTGAGAAACACCACTAGGGTGTGTTGTATGCTGCGTTTGAATGGTTGTTGTTTGTTGTTACTGGTTCAACACCACGACCCATATAGGGTCATTTTTGTATGCTCTCGGTCAAGTAAAGAACCCACATATGGTGCCAATGTTTGATTGTGATTCGGTTAACCCACGAGGGGCGTCTGATTGTTTGCTTGTTTTCTTGCTTACTTTTTTTGCATGTTTACTCGAACTTATTTTTCTGCTTATTTCTTAGCTTTTTTTTTTCTGCCCATTCGATAAGTATATAAAGGGGGTGTTTGTGGACTTCCACTTACCAGGGTGCGTTTTGTTAGCAGTTAGGGTGCATTTAGTCATATAATGAGTCGAAGCCCATAACGATTTAGAAGAGAGTGTGTTGCTTTATTTTATAAATGATTTTAGCTAATTGATTTATTGATCATTGATACGTTTCGGCCATTACTTGGGATTTGGTAATTGAAAACGTATATAAACGGATGAAACCGTATAAAAACGGATAAAAACATAAGAAAATGTATACAAACGGAAGAAAACGGACGAAAACTTATGAAAACTTACGAAAACGTAACAAAAATGAAAACTGGCAATTAAGTAACGGCAAACCACAGAGACCATTTATGTAATAAAAAAAATGAAAAGAGGGGTATTTTCGTCCATAGTAACCTGATTGAAACACACATTGAAGTTCAGTAACATGAATGTCAACCCCGTGTAGTCCAATAACCTGTTTGAACGAAAAACTAGTTGGGTAACTTAGGCGAACAAAGTGGAAAAGTTGGGTAACCTGTCTGATATAAAACCCTAAAATACTTACTATTTTAAATAAACTGTTTGTAACATTCATTTTATTTTGCTTACTCATAAATTCATATTTATTAAAAGATAAATCCTCATAATTCATCTAGTTTGATCTAATCATGGTTATTAATTTAAAATTTAAAGATAAACATAAGTTTATGTTTTTTTTTTTCTTTTCTTTTTGTATTTCTTTTTTATTCACATATTGTTTTTCTATCTTTTTTTAAATTCACGTTCTTTTTTTAATTTGCGTTTTTTTTAAATCGAGTTTTTTTTAAATTCACGTTTTTTTTAATTCGCGTTTTTTTTTCGGTTTCATACGTTTTCATCTGTTTTCGTCCGTTTTCATACGTTTTCACCCGTTTTCATATGTTTTCGTCCGTTTTCGTTCGTTTTCATATGTTTTCGTCCGTTTTCATCAGTTTTCTTTCGTTTTCGTCCGTTTTTCATATGTTTTCATCCATTTTCAAACGTGTTTTTACGCTTTCATACGTTTTCGTCCGTTTTCATACGTATTCGTCCATTTTCTTATGTTTTCGTCTGTTTTCTTACGTTTTCATACGTTTCTGACTATTGATCCGCTCCGAACGGTCTATCTTTTATTAGTCAACCACTTGTGAATGGTCAACCATAAAAGTCAAACAGTTCAGAACAAAATGCAATTAAGTCCAGAGGAGTCTAGTGTTTCCCCGGGTCGTTAAGTCCCAACAAGGTGTGAACACTGTAATACAACGAATTCGTGATCGGGTGATATTGAACAGGAAAGGGGTATGATTGATTTTACACTAAGGAAATTAGATCTAATAAAGACTTTGAAGTTATTTTAATTCTATTATTAAAAATGATTAACGTTAAAAACCTAAAACGTACGTTTAAATAAAATTACGTAACGTACGAAATAAAACGTAAAAATAAAAAAGTAAAATACCTACGGATATGGAAAATACATTTTTACAATCCTAATCATACTAGAAAATTATTGGAAAAAGAAATTTATTTTTAAAACTATTTATCTAATTATTATTAATTAAAAACTATTTTTAACTATTTAAAAATACATTAAAATACAAGAAAATAGGAAATTAACCTAAAAAATGAAATTATAAATTGGAAAAATCTAAAATATTATAAAACTAATTTTAAAACTGAAAATATATTTTTTAGACTTTTTAAATATTTATTATTAATTAAAAACTAGTTAAAACTAATTAAAATCAAGAAAAATACTAAATGAACAGTAAATATTATGAAAATTTCCAGAAAATTATAAATCAAAATTAGAAATATAGGAAAAATAAAATGAGAGCTGTCTAACCCATAATAAGCAGAATGGGCGAAATAAGCAGTTTGCTAATAAGCTAAAAATAAGCTAAAAAGCTCTAAAAATTACCAAAGGCTACTACAGCCTAAATCTAACCTAAAATGAGCTAATGCAACTGATTGAGAAGTAAAAAGCACAAGCTCTGAAAAAAAACTCGAAACCAGAATTCAAGTCTCAATCGCAAATGGCCCTTATAATTTACTTTGAGCTAATGAAAAGCTAGCTTATAAAAATCACAAAAATAAACTAAAATTACCTAGTTACCAATCACCACCCAAAGTGCTTAAGTTCCAAAATTTCAGCTTATTTGAACTAAAATGAATCATGAAAATTCCACAAAGTTTTGCAAAAATCACTTTTTTTTTTGAAATCACAAAAGGCTAACCAAACACCCTCTTAGTAGCTTTTAAACACCAATTAAGCAATGAAAAGCACTTGAATAAGCAATAATTAAGCTACACAAGTATTTGCTACGCTGAAGTAAACTACCAACAGTAAAAAACACTAACAGTTAGAAGGAAAAGCATAGCAAGAGTTCTAAACTGGGGATCCTAAGCTATAAAATGGACTAATAAGCAATATAAGCTACAAATAAACACCTAATAAGCTGAGGATAAACTAAACCTAAACTAATTATACTAAATGCACCTAAGTTTCTGAATAAGCAAAGCTAGAAACCAATAAGCATTTGAAAATTAAATGAACTTAGCTGCTGAAGGACTGCAGCAAAGTACCATTGAGGGACACTTTTGGGGCTTATTCGAATAAGCTAGAGATGGAAATAGCCTCTGAGCTTCGGTTACTAGAGTCCACCAACTCAACTTGCTTTTGCCCCTCAAAACGAACTTGAACAAGCTATCTACTGACTTATTAATAAGCTCAAAAAATCTTGAGTTGGACTGATCAACTGTGCAGGCACTTTTCATCCAAACTCCCCACTTTGAGCTACAAACAAAACTAGCTAGAGATTTTTTCAATTTTTTTCCTTTTGCAGAAAACTAAACCAGCAATAGAACTTGTGATTTTTAATTTTTATAAATTTTTTTGATGACTGAAAATGATGAAAGCTACTCGTTAAGAACGAAAAATCCACTTTTATTACTTTTGGACAGATTTGAAAATGCACTTGAAAATACATTTGAGACTTGAGAACTTGAAAACTTGAATGACAAAACTTTTGAAAACAACTTATAAACTAACTTGACTCAAACTTGACTAACTAAAACTATTGAAACACTAGAATTTAGACAAATCCAAACACTACTTACATTTTCCAAAATGAGATTTAATCACTAAAGATGCAAGGATTATGACTATTACTGATTTTAAACAAACTAATAACCTTAAAACTCATTACCTTAAGGATAAAAACATAAATTAAACTAGAACAAGTTTGACTTCCTAATTTTGACCCGATTTGACTTTCATTGACTTTTTTGAAAAATTGTTGAAAATGAATAAAAGGCTATAGGAAAAGCTATAATAAGCTTCCCTGAGCTTACGTGAAAAGCTGGAATTAAGGCATAGAGATGAAGTACAAACAACACATGAAAAATTAAAGTAAATTAAGACAAAGTGAATTTTGAAGACTAAAAGTTGATTTTATAGAACCGAATAAATAATAATAATACTGAGATTACAGCTATTGAAAACCAATTAAGCTACAGAAAACCTATGTTGCATGGGGACGGATACGGAAACGGGGACGGGGACGGAAACGGGTACTTAGAAACGCCAATGTTCCAAAATTTAAGAAAGCGGGTGCAGTTGAAGCGTTTGTGTATTTTATATAATTATATATATATATATATATATATATATATATATATATATATATATATATATATAAATAAATAAAACCAAACATCTAACTCTTATACCAATTAGCAAAGTGGTTTACCACTTATAACTAAAATAAGCCCAATCCGTTAACCAATCAACTTGCCCTAATAATATAATATATAACACTAACCCTAGTAAAATCCCTAATTTCACTCCAAAAAATTAACATACGCCTCCTTCTCACACCTTTCAGTCACCTCTTATCGAGGTTAAAATCTATCAAACAAACCACCTTAAACACAAATGAATATTAAAACCAAATATACTCATTATGGTTTCACTTACAACAAACACTTTGTTTATGTTCGAATCTCACAAGCACAAAAAACTATCTTAACCTTCTTTGGCTATCACAAACCCACTACGAAGAACCAAATGAACAAGGGTTTCACACGAAGCGTTTCGAGAACGGGCGCTTTAATATGACCCTGAAACGTTTCCACGCGATTCAAAAGGCTGTGGCGTTCCCATTTTCCTGATACATTTCCATCGCGTTTCTAGGCGTTCGGCGTTTCCGTTTCCAAAGCGTTTATGCAGTGAGACGGCACCCAGTTTCCGTGCAACATAGCGAGAAAAATAAATGACAATGAAAATTAAATGGTAACATAATTCTAATGACATGAAAATTGGACCAAAACTGGAAAACTAAATTAAAACTAAAAACTAACTAAAGACTAACTAGCCTTATACATTGGCATACAAACTCCATTTATACAACAACTAAGCGCTATGGTGGGTCTTCTTTTGTCTCTTTTACGTGTTTGCTTCGTGAGTGGGAAACGTGAAAAGTCCAACTGCGACCATGTGAAATAGGGAAAGAGTGGTTTGGTGATGGCAGGGTAAAGGATGGGAGGTTGAGTTCTGGGTTTCGAGAAAGCGAGAAAAAAGAAGGAGATGGGTTTATTTTGGGAGGGAAAAGGTAAAAAAAAATTAAGTGGGTTATGGGTTTTTTTTTTTTTATGTTCCTGGTTTGGATTATTAATAAAAAAGGATCCGTTTGGCTTAGTAGTTATCACAAGGACCAATTGTGTAATTTTTGAATTCTCAAGGACCGAACACCAATTTTCAAAGTTATTCCAAGGGTCAATCTTGCCAAGTTTCATTAGTACAAGGACCATAAAAGATAATTTTCCATTTTTAAACTTCCAAGGACTATTTTTACCAATTTTGAAACTTGAAGGACCAAATTTGTAAATTCTCCAAACTTTTTACCCAAGGATCATAAATAATATTTTCCATTTTTGAAAATCAGGGGACTTGTTTTGCCATTTTGAAAGTTGGAGACCTGACCCAGCTGCCATTATGCAAACTTTGTTCGTTTAAAATTTGTCTTTACTCATTTTGCATTTAAAACATATAAAACACAATTTTGGGATATTTTCGGTATTTTGATGCATTTCTGAGTGTTTTTAAATGTTTTGCGTTCGATTGACAAAAATGATGAGTATTTACACACTCATCAATCCTAAACTATTCTTTGCTAGTCCTAGCAATCTTTTATGAAAACTTAATGGATTTGAATCTCTTTACCAAAACCATTACTTAGATAGCCAATTGTTTTGATTCAAGTAAGAACCTTGGTACAATGATAACCAAATGATTTTGAGCAAATCACCCGCTTTCAACGGTTTTGATTTGTCTTTACCGAAGCCGTTTATACGGACTAGCCAACTTAGATAAAATATCTTTGGTGAGTCGATTACCAATTATGGTTTTCCAACTGCCTTTACCACAAGCCATAAACTTGCGGGCTAGCCAACTTTTCACTAATTAAAGATATGGTGAGCTGAGCACCATACAATTTTTGGCAAATTGCAAGCCATCAACGGATTTGAGATATCTTTACCAAGAGCCGTTTGCTTTTGGATTAGCCAATCCTTTTGTTTATTAGACATGGCGCTAGTTGATAATCGCGGTCGTAATTGGTAAGTGCAAAACACTTACTCCAAAAAAAATTTTGGCCAAAAATGGGGAATTGGGTGGTATAATTACATGATAAAATTCGTGAGAATTCCCCCCACTAGAAATGAATATTGCCCTCAATATTCAAAGTACACCATGTTATGCGAAACATAGAACGTAAAAGGGAAATACTACGGCCATTATTTGTGATTTTTTTTTTTTTTTTTTTTTTGATGAAAAACTTATATACAGGTATGGGGAACTCTCCCACACTAGGGTGGTACACGGTGAAAACCCATGTTTAACTCTTGTTTTTGATTCCGGAAGTCGCTAGCTTGGCTCGACCTCAATAATTTGTTCATGGGGAAGTAAGTGGAAGAGACAATCTCCATCGGACTTTCATTCAAGATGTTTGTATAAACATTGAAATGCGTGAAAGTTCCACACCGATGAGGTATACATAGACGAACTCGCTCACACCCTTCCTTGGTGGTACATGAAGGCCATTTGAAATGTCGGGTCAAAGATGGTATCTTCACTGCCGAATGAGTGAAGAAGAGAAGAAGTCACGGGATAGGTGAAGAAAAGAAAGAAAGTCATGATGAAAATCATGACTAACTCATCTTCATCCATAGGAGAATCCATAATTTCAGTATTATGAATCTCACCATTTAAGCTCACGTGATCAAGACAAATCCCGGGTGTGTCATGATCTAAGTGGAAGTTATCATACTCCGACGGAGATATGATATGAGTGAGTTCAAGTGAACTCCTCGTGAAGAGAATCAATCACAAGATGTAAATCTGAATTCTTGTTCCACCAGACTCATCACTATCCTCAATCTGAGTATCAAAGAGTGGATTCTTAGAAATTAAAGTGAATTCAGAGTCGAATTCAAATAGAGGATTAGTGAGAGTTTTTGAACGCTTGAGGAACAAAGTGATCAACATTCTCTATTGGATTTGTTGGGATAAGAAGTGAGTGAGCGATCATTATAAGGAGACTTTCAATCTCTCGGATCGGCTTGAAATCAAAGAGACTATCGTCACTTCGATGAAAGTGGTGATGTGAGTGAGTTCATCGATAAACTCCTCAAGAAGAGGATCGAGGCTGGGGGAGTGATGCCTCAACATACTTGATGTTTCCATAAGAAGCACAATCGTCGCTAAAATCGGAGAAGGTTTCAAAATGATCTGAGAAGACTGAAGAGGGGAGAGAATCACACATATGCTCAGAAGTTCCCTGTGACTCTCTTGGAATTGGGACAAGGTTCTCAACACTAGACTTTATGAGTTCGTCCGATTCCTTTTAGAGAACAGTGTCAAGATGCTCGTCCCCATGCTCGAGAGTGAGTGTGAACCTCGGGTGTGATAAACATTGTTTGAGAATGAATCTCAAGCTGCTGGGATATCAACCGATGAACTTGATGAATCTTTATAGAATTGAAGGATATCAAGTGTATCCTCATCATCACTGTCATCAGGAATAAAACTAAATTGAGAGCTAGACACGGTGCTTTTTCTTTTCAATTGATTCCCTAATAGATTTTTCAAACGCAAATTTGGGAATTTATTTTAGCGACACGCTCTCTTGACTAGCAATTCTTCCATGGATTTCTCATGTGAATTTTGAATGCCGGGACATTGTGGGAGTGGAGATTTGTCAAAACCGGAAGGTTGACATTGATAATCATCATGAGGACCCCCACAATATACACAAGAAAAGCTGGGAGCATTTGAAATCTTTGTTTTACTCAATTCCTCAGTTCTTTTCACTAACTCCATAAGCTCTAGATAAGTGTCTTGTTGGGTTTCTTTGAGGAGTTTGAGTCATTTTGTGGAGGTTGGTCGTGATATGGATAGTCGTAATTGTTACAAGGAAATGGATTCCCTGTTTGACAATTAGAGTTGAAATGGGGACCTCTGATTCTCACAACAAAATGATTGTTGTGGCTGATTTGGTGAATAACATGGATATTGATCATTTCCAAAGTTCAGTGTTATCGAGATTTGTTCATAGAAAAGCGTGTCTCTGGTGCGACACTCAAATCCTTAGTGAGGACCTCCACAAAATTCACACAAGTATGTCTGAATCTCATGATGTGGTAGCTGGTAGAATGAATCATATGTGTCATGGTAAGGATAGGGAGCTTGGTTATAGACACCCATCTCTGATTCTACCATGCTAAAGCTGAGACAATTATCATCATTATGAGGGTCACCACACCATTGACAACCAAGAAGGTGAGGATAAGACATAGAAAGAATCAAAGGGTTCGAGAGGGTAAGAAATGAAGAATCAAAAGGGTAAGAGGGTAAAGAGGAATATTTTTGGTATTTTTGAAAAACATGTTGGAAATATAAGAAAGAAAATCTTTTTGGGTTTTAGTGTTCGTTGAAACCGATTTTAAAATGTTTTTGAAACCGTTTTATTTTTATATGATAATAATAAGAAAATATGAACAAGGATGGTAAATATACAATGAATGTATATTCAACAACGCGATGCTTCAAATTAGTAAATCTGACACCTCACCTCGGCGTGGCGCCAAAATTTGATCCGCTCGAGCGGTCTATCTTTTATTAGTCAACCACTTGTGAATGGTCAACCATAAAAGTCAAAAGCATTCGAACAAAATGCAATTAAGTCTGAGAGGAGTCTAGTGTTTCCCGGTCGTTAAGTCCCAACGAGGTGTGAACACTATGTACAACCAATCATTCAAGTGACGGGTGATATTGAACAGGAAAGGGGTATGATTGATTTTACACTAAGGAAATTAGATCTAATAAAGACTTTGAAGTTATTTTAATTCTATTCTTAAAAACGATTAACGTTAAAAACCTAAAACGTACGTTTAAATAAAATTACGTAACGTACGAAATAAAACGTAAAAATAAAGAAGTAAAATACCTACGGATATGGAAAATACATTTTTACAATCCTAATCATACTAGAAAATTATTGGAAAAAGAAAATTATTTTTAAAACTATTTATCTAATTATTATTAATTAAAAACTATTTTTAACTATTTAAAAATACATTAAAATACAAGAAAATAGGAAATTAACCTAAAAAATGAAATTACAAATTGGAAAAATCTAAAATATTATAAAACTAATTTTAAAACTGAAAATATATTTTTTAGACTTTTAAATATTTATTATTAATTAAAAACTAGTTAAAACTAATTAAAATCAAGAAAAATACTAAATGAACAGTAAAAATTATGAAAATTTCCATAAAATTATAAAATAAAATTAGAAAGCTAGGAAAAATAAAATGAGAACTGTTTAACCCATAATAAGCGAGAATGGCTGAAATAAGCGGTTTGCTAATAAGCTAAAAATAAGCTAAAAGCTCTAAAAATTACCAAAGGCTACTACAGCCTAAATCTAACCTAAAATAAGCTAATGCAACTGATTGGGACCTAAAAAGCACAAGCTACAGAAAAAAAGCTCAAGACCAGAATTCAAGTCTCAATACGCCAAATGACCCTTATAGCCCTACTTTGAGCTAATGAAAAGCTAGCTTATAAAAATCACAAAAATAAACTAAAATTACCTAGTTACTAATCCCAAAGTGCTTAAATCCCAAAGTGCTTAAGTTCCAAAATTTCAGCTTATTTGAACTAAAAATGAATCTGTGAAAATTCCACAAAGTTTTGCAAAAATCACTTTTTTTTTTGAAATCACAAAAGGCTAACCAAACACCCTCTTAGTAGCTTTTAAACACCAATTAAGCAATGAAAAGCACTTGAATAAGCAATAATTAAGCTACACAAGTATTTGCTACGCTGAAGTAAACTACCAAGTAAAAACACTAACAGTTAGAAGGAAAAGCAAAGCAAGAGTTCTAAAGCTGGGGATCTTAAGCTATAAAATGGACTAATAAGCAATATAAGCTACAAATAAACACCTAATAAGCTGAGGATAAACTAAACCTAAACTAATTATACTAAATGCACCTAAGTTTCTGAATAAGCAAAGCTAGAAACCAATAAGCATTTGAAAATTAAATGAACTTAGGCTTTGCCAAGGACTGCTGACAAACGCAAAGGACACTTTTGGGGCTTATTCGAATAAGCTAGAGATGGAAATAGCCTCTCGAGCTTACGGTTACTAGGAGTCCACCAACTCAACTTGCTTTTGCCTCTCAAAGCGAACTTGAACAAGCTGCTCTGACTTATTAATAAGCTGCAAAAAATCTTGGAGTTGGACTGATCAACTGGTGCAGGGCACTTTTCATCCAAACTCCCCACTTTGAGCTACAAACAAAACTAGCTAGAGATTTTTTCAATTTTTTTCCTTTTGCAGAAAACTAAACCAACAATAGAACTTGTGATTTTTAATTTTTATAAATTTTTTGATGGTAGAAAATGATGAAAGCTACTCGTTAAGAACCGAGAAAATCCACTTTTATTACTTTTGGATGATTTGAAAATGCACTTGAAAATACATTTGAGACTTGAGAACTTGAAAACTTGAATGACAAAACTTTTGAAAACAACTTATAAACTAACTTGACTCAAACTTGACTAACTAAAACTATTGAAACACTAGAATTTAGACAAATCCAAACACTACTTACATTTTCCAAAATGAGATTTAATCACTAAAGATGCAAGGATTATGACTATTACTGATTTTAAACAAACTAATAACCTTAAAACTCATTACCTTACATGATTAAAAACATAAATTAAACTAGAACAAGTTTGACTTCCTAATTTTGACCCGATTTGACTTTCATTGACTTTTTTGAAAAATTGTTGAAAATGAATAAAAGGCTATAGGAAAAGCTATAATAAGCTTCCTGAGCTTCAGAAGCTGGAATTAAGGCATAGAGATGAAGTACAAACAACACATGAAAAATTAAAGTAAATAAAGACAAAGTGAATTTTGAAGACTAAAAGTTGATTTTATAGAACCGAATAAATAATAATATCTGAGATTACACTATTGAAAACTAATTAAGCTACTGAAACAGTAAATGACAATGAAAATTAAATGGTAAATGAATTCTAATGACATGAAAATTGGACCAAACGGAAAACTAAATTAAAACTAAAAACTAACTAAAGACTAACTAGCCTTATACATTGGCATACAAACTCCATTTATACAACAACTAACTGCTATGGTGGGTATTCCTTTTGTCTCTTCTTACGTGTTTGCTTCGTGAGTGGGAACGTGAAAAGTCCAACTTTGCAGCCATGGGAAATAGGAAAAGAGTGGGTGGCGAGGTTTGGTGATGTGAGGGTAAAGGATGGGAGGTTGAGTGCAGGTTTTGAGAAAAGCAAAAAGAAGGAGATGGGTTTTATTTTGGGAGGGAAAAGGGGTAAAAAGAAAAGGGTCGTGGGTTATGGGTTTTTTTTTATTTATGTTCCTGGTTTGGATTATTAATAAAAAAGGATCCGTTTGGCTTTGTAGTTATCACAAGGACCAATTGTGTAATTTCTGAATTCTCAAGGACCGAACCTGCCAATTTTTCAAAGTTATTCCAAGGGTCAATCTTGCCAAGTTTCATTAGTACAAGGACCATAAAAGATAATTTTCCATTTTTAAACTTCCAAGGACTATTTTTACCAATTTTGAAACTTGAAAGACCAAACTTGTAAATTCTCCAAACTTTTTACCCAAGGATCATAAATAATATTTTCCATTTTTTGAAAATCCCGGGGACTTGTTTTGCCATTTTTGAAAGTTGGGGGACTGAAACTGCCAGTTATGCAAACTTTGTTCGTTTTTAGTTGTTTTACTCATTTTGCATTTAAAACATATAAAACACAATTTTGGGATATTTTCAGGATTTTGATGCATTTCTGAGTGTTTTTAAATGTTTTGCAGTTCAGATTTGACCAAAAATGATGAGTATTTACACACTCATCAACTATCACAAGTGATTTTCTGTGATATTCGGAATATCACTTGTGATTTTCTGAATATCACTTTGTGATATTCTGAATATCACTTGTGATTTTTCTTCATATCACTTTGTGATATTCTGAATATCACTTTGTGATATTATGAATATCACTTGTGATTTTCTGGAAATCACTTTGTGGTATTCGGAATATCACTTGTGATTTTTATTTTACAAAACATTAGTTGAAAATCACTTGTAATATTCAGAAAATCACTTGTGATATTCTGAATAGAATATCACAAGTGATTTTCTGAATATCCCAAAATATCACTTGTGATCATCTGAGTATCACAGAATATCACTTATGATATTCAGAAACATATGAAAACGGCCAAAAACGTTTGAAAACGGAGGAATATGTATGAACTCTAAACCAACATTTGACCATTTTCTCTTAATACGTGGTAAATATAAACTTATATATTTTTATAAGTTCCAAAATAAGCAAATTAAGCTTATGAAACATAAATCAAAATCACATAAGCTCATAAGCAAATAAAATAAGGTTAAACAAATACCCCCAAACTATGCAGCTGCTATTCAAATTATATATTTGTGATATTCTGAGTATCACTTGTGATTTTCTGAATATCATTTTGTGATATTCTGAATATCACTTTGTGATATTATGAATATCACTTGTGATTTTTTGGATATTACTTTGTGATAATCTGAATATCAATTGTGATTTTCATGTTACAAAACATTAGTTGAAAATCACTTGTGATATTTAGAATATCACAAGTTATATTATGAATATCACAGATAATTAGGGGTGAAAACGAGCCGAGCCGAGCTCAAGCTCCGCTCGTTTCGAGCCTTAAATTTTAAGCTCGAACTCGGCTCGTGGTAAGTTATATAGGCTCAGGCTCGGCTCGAGCTCGGCTTGTTTATAAGATTTGCCCATGAAAAGTTAGAGCTTGGCTCGAGCTCGAGCTCGGCTCGTAATATATCTTTATTGGGCTCGTTAATAAGCTCGAGCTCGGCTCGTATATATGTTTAATAATTAAAATATTATAATATCGTTTAAGCTCGTTTAGGCTCGCGAGCCCAAACGAGCTTTGTATGTAAAGCTCGGGCTCGAGCTCGATTAATAAATGAGCTACAATTTAGGCTCGAGCTCGTTTAAGCTCGGCTCGTTCGAGCTTTTTACCGACCGATCCCGAGCTTTTCACGAGCGGCTCGGCTCATTTTCACCCCTACTTGTGATCATCTGAATATTACAGAATATCACCTATGATATTCATAAACGTCTGAAAACGGCCGATGATCTTTAAAAACAGACAAAAACGTAGGAAAACGGACGAAAACGTAAGAAAATGGACGAATATGTATGAAAACGGACGAAAACGTATGAAAGCGTAAAAACAAGTATGAAAACGTAATAAAACGGACGAAAATGGACGGAAACGTATGAATAATGAACGAAAACTTAAGAAAACGAGCGAAAACGTATGAAAACGGACGAATACATAAGAAATTTGACGAATATGTATGAAAACGGACGAAAACGTATGAAAGCGTAAAAACAAGTATGAAAACGGACGAAAACGTATGAAAACGGACGAAAATGGACGAAAACGTATGAATTTCGAACGAAAACGTAAGAACACAGGCGAAAACATATAAAAACGGACAAAAACGTATGAAAGCGAAGAAAAAGACGCAAATTAAAAAAAACGTGAATAACGTAAATTAAAAAAAAAGGTGAATTTAACAAAAAAAACGTGAATTAAAAGAAAAAGACAAAAAAAAATATATGAATAAAAAAGAAAGACAAAAAGACAAGAAAAAAAACATGGACTTAGCTTTATCTAATAAATCTTAGGTTAATCTCCACCATTAGATTAAACTAGATGGATGGTGGGATTTGTCCCTTGGTAAGCACCAAAATAAAGGTAAGCAAATGAAAATTTCTCCTAGTTATAATACCCGTGCACGCACGGGGTTTTGACAAAAAAAATATTATGTTTTAATACTGAATATCGTGTCTTTAAAGGTAATTACATATAATTATATAGTTATAAGTTTCGTGCACTCGCGAAGTTGACACATAAATCAAATTTATATTAACATTTTAGTTCAGTATATATACATATAAGAATTTGCCCATAAACATTGTGATATAAGTACAACTAATACTTATGCACTAGTTTTTCATTATGCATTAATATCTATTGGAATTTGGTAAAATATTTGTAAAAATTTCTGTTAGTTAACTAAACATTTAATTTTATTTAACTGACAAAGATGTTGATGTTGTTATTTAAATTTCACTCCTGATATTATGTTGTACACATGGTGCAAGTTTAATAGCACATAATGAGCGTTGATAAAGTTAAAGTATATTCCTTAATTTTTTTTTAAATGTTTTTCTAGATATCCTTATATAAATAAATAAGAATTACATGAGTCATTGTTATAAGTACAATCGCGTATATTTATTTTTATATTAAAGTAACCCGTACTTACAATTTCATAATTATATTCCCGTTTTCAGTAATTTAGCCGTATTTAAAATGTAAACTCATGTCCACATAGGTTAAACTTTTAAAAATAAAATAAATGAGTACTTATTGAACGTATATAATAAAAAATCGATACTTATAATCTTATACAAATTTATATGTTGTTATTTTAAAACAACATATACATTGTATTTTTTAAGATATAAAGTATAAGGGGGTATTTGTTTATAATCCAAAGTTATTAAAAAACATGTATGCTTATAATATTACACTTAACTCTGTATAATTTTTAAAACTTCAACTACTAAAGTTTTATTAATTACCTCCTCTTTTTTTAAGTTTTTGTTTTCACAAATTTGACACCTATATTTTTATGTGTTTTTTTTATCAATTAAATTTCTCCACAAAATTTATTAAAGTTTGACCAAAATCAATTTAATTTTGACTTTTATTAACAATCACATCACACGATTTTACTTACGTGGCAAAATCGAGGTCTCCTATTGGACCAATTGTTTTTTTAATAAGAATGAATTAACAAAATCATTCTAAAATGATGTAATTCCTTTATTGTATAAAAGATATGTCTTACAAAATATCCTATACACACTTATAAATAAAATAATTAATAATAAAAACATATCATAAGAGCCCACTATTACACATAAACCAAGTGGTGAAGCCTAGATATGCACAAACCGGTTTTTTTCCAAAACCAAACCGTTTAAAACCCGGTTTCGGTTTGCGCTGACTAGTCAAAACCAGTTTTGCCTGAAACTGGTTTTAGCAAAGGAAAACTCAAACCGTTACTAACCTGTTCAAAAAACCGATTCGGTGGTTTTTGTACATTGTTTGAAGTGGTTTTTTTTTGGTTGGCCAAATTGTTTGAAGAGGCCTATATTTTTTACACACTTTCACAACTCAAACAAAACTTTATATACAACTCACAAAAAAAAGGTTGGGATTTCCTAACGATAGTTTTTTTAACCTTCTCGTTATGACAAACCCCAATGGGTCTTCTTCGTCACCCTCCAACATCCTCATCCGGTTTCTCTAACCCACTCGGCATGACTCCCGAGCAACTTTATCAACAACAACAGGCCTTTCTAATGTGGCAACAACAACAACACCAACAAATGTTAATCTCACAAAAATCACAACCACAAACCCAATCCTCACAATCACAATCACAATTCGAACCACCTACGGAATCCGAAAATGTCAAGAGAAAAGGTAAACGGATGGCAAAAAAAGTCCACAAACCCGGAACTTCTGAAAAAAATCCTGATGTGAGCGGGGTTTCTTTACGTTGGCAACCAAAAGAGGAAACGTTACTTGCCTCGTGTTACGTTGTGTTTCCGAGGATCCCAATATCGGAAATTTACAATCGGGAGACACGTTTTGGTATAAGATTTTGCGCGAGTTCAATAGGCCAAATTTCCAAAAACGCAATAAGGATATGTTGAAAAGCAAGTGGCATATGTTGAAAGGGAATTGCCAAAATCTCAACGCGGTTTTCAAACGTGCAAAATATTTGGGAAAAAGTGGGGAAAATAATTTGGATGTTATATAACGGGCTAGAACAATTTATCGTGACGAGCATAAAGGAGCCCCGTTTAGTCAAGAGGAGGCGTGAGAAATTTTGAGAACCCATGCAAAATGGGACGCGCCGGATCCGGTTGACCCGGTTGATTTAACCGGAGGTTTCGAAGGGAAGGCTACGCAGAGCTATTTGGTGAAGATGCAAGACCACATCCTACCAGCAAAAAAAATTCCGAGACCACGACGAGCACCGGGGGAAGTAACTCGTCAAGCCAATTTGGAGAGTTTATGTCAAACGAGTTTCGTCTCAAACGGGAAGCAGCTCAATCGGCGTACGAGGTAGCTAAAGAGAAAGATTGCACGGTAATGCGTTTGGAAGAGATGAAATTTCTCACTATTAACACAAAGGATTTGTCGGAGGACGATGCGTATTAGATCAACATGGAAAAACAGAAAATCTAAGAAAAATATAATTTGCGTCGTGATTAGATGTTTTTTATTTCCGTTTCGTATTTTTATTTCGTAACTTTTTTTATTTTTTAGTTTTTATTCGTAACCTTTTTTTCGTATTGTAATTTTTAAGTTTATTAATGAGTTTGTTTAAATAAATGGAAAAGAAAAAAATGTGAATCCTAAAAGGGTGGTGTTATGAGGTCTTATAAAGGGTTATTTTTAGTGTGTTGTGTTAAAATGATAATATAGTTGTACTTTTTTTATGTTATGGTGTTATGACACTTTGCACTCTTAAAGAATAGTATGAGGGCCAATAGTGAAGATTTAAATGAGCCGTGAACTTGTAATAATAGAGGTTTAACGAACGTTTTCTTGTCCTAGTATGCAACAACTTGGTCAACGGCATCTTGTCTTCCTTTTTAAGAACTAAATTGCTTCAAATTTTATATTCCTCCATGTCATTTTGATAATTTTTCTAAAAATACATGATAAACTTACGATTAAATTTCAGAATTATGAAAAAACGTTTTATTTTACTTCTAAATAAAAATAGATATTTGCTAACAACAACCCACGGGTGTTGTTTAAGTATTTTCATATAAAAAATAAAAAAATAATAAAATAATAAAAAATTGAAATCATATATCTTTCATAATTATACAATTTTAATCAAATTTTAAACATGAAATATGATGTTAAATATAAAATGTTTAGAGATCATTAAATGCTAATTTTTTAAATATGAAATGCTTAAACAACACCCAGTAGGTTGTTGTTAACAAATCTCAAAAAAATAACTACGACACATAATATTAGGAAGATTTGAAATAAAATAAGTCATTTATGTTGTGTGCATCTAGTCCCAAAATAGGTCTTCAAATAAGTAAATCGTTTAGTTTGTCGCTATGAATTACAATCTGTATGACTTTGATAAGAGAGTAGAATGTGAATATGTATTAGTCTAGGAATCAATTTCGATATCATTGTTGTTTTTGCCAATTATATATGGGTATCATAAAAGTAGCAGTGGACCCTGGCATATGAAATGAATGATTAGTAAGACAAATAAACAATTTGCATGAGTTCTTTGGTGATTCGTGGACTCCCTGGCATATGAAATGAATGATTAGTAAGATAAATAATTTGCATGAGTTTTTTTGGTAATTCGGAGATAAACAAAAGAGTGAGACTCATGAGATACTTCTAAAAAATCCATATGATGAGGAATTGTGTATTGTTTAATATCTTGTTCTCATAATCATTTATTATAGTCATAATTATCAAACAAACAATGTTATTTACTAAAAAAAATTCTGATTGCCATTTCCAAACACAACCTAAAATGTCTAGCGGTGTTTTATACACATGTCCATAGATTTAAACTATCTTTGTTAAAGAAAGCATTTATTTTCCACAACATCATAACAAATAACGTTGTTGAAAAAAATATCAAATAAAGACAGAAAGATTATATTTCTTTTATCATTACCTTGGAGCACTTTATAAAGATCTTGATACAAAAATAATAAAGTAGATCTTGAAGTAAAAGGGAAAGGTAAGGGCACAGCCAACTCATCTCATACCTTGACGTTAATCAATATGATAAATTTAAGCTTATTTTAAGCAGATATATAAAATGAATTATTTAAAAATATAAGTTTTGTTTAGTGACAAATCTATATATATATCTACTATACTCTTTTATAAAGCATACATACTCCCTTCCTAACTCCTAATCTAACTCCATCCTCAAAATTTTAAGATACAAAAATTTTCAAGTTTTCTCAACTTATATTTCAAAATTCACCCACATTCATTTTATTTATTTACCCACACGCTTATCACATACAGGCAAACACAAGCAAACATACAATTATTTTTGTTGCCGCTATGGTGGGGGTACTATGCTAGTTTGATAAAAACTGCTTAGAAAATTGAACTTTTCTCAACTAATGTTAAAACTTGACCAACATATATTCGCCCACAATAAATGACAATAGAAATAGAGTTTTGCTAACAAAAAAGTGATTGTCATTACATTGTTTTTAATAGATTATCATGATTGAGGAAAATCACTAAATTTGTGGATACAATCCCGTATAAGGTGGTGCATACATAACTAGCACCTAATTGTAATTGTTTGAAATAAGCTATTACACCAAATTGTAGGAAAAAAAACATCTTTTTAACTTCCGCACTAATGGATGTTGATAGTCAAATCTATAAAGTTATACATGTTCAAATCATGTTTAAAGTTATTTGCTATTAAGATATTTATATTAGAAATGTAATATTGGCAATAAAGATATTGTAAAATGCTAGTGATAGAATAAAGGGTTGTAGAATGTTTTTTAGATCAGAAAAAAATGGTTATTCATTTTAGATATCACAGGACGTACTGTGGAGCCTTGACTAGCTTGTTCGCGCACTCTGTGAAGCCTGCGTAACACAGCGTCGCCTACTCTAGGAACCACGTGACACAAGCTTTCACTCAAGCCAGATAATCCAACTTGCAACTTGGAATGGGCAAGCCAGTTTATGCACCGACATAACCAACCAATCTAGGATAGATCACGCCCAGCCATAATGTTATCCTCACTTGATCAGTTACAACAGAGGCGTTGATTAGCATGTGCAAGTCGGGCAGTGCACGGGGCCTCACTCAGTATATGTCCTAGAGTATTTATACATATCTACGTATTATGTTTTGTATTTTTGTTGTCCATCTTCTTATACTTATGTAAAACTTGGTCCAAAGCCCACATCATATATTCAAAAGACAATAGATTGATATGGGCCACATCATAGTATGTTGCATCTTCTTATATAAAGCTGTAAACGTGCTTCGGTAACTTTGAGTATATATGTATTTTGTTTTTTGGTAATATTGTTAAGGTAAGGTACTTAGAACAAATAGCATGCTATCAAATTAAGTATTTACTTTTCATATATATGTAAGTTTTTCGTGATTGGAGCCTCATTTGTAGTTTGGCACCGGGCCTCCCAAAATCATGGGACGGACCTGAGTTACAGGCATGCACTACCAAGACCGATGCCAACTGTTCTACTATTGTCATCATAAAGCGAACGAAGGTATGTTTAATGGCCGGTGTTGGACAAGCTAAAAAAGAGGACAAAATTACATAACAATGATAAACACGAGGTTTTAATTGCCCGCGCGTTGCAACGAAAGTAAAGCAAATTTGTACGAAATTAACGTAAATTATAAAAATTCGATACGGGTTTGAAATCATGTTTAGTAATAGATTATAGATATAATTTATATAAATAAATTGTAGAAAGTTAAAAAAAAGTGAAAAAATATAAGGTTAAAAATAAAAACTTTGAGATGAATTGTACGAGTAATGAATAGTATTTACAGTGTGTTCTTGAAATCTATAAACATGAGAAAGGAAGAGAAGCGGGAAGAAATTGAAAAGATACTTCGTTAATTTCATGAGACAAATAAGTACAAATTGAGTTCGACAACTACGATACTACGATTCAATTTTTTATTATAGGTCAGATGGGAAAAATTAGCACAGTGATGATACCCACTAATTAGAGTGTCTCATAGATCCAACTATAAGAGAGCTAAGTATCGTCTCGTGCCAAAGGTGGTGCCGTGGAAAAAAGTAGCGACACCTCATCACTTTTTGCCTATAACACCAGTTTTGGCTATGCCACCAAAACCTTCCTCCCTAATACAAAAGTAGTGCCATGAAGTAAAAGTGATGTCATGAGTCCACATATACCCCACTTAATATATATATATATATATATATATATATATATATATATATATATATATATATATATATATATATATATATATATATATATATATATATGGTCACGTTCAATGCAGAACCATTATTTTGTACAGAACTTTACAGAACCACTTTGGACCAATAAGAATTTAGTATTATTAAATATTTTTATTTAAATGCAAAGGGTATAATAGTAAAAACTTATATTTACTTTCTTTTTGATTTTTTTTTTATTAAAAACGTTTTATTTAACCAACAATATTCGGATTTTTTTTTTTTTTTTAAGTTTTTGATTTTTACTATGTTTTCAAAAAAAAATCTCAAAGTGCATATATGTTTTCTTCAGCACACATGTTTTTTAGAAAAGCCAAGTGCATATGTGTTTTTTTATTTATAAATATAGTAAATTTACATTTGTTTCTTGCATTTAGACGTCAAACTTATTTGCTTAAAATAGTAATTGCATATATGTTTTAAGTGTACATTAGTTGATTATCGAAATTTGTGACCAAAAACATAAAAATACACATGTAGCTTCTAACAATTTGTAATAAACCAAGAACACATATAGTATACACAAAAGTTAATATTAAATAAAATACAATTCATGTACAAATATCTTTTTAAATATAAATGTGCACGCCGTTTAAAAACATGTGTGCACTCTTTACTTTCTTGTCCAATTCTTTTGAACATATGTGCATACCGATAACATATATATGCACTGACATCCAAAAACATATGTGCACGCTTCGCTTTCTCATCAAGTTCATTAGAACATATGAGTAACCTTTCAAGAACATATGTGCATGTTATGCTTTCTCGTCAACTTCATTACAACGTGTATGCACGTCTTCAAAACATAAATGCATAATCGCACATATTTTTGGGCACCTGGTCTTCCATTAACTGCGTATTGAAAGGAACATACATGATTATTTGATTACAAGATGACATATAATACTGCTCTAAGTATTAATTTAAAACAGGTACACCAACTTGGTCAAAATTTAACCTTTTAATCAAATACTCACTATCTACTATAATACAATACGTACACATATGCACAAACAAAAAGCGCAAGTACATTCGTTGATACCTCGGAATACCATACCCCAAAGCTGCTGTAACGCCCCGACTCGACAAGGGTAAAGGAATCACAAATAATGGTGTCATATCAAAGCAAACATAAATATCCAAAAGAAGTCTTAACATAAATGCGGAATAATTCAAGTCAACACGACTTCAATACATAGGTCCCAGCGGAAAAATAACTCCAACAAAATATCTGAAATAATAAGTCTTAAATGGCATCATAAGATCAAAGCTAAATAAATCTCTAAGGTAAGTCCACTCATGCATTCATCCCAAAGCAAAACCGACTTCCAATGCTTAGATACCGCCGGAAGAAAAGAAAATGCGGTTGAGCTTCAAAAGCCCAGTGAACAGATATGAAAGCAAAGCGAATACTAAACGATATCGAATATGAAATATAATAAACGAAAGATAGCAAAATCATAATCATCTTCAAAGTATAAATCAGAATTTTCAAATAAAGTTTATAGTTAACTACCACGAGCCCCGAAACAAATATCGATCATAATCATATTCTCAGAAGGCAACATTTCTCGTAAGGCAACATTTCTCGTAAGGCAACATTTGTAGGGGAGACCTACCAGAGTTATGAAGGACATGCATGCACGCAAGCATCAATCATCGATAACAGATAACAGATAACAGATAACAGATCTAGGATGCATCCATACGCCCCTTCCTACATATACACAATATGCTCCACCATCCGGAACGTGGCGGAACATCACTCTAACGCCCTAGAGTCATATCGAGGAGGTGCATCATCGATACGGACATGGAACCCCCATGACTAGTGAAATATTTGGCTCGGGTGTCAAACAATCTTAGGTCAAATCGAGAATGTCATAAGCGACACATATCATATTTTATCGAAGGTTATTCATATTTTCAAAATCGAGTTTTCATATCACATAGTTCAAAATCGATGTTTCATAATTCGAAATCGAGTTCGATAAGCAAATGCTCAAACAAAACGGAATGGGGTTCATAGCAAAGGCTTAGGAAACCCTAATAGAAAAGCTAACGAAAGAAAACATTAAAAGGAACCTTTTGAAAGGTCGAATATCTGTACCTTATTCCAAAGCAAATGATCGAAGCGTAAATACGGAAAGCAAAGGATTACTCCTTCTTCTTAGAACCTATACACATTAACGGTCGTCCATGTTATTTATGATTCCATAATCGTCGAATTGATCTTTTAACATTTGGTGTTTATACTTAGTGTATTCAGTGATCTTAATACTTTAGGGTTTTATGATTAAATGAGACTTAAGTGTTTTATAATTAATATCGTAGATTAGGGTTCATTATGTCATTTATAAAAGTTTAGGGTTAAATGTGAAAATAGTTTAAACGTCATAACTCACACATGAAATAACGAATTAACACTCTTAGCTTCCAACCCTAATCGACTCTCATTATGTTCTAGGTTTTTCTCCTTCTTTTAATATCACATTAAAATGCATTTACTTTTCATGTTACGTCTTTTAATGACTCGCTACTTAACCTAACACCTTCATGTCTTAACCATACGTTACTTATATACATGTTATACTTCAACTTTTATTCCCATGCACGTTTATGATTTTATATGACACACAAGTTACTTAATATCCGGATTAAATACACATTTACACACACATGCACAATAGTTTAGACTAGATATGACCACGCATACGTTTACATATCTACAAGTTCACTTGACTTATAAAACACACGTGTGGTACAAGGTTCACAATCCATATAGGGTTCGGCTTGCATTATTCGGTTCACACTTCACTTAGGGTTTAGGTTTACATGACCTTTACTTATTAAACACACATTCAAAACTCTTATATGGTTCGGTTTATATGTATAGGGTTCGGCTAATAGGTTTTACGCAAACCCTAGCTCTCTACGTACTTTACATATTCAAGTTTACATGTTTATATCTTGGCCGAATTAATTACAAGTGGTTCGGTTCTTATGCTCAACATATATCTATGATCCGGTTCAATAATACGTATTACATACATGTTCTCTTAACATTACAAGGTTCAATTCATTATGGTTTGTTTTTGTTGGTTTCATACGGTTCGGCCACAAAAGAAAACACAAGCTCGACTAAAACAACATGATACAATAAAGGTTAAAGTAAGGTGTAACGAAAGAAAGACGAGAAAACATTTATACCTTAGCTTGTTGAAGCAAAAGTCTCGACACCAAGGGGAAATAAGGTTCTCGGCCGAATGGAACAAAAAAGAGAAGAAGCAACAAAACTAGGGTTTCAATCTTGTGTTTATGTGTTGTATTTATAGGGAAACAAATAGGTTAGTCTTGAGGTGGTGTGGGCTTCGGCCTCTTGGGTCTAACCGAAACAAAACAAACGCCCACCTTGGGCTCTCTTGGCTCTCGGCTGACAGAAGAAACGATCCCAAGTGGTTTCCCAAATAACGAAAACAAGGTCCAACTAATGGGCCCAACACTTTAGCGAGACGTTTAAATCTTCGTCGTACAAAATCGATCACGTACACGTATTAGTTAAGTTTTAATTACTCGCAAGTTTAGTTTTAATTTCGTTAAATGATTATAAACGTATTTTACGTATTTTAAAATTTTCGATTCCAAGGGTATTTTAGTCTTTATCTATGTTTTAGATTTTCAGGTTTTACAACTCTTCCCCTCTAAAAGAAGAATTTTCGTCCTCGAAAATTGGAATGAAACGAAACGAAAACGAAATGAGAACATACCAAACTATTCAAAGAAATGAGGATAACTAGCTCGCATCGACTCTTCGGTTTCCCAAGTAGCCTCACGCTCCGGGTGATTTTTCCAAAGAATCTTAACGAACGGGATGACTTTATTTCTCATGACTCTTTCTTGCCTTTCTAAAATAGCTTCCGGTTCTTCAGATAAAGACATATCGGATTGAATTTGATCAAACGGATAAGAAGCAACGTGTAACGGATGATAGTTGTATCCCCTTAGGAGAGATACATGGAAGACATCATGAACATGCGATAACTGAGGCGGAAGTGCTAACCGATACGAAACTTCTCCTATACGTTCCAAAATTTCAAACGGACCGATGAATCGAGGACTGAGCTTGCCCTTGATTCCAAAACGTTTCACACCTCTAAACGGCGAAACTTTCAAAAATACACGATCTCCAACCCGAAATTCTAAATCACGACGATGCTTGTCGGCATAACTTTTCTGACGAGACCTAGCCTCCTTCAACTTTTCTCTAGCAACAGCTACTTTCTCATTACTGATCTCAATCATTTCCGGACCTTCAATTAAACGTTCACCTACTTCATCCCAACAAGTAGGTGATCTACATTTCCTCCCATAAAGAAGTTCAAACGGTGTTGCCTTAATGCTAGCATGCCAACTGTTGTTATATGCAAACTCTACTAAACACAAATATTCATCCCAACTGCCCGTCCATTCTAAAGCACAAGCCCTTAGCATGTCCTCTAAGGTCTAATAGTCCTCTCGACCGACCATCTGTTTGAGGATGAAATGCCGTACTAAAATTAAGTCGAGTACCCCAAGCTTTTTGCAAACCTTTCTAGAAACGGGAAGTAAAACGCGGATCTCTGTCGGACACAATAGATGCCGGAGTACCATGAAGTCTAACTATCTCTTTCTGAAAAATTTCCGCCAATCTACCAATACCATAATCCTTTCGATTGGTAAGAAATGAGCCGATTTGGTTAGTCGATCAACAACTACCCAAATCGCATCATGCTTCTTCCGAGTAAGAGGTAGTCCACTCACAAAATCCATAGATATCTTATCCCACTTCCATGTCGGAATATCCAATGGTTGCAAAAGTCCACTAGCCCTTTGATGTTCAATCTTAACCTGCTGACAAATCATACACTTCGACACAAACGTCGCACATCTTGCTTCATGCCATTCCACCGAGTACTGTTTCAAATCCCTATACATCTCGGTAGAACCAGGATGGATAGTGATAGGAGAACTATGAGCTTCAGTCATAACTTTCTCGCAAGTACGAATCATTAGGAACACGAGCCTATCTTCATACCATACAATTCGTCATTATCAACCTTAAACTCCGTCCGCTTACCTTCTTCAACATTTTGCGCTACGCCCACGGCTCGCGTCATCTTTCTCGAGCTTCCTTAATTTGCAGTATAAGGTTTGACTCCACCTTCATACTAGCCCAGTATCCCTCAAAACCTCGTACGCATAGCTCAACATCCAAACGCTCTAAGTCACGAATAATCCTAGGTTTAATCTCAATACTTGCAAGAATGCCTGATTTCCGGCTAAGTGCGTCAAGAACTACATTAGCCTTTCCTGGATGGTACTGAATGTTGGTGTAATAATCCTTAAGGAGTTCTAACCATCTTCTTTGTCTCATGTTAAGTTCTTTCTGAGTGAAAATATACTTGAGACTCTTATGGTCGATGAAAATATCACACGTCTCTCCATACAAGTAATGTCTCCAGATCTTCAATGCGAACACACAGCACTAACTCAAGGTCATGAGTTGGGTAATTCTCCTCATACGGTTTCAAATTGCCTTGAAGCATAAGCTATTACTTTTCCATGTTGCATCAAAACACAGCCCAATCCTTTCTTAGATGCATCATCAAATCTGGAATCCTCCGAACCGGTGGAAAAGTCAAAATAGGAGCGGACACCAATCTCCGTTTCAACTCCTCAAAACTCTTTTCTCGTTCATCCGTCCATACGAACTTTTCTCCTATTCTCATCAGGTTGGGTTGGGCAAAGCTAATCGAGAGAAACCTTCTACAAAACGTCGGTAGTAACCAGCAAGTCCTAGAAAACTCCTAACCTCACATCGTCGTAGGTCTTGGCCATTTAGTGATAGCCTCAACCTTAGACGGATCCATGGTGATACCATCGGCAGATACAATATGACCAAGGAAAGCGACTTGTTTTAACCAAAACTCACACTTCGAAAATTTGGCGTACAACTTCTTCTTCCTCAAAATCTCCAAAACTATCCGGAGATGTTGTTCATGCTCTTCTTCAGACTTGGAGTAAACCAAAATGTCGTCGATGAAAACAATAACAGACTTGTCGAGAAACTCATGGAAAACACGATTCATTAGGTCCATAAACACGCAGCATTTGTCAAACCAAAAGGCATAACGAGAAATTCATAATGACCATATCTAGTACGAAACGCGGTCTTAGGAACATCTTGCTCCCTCACACGTAGCGATGATAACCGGATCTCGATCAATCTTAGAAAAGAACTTAGCTCCTTGCAGTTGATCAAACAAATCATCAATACGCGGCAGAGGATAACGATTTCGAATAGTAATACGGTTGAGTTCATGGTAGTCGATACATAGACGCATGCTTCCATCCTTCTTCTTCACAAACAAAACAGGTGCACCCCATGGAGAAACACTGGGTCGAATAAATCCATTTTCTATCATCTCTTGCAGCTGTTCCTTCAACTCCTTCAGTTCTACAGGTTCCATACGATATGGAGCTTTCGAAATCGGTTCAAGACCGTGAATTAACTCAATGCTAAACTCAACTTCTCTAGTCGGGGAATACCGGAAGTTCATCGAAAAACGTCGGTGAATTCACAAACAACCGAAAGATTTTCAATGTTAGGACTCTCCAAAGATGTGTCCTTAACAGATGCCAGAAAATCTTGGCACCCATGAGAAATCATAGTCCGTGCCTTCATAGCAGAAATGAGCTTAACAGATTTGAGGGGTTGAGAACCATAATAAACAAATTCAGGATGTTTTACGTCTCCAAAGATCACTGTTCTAGCATAGCAGTCAATTGAAGCTCTATGATAAGCCAACCAATCCATGCCTAGAATGACATCAAAGTCGACCATATCGAGAGGATACAGATTTGCAGAGCGAATACGATCATCAAAACGAAGAGGGCACTTAACGTATTTATGATCAATGATCATGTGGTTTTTCATAGGCGTAGAAATCGATAAGTGGTTTGTTAGCGGTTTGGGCTTCATATAAAGTTTCTTAGCAAATGTGACAGATATAATGGAGTGTGTGGCACCGGTATCAAATAAAACGAAGACAGAATAATCATCAATGAAAAGAGTTCCCGTAATGGTACCTGAAGTGCGCTCCGCTTGATTCCGAGTAGTAGCATAAACACGTCCAGTAGTAGGTGGCGGCTTGATGTAGTTTCCAGGAATCACCGGGTTTCTCTTAGGGCAATCCTTGATCTTGTGAGTAGTGGAACCACAAGAGAAACATCCACCAGTGGCCTTGAAACACGGTCCCGGATGAGCCTTTCCACAAGTGGTACGGATAGGTGGGGAGGAAAACTTGTCCTTTCACGACCGAAGATCCTGAAGCACGACCGATTTGATCCTCGAGCCGACCGATCCTTGTTTTGACGCCGGTTATTGTTACCTTGATTCCGACGATCATTTCCATTCTTGCAGCCAGCTCTGCTATCGACTTCTCGCCTAGCCTAGAGTCCACATTCCTTCCCGACCGACCCGATCATAACTCCTATCCACTTGACCCTCGAATCATAACTCCGCGAATTTCCTTATAATCATTACTTTGAGTCCTACCTTGAATCCGATCACCATCACGATTACGCTTGTTGGAACCCGAACCCTCATGAAAGATCTCAATGTTACGAGCTGCGTCATTGCAGGCCGACACATCCTCATACTCGGTGTTAAGCGGTCGGTCCAACACCCACTTCTTCAGTCCCCACTTGAAGTGCTTAGCTTGGCGCCTACCATCTCCAAAGATTCGCTCCCACAAAACTTACCACCCTCATAAACCTACCCATGTACTCATTGGAGTTCTCATGATCAAACTGGTAGATTCCTTGATAATCCCTCTCGTACCTTTGCTGTTCAAAGATCGTGGAAGTAACGGTTATAGAAGATAGTCCAAACTTCACCAAGTACAAGTAACAAAAAATCATCTCCTCCTCTCGCTGTTTGAGTGCCTTCCACCAATTCAAAGCATCGCCTCCAATTTAAATGCAGCCAAAGCGGGTCTTAAATTCATCTCCACAACCCAAGACTTCAAACGGCTTCTCAATATGAGTGATCCAGTCCTCGGCCTCAGTGGGAGTAGCGGCAGTGCTAAAAGAAAGAGGCTTGAGCTTACCGAAATGCTCGAGCCAAGTATGAATGCCGACGGGTTGATTTCCTCCACCACTACCCGAAGCACCATTCTGATTCTGAATGTTGTTGATCACCTGTGTCATCACCTCGGTGTAGTAAGACCAGGAAAAGAGTGTTGAGCGCGATTGGCAACCGCAGCATCCAAACCGGGAATATCATCTTCTCCATCACACCATAGTAACGAGTTCGAACCATCTAAACGATATTCAAACGATTAGCAAAATGAACAAAGGTGAGATACTGAAATGGAAGTCGCGAAGGAAACCTAAAGTCTACCCAATCCTCACAGGTCATAGCCTAAGCTCTAAGGGTCTCAAAACCTAGAGTCCATATGTCACGGTCCCGACTACAAGTCGTAAACTGGGCTCGATGCCATAAATTGTAACGCCCCGACCCGACAAGGGTAAAGGAATCACAAATAATGGTGTCATATCAAAGCAAACATAAATATCCAAAAGAAGTCTTAACATAAATGCGGAATAATTCAAGTCAACACGACTTCAATACATAGGTCCCAGCGGAAAAATAACTCCAACAAAATATCTGAAATAATAAGTCTTAAATGGCATCATAAGATCAAAGCTAAATAAATCTCTAAGGTAATTCCACTCATGCACTCATCCCAAAGCAAAACCCAGCTTCCAATGCTTAGATACCTACCGCGGAAGAAAAGAAAATGCGGCTGAGCTTCAAAAGCCCAGTGAATAGATATGAAAGCAAAGCGAATACTAAACGATATCGAATATGAAATATAATAAACGAAAGATAGCAAAATCATAATCATCTTCAAAGTATAAATCAGAATTTTCAAATAAAGTTTATAGTTAACTACCACGAGCCCCGAAACAAATATCGATCATAATCATATTCTCTAAGGCAACATTTCTCGTAAGGCAACATTTGTAGGGGAGACCTACCAGAGTTATGAAGGACGTGCATGCACGCAACATCAATCATCGGATAACGATATAATGATAACAGATAACAGATCTAGGATGCATCCATATGCTCCTTCCTACATATACAAAATATGCTCCACCATCCGTGAACGTGGCGTAACATCACTATCGCCCTAGAGTCATATCGAGAGGTGCATCATCGATACGGACATGGAACCCCATGACTAGTGAAATATTTGGCTCGGGTTTCAAACTATCTTAGGTCAAATCGAATGTCATAACCGCACAGATCATATTTTATCGAAGGTTATTCATATTTTCAAAATCGAGTTTTCATATCACATAGTTCAAAATCGATGTTTCATAATTCGAAATCGAGGATAAGCAATGTACTCAAACAAAACGGAATGGGGTTCATAGCAAAGGCTTAGGAAACCCTAATAGAAAAGCTAACTAAAGAAAACGTTAAAAGGAACCTTTACTGAAAAGGTCAGAATATATGTACCTTATTCCAAAGCAAATGATCGAAAAGCATAAATACGGAAAGCAAAGGATTACTCCTTCTTCTCGAACCTATACACATTAACGGTCGTCCATGTTATTTATGATTCCATAATCGTCGAATTGATCTTTTAACATTTGGTGTTTATACTTAGTGTATTCATGATCTTAATACTTTAGGGTTTTATGATTAAATGAGACTTAAGTGTTTTATAATTAATATCGTAGATTAGGGTTCATTATGTCATTTATAAAAGTTTAGGGTTAAATGTGAAAATAGTTTAAACGTCATAACTCACACATGAAATAACGAATTAACACTCTTAGCTTCCAACCCTAATCGACTCTCATTATGTTCTAGGTTTTTCTCCTTCTTTTAATATCACATTAAAATGCATTTACTTTTCATGTTACGTCTTTTAATGACTCGCTACTTAACCTAACACCTTCATGTCTTAACCATACGTTACTTATATACATGTTATACTTCAACTTTTATTCCCATGCACGTTTATGATTTTATATGACACACAAGTTACTTAATATCCGGATTAAATACACATTTACACACACATGCACAATAGTTTAGACTAGATATGACCACGTACTACGTTTACATATCTACAAGTTCACTTGACTTATAAAACACACGTGTGGTACAAGGTTCACAATCCATATAGGGTTCGGCTTGCATTATTCGGTTCACACTTCACTTAGGGTTTAGGTTTACATGACCTTTACTTATTAAACACACATTCAAAACTCTTATATGGTTCGGTTTATATGTATAGGGTTCGGCTAATAGGTTTTACGCAAACCCTAGCTCTCTACGTACTTTACATATTCAAGTTTACATGTTTATATCTTGGCCGAATTAATTACAAGTGGTTCGGTTCTTATGCTCAACATATATCTATGATCCGGTTCAATAATACGTATTACATACATGTTCTCTTAACATTACAAGGTTCAATTCATTATGGTTTGTTTTTGTTGGTTTCATACGGTTCGGCCACAAAAGAAAACACAAGCTCGACTAAAACAACATGATACAATAAAGGTTAAAGTAAGGTGTAACGAAAGAAAGACGAGAAAACATTTATACCTTAGCTTGTTGAAGCAAAAGTCTCGACACCAAGGGGAAATAAGGTTCTCGGCCGAATGGAACAAAAAAGAGAAGAAGCAACAAAACTAGGGTTTCAATCTTGTGTTTATGTGTTGTATTTATAGGGAAACAAATAGGTTAGTCTTGAGGTGGTGTGGGCTTCGGCCTCTTGGGTCTAACCGAAACAAAACAAACGCCCACCTTGGGCTCTCTTGGCTCTCGGCTGACAGAAGAAACGAACCCAAGTGGTTTCCCAAATAACGAAAACAAGGTCCAACTAATAGGCCCAACACTTTAGCGAGACGTTTAAATCTTCGTCGTACAAAATCGATCACGTACACGTATTAGTTAAGTTTTAATTACTCGCAAGTTTAGTTTTAATTTCGTTAAATGATTATAAACGTATTTTAAAATTTTCGATTCCAAGGGTATTTTAGTCTTTATCTATGTTTTAGATTTTCAGGTTTTACAGCTGCCATCTTTCGTATTAGTGAGACCTAAACCATTATCCTTTTTCTTTTTCTCTGCATTCACAATGCCTATAAATTATATAACATAGTTGGGTAAAATGACTATAAATAAGTCCATCTGCTTTTATATATAACATCCAATCATGCCTATGTGGAACTAGAGAAGCTGAGCTACAAGTTGTTATGGATATCAAACACACGCAAATCGTATTACTGTTACTACTTATTCTTCCTAATCAAAGAAATAACAATTGATATTGACTAGTAACTACGCCATTAACTCATTTCCCAGTAAGTTTGCTTTTCTAGACCGTTCGATCTCCATATATAACTAAACAATAGTAACAACACTAATGTTGTTAGCCTGTTTAAGTGTGCACTTAATTAGGTACTCCTAAATCTATACTACTTTATAAAATGTTTGGGACATTTCTATTTAAAGAAGTCTTAAAAAATGTAAGACCAAAAACATTTCTTAATTAGGAATTTAACAATCCATTAGTCAATGTTTTACACAAACAGACTTTATGATGAATACAAAAAGGCCCATACATATTAAATTTTCTATTAAATTAATACCAACTCATAAAGAATTGTAACAACCCAATGCATTTTAGCCGGCTATAATTAATAGTCATAAAAATTTTGGTTACCACTTTCACTTCTTCTATCATGACCTAATTTGTAACATATGAAACTGAAAAACAATTATTGATATACATTAAAATGTCAGTTACGATATCTTATTATAAAACGAACTGATGGTTACACTTTACACATATCGCAAACTAATAAACACCAAGAAAGAAACATCAAAAATCTCATACTCGTGAACATCTATTTCATATACCATCTCCTTGCTACCGCCACAACAAATCAAAACAAATACATTCGTCTCCCTTTCGATTTTCTGTCTAAAGCAGACCACCACCACCGGGGCTTATTTTGACTGTAAATGAAGTCACAACCTAGCCAAGTCAAAAAACCAAACCAAATCCTACTCTCGACAAAACCAAATCCTATTCCCCAACACTCACAATCATTCAAAGCTCGAAATTGAAAAGATCTCAGTTAATTTCTTTCGTTTTATTCAAAGAAATATCAAGATCTTTGAAGGTCAAACAAACGAAAGTAATATCATCATCAATCTTTTTGAAGCTTAGCTTCTTTACACTATCCGATAATCTCAAAGAAAGAACAAAAACAATTTTGTTTTCATCCTTTCTTTCTTTCGGTTGTCAAAACACAAGAAAAACAACATGATGTTGAACCTACCCGAGACCCTCCAAAAGATCTTGAAGTCGTGGTCTTTGTGGTCGTGGTCTTCCTGCCTCTTCGAAGCTAACTGTTTATAATAACAAAAATTTGTGCTCGGTTGGAAAGGATGAAAGATATTGGTGTTGTGATGAGTTTTTGAGATGAGTTGTGATGAAAGTTGTGATGAAAGATCTTGAAGTCGTGGTCTTTGTGGTCGTGGTCTTCCTGCCTCTTCGAAGCTAACTGCCTCATCACAAGATGAGATGAGTTTTTGATAATAACAAGATAAGTTTTTGAGATGAGATGAGTTTTTGAGATGAGTTGGATGGAGAGATAAGGTAGGTGAGAGAAGCGGCTAATGATAATGTGTGTGTGTGTGTGTGTTTTTAGGGTTGTGGAAATGATACCGAGTGATTAAATGGATTGGAGTTGGGTTATCTTGGCTCTCTTGCTTGATATAATTTGTTTGGGCTTTTAAATTGTTGTTGATTTTACTTGGACTCGTAATTCACAAGGAAATAAATTGTACGTAGTACTTAACTTGGGTTTTAATTTTTACAATTGAAATATTGCACTAAATCATTATTTTAACTTGAAGGCCGAAGCACTCTACAAAAAAACAAAAACCCGAGGATATAAAGGTCTTGGCAATCAAAATGAACAAGATGGATTCGGTTGACGCGGCTATCATCGAGGCGGAAAAAAATAAATCCGGGCCTTATATTATTCCGAAGACTAATTTAATTTTACTTTTACGTCTAATTTTTATTTTACATACTTTTTTTTTTATTTAATGTACTATTTTAATTTGATGCTCTTTTTTGTTTTATATAATTTGTTGTTATTAATGAAATTGAATTTTAGTTAAATATATTGTTTTATTTTAAAAATAAATAAAAATAAACATATGCACTATAACAGAGAGGGAAGTGTTGGTGTCATAGTCAAAACTGGTGCCATTAGCAAAAAGTGCTTAGGTGACAACACTTTTCCCCATGGTACCACCCCACGACACCAACTGTATCTTGAGCTCTTAGGTTTAAGTTATGTTAATTGGGCTGGCCAAATGATCTCACACAAATTGTTTGGTATTTTATTATGGGCCTTAATATATCCAAGATATTGATTAAAGTTTATTTAGGCTAAAAATGGTTTTCGATTCATTCAAGGTAATTTAGCCGTATATTATTTGTTTGATATATTTGATTTTGGGCTAATTTTGATAATAAGTTAGAATGTTAATAGTGGGTTTTATCTTTGTTGGTTAAAATTTATTTCAAGCCGAGCATTTGGATTTAAAGTGTTAGTCGAATTTTGTTGATTGGTTAATGTTTAATTTTAGCCGAAGTTGTTTTGAGGTTAATGGTTACATTTAGGCTTTGTAATGACAAAACAACTAATTTTGGAGGTTATATTTTATTGATGATATCGGGATTAATCTATTATCAAGATTCACTTAATTGATAAGAAATGTTTGAGAACTTGAAAGTAGTGTGTATTGAAAATAAAAATGTAGATGATATATATAGTCTAAAATGAAAAACATTTGCTCGCCACAAAAATAGTTACCGGGTACCCGCCGCTGCATTGCGCGGGTACCCTTCTAGTGTTGATAAAAGACGTACTAACCCGAGAAATAATAATAGCCAAATGGTATCTTAAATTGTATAAGATATGAATTGACGGAATCACAACAGGTCCTTCGACGAGATATTTAGACTAAACCTCCTTCAATAGTAGAGAGTGTTTTGTTGTCCACTGTTACAAAAAAACATATCATAACATAACATCATTAAAATAAAAATATTATCACAAACTTTATAAGCTAAGCAAACAACCTTCTCTTTTTACATATACCTCATCCGAAGTATGGTATAGTAACAGTCATTCAACACACAGGTTCTATTGCTGGAGAATTTTATCCTTTTAGCATTAGCCTAATTAATTAAGATAGAATTAAATAGCAAATAGATTACTCAAGACATGTGGCCTCATTTGTTAGCCAACTCAACTATACCATCTTCTTAATTATACACATATATATACAGTAGATACTAAGGGACATACATGATACATTAACTTAATTATGCGCATGGCAAATTCAAGCAGAATAATTCTTATAAGGTTTTTGTGTCTTTTCATTTCCCTTTTAACTCATTAACATAATAAGTACACCCTAAATATTCATGGTGTTATTAAATATAGAGTTTTTAGCGTGACTAGCGTATATGAAAATCCAAGGGGCAATTCCATATTTACCCAACTTAAACATGATAATGTCATATTTACTCAAAACATGCTTTAAATGCATTGTACATCATGCATTCATAAGTTGTATTTTGGATATATATGACATTTTCATGTTTAGATTGGGTAAATATGGAATTATCCCAAAATCGAAAAAACTATTTGCCTTCAAAGATTTTACTCAACTGAGATAATGATAACTCAACAATTTACTACATGAACTTTATAGATCTAAAACACAAAAATACCAATATATGTATAGTCTTACACGATTAGAGGATGCAAAATCAATTTATGAACATACCCAGATAGTTATGGTAATCGTCGGATCTCATGACATGTTTGCTCGATCTAAAGAGATTCGTGATGTTGATTATTTTTTGAATGATGGATCTTGAGAGATACATATAGGTTTTGGGTGGCGATTTCTAGGTTTTAGTGAAGAGAGGAATTAGGAGGAGTGGTTTACCGATTTACGGAGGATTATAGATGGTAAGTGCAATTGTTTAGGGACAATAGGGAATACCCATACTACCCTTTTAGCTTTCTTTAGATTTTTAAATAATGGCTTGAACTTTCAATTAATTACATTAAAGGCACAACTAATTATAGCCGTTGATCAAGCAATCTAACGGTGAATAGGTGGTTCGTAAAGTTCTCAGAAAATATTGGTTCGCATTGAACGCTACACTATATATATATATATATATATATATATATATATATATATATATATATATATATATATATATATATATATATATATATATATATATATATATATATATATATATATATATATAGAGTCCCTTTATTTTCAGAACCCACCTTATCTGCGAGAACTACGAGAACCACTTATGTACTCCTAATAATACATAGTGTGCAACATATCAATGCAAAATGACATTTTTGAAAATACTTATATTTATTTTAAATAAAAAACTTTTTAATTTAATCCAAAAGGGTATAATAGTAAAAGACAATTTTTTATTATTTTTTGAAATTTTTTTAGTAATTTCGTTTTTTTTTTTTTAGATATTATTTTTCAGATTTAGTGCATATATGTTTTTTAGCTAGCATGTTTAGTGCATGTATGTTTTTTTAAGATAGTATATTTCTGGATATTGATTGTTTTTTAGCGACCATGTTTAGTGCATATAACAAACCAAGCACGTAAATGTTATACACAAACTTTCAGATTTCTAGATTTAGTGCATATATGTTTAATGCATATAACAAACCAAGAACATAAATGTTATATGCAAATTTCGATATAAATTGAAATACAACTAAAATACATATTTCTAAAAAACATAAATACATGAATATAATCAATCTATACAAGTGAGCACTAATAAATATTCAACACAAAATGGACATATGTGCAACTCATTGTTATCATCATTTTTTGAAGTCGGACATATATGCACACGCGTAGCCGTCAACATTTTTTCAAAAGTCGGACATATGTGCACGCTCATAGCCGTGAACATTCTTGTAATTACACCTGATACAAAAAAAGTACAAAACTTAGCAACAATAATATTATTAAAACATACATGTTTTAAGTATAATCATTTTTGTAAAACATACATGTTTTAAAACATACATGTATTTTCTTCACAAAAATATGGTTTGTTTCTTAGCACCTAATACAGCAAACATATAAGTTACCATTTAGAATATATATCATCAATAAAATGTTATCAAATGATTTATTACACAAAACACGCTTTTAAAATCAAGTTTACTCACCTGATTAAAATAAGCATACGCATGAACATACTTGCACACTTGGAACAAAAACAATTATGTACTAACATTTTTATCACTTATGCATGAACATCCACTCACCAGATTAACTTTCTTCTAGCAATTTTCCAAACACTAATTGCTAAAAATTATAATCTCCCACCTTAATTATAATCATACCCACCACAACAATTAATCATTAAACATCTTAATAACAACAAACACAATTAAACTAATAGAAATAAAAAAACAGTTACGTTCACACTTTTCTTCAAAGAAACATTTAATAACTAGGGTGATGTTTAATCTAAATAAACTAACGGAAACGATTACACTATGAACCAAACAATAAGAATCATCTAATAACTTTTAATATTCAAATCATAATAATAACCTATTGATGCTATTATGATACGTGTATCTAAAAATTACTCATCTTGTCAACTGAACTTGCTATTTTGCAATAATATATGCTCTTACGTAAATATAGATATATTAAGTTATATATATTTCAAATGTTTCATTAGTTTAATTGTGTTTCACTAGCAGATGAAGAACCAATGACCAAACAATATATATAATACAACAGATCTAGATGATACTCGGTTACCAATGACCAGTTGATACAAAATAACAAGAACAAGTCCCAAATAACCAATGTGTTATATTATGGATACACGATCATATAAACATTTAAAAAGCACGTCTACTTTTTTTTCTTTTTCTTTTTTTTCTTTTTTTAAATAGATCCAAGATCCACAAACATTAAAAAAAGAGAAAATTTCTAAAACGAACACTTTTGCCTACTACTTTACACATATAAACCTCGCCCATACAATTTTCTAAAATGAACTTTTCAATATTAGACGTTAGATGTGTAGAGTTATACGTTTCAAACCGCATTACCGTGTACACCAATTCTCGCGTGATCGGCAAGTTTGGGCATGCGTGAGTTAGGGCGTGCCCAGGCGAGGAGTGCTCGGGCCCCTGGGCGTGGCATGCCTAGGCGTGGCAGTAGTGAATGGAGGCTAGGCGGAGGCGAGGGTTCCTCGGCTGAGACCTTTGGGCGAGTAAAGTATTTTAATATCACTGGGCGTTTGTTGGGCGAGTAGATCTTTGATATTTAGAAAAAGTTTATGATGGGATGGCATGGAGGTAATAGACTAATAGCCATATAATGCAGGCTACATCCTTGAAACTTGGTCTAATAGTACACATATACCTTGAATGAATGATGGTACTATCTCTTACGTAGGCAAAAAGCTAGATGAAAGCAAGTGGTTATCTATACTACTATATCTTTTAGTGACTGACAAAGGAGTACAAAGTATCTCACAAAAGGACATGGTTCACTTTTGTAAAATGATAAAATTTGGTCCATTCTCGTAAAACAAGTTTATTATTAGTTCATTTAGGTAATTGCCTTTATAAAACGCATAAAAAAGAAAAAAAATAAAAGAAAAAACACTTACTAACTTTATAGATCTTGGATGAAGATGAGATCTAAAGAGATTGGTGACATTTTTTTTCTTTTTCTCATACTGGATGATGCTTGCACGATCCAAAAAGATCGGTGATGTTTTTTTGGTTGAACGACGGATCTAGGGTGGGGCGCCTCGGATGAAAAATATAGGTTAATGATTGGGTTTTTTTCACTAGCAGATGAAGAACCAGATCCAGGAGGCTAGGTTTTTTAAGAGAGAAAGATAATGATCGGTTTTTTCTTTTAATTGATTAATGATTTAGTTGTAAATTAGATTTAGAGAGAGTGGTGACACTTTTTTAGGGATAATACAAATACCTAAAATGCCCTTGCAATTTTATAACTAATAGTCCAATCTTTTAATTATTTACATTTATAGCACTATTAATAATAGCCATTGATCAAACAATCTAACGATTCAAATAGGTTCTCGCAGTTCTCGCACTTAAAGTGAGTTCTGAAAATAAAGTTTCACTATATATATATATATATATATATATATATATGTTGCCATTGTAGCTGTAACTTCTAGTTTGACAAAAAACTCATTTCATTTTAACATCAAATATACAAAATATTTTATAAACCAAATTTATAAACATTGAAATTATACTCAACTGTATTAAAAAATCTAGACCCAAACCTTAAGGACCTATAATGTAATTTCGTCATTTGCAAAATAAACAAAGAAAAACCCACACATAGTCTTCTTCTTGGAACATGCAACTCAAAATCCTCCCAAAAGTCACCTTCTCTTAAACACACAAACCAGTAGAGGTGGCAAAATGTGCTCAAAAGCAAAAAGATAGGCTAAATGGGCAACTTTTTAAAAGATTTGGGCACATTTAGCCCCCTCCTTTTTTTAAATGGGCACATATAGCCGATTGAAAACTTAAATGGGCACTAATGGGCACATTTTTTTTTCTCAATTGCAGAACATTACGATCGTTTTAAATAATTTTTTTTACATAATATATTTAAGTTTTTTAATATAAATAAGATATTACGTTTAAGGAATTTATTTCATCGTTTTAGGTCTTTTATTAAGCGATTTGTATAACATGTGCCCGTTTAGCCCGTGCCAGTTTAGCCCGTGTCCGTTTAAGCCCGTGCCCGTTTTAACCCGTGCCTGTGCCCGCCCGGCCCGCCCATTTTGCCACCTCTACAAACCAGCCATCAAACCATTCGAATCTCAAACACATAAACAAAAGTTTAAAAAAAGAGAAAAAAATTAATAAAAAACAAAGAAATCCCAGCGGAAATTTGGTGGTGGTGGCGCTAGAAGCTTACAGCCCAACCGTGGTGTGGTTGTGGCGCCATTGTTGTTGGCTGCTGGGATGGCACAAGGCTATGGCACGACTGTACCTGGAGCTCTAAGAGCGGAGGGAATCATAACTCTGAGTTAAGGTTTAACTTATTGCCACGTCAGTGCCACATCAGCTTTAACTTTTCAGCCTTAACTAAAAAAAACACCCCTTAACATAACTCAACCATAACTCAACAATTTACAAATTCAACCCTTAAACTAAAACTAATACTTCATTTAATAAATAACATAACATTAAAACTTAAACATTACAATACGAATTAAAAAAAAAAAAGTTACGACCAAAAAAAATATATGAAATAATAAAAACACAACACAAAGGAAACTACAACATAAAGGAAATTACGAAATACAATTACATCTATTGTCGAAGTCGCAAAATATATTTTTTGATTATTCTGTCCTTTTCCGAATCGATCCAAAATGCAATGTTTGGATCCTTGTTGGAAGTGTCAATCATCAAAAATTTCATCTCTTCCAACCTTTTAATCGTTTGATCTTTTTATTTAGCCGCCGGATATGCCTCTTGGGCGGTTTTCCGTTTGCATACGATACTTGTATGTCATAGCCTCCCTGAATTGGCTTGACGAGCTCGTTCCTCCGTTACTCGCTCCCCCGGTACTTGTCATGCTCTCGGATTTGGCTTTCTTTGAAGCACGTTTTTTGCCCATCGGTCGTGGTTGGTCATCATGATCGAATAACGCCTCGTTTGGTTGGATTGGGACATCGCCGGTTAATCAAGAGATTCCGGCGCGTCCCATTTTTGATGAGCACGCAAAACCTCCCATGTCTCCTCGTTATTAAACGGCGCACCTCTGTGCTCGTCATGGTACATTTCTCTAGCCCGTCGCATGATATCCATTTCTTTTTCCCACTTTTTCCCGTACGTTTTGTACGTTTGTAGAACGCATTGAACTTTATGCAATCACGGTTCAACGTTTTTCACTTGCCTTGTATCATATCCTTGTTGCGGTTTTGAAAATTGAGTATATTGAACTCGTTGATTACCCGTTTCCAAAACGTATCACGAGCTTGTGCACGCTCGACTTGTTGATCCTCGATAGCGACCACATAACACTTTGCAAGTAGTTTTTCCTCACTTGGTTGCCAACGTAATGAAGCATTGGTCTCTCCGGGATTTTCTTCATTTGGTTCGATTGGTTCGGGTTCTTTGGATTTTTTGGCCTTTCGTTTACCACCTTGTTGAATGGCTTTGGAGGAGACGTAGGTGTATCGGAAACTTCATGTGTTCCGGTTTGTGTATGTGATGATTGGGATGGCGGTTGTGATTGTTGTGAGAATTGTAGATTTTGGAAATTGGTGTTGAGTGTGTTTTGTTGGGTTTGTTCCCATTGTAGAAATCGTTGATGTTGTTGGTAAAGTTCCTCGTTCGACAAGCCGTGTGGGTTAGGGAAAAGAATGTTGGTTGATGATGAACCCGCGTTCGGGTTTGAAGATGAACCCGTGTTCGGGTTATTCCAACCCATGAGATTCAAGAAACTTTCGTCGTAGTTAAATCCCGAATTTTTTTTGCTAGCAAATGGAAGTATATGTAGATGAGATTGAGTTGTAGAAGTGTGAAAAAAAAGTTGTGTGTTAATTTGTTTTTTATAGTGGTGGAAAAAAGGTTTTGATTTTTTTTAATTGATTCTAGCCGTTTATAAACGTTGGAGGGGGTAAATTGTAAATTTTTTTGAATTTTGAACGATAATAAAGAACGTTGGAGGTGGTAAAATGATTTTTTTTAATTTGATTTAGCCTTAACGCTGCGTTAGCAGCTTAACGTGGACCATAACGCAGCATGTTAACTCGGATACTTGGTATGGTAACGCGGCTTTAACGCATGCTGCGTTAAGCCTTAACTCAAGAAGTAAGTGATTACAGTGCATGCTCTAAGTAAATTCAACAATAAAGGTATTGCTGACACTTAAATCCAACCCGTCCAATATCAGTTTGAACATATATCAAATTTCATCATCCAAGACCTAAATAACACAATAAATAACAAATGTTATATAATAAACAAGAAGTTTCCGTAATAAAATTGTAATCAAATCAACCTAGTTGTGTTGTTGCTACGTTTTCATAACACAAAACTGTATTAGGCTATGTTTGGCGCAGAGCTTTTTGGAGCTCTTTGGGGCGATGAGCGGTGAGGAGCGAGCTTTTTTATTTTTAGTGTTCGTTTGGCAAAGGAGCTGTGAGCTTTGCTATTTTTTAGGAAAGCTCATTTTTCCAATGCTTCTTTAAGAAGTAGCGGTGAGCAAGTGAGTGTGGCTGCTACCACTCGCTATCATCGCTTCAGCTATCGCCAGCTACTTTTGCCAAACATAGCCTTAGCACTACAGAAAGTGTTACAAAAGTAAATAATTTTTTTTGTCATATTGAGTATTATTCGCATGAGATGATACAAACTGTTCTAGTAGCCTTCTGTTTAGACATCAAAGGTTCAAATTCATATACCAAAGTTTCTCATGACACTACCCAGCTGAACTTGAGTACAGACGCGAGAGCTCGATGCACCTATATGCTAGAAATCAAACTGCAGTAACATAGACATGGGTGAAAACAAAACAATCAAGACATATAATATAGTTTACAGTGTTGAAATATAATCTGTTAAATGCCATGTTTCTAAAACGTTGCAGAAATGATACACAGTGTGGCATCACAATATCTAAAATGGTCAAAGGTGTTAGCTAAAAATGGTTTGTGTAAGTTTAATACACTAGATCAAGCTGTTAGTTCCAAATGAAAACATTTCCATCTTAAACTCGTCCAAGATACATTTGGAATTATGATAACTTACAATAACAGCTTATAAATGCTAATTAATACCAAGCTAATTAACATGAGATTTTTGTTGAAATAACTTACATAACTTACACCTTCATCATTTAACTCGATAATACTATTTCCAGTCATGATCTCTGATGATAATGGGAGCAGAGAGGGTGTGGGCTTCCTAACATTTTTTAAAATTAACCCTGATTCTACCACATCATCCTCGTATATCAAATGCAAGCCACAACTCTTAGTTTCATCATCAAATTCAACTTCCATAGTGTCACCCGCTTCCACCACAAGTGTTGTATCATTAAGTGGATAAAACATGACCCACTCCTCATATACATCATCATCATAATCATCACTGAGCCGATGACTTGTTCCTTTCGTTTTATTATAAATTACTGGAAAAGCCCACGCCTCGTATTCATCCTTGTATCTGGTAGCACATAAGATGAGACCACATATTTTGCTATCAAATTGGATAGGTGCTACAAAAGATAAAACATTTCCACTGTTTCCATAAGCACACCACTCAGGAAACTCCTCCCCTGAGAGACCGATGTATAATTGTTTGGTACTCATGAGTGATTCCTGTATAGAATTAAAGCATATTTATTTAAGAATACATGAAAAACACCTCTTCGTTAAAAAATATATATACACTAAGGAGGGCGAGAGAGGTTGCTTACCTTGAAAGCTTCGGAACGAAAAATATATGCCTTTTGCGTTGAATCAAATGGCATCACATCTAATGACCAACAGTCGGTTGCATCTATATTTTTCAATTGAGATGGAAGAGTCGGGTAGAGGTGGCAATTTGTGCCCAAAATCAAAAGAATGGGTTAAATGGGCAAACTTTTAAAAGATTTGGGCACATTTGGGTCCCTCCTTTTTTTGAAATGGGCATTTATTGCCCATTTAGAAGTTAAATGGGCATAACGGGCACATGTTTTTCTCGAACATTAGATTATTTTTAAAGAAAAACTTACATTTTATTTTTTAAATATAAATGAGGTGTTACGTTCAATGAATTTATTTCGTCATTTGGGTCTTTTAAAAGCGTTTACGATAACGTAATTTCGATTGCGTCGCGTTTGGCCCGTGCCCGTTTGGCCCATAGCCCGTTTGACCCGTAGCCCGTACCCGCCCGGCCGGCCCGTTTTGCCACCTCTAGGCGGAAGCAATTTTAATTGAGAACAATCATTTATGGAAAGGTACTCCAGTTTCCAAAGGTTGCTGAAGCTCTCCGGTAGACTAGAAAATGTGTTTCCCGAAAGGCCTAGATATTCTAATGACACCAAATTCCCAATTCTATTAGATACTTGCAAAACATTGCAATATGTCATGGATAGATAGCATAGGTTACTTAGTCCTGTAACTTGCGTGAAACCTTCAAATCCAAGTTTTGAGCAATTATCCAATTGAAGCTTCGTTAGAAATTGTAACTCAGAACAGTTTGAAGGAAGACTCTCTAGGTTTCTACAATAAAACACATAACCTTTTAATGCTTCGTGGAAGATCTGGAATTGACTTTAAGTTGGTGCATTCAGATAATGTTATTTCGGTTAGTTGATGGAGTTGGCAGAGGCTATTAGGAAGGCTATTGAATCTGGTATTACTTAAAGCGAAAATTACTTCAGAGGCCTCTGCAGGAGAGTTGTCTGCCTCCTTTTCATATATCAAAAAAGCTATGCATTTACCAAATTTGTAGAATTTCAGCCCAACGCGTAACAATTAACGTGATATATTAAAAAAAAAAAAAAACAAACACATTTGAAACGAAATTTCGACATGTGGGCCTTTGACAAACCGAAGATAAAACCACCATTTTCAATCTTGAAGCGAAATCCAAATACATGGGCCACTTTTATGTGTTGGAATATGGAAAGAGTAAAATATAAAAAATTAAAAAGCTCACTTTAACTTTATAATATTTACAACTTTTTTATATAACAAATTTTATTCGTCAAATATTTAGCAAATATATAGTGAATTTGATAATAAAAAATGTTCTTACAAATTACAAACAAAACGAACCCAATATTAATATTCTTTGACGACATTTTATAAAAATATTGAAGTTGATTATATATATCAACTATTTTGAAATTGAAAAATAAAACTTACCATAACCACCCTTTAACTTTATAATATTTACAACTTTTATATAAAACTTATTCGTCAAATATATAGCAAATACATAGTGAATTTGTTAATAAAAAAATCTGGTTGAAGAGTTTAACAATTCAAACAAGCCATATTAATATAATTTGACGTTGATTTTATAAAATATTGAAGTTGATTATATATATCAACTATTTTGAAATTGAAAACTAAAACTTACCATACTCACCCTTTAACTTTATAATATTTACAACTTTTTATATAACAAACTTTATTCGTCAAATATTTAGCAAATAAATAATTTGTTAATAAAAAATACCGTCGCGAAGAGCTCTAAATTAGGAACAAAACGAGCCCAATATTAATATTTTTTGACGTACGTACGATTTTACTATTTACAACGGTATTTTTTTATTAACAAATTCACTATATATTTGCTAAATATTTGACGAATAAAATTTGTTATATAAAAAACATATAAATATTAAAAAGTGTAGGGTGGTTATGGTAAGTTTTATTTTTCAATTTCAAAATAGTTGATATATGTAATCAACTTCAATATTTTAATAAAATAGCGTACGTCAAAAGAATATTAATATTGGGATCGTTGTTAAATTTAGAGCTCTTATTTTTTTATTAACAAATTCGCTATTTATTTGCTAAATATTTGACTAATAAAACTTGTTATATAAAAATTGTAAATATTATAAAGTTAAAGGGTGGTTATGGTAAGTTTTATTTTTCAATTTCAAAATAGTTGATATATGTAATCAACTTCAATATTTTATAAAATTGGCGTCGCCAAGAATATTAATATTGGGTTCGTTTTGTTAAATTTAGAACGATATTTTTTATTATCAAATTCATATATATTGCTAAATATTGACGAATAAAATTTGTTATATAAAAAAGTTGTAAATATTATAAAGTTAAAGGGTGGTTATGGTAAGTTTTATTTTTCAATTTCAAAATAGTTGATATATATAATCAACTTCAATATTTTCTATAAAATTGTGCGTAAGAATATTAATATTGGGTTCGTTTTGTTCGTAATTTAAAGCTCTTCAGAACGGTATTTTTTTTATTATCAAATTCACTATATATTGCTAAATATTTGAGAATAAAATTTGTTATATAAAAAGTTGTAAATATTATAAAGTTAAAGGGTGAGTTTTTAATTTTTATATTTTACTCTTTTATATTCCAACACATAAAAGTATGGGGAAATGTGTCGGATTTCGCTTCAAGATTGAGGTGAAATGGTGGTTTTGTCGTCAAAGGCCCTACATATAAATTCGCTTCAAATGAAGCGATTTGTTTTTTTTTAATATATCACGTTAATTTGACACGTGTCCTTTAAGAATTCTCTACAAATTGGCGAAATGCATAGCCTTTTTTGATATATGAAAAAAAGGAGACAACTCTCCCTGCAGAGCCTCTGAAGTAATTTTCACTTACTTAAATTCAAGTGTTTTAGTGAAATTAGACTACCAACGTCATGTGAGATCTCAAGTAGGTTGGAACAATTTTCGAGGTCAAGTTTTTGAAGAGACGCTAACTTGCCTATCATTTCCCATGGGAGCCTCTTCAACCGTTTGCAACCTCTTAGATTTATTTTAACAAGTTGTTGGAGGCAACCAATAGAGCTATCCAACTCTTCCAAATTAGAACATGCAGACAACTTAAGTTCCTCAAGATTCTCGAGCCCATTGAAATCTCCTGTCTTGATTAATGAGCTTGAAAAAATCACGTCTAGAACCTTCAGCTTTTTACAACTCTAGAAACACAAATATAACAAGTTATAATTAATTTTTGCAATAGTAAAAAATTTGATTGGATGGTGGTGGGACCCTCCACCACATTCACCAATTTTAATTTTGTATTTTAATAGTCTTAGGTTCTAATCTTTGTAACCTCAATTTTTATGTTAATGACACAACATTATCTTTCTTATTATTTCAGAATGGCATAACATATCTTTATTGTGCATTACATTTTCATCAAAATACTTTATACTACATTCGTCTCAAAATAAGTGTTCACTTTGAAAAAACACAAAATTTTAGTAAATTCCACTATTTTGTGACGGAGTAAGTAATTAAATATGTTTTCTTCATGATTAGTTTTCCCATACATTTTTTATATAATAGAAGTAATTATTAAGAGATTAAGCAATCTACCAGTTTGTTTAAACAGTGATTTAAAGCTAGCAAGAAGCTAGAAAATAACTTTCGTTAACTAGATTGTTTGATTTTACATATATCAATAATAAAACATAATTTAAAATTCTGTTGGTCAATTATATGTTGGTGATTTTAATGTCATTAACTATTTTAGGTAACTGCGATTTACTAAAACCAATAAGATTTCATATTATGCCCGGATACGAATTAGAGAAGTGTGAAGTGCATACTCGTTGAGCTAATACGTTTCCAACCACGACAAAGATGCGGGGGTCAAGGGGGCAGCGCCACCTTGCAGGGTCAAGGGACAGCGCCCCTTGCGGGGTCAAGAGGCAGATCTTCCCGCCAAAATCCAACATGTCTGTTGGTAAAGAGTTGTTTCTTTTGGGATTTAACCGATTCTAAGCGCTTGTAACTGTCTGTACATAATAGATATTTTGGTCTCATTATAACATACGAAAATTCACATAATTCCTTTTTGTTTTACTTAGTTTTCTTTTGACTAGATACTAAGTGTTATTGAATTATCCCAATAAGTATTCGTGATATCTAGACATTAAAAGGTCAAAATACTTTATTCAAAAAATGAACAAACATGATTTGAGAAGATATCCAAAATTATCATAAGAATCCTTACCCAATTTCTAACATTGTATACCTTACTTTTGTTCAGTTAGTGATTAAAAAACGTGTATCTAATTTCTTTTTGAAACAGTAACAAATATGCATATATATGAATGTTCATGTTTTAAATTTCAGCACCTTTATTCATTTAGTATATTTTTCTAGTTTGACCCTATCTTTTAGATATATATAATTTCCAGGAATCGTACTTACCAAATAGCAACTTTTTGCTTTTTTAACAATTCTCACAAATAGTCCCTACCGTTTAACAGCCATTGCAAAATAAGTCCAGAGGACTAACGGTGTACATAAATCAGTTCTCGGAGAACAAACATGCAACAAAAAATATTTGTCTTTTTAGAAAACTTACAAAAATACTCCCTAAGATTTAACTGTTGTTACAAAATAAGTCCCTAAATATTAGTGATGTAACATATATCAGTTATATGAGACCAAACATGTAATTAGCATAAACCATCACTTTAGACTACCTTCCGATGCAAATCATCCCTATTCAAATTACAAAAATAGTCCCTTCCGTTTAAAGGCCGTTATGAAATCCATCCTTAAAAACAAACCATGTAACAAAAATTTACACAATTGGTCCTTGTAGTATAGTTGATCTTGCAAAAACCATCCCTAAACTTTACATTTTTTGAAAATAAATATTTACCTAAACACTCCCTACGTTATAGCTTGAAACGTAATTCGTCCTTTAAGACTACCTTTGTAACTGGAAATAACAAAAATCATCCCTGACATTTCGAAAATCATTTATAAGTTTAACATTTGGAAATTATTTGTCTATGTCTAAAACATGTTATGAGTAAAAAGAAATAACTGATTTAAACGAGATGTTATGAGGTGTAAAATCGTAAGGTTTTTAAGGGGTCATTTAGTCATTAGTTTGATACACAATGTATCATTTATTGCCGTAAATCATTTCTTTTTTAGTTTTAGGTGTTTGGGAAGGTTTTTGCTAGAAACATGCGGGACCTGGGCTTAGTGACGACGTAACCTACATTGTCACTAGAAGTGCGCAGAATGTGAAAATTTAAAGATGTTCTATCATGCTTTAGTGTGTGGAGACGACCTTAGTGACGCCGTAACCTACACAACCTGATGTCGTCACATAATGGCGGTGGAAAAATAAACCCTAACCCGATGGACGACGTGACAGCGTCACAACCATAAGATGGCTCCGCTACAACCTATTTTTCTATATATACTTCGTATTGTTTTTATATATTTTGTGTGGAATTATTGGGAGATAAACCCTAGATGATTTTCAACACTTTTCCAGAGCTTTTGGCCTTAGGTTATCATAATTATTGAAGAGATAAATCATTTGTTTAATTAATCAAGCATGTTTATCATTAATTTTTTGATTATATCGTGTTCTTATTTCTCCATTACTATGCTAGGCTAGATCTAATTAGTATTTACTTAGGGTTATGCATGAAACTTGTTAGTTTATAATTCTTGCTTCCTGTTGATTCTTTGTTTGATTGTGTGTTTGTGATTCTGATAATTAAGTACAAAACATGATTAATATATGTCCCTTTACTTAAATTTCTTTTATTAGATTGTCTACTATACCTCATTAACATTTGTCCATCTAGATAATCGCCTAGAACACAAGCTAGATACTTGGATAACTTGTGCCTTTAGTTCCCACGCCCCTCTAGTAAATCAATCCGCAACTACTATAACGTCGTTGTCTAATGCCCGTCCCTCTAGAAATTTATCTACGAAACCTCACCATCACATGCTACTAGTAGAACTGTTACATAGGAATCATATGCATTTGATCATTCAAGGAAGTGACAATCGATATGTAGAATTGGATAGATAACAAGGAGCAGTGCACCTAGGTAAATACGCCTTTACTTCCCATAGATTTACACCAAATATTTACTTTACTTTTTTTTCTTCTTCTTACAATTAGGTTAATATTAGTCTTAAAACAAAATTCCTCAAAACCCCGGATAATTACTTGCTTTCTAATAAATATAAACATACCAAAAACAATCTTTCCTCACCTTTAGATCAACCGTCATACATTCAGAGACTACCTCACTATTCCCCTAGAGAACGATCAATCCCCCAAATTTACCTATATTTCACTACAACAATTAGGTACACTACCTAGAGGGTTGTAAAACTTAGGTTTTACAACCGCCGCATCAAGTTTTTGGTGCCGCTGTCAGGGAATAGTCTAGGTTTCGTCTTCTATTTAATTTGGTCTAACTCACAAGATTCCTAACAAGTGAGCTTTTTCTTTTTATTTAATAGCTTTCTTTAGTCTATCTTGTTCTTTGTGTTTTTGTTCGTAAAACTTTTTCATACACTATTTCATTCACCATCATTAGAAATGTGAATCCACCATATGCTCAACATTTTCAAGTAGACGGTTTTCTCCAACTTACTGATTTAGTTGATATGCATCTTAAAAATGAACCCGGAAATGAACATTTTATTTCTCATTTTGTTGACTTTTCGGATTTTGAGGACGAAGAATTGGACGATGGAGAGGTTGTTGATGAGGTTGAGGAAAAAGAAGAAGAAGATGGAGACCCGGAAGATTATCGATTTTCGGCCAACAAAAATCAAACTCCTTTAGGATTCGAATTAGCATATAATAGTTTGATCCTCATAACAACTCATCCTCATTTCCTCCAATATAAAAGTAAGATTACAAGAGGTAACCCATATAACTTGAGATTTCCATGTATGATTGGCTTTAGGAACTTTGATGCTTACTTTGATTCCTAAATACCTATAAATATAATTTGTCGTGTTCATTTTAACACAATCAAGGTTAAGAAATTAGATTATAGGAGAAACAACCTTGTGGCCATTTTTAAGAATGTACATGTCTTTGTAGGAAGTTTCACGTACTTAACGGATTATAGGGGAATTTATTGATTACGATTTATCCCATGTGATATTAGGAGAACATTTCAAGGAATTGACAAAGTTGGAAGATAGAAAAACCGAGGGTTTAATTTAGTTTTTGGATGAGATAGATTCTTTTATTTATAAAAATTTCATGGCATTTACCTGTGATACTAGTTTCAAGCATCTCACGGATAGGATTTATAAGCTAGCACAAAAGCCCTACCACTCAAATTTCACCCCAAAAGGGTGGAACATTAGCCTTTCATATATAGCATTCATTTTTAATGCTTCTGTTTTGTTGAGTGTACCGGTATTATATTAGATTATAGAACTTGCTTTAGTTGATACATCCCGAGACCGCTAGTGAGATCACATTCGTGTGATTAGAATTTACTAATACGAGGCATTAGGATCTACCCCTATTTTTAGCCTGCGTTTGTTATAATTACTTGACTTCATCGGTCGTGTAATTGCCCATACCCTTTTTGTTGAACTCATTTTTACTGCAAGATACCCTGATACACCCTGCCGAGCCTATCTTTTTGTTTTACACTCCACTAAATTGCTAAGTCAAGCTGTATATACAGTTTCGGATGATTGGGACTCTTGATAATATTATAATTATAGAGAAATAGGGAAGAAAGAAATATTATTACCCCCAAGTTATGAATATTAAATTAGTACTCTATGTGTATTGATCTTCCTAAATCGGTCATCTATGTTTATGTTTACGTTATCAAGTTATGTTATGTTCTAGCAAATCAAAAGATGACAGGGTAAAAGTGTATGTAAAAAAATTAAAAAAAAAATGAATACGGACTACCATCCTACTATTGTTTAAGTCAAGAAAGAGTCAGAAAAGAAAAAGAAAAGAGTCATTGTTCGTTTACTATCCGTTTAACATTTTTGACTTAGCAACACACAAAATGTTATTATTTAGATAATTAGCTTACCACCAGTAAAAATTCCTTGTATCCTTAACCCTTATTTCCTTACCCTAAATCCTTACGTCATAACCCTTTGTAAAGACCTCTTTAATAGTAGATTCAAGGTGCTTACGACAAAGTGGTGGAGGTGTGGTCCTTTATCAAGCCTATGGTTAATCTATGCACTATGACATAGTAAGTGAGTGAGTTTCTCCATTTCCATGTGTTATATCATCTGTACACTTGAATGATGTGAGTATCCAAGCACTTATTATTTGAGGTGTTAGTCATATAGATCCGTGCTTGAAACTGCCAAAAGTGTATTGTCAAACTAGTGGTGTCGTGATTTATTTTTATGCTGATGCTAAATGCCCCTAATTCGTATTATTGTCCAAGTTAAAAGCACATTTTCTTGAGGACAAGTAAATCCCAAGTGTATGGATATTTGATGAGGTGTAAAATCGTATGGTTTTTAGGGGTCATTTAGCCTTTAATTTAATACACTTTGTATCATTTATTGCCCTAAATCCTTTCTTTTTGTGTTTTAGGTGTTTGGGAATGCTTTTGCTGGAAACATGCGAAACCCTGGCTCAATTGGACGAAGAACGGAAGAAAAAGACAAGTTTCAAGTTTGTAACAGACATGTTTGACTCAATCACCAAAAGAGCCCAGAAAGTGCAATTTTGAAGATGTTTTGTGACGATTCAGTGTGTGGAGACGGGCTTTGTGACACCGTCACACAATGGCAGTGGGAAAATAAACCCTAACATGACGGACAACGTGACGACGTCATACCCATAAGCTGACATCGTCCCAACCCATTTTTTAATGTATACTTCACATTGTTTTCATATTTTCATGTGGATTATTAAGAGATAAACCCTAGACAATTTCAACACTTTTCCAGAGCTTTTTGCCTCATTTTATCATATGTATTCAAAAGATAAGTCATTTGTTTAATCAATCAAGCATGTTTATCATTAATTGTTGATTATATCTTGTTCATGTGTCTCCATTGCTATGCTAGGCTAAGTCTAATTGTATTTACTTAGGGTTATGCATGAAACTTGTTAGTTTATGATTATTGCTTCCTATCGATTCTTTGTTTCATTGTGTGTTTGTGATTCCGACAATTAAGTACGAAACCTTACTAATATATGTCCCTCTACTTAAATTGCTTTTATTAGATTGTCTACGATACTTGATTAACATTCGTCCTCTAGATAATCGCCTAGAATACAAGCTAGATACTTGGATAACTTGTGCCTTTAGTTCCCACGTCAGTCTAGTTAACCAATCAGCAACTACTATAACGTTGTTGTCCAATGTTTGTCCCTCTAGCAGCTTAGCTACGAAAACTCTCCATCACATGCTACTAGTAGTACTGTTACATAGGAATCATAGGCATTTGATCATCCAAGGAAGTGAGAATCGACATGTAGAATTGGATAGTTTACAAGGAGTAGTGAACCCTAGGTAAATACGCCTTTACCTCCCATTAATTTACACCAAATAATTACTTTACTTGTTATTTTATTTTTCTTGCAATTAGATTAATATTACTCTTGAAAACAAACTCCTCTTAACCCCGGATAATATACTTGCTTTCCAATAAATATAAAAAATACCAAAAAGAATCTTCCCTCGCCATTAGATCAATCGTCATACAATTCAAGCGTACCTTATTATTCCTTTAGAGAGAGATCAATCCTTCATATTTACCTATACTAAACTAAAACGGTAAGGTACATTGTAAAACTTCGGTGTACGCATTATGATGCTTATATGTAAAAATTTTGGCGTAAACCCCGGGCCCTGCAGAGGAGCACGGTGGAAAATTCCTTGTTTAATATATTATAAAATGCATAAAAATGATTAAAAAATAATATGAAACATTACCGATGTGGCAATGTTTATATTCATATAATTTTGAAAAGCTTAATGGATGGTATAGATTTTGCATAAATCTTTAAGATGCTGGTGCAACAATAAATAACGTTAAATTCATTTCTATAGCTTATAATTATTTTCATCTATATAGTACTTCATCATAATAGATATACGGGGTGTTTATTTTATATTAGCTAAGAGATGTGTGAGAGCCATGTAAGACCCATGGCTATTAGTGTGTCAGGGAGGACCATGCTATCTTTGTCTTGTAGATATAAAAGTAGTGGAAATAAATGGGTCCTAATCCAAAAGAAATACTATTAAATTTTTGTATAAACCCACATCCTTAACTAAAAGTAAAAAAAAACATGGCCTGAGATGGTTTTTATTTCTAAACATCACAATAATACATAAGCTATAAAGGCTCCTTATGATTAGTTTTTGTTGTTCTCACTAAAATGTTTTTTTTAATAAATAAACTTAAGGTTTTCATACACTTTTATGCTATTAAATATAATTTAGAACATAAGTAACATAAGCAGATCAGACAAAATTTACATAATACATTTTTTCACGTTTAAATTTTTATTTGAATGAATCAAAAAGTTTTTAAAGATTGTTTGCGGAATAACAATCTCGGTTGAATGAGAAAGTATACTGATTTACTCACTTAAACACTAACCAAAGTAGGTGTTTAAGTATGAACTTATCAATCTCTTGAGGGACTAAGTTTCATGGAAGAGTGAATGCTCTCTTGAATGTGTTTTACATTAATTGCAAGAGATGAGTATTTACTCATTTAAAACATTCTCTTTTATAGGCAAAGGTCGATGTGGATACTTGAGGTAATTGAGAAGTGTCGAACATTTAATTGTGTAGTACACTGCTAAGTTCAATGGAGGAGTAAATGCTCTCTTGAATGTGTTTTACATTAATTGCAAGAGATGAATATTTACTCATTTGAAACATTCTTTTTTTATAGGCAAAGATCGAGGTGGATACCCACGGGGTAATAAGGACGTGTTGAGCATTTAACTGTGTACTACACTGCTACTAACTTGCATTAAATGTTTCTATTTTCGGAATATGTCAAATCTCACTTTATGAAATAGTGTTCGCTAATGTTCCTCTCTTTATACCAACTCTTGTACTTTCTTTGACATTATTTTATAAGTGTTTTTCTACTTATCTCTCAAAGAAAGTTCTGTATATTCAGATATTTCAATATTTTCTTAAATATCTCATGCTTTGAATAGTATTTACAAATTTTCTTGTATGATTTAATTTTCTAAACTAAAACAAATTTATGTTTGAATAGGAGGATTGTGTATCTTCGTATCATATTTTCTTCTTAATCATCCCCTTACTCACACAACTATATAACATGTGTTATGCACAAATTTTTTATTTTAATTTTATTTATTAATTTATCTATTTGTCACAATCATAAAAGTAAAATGATAAATATAAAGAAATATCATTTTCCTTTGAATAAATTAAACTTTTATAAATGACACATGTCCATTATCTAATACACAATATTTTTTTATTTAATTTTCATTTTGCGTAATAATATTTCGAATTCGATAATGATAAAAAAAGTAAAGGAGAGTTATTTTACATACCAAACTTTTCTTATGGGGACTCGTCTTCTCCATCTATCTAAAAATAAATCAATAGCTGAGATTAAAAGCATTTTATTATTTCACATATTTTTTATAATTTAAATATCTTTTAAACCGTTAATCGTTAAGCAAAAATAATTACACCATCGCGACGAGCATTCAATTATCTTTCTATAGACGGATACTATGATATACTTTCGAAAAAAGAAAAAAAATCGTTTTTTTCATGTTTTTTCGTCTTCTTTTTTCGTTTTTCTTCGAAACTGAAATTTGCATGAAATATCATATATGATTTAACACTAATTTGAAAATCACATGTCATATTAGTGTTAAATCACATATGATGTGTAATATCATATGTGATACTAGTGTTAAATCATATATGATAAATCACATATGATATACATATCATATATGATTTAACACTAATATCACATGTGGTATTCAAATTAGTGTTAAATCATATATGATTTTTTCATGCAAATTTCAATAACATAAAAAAAGGAAAAAAAAAACTTTAAAAAAAAGGTGAAAAACACGAATTTTTTTTTGTCGAAAGTATATCAAAGTGCCTATCTATAGAAAGATAATTAAATGTTCGTCGTAATGGTATATTTTTTTTCGCTTGACGATTAACGGTTTGAAAGATATTTATATTTGGAAAAAAGGATGAAAGTGTTTTTTTTTTAATTGTTTGGATTAATCTCATCCATTATATCTAATAAAAATGGAGGGTGGAGATTAATCCCTTAGTATGTAAAGAAGTTTTTGTCATCAAATGATCTTAAATCAAAAAAGTACAGTGATGTTAGAATTCAAACTTTGAAAAAACTTAATGGATAGTAGAGTTGAGATCGATGTAGAACCAAAATTATTTAAAGATTCAATAAGCCAATTCTAGCCATTTATTTTTTAATCAAAATAAAAAAACCTACTTTTCACCTCCTTTTTAAAAATAAAATATTTTAAAAACGATAAATCGTCAAGTGAAAAAAAATACACCATTGCGACGAGTATTTTTTATTTTTCAATAAACGGGCACTTCGATATACTTTCGAAGAACTTTTTTTTTAGTTACGTCTAAAAAAATCACATGTTATTTCATAAATCACATGTGTGATTTCATAAATCACATTGATTTGTGATACAAATCACATGTGACTTTTCCAGACGTAACTAAAAAAATAAAAAATGGTCGAGAGTTTATAGAATTGCCCCTCTATAGAACAATTATTTAATTCCCGTTGCGATGGTATGATTTGTTTTGCGTAATGATTAACGGTTTGCGATATATTTAATTTTTAAAAAGGGTGAAAGTTTTTTGTTTTTTTTTGATGAAAAAAATGGATGGACATGATTGGTTCATTGGATCTTTAAAAAATGTTGATCTACATTGAATTTTTCTCAAGGATAGTAAGAGCACTCGGTACAGTGGTGCCATTGGCAAAAAGTGCTGCCACGTCAGCAAAACCCTCAATGGCATCAGAAATTCTTCGGCATCACATTTTGTTTCGTTATCGTTGGCACCAGAAAATATGGTGCCATTGGCAAAAGTGGTATCGTTGGGTCCACACATACCCTACTAAATACACAAACACAACACAAAAATAAAAATAAAAAAATGGTGTTGGCTGTTGGTTATCAGCCAAAAAAATGGTGTTGGTGTTGGTGTTGTCTCGTGTATAGTAAGTGGCCTGGTTCTATTTCTATACACTAGAGGTGCACATTCCGACCGGTCAACCGAACCGCCCCTGATAGCAAACCGGTAAACAGGACCGGTCAAAACTGGTTTTGACCCAAACCGGTCCGGATTTTCCACAAACCTTTGGTTTGGGATTTTGAAATTTCAACCGGTTAGAGGACAGGTTTTTGGGAACCGGTTAATCGAACCGGTTTGGTTAACCGGATAGGAATCGGTTTGGGCAGGAAGGAGCGGATTTTATGGATTTTTTTGAAATTTCAAAGTTTGAATTTTGAAGTGGGAAGGAGCGTGGGGGCCAGTTTTTATATTATTTGGGCTTATTTGTTACCATTTTTCTATTTATTGTTTAGTATAAATAGAAGGCTTGTGTTTTTGTTTATTCACAACTTTCATACAAGCAAAATACAATCTAAAAAATCAAAACCGAAAGTATTTCACTAATGGCAAGTTCAAACACCACCAGCACCACGGAAGCTGGTTCAACAAGTGCACCGAATATTGTTAAAACTTTACAATGCGACCGTGTACAAGATCGTTAGGCTAACTTCAACTACTTTCTAATGTCGGATGGCAAGAAAAAGGCTCAATGTAAGCATTGCTAGAGTATAATGTCTGCCAATTCCAACTCGACGTTGAGGGCTCACATCAACATGAAGTATTGCAAGGCACTCAAAACGGTTTCGGAAGCGGGTCAATCGTCTATGGGTCGGGACGGGAGTATTTTTGTATATGATCATGAAGTAGTTCGTCAAAAATTTGTCGGTTTGGTGATTCAACGAATTTTGTCGTTCAACCATTTCGACGACCCTTTGACGACGATGGTGTTTCAGAATTATGTACAACCAATGTATAATCATGTAAGTCGTATGACTCTAAAACGCGGTGCTATGGAAATGTGGAAAACGGCCAAACAAGAATTAAAAAATGTTTGTTTTTTTAATTTAAATGCTTGTGTTAATTTAACAACGGATGTTTGGTCCGCTCCTCATAATTTGCCATTTTCGTACATTTGTGTTACCGCACATTGGGTTGATCCCGAAAGTTGGCAAATGATGAAGCGAGTCATTGCATTTGAAAATTTTCTGGTTCCTCACACGGGAGTTGCTTTATTCAAAGTGTTGAGAAAAGTGTTCGTCAAATTTCACTTGTCAGAAATTTTTTTGCAATTACGTTGGATAATGTTAGTAATAACACAAATGCAATGGGTAGACTGAAAATGGAATACGAACCACCTTTAAATGACGATTTTTATCATACTCGATGTGTTGCACACATCATTAACTTGGCTATGCAAGCGGGATTAGGAGAACCCATAATGTTTCAAATGAAATAAAGTTTTAGAAAAATGTTAGCCGGTATTTTTAAAAAGGGTAATACAAGATATAATAGCTACATTCGAGTGTCTTGAAGCGTGCAAACCTTGTTTATCACCTAATTTTGATATTGAAATAAGATGGAATTCCACTTATCTTATGTTCCTAAGTGGTATAAAACAAAAGGTGACTTTACAATATTTTCATGACAAATTGTCAGAAAAGGGTAAGTGTGCTCCATTTTCAGTCAACCAAAGGGATACTATTGAAAAACTAACCCTATTACTTAGAAGTTTTTTTCAACGCCACCATAAAAATTATCGGGAGTTTATTATCCAACATCTCATTTGGTACTCGAGAAACTATACTTAATATGTTCAAGTATGGCCTCATTTGAATTAAATGGTGGTATATATACAAATATGATTTCACCAATGAAAGAAAAGCTTAAGAAATATTTTGAAAGTTTGCCACCGATATTTACTTGTGCGACTGCATTAAATCCATGTTATAATGTAAGCGGGGTAGAGTTACTTATTGACTCGATTACAACTGATTTGGGTTGTTTTGCGACTAACGTGAACTTTGGTGATGATGCAAAAGTGTCTTTTAACAATTCTTTTGAAGGTTTATGGGAACATTATTTTGAAAAATATGGTAACCCAACTCCTTCAGTGAGTGCGACTTCTTCATCATCGAGGTTGCATAGAGGGAATCCGATATAAGGCTTGCTACAAAAGTTAAGAGAAAATCCCAACAAACGGAAAAAGGGAATCACGAACAATGAATATGCAAGATATACCACGACTGATTTTATCTCGCATATTCCGCCCGAACAAGTTAAAAACTTTGATGTTTTGGCGTTTTGGAAAGCAAAGGAAACAATTTTTTCTGTTCTATCCCGAATGGCTCGAGATCTACTAAGTGTAAAAGCTACTTTGGTAGCTTTTGAATCCGCTTTTTCAACAAGTGGAAGGGTGTTATCAAACAGAAGAACAAGGATCACGCCGGCTTCTTTGGAGATTTGTAGGTGTTTGAAAGATCACTTGGACGCAACCAAGTGAGTACAAGACAAATCAAATCTTTAAAACGTCATAGACTTTGAATAAGATACCTATGTGAAAGAGGCGCAAAACATGTGAAATTGATTTACTTTCCGATGAAGAAATAAGACAAGAAGAAGTTGCTAACGAAGCTAGGTCCATCGGATCCGATGAAGACATTTACGAGTAGCTTTTTGGTGTTTTATGTTTATGTATTATGTTTGATGTATTTCCTTTCACGATGTATTTTCTTTCAGTTGTATTTCCGATGTATTAAATAAAAGTTGAAGTTTATTCAGTTTACTTTGTATAAACGACGAAAAACGAAAAAAAAATTATAACCGGTTAACCGGTTAATAACCGGTCAAACCGTTTTTTAAAATTCAAATTTCAAGTTTGGCAGGGGGAAAAAGATTAATAAAACCGGTTAACCGATCAAACAGACAGATTTTTTAAATTTTCAAAATTTGAATTTAAATTTGAGCGGGGAGGCGGGTAAAACGTGAGGGTCCGAAAATTTGAATTTTTTGTTTCAAATTTACCATTTTGCCATTTATTGTTTAGTATAAATAGAGGGGTTGTGTTTTTTTTTATTTACAACTTTTATACAACCAAAATATACTCAAAAAAATCAAAATCGAAAGTAAATCACTAATGGCAAATGAAAATCAAGGACCCGAGGCTGTTGCACCAATTGCACCGTTGATTGTTTCGGTTTTACCATGCGACCGTGTACAAGATCCTTGGGCTAACTTCAATTACGTCCTAATGTCAGATGACACGAGAAATGCTCAATGTAAGCATTGTTTACATTTAATGAATGTTGGTTCCAACTCAACGTTGAGGGCTCATTCCAATGTGAGGAATTTCCCGGGACTACGTTGAGTAGCTTTTCGATGTTTTATGTTTTTGTATTACGTTTTAAGTTTATGTATTATGTTTGATGTATTTCCTTTCAGTTGTCTTTCCGTCGTATTAAATAAAAGTGGAATTTTATTCATTTTACTTTGTATAAACGACGAAAATCGAAAATAAAATAAAATAAATAACCGATCCAAACCGGTTAACCGGTCACGAACCGTACCCAAACCAGTTTCAACCGGTTGGGTTTTTTCCTCCCCAGGGCCGGTTTGTAACCGAACCGGTTAACCACTTAACCGGCCAAACCGGTTTTTGTTGCGCGTTGACTAAAACACGTTCGGGTTTGACCGGTCGTCAAACCGAACCGGTTAACCGTTTTCTGCATGGCTGCTATATACCCAAGTCCCAATGAAACATATAAAGGCCACATATCCAAGTAAATCTCATTGACATGAATAAAATTAAAAGAAAAGCAAATAAAAATGATCATACCTTTAATCCATCCCAAAGTTTTTCCAATTTGCTGTATTCCAATTTAATAACCACCACGTTGCCCATATCAATGTTGTCAAGACATTTGAAAGGGAACCCTTCCCATATCAAGTATTTCAAATGTTTGAAAGAGAAGCAGGACATGCTTTTGCAAGGGACCTTATTACGTTTCCATACCAAGTATTTCAAATGTTTGAAAGAGAAGATAGATCTTGCCTTATCAATGACATCTTTGGAAGAAAAAGACCATTGTAGTTTTCCGTCCCTATCAATTAGCTGAATGAACGTGAGATTACTCATCTTTTTAAAGGCCTCTATTTGCAAAGTTACAAGTTCTTCTATATAAGAGCTGTTCAAAGTAATGCTTCTAACTGTATCCGTTCCCTGGTGAACAACCAAGGAGAAAACTATAGTTAGTACCAATAAACTATATATATATATATATATTAAGGGAATATATTAGCTACAATTTATTGTAGCCCATTAGCTACAATTTTGTGCTATAAATGTGAGTCACTGATTCTTTTTGTAGGTTCTAATTTTTTTCTATGGGTCTTTGATTCGTTGCTAGTATATTTTTTAAGAAGAATTGTAGCTAATTGGCTACAAAATTGTAGCCAAGCTATCCTTATATATATATATATTTATATATATATATATATATATATATATATATATATATATATATATATATATATATATACATATATATATATACTAGTACCGTGCCTAGCGGCATCGGTTTCTAGCGACAGACAATTAACGATATGCGATATTGTGGTAAGTGTTTCAGTATAGCGTTCAAAATAGAGCGTGAAAACCGGTGGCGGCGCTAGCGGCGGTATCTAGCGAGTAGCCGCTTGGCGTGGTATCTATTTTCGACGACAAATTATTTTTTCAACAGATTATTTTTGTAGCGTAAACGAATCATTTCCTGGTAATATTTTTGGGTAAAGGGTTTGTACCCGGTGAAGTGATTTCTAGGTAATATTGTTTTAAGTTGCAATATTTTTCTGATTCATTGTTGCATTGTTTTTCTAAAAGCTTTGTTTTAGATTACAATAATCAATTAAAGTTGTGATAATTATATATTTAAGCATTGTATTTAAAATATAGTTCAAAAATTTTAATGCAGTTCCACGTTTATCGCATTATTAGGCATTGCGTCAAAATTACCATGCAAGCGATATGGTATAATATTGCCACGTCATAAGGCCTTACCAAAAATGTTTGAAAATAATAATCTTGTCGATAAAATACAATTGGGTGTATCGGTCTAGATGGTGGACGTTAACGTTGAGCCTTCAAAATTTGGTTTTGCTAGTTTTGGAATATTAAAACGTCGTGCCTTCAAAAAGTTGAAGATGAACCCAACTGAATTTGCATACATTTGTTTTCTTTATATTAACACATTTATTGTAGTTCTCCTTTTTTGTTAAGGTTTATTAGTTTCATTTGTTTTCGAGGTCTTCTACAATTCAAGTCCAATGTCCGAAAAGTAGGTGTCATATTTCCTTTTGAAATCCTTTTGAAAAGCGGTTGTCGATTTCCAAACTTGTAAAAAGCTTAACTTTTATGATTTCAGATTTCAAACGACTCAAAGATACCAAAATTAGATAAGTTCAAAAAGTTGAATTTTCAAAACTTTCAAAATTCAAAAGTTAAATTTATTCCAACTTTTAGATTTTTTTAAAATTGCAATTTTTCGAATGTCCAAATTTTCGTTAAAAATAATTAAATTTTCATATTCTAAAATTTAGGCTCAGATTTGTGTTGGTGCAAAAACATGATCCTTTTAAATATCGATCCGTTTATTGCCTCGCCAAGTTACAACTTATCATCATAGCCATAATCATCATGTTGAGACACAACAACGTGTACAATCCCAAAACAATATTTCTTAAAATGCATCGCGACAACAAATTCGCCAAACTCGCATCACACAACAGATTCGGCCAAACCCGTGTTACAACAGATTTTGGCCAAACTGGATCTTTACATTATGGAGCATTGCAGGGTCATGAAGCAAAATGCCTAAAACCTTATCGATTCTCAAAGCTACAGAACACAACATAACCACCAAATACCAAAACCATTTAATAACACCACTATTAGAAGAACACACCGGTAACACGGATCTCGAATCCACAAAACAACTACAATTTTATGCAATGGGCAATAACGGAGGTTGCAAAGCGGAGATATCTCACACTTGACCATCCTTTCGTCTTACCAAGCCAATCCACAAATAATATTTTTAATAACTTGTTGATAGTGAAAGAAAGAAAAACACTTGTTCCAACACATACGAATCTCATCCGGTTAAATCGATAACCATTGGCATTAGCTAGCAAAAAAATCCCGTTAAAAACAACCATAAATCAAAATAGACTTTTTCCCAAATGTTGGCCAAGCAAACAACCTGTAACAGATTTCGACCAAGCAACACATTATATCTCGCTTTTCCCATCAACACCACAAACGTAAAACACAAACCACCGAATGACGGCCAAATCTTGGTTTAACAACCAAGAAACACAAAAACAAAGTTAACAAATTTGGCTCGATTTGGTGGTTGCAAATTGACGGTTGCATATTATAATAATGCAATTCGTTTATTGCCTCGCCGATTCATTAGATCATCATAGCCTTTTTCCCAAATGTTGGCCAAGCAAACAACTTGTAGCGATTACGACCAAGCATCGATTCAACCGGCAATGCCACCACTAACACCGGTTGTGGTTGCGGCAACTTATATTGTTCTACCACCACAGCGAACAATAGAAACATCTAGCAAAACCACATATATTGTTCTACCACCAATACACAACTCATCAATGCCATTATATCTCGCTTTTCCCATCAACACCACAAACGTAAAACACAAACCACCTAATGGCAGTCAGATCTCGGTTTAACAACCAAGAAACACAAAAACAAACCACCAAAAAAAGCGGGCAGTTATTTGTTTAACCACCAATTAACACAAATCTGAACCCACCAAAACCACAACAAATAAACAAAAAAATGAAGAACTGAAACCACCAAACAAAATAAGATCTAGACACCAATTTCCAATCACTTAAAAGGGCTTAAATATCAGTGGCCTCGGGCCTCGCTTTAAAACCCACAAAGATATCAATGGACATATTTAATAATCGAACCAACAAAACCAGATTCTAGGGATCTCATAAGACCGGAAAAACCATGAAACCAACAAAAGCAGATCCGGTGGGATCTCATAAGATTTGAAGGTGCGTGTAAAACAGTCCGGTGGGATCTCAAAAGCAGTTTCAAACACTACCTTCAAGATCAGAAGTCACCAATTAATACCATCTAACCATCAAATCACACATAGTGATCTCAAGCACAACAAACCCACACAAACGGACCACTAACACAAAGCAAAGCCGGAAAAGCTCATACCGCGCCACCACCAAAAAACACCAAAAGTATCGTCACACTCGACCATCACCAACGCCACTATTAACTCTCGGAAAGTGGCCTGCGATGGGATGATCGGGGCATCGAAAGGTGCTTAGTTCAGCGACCATGGTGGCCGTTAAGTGGGTTGTGGTGGCGGATCAAGTGGTTGCGTGGTGATTTGTCGTTTTAAGATAGAAAAGGAGATTTAGATTATGGGTTTCGTATCGAGATTTAGAGAGAAAAAGTGAAAAAGTTAGTGGCGTGTGTTTTTGTATTTTAATTTGTTGTTGTGTGTGTTTGGTTTGTTTGGGTGAAGTATATATTTGATTGTTGGTTGGACTTTTAGGTTTGGGTGTTGGTGTGGTATGTATAAATTTAGGCTTGTGTTTTGGTGAGGGAGGCTGAATCTTAAAGATTTAGGTTTAGAGTTTGGTTGGGTATATTGGTGTATTTTAAAGGAGTAAGATATATATATATATATATATACATATATATAGATATATATATATACATATATATATATGTATATATATATATATATATATAGTGTAGGGTTATTTTGACCAAAACAAATGCGGAAGCTATGTAACCAATTTTAACCCTTAGATGATTAAATCAACGGATGGAAATTATTGTGGCATTTTGGTGAATATACAAAACATTAAATGCAATTAACAAGTCAAATTTGGGTACTTTAGTAATTTTACAACCCCACACCAGTAGTTATTATTTTGGTAAATAAAACTACCATCCTATATTTACTCTACATTTACTCCCATTCAAATCACGATCCGTGAGTTTTTATTTCTCTCTTTGAATGAAACCCTAGCCACCATCATAGCCACCATCATTGTGTTTCATACAACCACACACCACTTTGCTTACACAACCTTTTCTACGCTAGTAGCACCATCATCGTGTTTCACTACCAAAGTCACCATGATTTTCGAAGATCATTTTTTTAAGAAGATGATTAAGGTAAACCAACTGTTAAGTATTAAAAAATTGATACACAAATTAGTAGTGAAATCACAGATTCATCATAATATATGTCAAGTAATAACATCCTATTAATTGGATCAATTCAAGGTAAAATCAGGTACGCTAAATTTGTTACTTCCTTTTTCAAATATTTTTGTTTCTACCAATTTTGTCTTGAATTAGATTATAAAAATAAAATTACTTCATGGTTGATTGTATGTTATGATGATTGATACGTGCACATGTATCTTTGAAACATAACGTAGAGATCAAGAGATTAAAAAAGAATAGTTCAGAAATGGCTAAACAGGTAGGTATATGGAAAATGATTTATAATATGCAAAACGTTATTATCTATATTTTTTAATCTTGTTTTGATTTGAATTTCTTTTATTTCGATCTGAAAAAAATTTGTTTTTCAATATCATCCGATTCGATCTAATTTGTTTTTTTTGGCTTAATCCTGTTTCGATATGTTTTTCAATATCATCAGATTCTTGTGCGTTGATCATAAAATCTTGTTTCGATATGAAAATTTTTGATTTTCGATCTGAAAAAAATACATTACCTTTATGTTTGTTTAGTTGCTTGCTAAGGTGATATGTTTTTATTGGTTAACAGTGGAAGCTTCACTTATATGAGCTTGAGCAGGAGTTGAAGATAGAGCCTACAGTCAAATGTGTTCTTTACCGGGTATACGTTCATGCTCTTGTTAACCTAATGGCGTAAATGATTATGGGGTGTTTGGGGGTTGCCTAGATTGAATAAATGGTAATGCTAAGTTAGTTGAACCACTTGTTGTATAATGGGTGTGCAAGTATTGTACGAGTCAATACCAAGAAATTGTCAGCACGTTCATTTTTTGAACTTTCTTGCTGTTTGGACTCTAGTTTTTGTTATGAAAAATAATGGATCAATAATTTAAATTATATTAACTTATTGCAGTCAACATAAGGAATTAATCTTCTACTTAGAGCTTACTTTTTACATATAACACCAAAATGAGAGTGAGCTTTAAAAAAAGTGAGAAGCTTTTAAAAAAATTGAAGGGTGCACATGTGTTTTATAGTTGGTATATGTGTGCATATGTGTTTTAAGTTTTATACATATATAATCAATTGAATGGTGCATGTGTGTTTTATAGTTGATATATGTGTGCATATGTGTTTTAAGTTTTATGCACATATGTTTTTACAGCTGGTATCAATAACAAATGTTTTAAGTTTTATGCACATGTGTTTTTATAGTTGTGAATTTGAAACCTTCTATGCATATGTGTTTTTACAGTTTCATGAACTTGTTTCTTTTGTTTAATTTCAGCTGTTATGGATATTAAATAATTCCTCTATTATTTGTTTGTGATTACAGGTTCGAGTATAATGAGCAATATGAAGAATGTACATACGTATATATAAGTGCATATGGATGAACTCAACTGCACATATGCATACAAAGAGATCGAGAGTGGCTAATGAGGAAAAACACATGTGTACAAGGATTAAAAACAGATGTGTAGATTTCATGGGTTTTGAACAAGACGGGAATACACGCGACGCCTTTAAAAGATGAACCATCTATTAAAGACATTGTATTATGCACATGTGCACGCTTTATATATTTGTAATTTGTAATAAAACATATTTATGTAATTTCTTTAATAAAGTTTTGTTGTCTGTATAAAATTGCATAAATGTATTAATAAAGTTTTGTTGTTTGTATAGATAGTTATGTAATATTTTTTTATAGATACATGTGCAAATACAAAACACGCAAAACCGAAAAATAAAATTATCAAATAATGCAAAACACATGTACACACAATGTAAAAAAAAAAAAAAAAATCCTAGAATTACGGGAACTAAAAAACGTTTTTTTGTAAAAAAAAATAAAAAATAAAAAATCAAATATAAAAAAAAGTAATTTTACCATTATACCCTTTTGATTTAAATAATAAAAATTAATATAAGAAAAATCGATTGGTTTATCTTCTCGCAGTTCTAGCATTTTTCTTGGTTCTGAAAATAACCCTTCCCTATATATATATATATATATATATATATATATATATATATATATATATATATATATATATATATATATATATATATATATATATATATATACTACTTTATAATGCATTTAGGCCTTCTAAGTTAGAAAGCTTAAAAATTGACTTTTTACTTGCTTATTATGGAAAGAGTTTTTCTAACCAAACCCGACATCAAAATGAGTCAACTCGTGACTCATGTCACGAAGTTTCAAGGATAGCGAACTAAAATTGGCGTGTATAGCCCTACCTTTTTCTTTTTCATGTATATAAACCGGTGGTGGTGATAAGATGGCGTTATGGTGGCGTGGGTGAACGGAAACGGGAGTGGGGTTTCGGGCGTGGTGTTGGAGATCGGAAAGAGGAAGAGGTGTGGAGTCGTTTGGGGTAGGCGGTGAGTGGTGGTTGCCGACGGTGTGGCGGCGGCGTGATATTCCGGCGGCTAGGGTTTCAAGAGAGGAGAGAGAGAAAAGTGTTGGTGAGGGTGATGATAATGATGTGTTTGTGTGGGTTTGTGTGTGGATATACCCACATGGACCGATTTTGTGTATTTAATCTAAAAATAAAAACAATAATATTATTGGGGAGGGGGGGGGGGTTTGGTTGTAACCAAAAGGACCATTCGTGTACTTTTGTAATGTTTTTAAATGTCTTTGAATTGTTATGTAATGTTCTTTTTTATTAGTAATAAAATTTAATTTTGTTGTTAAAAAAATTGAAAAAAAAAAATGTTGGTCGCCTAGGAAGATTTAAAATGTAAAACATTTGCTTGCCTTGCCAAAAGTATACAGATTCATGGGTACCCTTCTATATATAAATATAAATGTATATATATATATATATGTATATATATATATATATATATATATATATATGTATATATATATATGTGTGTGTGTGTGTGTGTGTGTGTGTGTGTGTGTGTGTGTAGTATTTTTTTCACACTTATAAATGTGTACTTTAGATTTTGGAACATTTAATTATTTTGTCCACATTTGCAAATGTGGAGAAATTATTCGCGTAACACTTGTTCATACATTAGGGAAACGTGGACTTTGATATTTTAAACATTTAAAAGGGTGTATTTATTAGTTGAAAATGTGTAGAATTTGACTACTTTTATTTGTTATAGAAATGATTGGCACACTCCTAAATTTTATTAAGACACTCTACATTATGTATTAGACAGTTGTACTTCTAGTATAAATTGTACTGTGAGCGTCCTAATAAAAGATGAAGATGTGTCAATCACTTCCCATTTGTTATAGTGGTTGGTGTTCTCTAAATTAATAAGATTATCAGAGCTATCATACCGAACATTCTCTGAACACGCGAAGAATGTCCCTATGATTTATCAATCTAGTACGTTTTCCAGGCTCATCCACATTTTCTTGGCGGATCACTTCTTGGCCCATTTCCATGATCACTTCATTCATCAGCACCTTTGGGTAATAGAGATCTATGTCCTTGACTAGAAATTTATCAACTAGATGTTGAATTTCAATATCTGGGAAGAATGCCGATTCTGCATCGTGCAGTACTTTGACAACCAATTCTTTATCCATTCCATCAAAGAAACAAGCAATATCTAGAAATAAATTCTTTGCAGTGACACTAAGTGAATCGTAGCTCATCTGAAGTTGCTTTTGGACATCCCCATGAGGAATTCTTTTTAACTTCTCCAGTAAGCTTGGCCATTGTTTCCTTTCATGACCAATAAAATATCGACTCCAGACCTCAAGAACCAAGGGAAGCCCTCCGGAAAGAGCCGCGACTTCTTCTATAAACTTCATGTTGACGAGATTATTGTCTCTTGAAAACATAAGCCGATTAAAGAGACTAAGAGACTCCCGTCTATTCAACAACATTATTTGGTAGGAAGTGTATGGAATGTTACCAAGGGACTGTTTGTCTCTTGTAATCACAATTATTCTACTTCCTTTATAGAACCATTCGGGATTCATACCCAATCCTTCCAATCTCTTGAAGTGGTCAACATCGTCAAGAACCAACAGAGTCTTTTTACGTCTTAGCAAGTTTTGTATCTTTAAAACTCCATCTAAATGCAAATTAACCTTGCCATCCTTGTTTAGCTGGGAAATAAGATCTTTTTGTAATTTAAACTTCCAATCTTTTCTCCCATTATAACGGCGATGGATATCCTCAAGAAAACAACTAACATCAAAATAGGAAGAAATTTTATTGTACGTTGCTCTTACAATAGTTGTTTTACCTATCCCACTAATTCCAAAAACTGCAACAACCAAAACATCTTCACAATCTAACCTCAGTGCTGAAATTAGTTCTTTAACCCGAGATCCTATCATGACAGGGTGGTCTGCAACATGCAATTCTTGTGGACTTTGCATCCTTTCAAGTTGTTTAACAATTTTCGATACGAAATTCCCCTCGTCCCTGCCAAATTGAAGTGAGAAATTTAATACATCGCACATATATTTAATCTCTTGTAACTTCTTTTTTCCAAACGATATACATGGACAGAACATTGTGAGGGCGGGGGAGGGTCGTGGCCCTCCCAAAAATCTGCATAGTAATATAGTTTTGTTCTATATTTTAGGGATAAAAGGAAAAATTTCAACGTGCAGCCCTCACAAAGAAATACCCTAGGAAAGAACATAATTATCTCTATTTAATTGCTCCACATCAAAGAATTTGCATACTTTTCAAAACAAAAATTACATTTAAGATTCCAGTTTTCATCTAATAATCGGATTTATCTTGATGCTGTGTTCTAACTCTTTTTAATTCCAAGTATAATCAATGATTGACCTCGTTCATTCTATGTATGGTTCGAGCTTATGATAATATTTGGTTATATATATCAAACAAATTAGCATCTGACTTCAAATTCTCACAATGGTTTATACAAGCATAATATATGTCTGTGATGGAATGCAACCGTGATCTCATGAATACTTAACATAGCTACCAATTTGCCTTTATCAAATAACAACTACTGTACTAAATTTTGATTAGAGTTTCTAAGACCTTATATCTCTGTCAGAAACTATTGGCACCTTACATCTTTCGTTAGTCAAACGTTTACCAAAATACATCCCTAAGGACGAACGACGCAAATTTTTTTTCGTTAACTGCTAACGGGAGTATATAAGAGGGCTGTTTTGGTCTTTTTACTCACACGAAGGATGTATTTTGCAGTTTACTCATTTACATATAAGAGGGATGTATTTTGCAATTTACTTTTATACTTTACTTTTATTATTATTATTATTATTATTATTATTATTATTATTATTATTATTATTATAAAACATCACTTCATTAGAAAATCATTGGAAATTACAAGCAATTAGTGGGGGCCAGAAACTAAGCTCCATTCCTCTAGAATAAGAAAACAAACCCTACTAAAATATAGTTAGCACCACGCACCAATATCTTGAGTGACCGAGAACTTTCGGATTCGCTTTATTGGGTCACCGCCTCCTTCTAGAGTTCACCAAAAGAGAAAGAGGGGATAAACCTATATCCAATATCGGATTTGGTTTCAGATTGATTGACACGCTTGCGCGGCTTCAATCACGGCATGTCCCGCCACAAAGTCACTCATACCGGTTTGCGTCAAGGCGATGACCGAAGATCAACACACACATCAAGGCCTCTCCCACGAGTAAAGTAACAAGTCGGTGGGCGTAGGTGATTGTCCCTCTCCGCCAGAGCCCGATGTCAACTTCCTTACGAACGAAACCCCAACCCGGAGCGGATATCGGCCGAGAGTGTCACGCGCCAAATTATGTCGATGTTTAATACCAATAATACTGCAAGCATGATACAACATGATCCCTATAGATATCACCCGTAAAACCTTGGAACAAGCGAGCCAAGACTTGAGAGGCCGAGAGGAGAAAAGGGGGACACCTAGACGATAGCATAAAACATACCGGTAGGTTTTAGCATTCATAGTCTGCCCCAGCCAAACTATCGGGACTACTCTGAGCCAGTCTGAAGTATGGTCTTCCATTTGCGATCTCCAAAGGGCCATCTGTCTACCAGATAAGCAGAAGTTGGATTCGGCCTCTTTAGTGACACGTGTGAAATATAAATCTGCCAATTTTTCTTACGTTTTGCCGTTTTTCTTACGAAAAAAAAATCCAATTATTTACGTAACACGATATCGGATATATCCTAATTATGGAGATAATCATTCCCCAACCGACTTAGGAGGGATAAGCCAAAGGTTGAGGAACACGGAACCAACAAGGATTCCGTGTGTATATAAAAGGAATCCTATCCCTCGTTAAAGGTACGATCTACAAACCTTAATTCTCTTTAACCCCTAAACCATTACTTACTCACGGGAGGATAATCGTGGGAGACAATCCACCTGTAAGCCTAACGGTGTTTTCTGTCTCTTAGTGCGCAGGTCTCAAGCAACGATTCTCAATTGGTGAGAGCCGAGCTCAAATAAGGAACGCTCAACTTTTGTATCAACAAGTGGCGCCATCCGTGGGACCATTCACTAAGAACTAAGACTAGAATGACGAAGCATGGAAACTAGCGATCACTGGCGGATCTTACTGGAAAGAAGCCGCACACCGCTCGCTTCCAAGCGCACTCGGGACAACCGATCTTGCCAAAACAAGGGATTAGGCACGGACTTGGTCTACCTATAGTGGAACCGCTGGGGACAACCCAGAGCCACCACAACCACTACTAGCACGGTGGATCCATCACGACCTTGTTCTTACCACTCCCTTTCAACCGGTACTAGAAACCGACTTGACAAAAGCACCGGATGCACGGATAAAACAAGGACACAACGGCGAAGCAAATACCCTTGCTCTAGAAGGGGTGCGACCGGAATTAACACCAAGGATTTCGTATCCCAAAATTATGAAACCTTGAATGCCCAAATGCGAAAGGAAACTAGGAAAAGGTCGGGTCCAGCCTACAAACCCGACTCGCTTTGACTCGGAATACGAAACCTCACCACCGCGCCGTCAGGAGGAGAAGCGCGGAAAAGACAACCGCCGACCACGCCAGTATGTGAAAGAAAGTGAGGAGGATGAAAAGCGCACCAATGTCCACGCCAGGCTTGGTAATCGCAGAATCCAGGACAGACTTGGGCGACGATACTCCCCAAGTAAAAGCCCTTCAAGCGGTCGACGAGGACAATGCGCAGCCGGGCGAGGGAAGATTCATCCTCGATAATTCCTCGGACAACGAGGATAGCGAGACCGACACCGGAAGTCCGGAAGGAAATACCGTGACCAAGAGGAGGAAGACATGTCTCTCGCGGGCGCCGTCGAAGGTGGATGTGTTCACTAGACGCATTAGCGATTTCTCAGAAAACAAGAAGAGGCGCATGCCCGCTAATGTAAAACCTATGCCATGACGGTGACCACGGCGATCACCTAAAAATCTTGAATCACCGCAACTATTGAGAAGCGGCCACAAGCGGTGTGGTGCCACATGTTTAATTCCACACTAGTGGGAAGCGCGAGCTGGTTCAACAAGCTTCCGCGAAGCATCAATGGTTTTGAAGAATTGAGAAAGGCGTTTTGCCTAAATTTTACACAACGGAAAAAGTGTGCGAAAAATCCCATTGAACTCGCTAGGGTCAAACAATAGCCAAGGGGAGTCCACGAGCGCTTTTATGGAGCGCTTCAAGGACAAATGTATGCAAGTCAAAGCATGTCCCGAAGTACTCAAAATCTCAGGGTTTATGAATGGGATCAAGAACCCGGAACTTATCAAAAGATTGAATGACAAGATTCCCCAATCCTTTGATGAAGTCATGAAACACACACGGTCCTTCGTCAAGGAGAAGCTGCGGCGATAGAAGAGAAGCTATTCAAACTATCGGTCCACAGGAACAACACAGGAGACAATCCACGGACCGAATAGTAACCGAATAGAACTATCGCAACCGGGAGTGGGCGACAATGACAAGTATACCCTGTTAACAAAACGCCGAAGGAAATACTCGCAAGAGGGTGCAAACTTCCCAAGACCGCCACAAATGCGACTCGGAGGATCGGCGAGTAGGTAGCGGATCTGTGACTACCACGCACGAAGGGCCACACCACTAACGAATGTGTCCAAGCTGGACTCATTGACAAAATGGTTAAAGATGGCAGATTGGACCATTTGGTCAAACATATCAATGAGGGAAAGGATAGACGTAAGAGTGGAAACAAGAAGGAGACACCTAAGGAAAAGGCCGAAACCATCTACATGATCCAATCATGGAAGGGTCACCGACGTAAGGTCGCCGAGAAGTTTTCCAGAGAAGCGAGATCTCTTTCCCGCTTAATCGCGGACAACGCATGGTTGAGCCACTCACCATTGAGATTAGTGCGGGGGGTCACGACATCCATCGCATGTATGTTGATGGTGGAGCATCCGCGGATATCATGTATGAGCACCGCTTCGCGATTGCGCCCGAAATCGCGCTCAGTTAAGCCCGGTCGAACGGCGTTGGACCGGTTTCTGGCGAAAAGATATGGCCTATGGGGCAAATACGATTACGGTCAAGATCGAAAACAAAACACTGCGGCGATGGATGGAATTTATGGTGATCAAATCTCCTCGCCATACAGCGGCATTATCGGGAGACTGATATCCGCTATGCCAGTGCCATCAACGGCGACGGGATGCTTAAATTCCCGTGGAAGGGGGCATTGTTACTCTTTACAATACCAGCATGCGCATAGAGAATGTAACACGATTACATGCGCGGCACCAATCGAAACGGCGCCAAAGTTCCAAATCGAAGGTTGCGATTCACCCGAATACCCGAACAGAAATATCCATCGGAGGGTCCTTGTCGAACAACGACAAAGCGGTGTGTGCACTCTTGCAAAAGAACTTGGACATTTTTGCATGGGAGCCAAAACACATGAATGGGGTACCACGCTCAATCACAAAGCATAAACCGAGAATCCGACAAGGGTACTCACCAATCGCCTTGAGAAGAAGCGGCCAAGCCCCAGGCCAAGCGTATTTTGGCGCAGGTACACAAACCGGTGGATGCGGGAATCATGCGTGAAGTCTACTACCACGATCGGCTTTCTAACCCGGTAATGGTAAAAAAGTTTACGGTAGGTATTTGGCGAATGCGTGGACTTCACCGATCTTAACAAAGCGTGCCCACAAGGCTACCCATTACCGAGATAGACCGGAAAATAGAGTCTCCGTGCGGGTACCCATTGAAGTGTTTCCTCGATGCGCACAAAGGATATCATCAAATCCGGATGGCAAAGGAGGATGAGGAAAAACGGCCTTTCACACAAGCCAAGCGTCTATTGTTACACAAAATGCCCTTTGGCTTGAAGAATGCAGTGCCACCTACGGCGATTAGTAGATAATGCTTTTGAAAAACAGGTGGGCCGCAACTTGGAGGTCTATGTTGATGACCTGGTCATAAAAAGCCATACTGAAGATGAGTTAGTGATCGATATTGAAGAAACGTTCAAAACTCTACGAGAGATCAATATGAAGCTCAACCCCAAAAAATGTACCTTCGGCGACACTGAAGGAATGTTCCTCGGATACCTAATAGAACCCGACGGTATAAAACCATGTCCGAAAAGACAAAGGTCGTCATCGAACTTCCCTCACCGCCAAGACGTTGAAGGAGGTCCAATCTCTCAATGGAAAGCTAGCTGGTCTTAAAGGTTCTGTCTAAATCACAGACAAGTCTCTACCTCTCTTCAAAACACTCAAGAAGTGTATCAAAAAGGGAGATTTCCGGTGGACTACTGAGGCGAAGAAGCCTTCACACAACTTAAACAACACCTAGCAACGCTTCCACACTTGTCGCACCTCGACTGGGAAGAGTTAATTATGTATCTATCCATGAATCGATGGAGCATGGCAGCTGATGCTACTAACAAATAGGGATTGATACAAACCCCTGTCTTCTTTGTAAGCAAGGCGCTCAAGAAGACGGAGATGAACTATAGCGCCATGGAAAAATTAGTTACGGCGTTGGTGTTTGTCGCCAAACGGCTCGCAGTACTTCCAAGCGCATCCAATAGCAGAATCACGCATCAACCGATCAAGCGGATCATCTCCAAACCCGACGATCGCCGACTGCGAAGTGGAGTGTATTGCTAGGTGAGCACAACATCTCTTACATACCACGCACCGCAATCAAAGGACGATTTGGCGGACTTCATCATCGAAAAGCCGGATACCGACGGTACGCACCAAGTAGGACATAACCGCATGACCCATGGATCTTGTTTACGATGGGTCCTCATGCGTTGATGGTTCAGATCGAGGCCTCATCCTTACAAACCCAGAGGGAATGGAATTCACTTACGACGCATTTTGAATTTACAATGACGAACAATGAGGCGAGAATATGAAGTTCTAATCGCTGGACTACGCATTGCAGCTCGGATGGGTGTACGTAACCTAGAAGCAAATGTGGACTCCCGACTAGTGGCCAACCACGTGTTGGGCGAATACGTGGCTAAAGAAGAAAATATGATTCAATATCTCGACAAGACCAAGACATCGATCAAAGGCTTTGACAATTCACCATCAAGCAAGTTCCTAGAGGAGAAAATCGCAGCGGATGCACTCGGCAAGATCGCCTCGACCGGTTTAGCACACCTATCAAAGCAAGTCTTTGGTGGAAACACCGAAAAGCAAGTCCATATTGGAGATGGAAGTCTCCACAATAATAAAGGAGGAAGGTCCTACATGGATGACACCGATAACGGAATTCCTAAGCAAAGGAGCGTTACCCCAAGAGCGGCCAGAAGCTCGAGGGATACGGCGCCGGCACAAAGATTTGAACCGAGACAACATATCGCATCGACGCTCCTTCCTCCAACCATGGCTCACTGTGTTGGCCCCTACAAGCAAATTACGTCTGCGAGAAATCTATGAAGGTTCATGCAGCATGCACTCGGACCACGGTCCGTTGTGGCAGCGCCATGAGATCGGGATACTCTTGGCCAACCATGCACCGTGATGCGCGGGATTTAATAAGGAAGTGCAACGACTGCCAATTTCATAGACCCGTCTCGCGCCAACCACAAAGACGAGCTAACGCCAATTACATCACCATGGCCATTCTACAAGTGGGGTATCGACATTGCAGGACCTTTTTGTGACAACTCGTATTTTCAGGTCATATTTCAAAACATTATTCATGCGTGGATGAGAAAAATTATATAACCCATCGCTTCATTTTCATTGTGTTTCTCACAAGAAAAGAAAACTCAATCCGCCATTGTCAAGAATCCTTGCATTTGCAATCCAGAAAACCACCTATATCAAAGGTAGCCGCGCGTGCGCTTTTTAAATAGAATACCATGGTCAAACAGTTGTCTGATTTCACCTCCGACCTCACCGAGAGCGATCTTCTAGAATTCACCTCGGATTATTTTATACCTCTTAACGTGCATCCGGTTGTTCGGGTGCACAGCATCTATTGCGGATTTCCGGGGAAAATAGGGGTATACACACGTTTTTTTGAATTCGTGAATCAACGTGTGCCCATATCCCGATTTTTGTGCGATGTTTTAAATTATTACGAGCCGCACCTCTCCCACAGACCGCATCGGTTCGCTAAAATTACCAATTTTGAGGTGAACTGCCGCTTTCTTGGCGGTTAACCCAACCATCCACCTATTACGTGCCTTTTATCACACGACATGGTCACACGGGTGGGTATCCTATGCTAAGCGCGCTGGTAGATTTCAGTGTTATCTTGAGAAACTAGATGCGCTTAGAAATTGGAGGAGTCATTTTTCCGGGTAGACGACACATGCTTTCCATGGCATTATGACTTTTATACCCGGGGAACGTTGCGAGGATGAGTGCCCCTTGCGGGTCATATGTCGCCGAGGATGCGGAACGATAACGCGAACCGCATCCCCATTAGTTCCTATCCCGAGGATTTTGGTGCATATGGGCATCAGCCGGAATTATTTTGGTATGCCGGATGAGGTGCCAATCTTCTTAGGCCAATGGCAGTGGGTACTCGTTCCTCGCACCCCCTTTTATAATTAATGTAAGAGCTTTTTGTCCTTTTCGCGCATTATATAACCTGTGTTATGTGTTGTCTTCTATTGCGCAGAGATGGATCTTTCCACCGTTGTGCACCTAGCGAAGCCTGTTGAGGTGAATGTAGGGACACGTCCCCTGAAAGAAGGAGAAGAGCCCATACTGGCAGCCACTGCGGGGCATGTTACAGAGCTAAACCTTGAGGAGGCGAGGAGCAGTGGTCCGAATGTGTTGGAAGCTACTCCTATACAGAGTGTGCCGAGCCCTAGGGTGTCGTCCCCAATAGCGCAACCAGCGCCCGTAGCGGTGGCGCAAGTAGTGGAAGAAGAAGAGGCAGAGGGGGAAGAATCTGGGCTGAGACGTAAGAGATCACGCGGAGATGATGGCGCGAGCACTTCAAGGAAAAAGCGCCCTGTGATCCTTACTGTGGAATCCTCCATTGATGCTGCGTCATCTCACCCCTCTGCTAATGTTGCTGGCTCACAGTAAGTAATATCGTTAATGCTCCTTTTTTTCTTTTTCTTTTTTTTTTTTTTTTCAACTGTTTATATGGGAAACTGATGATGCTCGTCCGTGTATGCAGGTTTGAGCAGTGCGGAGTCTCCCCAAGGATAGTCTGTGCGGTCGAGCCATACAACCAAAAAATGAAGACTTGTCTGCGGGGGATGCATCAGTGGGTCAGTTGGTTGAAGAGCTGGTACAGGTGTCTGCGCACCAAGCTGCAATAGTTGAGAAGCTAAGAGTTCGTATTGCTGGTGAAAGCAGCCAAGGTGGTCAAAAAGATGAGAAACTTGCTTCGCTGGAAGCGCAGTTGGCTAGTGCCAAGGCTGAGGTAGAGAGTTTGAGCGTGTATGCTGTGGCGGTGAGAGAAAATGACGTGATGGGCCAAATAAGCCAAGAGCGCACGAGTCATCGAGGGTACAAGGCTTCGTGCCTCTGGGCCCTAAAATATCTGGAGAAGAGCAAGGACACATTGACCACGCAGTTGGAAGATTTTGGTGCCACTTGTGAAGCGGTGCTCTGGAGACACAAGAGATGAAGCTGCGTAAGCTTAGTTTGGAGTATGATGAGGAATTATACCCTCATCTAATGTCTGCCATCTCTGAGCGCAGGTCTTGCTGCTCTGAGTACGCTTGAGTCCAAGGAGGTATTGGATAAATTTGGTGGGGTAGTCCAATGTGCTTTGGCAAGAGGAAAATCAGAGGCTATAGAGGCTGCAGAAGCTAACTTCTGAAGGTACCTTGAAAAGGTTCACGGGTATGATGCACAGTCCTATGATAACCTGTTCTTTGCTATGAATAGGATGAAGACCTTAGAGCTTCCCATGATTGTTGAAATGGAGCGCGACCAGGATTATCCTATAACTGTTATTATGGAAGGATTGACCTTAGCGCCATCGTCTGATGATGCACAAGCACGGACTACTTTCAAGCCCGATGTCTCTCACTGCAGGTGCCTGTTTTGCTCGCCCCGGGGACATTCGAATCCCTTTGCTTTAGAGACGAAATGTCCTTGAAGGAAGTATTGAAGCGCATGCTACCGGACTTGCTAAAAAAGAAGGTATTAAGGGTAAAGCAATTTTGTGCGGGGTTGGTGCAGCTCATCTTCCAAGGTCTGATGGGGTGCCAGTGAGTGTTGCCACTGTGTCTCGCCAAGACTCGGACTTGTTGAAGAGGCTTAGTCAGAGTGGAGATGCTGCAAGCCGCGTAGGGATCTCATTACTGGAGCGATCTAAGAGTATATAGGATCTTAGGTTTATGAACATCCTTTGTAATAACATAGTCCTTAATAAAAATCTCCTTTTGCTAAGTGTATGTTAATATTTATTGCAGCTTGTGACGTGCGTACTTATCTGTCTATCTTTGCGTAAAAGATTTATTTGTCTAAGTATCCAAGTTGTACACGAGCGCAAATAATATGAGAAGTTCATAGTCGTGTATGAAAATCATAGTATACTTAAACATAGTTTCTAAGTAATAGTGTCATAATCGTGTATGATGTGATATGCAGCGTACTGTAAATATCATCTTTAAGAACCAAGCGTGTTAATTCCTTATGTTGTTAAACGCGCACCATATGCATAGTTGCGCATCCGTCGTGGGAGGCGCACAAACTTATTCCAACGTCTTGAGAACAAGGTGTTTAACAGGGATACGTGATCCAATGTTGATGGGTTTGCAACCCTCTTACTCAACAAGTTGTTTAGTAGCTTAACTTATCCTTTTACCATCGTGGGTGTATTTTAGTGCATGCACGCCATGTAGGCAAGAGATAATAAATTGTTAAGACATACAGTATATGGAAATAACAAATTAAAATGTGTCGCGGAGTTAGCTAGAAACCGCGACGTTTTATTGATACTTGCAAGTTTTTATGAGAAATAAATAAGACATCATACTAAGGAAAAATAAAAAATAAATGCATAAATATGTATTGGGCGCTTTAGTAAAGTGCAGGAGCGTCTGTGTGCTGGGCCGTAGCCATTCCTATAGGTAGCACCTCTTGAGGTTGCAGATGTTCCATGTGCTTGGTAGTTCACGACCATCCAAGCCTCGTAACTTGTACGCGCCTGTTCCTAGTGCTTCAGTAACCTCATAGGGTCCTTCCCACTTTGGTCCAAGCTTACCTGTGTCTTCTGCGTGGCTCGCATCATTGGTGCGATAAACGAAGTCACCGGTCGAATGAAACACTTCGTACTTTAGAGTCGTAGTATCCCTTCATCATTGACTTTGATTTTGCTTCACGTATAGCTGCGCGTTCGCGCCTTTCTTCTAGTAAGTCTAAATCGATACGGCGCTCGTCGTCATTGGTTGCCACATTGATTTCAGCAGTGCGGATAGTAGGCATTCCAATTTCTGCTGGTATGGACGGCTTCGTCCCGTAGACTAGAGAAAAGGGAGTGTCTCCCGTGCTGGTTTTGATTGAGGTGCGATGTGCCCACAAAACATGTGGTAGCTCTTCCACCCACCTTCCTTTGTGCTTGTCCAGGCGTGCCTTAATTCCCTCGCCTAGCCTTCGATTTGCGCGTTCTACTAAACCGTTGGTTTGTGGGTGTTTAACTGACGCGAAGTGCTGTGTTATTTTCAACTTCGCACCGGTCCTTGAAAGGGTTGTCGCAGAACTGCTTTCCGTTGTCCGAGATGATTTCACCGGTAGCCCGGCGGCATACAATATTATCCCGACAAAGCGTTTTACGGTTGCCGTGATTGTTACCACGCTTTTGCTTCTATCCACTTGGTGAAGTAGTCTATGGCGACTATGAGGAACTTTAATCCTCCTACTGCAATGGGGAAAGGGCCTGCGATATCGATACCCCACTTATAGAATGGCCATGGTGCTGTAATTGGTGTTAGCTCGTGCTATGGTTGGCGCGGGACGGGTCTATGGACTTGGCAATCGTTGCATTTTCGTATTAGGTCCCGCGCATCGCGATGCATGGTTGGCTTCGACTCGACCTCTTTCTAGCTTCCTCTTGCATGAGAGCAGCCAAGGTTTCGTAATTTTGGGATACGAAATCTCTTGGTGTTAATTCCGGTGCGACCCCTTCTAAAGCGAGGGTATTCGCTGCATTTGTGTCCTTGTTTCTATCCGGTGCATCCGGTGCTTTTGTCGGTCGGTCTCTAGCACCGATTGAAGAGGAGTGGTAGAACAGTCTTGCAGTGGATCCACTGCTTGGTGGTGGTTGTAGTGGCTGGTTGTCCCCAGCGGTTCCACGGAGGGAAGACCAAGTCCCTGGCCTAATCCCTTGTTTTTGGCGATCTGGTCGTCCCGTGAGTCTGCTTGGAAGCTGAGCGGTGTGCGGCTTCTTTCCAGTAAGATCCGTTTCGCGATCGTGATTTCCATGCTTCGTCATTCTAGTCTTAGTTCTTAGTGAATGGTCCCACGGATGGCGCCACTTGTTGATACAAAAGTTGGGCGTTCCTTGTTCGGGGCTCCGGCTCTCGTACCAATTACTGATTGTTGCTTGAGACCTGCGCACTAAGAGATAAAAAACACCGTTAGGCTTACCGTGGGATTGTTTCCCACGATTATCCTCAGGCGTGAGAGTAAGTAATCGGTTTAGGGTTAAAGGAGAGTTAGGGTTTGTAAATCGTACCTTTAACGAGGTATGGGATTCCCTTTATATACGCACGGAATCCTTGTTGGTTATGTGTTCCTCAACCCTCGGCGTATCCCGCCTAAGTCGGTTGGGGAATGATTATCTCCATAATTAGGAGATATCCAATATCTATTCCGTAAATAGCTTTGGGTTTGGGCTTTCTTGAGCCCAAACACTTATTGGCATTAGCCCAGTCCGTGCTGGGCTTGTGAGTTTTGGACTGTATTCGGGTTCGTGACCCGAATCTAGGCTATACGTCATCAGGTAAGGCTTTCTACATCTCACCTCCTCCATACCCGTGGAAGACGGGATAGGGTACTGTTGATTTTTTAAACTAGTCATATGACCATATAGTACATGTAGATGCAGAACCCATAGATGTAGATGCAGAAATCAAATGGGTGACCAATTTCAATCAAACTGGTTGAGATATCTCGATAACTAATTTTCAATATAACTTAATCAAAATAGGACACAAGCAACGTTTTCAGACAGCTAGACCTATTGGTGTGGAAGTTACCTGCAAAACTGGCTATGCAAACCTGGTTACCTGGTTTCCGCACGAACAGCAAAAGTGAAGCAGTTGATTAGCTGCAACTGTTGCTACAACAATATTTAAGAATTTGATTTGTTTCTATTAAAAAAAGAATACAACAATAATCTTTGACAGAACTTAACGCTTTGTCTTGCTCGAAGACTTGAACCCCATCTTGCGCTTCTTGGATGTTTCTATTTCAACACTCTCTTTTAGCTTCTCCAAAGCTGAGATACATTTGAAAAAAGAGGTTTAACACAGAGAACACGGGTTTAAAACATACCCACGAAGTTAAAACTAAAGAATCCAAGGAGAAACTAGAGGTGGCAATTTGTGCTCAAAATCATAAAAATAGGCTTTTATGGGCTAATTTGTAAAAGATTTGGGCTCGTTTAGCCCCCATTTTTTTTTAAATGGGCATGTATGGCCCTTTCAAAAGTTAAATGAGCATTAACGGGCATATGTTTTCTCTCAATTGGAGAACATTGTAATTGTTTTTAAAAAAAAACTTATAAATATAATATATTTAGTTATTTAAATATAAATGAGGTGTTAGGTTTGGGGATTTTTTTTTGTCATTTTGGGTCTTTTTTTAAAGCAATTCGTATAACATGAGCCCGTTTGACCCGTGCCCGTTTAAGACCGTGCACGTTTAAGCCCATTCTTGTTTGGGCCCGAGCCCGTTTGGACCTGTGGCCCGAGCCCTCCCGACCCACTCATTTTGCCACCGAGAAAGTATGTGTTGGTAGCAAGAGTCAAATGTCGCAAGTCAAATAGAAGCTGCTTGTAAATCATGCTTTCATGGATATTTCTTTAACTAAATTTCAACTAAAAGAATATAGTGTCTGGTAATACTAGACATGCTTCCAAATAATTGCATACACATGAAAAGTACAACATTTCATTATGGAAAGTTTTCAAGTTACAATTATGCATTAAGTATGGTTAGAAAATATTGAAGTGAATTTTCATTCACTTTTCAACTGTTGACAAGTATTTTAAACATTTAAGAAATAGTCAAATTCATTCTAAAGTGTCACAATTTTGTAAAAGTTGAACATTTGAATAGACACATAGTTTCGCGAAAAGTGTGTCCTAAATGCCAACAAAATAAGAGAAGCTTTGGAACAAAGTCAGTATCTTAATATTCTTAAATGATCATAAAGAGCAACTCTTAATTTGCTTTTCCAGTTTTAGAACAGATAATTTAAACATTAGACTTAACTTAAAACACATACGAATATGAAAACTTTGACGCTTATTTTGGGATTTCTAAGTACGTATAAGACTTAAAGATATGCACACATAGTTGACTAGTGAATGCAAATATGTGACCAATATACATGTGTTATAAATGTATAAAGGATATCTTGTAGTCTACATAGCATAGAAAAATTACCATCATCATAGGTCGAGCGGAGGGACTCTACTGAATCCGGTGGAACTGTATGAACAGGACAAGAATCAATATCGGCTTTCTTCAAGAGCCTCTTGAATTGCTTGACCTGATACATGTATTTAAGTGGATGAATATGTACCGCATAATAATTGGTTTTTTATGTTAAAATTATTGGATGTTGCTTTTACTAATCTCTATATTCAATTTCATAGCAGCTGCAAATATACATCAAGTAAAAGTACTTATATATCCATTCTACTAACCTAATCTTAGTGACATTTACTATCATCTCACAAACCTGTCTTTTTTTTTCTCGCAAGATTATCTTTTTTACCCATTTTTTTTTATCAAATTATAGATAATCAAAATTTGACTCAAACAAGTGATTTTTTTTTTTTTTTTTTTTTTTTTAATTATATCTAACCTTCAAACAGCATAAATACATTTACACTATATCTTGCAGCCGGTTTTATTACAACTGGTTATCTATCTGATCCTGATTATTCAATATAGCGTAATAACTTTCAAAACGGACACCCAAACACCCAAGAAAAATTGATCCAAAAGTTTGATGTAAGAACGGGCGCCCCTATAGTATTTGTTTGGAACATAAAAATATACCTCGTCTTCATGTAATAAGGTGAAGCAACGTCCAGAATTCCTTGCTCTTGCTGTGCGGCCAGCGCGATGAATATATGTCTTGATGTATGGAGGCTTATCATAGTTAATAACATTTCTAACCCCTTCAACATCCATTCCATGAGTCATTGCATCAGAAGAAACAACTACTTGTATTCCACCATCCCGAAATGCCCTCAACATCTTGCTGCAAAACCAAATTCCATACTCATAAAACTTCAATTACATGAATTTTGAATAAAACAGGCGAATAAAAAAAGGATTTATTTGGCACACCTTCTGACAGTTTGATGTTGATGGCCAGAATATTCCTTGATTTTGATTCCTAAGTCACCGAAAAATTTAAGTAAAGTGCATAGTCTGTGAGTTGACTCCACGGATGATGTGAAAACAATGCACTTCTCCCGATGTAAACTTTGTAATAGTGCGACTAGGTACAGAGGCTTCAGCTTGGGTTCACATATCTGCATAATATTGGATTAACAAAAGGTCTGTAATACAACGGGTATGTATGAGGTACTGTTAGAAGCTTGATGTAATGAAGTAAGAACAAACGATGGTCTTTATAAGTATGGTGAATGACTGTCAAGTCAATATTTATCACAATGTAAAGACTAACACTAAAATAGCTTGTTTTTCCGGTTTGAAGAGAAATAGAATGATTCCACTTAAATTTATAGCCAATAAACATAAATTTCCAAATTTGAACACTTTAAAGTCATATATAAATGTTTTTAGGCATTTTATCTATTAGTTCCTCGTATTATTAGAATTTGTCAACTACATACACACTCTATTTACGATTACTACAACTTCAAACAGCATAAGCAGACTCGATCACTGACTACCTTTTATACATTTTTATACAACTATATATCTAATTGTGATTATTCAATGTCACATACTATGTTTCAAAACACAAACAGGGCACGTAATTATGATTTTCTAAGAGATTGTAATGCCGTTTATCAGGGATGATGTCTCTATCTAGTTAGTCATATGATCATTACCAATTTGAAGGAAGCCAGATGCTCAGGAAGCTTATATCGTATCTTCCCCGTAGTCAAGAACAATGGATGGTGCAGATCAAGTTGAGCAAGTTTGCTTGGATCTTGGGTTAGTGTGGCAGATAGAACCATCTTCACGAGCCTCGGGTACGCTTTACCCTTAAATCCCCTCTCTACACCACTGCAACAATTTATTTAAATTTAAGCACAAGTTGATACAATAGAAAATATATGAATTTTCTTCAATGTAGGTTAATTGATTAAAAAAAATGATGCAGCAACGTATTACGGGATAGGGCACTTACACTCTCCTTATGGTCTTCAAGGAGCCAAAAGTAGAAGGAAACACATTGCTGGTGTAATTAATGTAGGAAGCCATGATTTATAAGCCTCTCTAAGCAATCGATCAGTTTCATCGACTACCTGAATTACTAAATTATCAGCATAAATTTATAATAAAAAATAAATACGGAGTATAAAAGAAAAAACTCTAATGATTAATTACATCTAGTTATTCACTTCTTCTTTTAACCTAAAATGAGACACTTCTATTTCTATATTGCAAACCACTTACACGTCAATTACAAATATATCTGGTCATTTTATATCGCAAACCGCCTTGACAAATTATTATCAATCGGTTACAACTTTAAACAGCAAAAGCACATCTAAACAATATTTTCAACTACCCGTTTTATTACAACTAAATATGTGATTCATACTATTTGATATCGTAAAACCACATTTAAGATGCACTCTTAGAACCCCCTCATACAGACACTTACCAAGTCCATTTCATATCAACTATGATATTTTTTTCTTTTTTTGGGTAAAGGGTTACCCCGGCAAAGTAATATCAACTATGATATAGGGTAAACACAAAATGTAACTAAATGGCTTACCAGAAAACAAAGATGTTCAAGTGTAAAACCCTTGGTATTGTTAATATGATCCATCAACCTTCCAGGTGTCGCCACTACTATATATCTACCGCACTTTGCAACTTACTGTATGACCATCTGGATCATAACAAAAGCCTGCCTCAAGTTTAGGTCTCTCGATAAGCATTGAAATTTCTTCTGCTATTGAAGATTGACCAACCGCCAAACCAACGGATAATCCCACTGCAAGTGCAATAGTCGCAAAAACATCCTTAACCTACACATTAGAAAATACTCATGAGTCATAAATAAATAAAAAATTAAAAATATGACAATGTTGTTGGATGCTTTTAAGAAATGATATGTCTACCTGCAAAGCTAAGTCACGAGTGGGCAAAACTACTAAAGCTCGAAGGCATTTGACAGAACGAGTTGAAAGTGTTTGCACGATTGGCAATGCGTAGGCTAAGGTTTTCCCACTTCCAGTAGGTGAATTTACACATATATCTCTTTCAAAAGAGCCTGGTCCTATGGTTTCTTGCCAAACCGCCACTTGAACAGGAAAAAGTGAATTGATCCCACTACTGCTTAAAGCCGCTTCCAGCCTAATGTCAATATCAAAACAAACACGAATGACCAAAATACTCGTAAATAAATGACCTCGTTGACCTTTAGTAAGTCCTGAGATAAAACACGCCATATGACTTTCGAGACATCAGAACTAAATATTATCTGTATTATATAGTTTACTGTTTCTCTTATCAACCAAAGGCCGGTAGCAGAATTTGACACTCACCCAAATTACATAAAACATGTAAACTTATAACGGCACAATGTCTCTAAGTCTCTTACTCCAATTGTTGCGGTAACATTCAATGTAACGACATTATGATATTTTTAGTATTAAACATATATATGAGCCAAGCTCGAGCTTATTAACGAGCCCAATAAAGATATATTACGAGCCGAGCTCGAGCTCGAGCTCGAGCCAAGCTTCAACTTTTCTTTGCCAAATCGTACCAACGAGCCGAGCTCGAGCTTAAAATTTAAGGCTCGATTCGAGCTCGAGCTTTTTAAAACTTAAACGAGCCGAGCTCGAGCTCTGGCAGGCTCGGGCTCGGCTCGGCTCGTTTTCACCCTGCATCATTTAGTCTAGCTGAATAAACATCTTCTTCAGTAATGTTGCCTTTAAAAAAAAACACATCTTCTGCATCATTTAGTACAGTCCATTTATTATACCAGAATGAAGTGTTTTTTTTTTTTTTTTCATCCTTTTTTTAAGCATGAGGTATCATTCTTGATCTCAGCTCCAACAAATTCGCGAATCAATTGTTACATCCCAATATATTTAAAATTTGAATCATTAGACTAGCTGATGTTAAAACATATCAACCCATAGTTTTAGATCAATTGTCAAAGCTACCAATATAGTTTACAGCTAACAGGTTACCCAAATTGACCCATTTTAGGGAAGACGGGTCGAAATCGCCACTTCCAAATCAAAACAAGAGGAAGGGTCAAGAAAGACTCCAAATTGGCCACAAAGAAAAACAGAATTTGCAAACTGATATGTAAAAGGAGAAAATACTACAACACGAATAAAATACAAAGGAGCCAAATGCAAACAAGAAAGCTGGTGTTTTGTTGGTATCCATGGCAACAACAAACTACCACGACTCCATAATCAAAGTTAGAGGTGGCAAAACGGGCGGGCACGGGCACGGGCAAGAATGGGCACGGGCTTAAACGGCGCGGGCTAAACGGGCACGGGCCAAACGGGCACATGTTATACAAATCGGTTAATAAAAGACCTATAACGACGAAATAAATTTCTTAAACGTAATATCTTATTTATATTAAAAAACTTAAATATATTATATATAAAAAAAAATCTTTAAAATGATCGTAATGTTCTACAATTGAGGTAAAAAAATGTGCCCGTTAGTGCCCATTTAAATTTTCAATAGGTTATATGTGCCCATTTCAAAAAATGAGGGGGCTAAATATGTCCAAATCTTTTAAAAATTTGTCCATTTAACCAATCTTTTTGCTTTTAGACACATTTTGACACCTCTAATCAAACTTATGAATAAAAACACAGCAAATAAAAAGCATGCAATTGATGCAATTACACAACAACAATATATTAAAACAAAAAGTTGCAAAGTCACACACTTGTTTCACAGCCACGATATTATGAGACAACATAAACTTGCAAAGTCACACACTTGTCTGACAGAAAGGTACTTGTGCGAAAGTATCAGCAACAGCAGAAACACAATAATACTTTATTCAAACCAAAGCCTCAACAGTTGGCATAGATTAAGCCAACAATAGTATCCAAAGTTATACAAGGTCATGTTAATGTCAATGAGACAATAACCAGACAAATACAAAGAGTAAACAAGATCAGAACTATCAAACAAAGAAGAGAATGTAAGACAATGACTGCACACTGTTATATTGTAACCCTAGATTAGGAGAGGGTTTAAGTAAGGGAAAAAGATGCACATTGACCCCTTCAACTATTATAAGAGAAGCATCAGCAGCAATGAACTTCTACACCCTTTAAATCATTTATGCTTTGTCCAAGAATAACCCCTGTAATAAGTCTGCAATAAACATAACTGGAAAACCATTAGTAATTGATAGAATGACATGTTTGCCACATATTATGACCTCAATTTCTAACATTCCTCCTTAATCTGTTGGGCAAACATATCAAACAATATCAATTTTTCATACAAGAATTTATGCTGATAAACAGGAAGGTTTTTTGTAAGAATGTCTGCAGTTTGGTTTGAAGAGCCAATCTTTTTGGCACTTATAACACCTGTTGCAAATTTTTCTCTGATGAAGTGAACATCAATTTCAAAATGTTTTGATCTTTCATGGAAAACAGGGTTGACAGCAAGTGGTAAAGCAGATTTGTTATCACAAAAAAAATTAACAGGGAGATTGATATCAACTTTTAGATCTTTTAGGATTTTTTGAATCCAAATAATTTCACAGGCAGCAGTAGACATTGATCTATACTCTGCTTCTGTGGAAGATTTTGAAAGGGTGTTTTGTTTTTTATTTTTCCATGAGATCAAACAATCATTAAAGAAAACACAATAACCTGTGACAGATTTCCTGGTTTTTTTGCATTTAGCCCAGTCTGCATCACTATACCCTTCAAGATGGTTTTCAGAGTTACTGAAATTATACCTTAGACCTTTTCCTGAAGCTCCTTTCAGATATCTCAGAACATTTAGGCCACATTCTAAATGAGATTTCAAGGGAGAATGCATATATTGTGCCAGACAATGAACTGAGTAGGAGATGTCAGGTCTGGTATGGGTGAGATAAATAAGTTTCCCAAGTAACCGATAACCAGCAATGTTAACAAGTAAGGGATCATCAGCAGTGGGTATGTATGGAAGAACATAGTTGGGTTCCATAGGAGTGGACACATGTTTGCACCCAAGAAGTCCAAACTCTTTGAGGAGTTCAAGACAATATTTTCTTTGGGTGAGACATTTGTCATTACCAGTTTTTAAAACCTCAATGCCAAGAAAATATTTTAAGTTTCCCAAGTCTTTTATATGAAATTTAGATTTTAGAAATTCTTTGAACAGATTTATCTCATCAATGCAGTTTCCAGTAAGGACAATGTCATCCACATAAACAAGCAGAGCAATAAACTTGTTATTCTCTGTTTTGGTGAACAAAGAATGATCATTGACATATTGAACAAAGTTATTTTCTTTTAATACACTAACAAGTTTTTCATTCCATTTCCTGGGAGCTTGTTTAAGGCCATACAGAGACTTGACAAGTTTACAGACTTTATTTTTATTGTTCTCATTACAGAACCCCTTAGGGATGGTCATATAGACATCCTCATCAAGGTCTTCATACAAAAAGGCATTGTTAACATCAAGTTGGAAAAGAGGCCATTTGTTTTTCACAGCTAAGGCAATAAGACATCTAACCGTAGACATTTTCACAACAGGAGAAAAAGTTTCATCATAGTCTATTCCTTCCCTTTGGTTATAACCTTTAGCAACTAATCTAGCCTTGTATCTATCAACTTCACCATTGGCTTTATATTTGATTTTAAAGATCCATTTGTAACCAATGGGAGTTCTATTAGGTGGAATATCAGTTATATCCCAAGCATGATTTTCATTTAAGGCCTTAATTTCAGAGTTCATAGCATCAACCCAATTACTGTCAAGAATAGCTTCTTCATAACAGGTAGGTTCAATACTTTTATTTAGACTAGAGGCAAAGCAGTAATTATCTTTGTTAAGATTAGAGTAATTAACAACCTTTTCAACACCATATTTAACTTTCCCTTCAACAATAAAGTCATTAAGATTAATGGGTGTAACATATTGGATTTCACAAACACACTAGATCATAACCACAAGTAGGCGTATAATATGGTTTTAGAGAGAGAAAGTTAGAGGTTGTGAACTTTAGTGAGAGAAAGAAAAATCTTATTATGAGCTCCAACTCTCTACCTTGGGAGGTAGAGAGTATTTATAGTCCTTACATAAATCGCCACCTACGGGCTGTGGATCAGGCATACAGTGGGTAAAGACCCGTCCGTCCTCCATGGTGTTACTTAAACTAAATACTAAATAACATTAAATAATCTACGACTACGAGCTTTCTAACGATGACATATACTTGAGGTGATCGACTCTTTAATAACTGGATTTACTAAATCCCAACAATCTCCCCCTAAGGGAGGTCACCTCAAGATCACCTCAAAATTACAATGAATACAAACAGATATTACATTTTAAATGGTTCTTGCATTCTTGATGTAGTTCTTTGCTCAGGAGCTCGTAGTCATTGATTCTTCATAATTGCATGATTGGTTAATCCAAGTGGAGGTCTTTTACTGATCCGCGTGATTATGAGTTTTGAGCCAGCTTTGAGATCATCAGCTATCATAAATCTCTGACTCATCCTTTGTGGTGTTGGTATTATGTGATGTTGTGACTTTTGGGCCGACATGCTCACATTCTGGATCATGATTTCTTCTCATCAGAGTAGTGGAAGCTTTCGTTGATTCATGATATAGGCAGCAGCGTAGCAAAAGCATGGAGTGAGAATATCAGAGTCATTGATGCACTAATCATGATTTCTTTTAAAATGAATGTGATGTGTGAGCATGCGGCTATGGATTGATCGCTTAATTCTGATCAGCTGCAAACGTCGGGCGTACCTGCATACAACAGTTAGCAATAAAGCGCACGAAAGTGTCTTTGATCACTTTCGTTGAATTGAGGTACACGGCCTACGGTTCCCCGTTGATCAGTACAAGTACTGCCTGTGATCAGGTAAAATTCCCAAGAATTTCCTTGACAGGGTTTCGCAGCTGCTCTAGCTGTTCTCAAACCGGAACGTCTCAAAGAAGACAACACGGAGTGAGTGAACCAGCGAATTGAGATTCACTGATTGATAAAAAGAGATTTGAAAAACAATCGTGTATTGCTCAATAGAAATTGTTTTTGCAATACAACGAAGGTTTTAATGAAAATCAATTATCAATCATAAACACCTTTTATTTTGAAATCATAGTACACAGTCCATGTGCTAAAGAAAAGAATTTTTAAGCACAACGACCGGTTTTTCAAAGGTATCCGTCAATCCATAACCTGAACCAGGATTGATTCATAATTATGAATCGCTCCATTGTTTATGTTCAGTTGTCACATGGTTGATCTATTGAATAGATCTCACATGCCACCCACCAGGAGCTTATTTGATGTTGGCTCCAGAAGGCTTTCCATCTTCATTGTGAATATGTATGCATATCACTCCGATGTTCTGGCAATACCACAAGGATAATGCGTAGGACTCATAAGATATAATCTCTCTTTCCACATTGTGTGAAACAGAGAGTCTTCATTGAAAGTGTCCTAATGAGATTTATAGATGATCTCGTGGCTCTAGACTCAATTGTGCATATTTGGATCCTATTTTGGAGACTAGGGAGAGGGTCTCCTTCTTCAATATCAATAGTCTCTAAGAGAAAGTCGATAGATTATGTCGGTTCCCCGTAAGAATGAAACAAGTCCTTTTAAGAGGAACTTGAGTGGTTTGGGAAGTTGAAGTGCAGTGCGTCACTGGGTCCATGACGTCTTGTCTTCAATACCGATGTTACCTTGGTAACCACCAGTAGCATATGAATTGAACCCGGTATCTGCCCTAAGGTTGAATAGTTGGAGGGCTATTTATTTTCACCATTTTCTCATTCAATTCTTTTTCATTCTTCAACCCCTTCAGTGCTTACCGAGACTTCATAACTATAACCTTGTTGGGTTTATTCCAGTACTAGCTCAGTTTTAGTCTGCACTCTTCCCATATCTCATTTTTCTCCTTTTTTCAATATACCTAAGGACTTCTACACTATCTAGTGGATTGTCCATAGGTAGATCCCTCCGGTTCTGGCGGATCATGGGAACAAATACATAACCTTATCATCCTTATATCACCATACATAAAGTAAATTTGGTCGGTCTATTTGGTAGTGTTCATCTGCCATTGGAACCAATTGAAAACCATTTGAAAATCAATCCAGATACTTGTGATATATTATCAAAGCATTTTGTACCTGAATTGTTTTTTGATATTTTTAGAACAGGAGTTCCCCCTCAACATGTGAATCAAGCATCATTTTGTAATAGAGATCATTTTCATCTTTGAGGGGTTGGCTTGCATCTAAGAGTATTTATATAAAGAATGTGGTTTTCAAAATAGTTGCTCCCCCTCAATATGTGCATAGATATTTGAAAATGTTTTGCACATATTAGGAAAAGACTGCACATTGAAATAAATTTATCACGTTTCAAATCTTTGTGGTTTAAGATAGATGCTCCCCCTCAACATGTGCATGGAAAATTTGAAATCGTTTGGCACATGTGGGAAGGAGAGCTTGTACATCCTTATAAAATCATTTACCGAATTATCAGTTTAAATCCAATTTAAATCACAAATTCTCCCCGATCACAATTATCAAATCATTTGAGATTTGTGATCTCTGTAGATTTTAAATTGATTTTGAAAGCTTTTAAGGAGAATTGTGACTTGATTATGAAAACGTTTTAACTGATAAGGATCGGATTTTGAGACTTTAAACTCCATTGATTAAGCATGCATGATTATCTTTTGAAAACAATTGTATGACAAATAACCTTTTGATTTAATTGAAATCATTCTCCCCCTCAATCAATGACATAAGTTGTTGATTGAGAGATAGATATTTTGACAAAAGTTAAGTCCAGATGATTCTCAAAGATAGAGTCGGAGTTATTTAACAAAGCAATTAGTTTTCATTAGATGTTAAGGAATTATTTAAAGAATCAGAGCATGAGATTTGAAAACCAAGATAAAGCATGGCTCTGTTCTTTTCATTGAAGAGCGGGTTACTGCCTGAAATGACAATAAACCATTGTTTTACTTTCTCCCAAATATATATATATATATATATTTTTGAAACATTCGAACAATATCTAAAGTCTCGTGTCATTCTTTGAATGACAACACAAAGACCGTAGATATTTTCGAATTGAGAAAAACATGACAAAAATGACAATATTTTTTTGGAAATTTTCAAGATTTTCTAATTTTTATGGGTTTTTGAAAGTTTTATATTTTTCTCTTTGCTTTTTGTTAGTTTTTTAATTTTGTATTTTGGTTTTTGAAAAAAAATTATATACAAAGAGATGATAGAGTCAATAACCTTTACTCCTCGTCTTCCTCCTGAGACGTTTTGAGTGTTTCTGGTTGAAGGCTTTTCAAGCCAAGTCGTGGAAGAATAAACTCAAAACGTTCTCTTGGAAGAGCTTTGGTGAAGATGTCTGCTAACTGGTATTCAGTCCTCACAAAGTATAGTTCCACCACACCGTTTTCTACTTGCTCCCTGATGAAATGATGTCGAATGTCGATGTGCTTTGCTCTTGAGTGTTGTACGTTGTTGCATGAGAGAGCAATAGCACTTTTATTATCACAGTACAAAGGGATTTTGTTGAATTCAAAGCCATAGTCAGATAATTGGGATCTCATCCATAGGATTTGAGCACAACAAGATGACATGGCTATGTATTCAGCCTCTGTAGAGGAAATAGAAGTACTCATTTGCTTCTTTGATGACCATCTCACAAGCTTATCACCCAAAAACTGAGTACATCCAGACGTACTTCGACGAGTATCTTGACATCCTGCATGATCAGCATCTGCATAGGCTGTTAGTGACATTCCGGTGTCCTTCGGGTACCAATGTCCCATATTGATGGTTCCTTGGAGATATCGAAAGACCCGTTTAACCGCTTCAAGGTGCTTTTTGGTAGGCTTAGCCTGGTATCTAGCACACATGCAAACAGCGAACAAGATGTCTGGTCTACTAGCTGTGAGGTACATCAGGGATCCAATCATACTATGATATTTCGTTTGGTCTACCATGATCCCTGAGTGGTCCTCATCTAGTTTAGTACACTCTATCATGGGAGTGTCAACAGGGTCACTAGAGTCAAATCCAAATTTCTTTAAAATCTCATTTACATATTTAGATTGATTTATAAAAATGCCTCCGGGACTTTGTGAAATTTGTAATCCTAAGAAAAATGACATTTGTCCCATCATTGACATTTGAAATTTAGAACCCATTTCATTAGAAAAACGGTCACACTCATTGGGGTCAGTCGAGGCAAAGATAATATCATCAACATATATTTGAACGTGAATTACATGTTTGCCTGACTTCCTGGTGAACAATGTCGGATCAACTGCTCCTTTGCCGAATCCAGTAGATAGAAGAAACTTTGATAGCGTATCATACCATGCCCTTGGAGCTTGCTTCAAACCGTAAAGAGCCTTCTTTAAATGATAGACGTGAGTAGGATGCTCTGGATTCACAAAGCCTTCAGGTTGGCTGACGTAAACGACTTCTTTCTGATCTCTGTTAAGAAACGCCGTCTTTACATCCATTTGATAGACTACCATGTTCTTACTTGCAGCATTATCCAAGAAGATTCTGATTGCCTCGACACGAGCAACAGGAGCAAATGATTCTTCAAAGTCAATACCCTCCTCCTGAAGATATCCTTTTGCAACCAATCGAGCCTTGTTCTTTAAAACATCACCATGCTCATCAAGTTTCACTTTGAAGATCCATTTTAGAGCAATGATCATAGCACAATCTGGAGCAAGTACTAATTCCCATACATCAAGTTGATCAAACTCATGAATTTCTTCTTGCATGGCATTGAACCAGTTGTCTTCATTCATGGCGGTTTTAACATCTTTTGGTTCGATCTTAGAGAGTACGGAGTTGAAGAAGCACCATAAGGCATCGGTTGCAAGTTGTTTCCGTGTGGATACTGGACGAGAGGGGTTTCCAATGATGTTGTCCAATGGATGATCATGTGTCCATTTTCTGAGGTGTTCATGTGGCTGTTGTTGAGGGACTGAGGTAGCAGAGTTGATATCTCCTGATGAATATGGTTCGATGATGATTCAGAGCAAATATGTTTTCAAATGGAGCATCTTCGGGAGTAGCAAAGGGATTAACTTCATCATTGATGCCCGAAACAATTCCATGATGTACATTCGATGATTGATGATTTGTTGATGAGACAAAGTGATCAGCAGCAGGCGCTTCTTGACTTAATGATATTGAGACTGAAGGGTTGACTTCATTCACGGGGATAGGAGTTGCCTCTGTTGATGGAATTGACATTTCATCAGCATTTGGTTCATAGTGTTCATCAAACATTGGATCAAACAATTTCTTTAAATCATCTTCTGAAGGAGGTACATAAGGAGTTGCTGGAGAGGGATTAGAAACAAGAGTAGAACTGATAGGACTACTTGATGAAAGTTGAGATGCGGGTCCAGAATTGATTTTTCCTGGAGCCATTTGCCCGGACAGCTCATCGAACGTGACGTGAATTGTTTCTATGATATCTCGAGTTCTTTTGTTGTAGATTCGGTAACCCTTCTTGTTTGATGCATAACCTACAAAAACTCCAATGTCCGCCTTAGCTCTTAATTTACCTAAATCTTGACCATCATTTGTTGGATAGCACAAAGCACCAAACACACGAAGATAGGATAAATCAGGTTTTCGTTTATGGACAAGTTCATATGGAGTTTTTCCATGAGAGGTGTGTATGAGGGAACGATTTTGGGTGTAGCAAGCAGTGGCAATGGCTTCAGCCCATAGAAACATTGGAACCTTTGAATAAATTAACATTGTTCTTGCGGCTTCCACAAGAGTTCGATTTCGTCTTTCAACTACACCGTTCTGTTGAGGAGTTCGTGGAACACTTTTTTTGATGACTGATTCCAACACTTTCATAAAACTGAATTAAGTCTTTGTTAATGAACTCTGTGCCATTGTCTGTTCGAACAATTCTGAATGTATTGTTGAGTCGAACCTGAAGTTGTTTGATTAGTTTGATGATGACATCTGCATTTTCATCCTTTGTCCTCGAAAACTTTACCCAAGTAAATCGAGAGTAGTCATCAACAACTACTAGAATGTATTTCTTCCCATTTATCGTTTGCACTCTCATTGGTCTGCACAGATCCATATGAAGGGTATGAAGAACTTCCATTACTGATTTTGAGGGTTTTGGTTTGTGGGCATATTTCGTGCTTTTACCCAATTGGCAAGCTGAACAAAGATGATCTTTTTCATATTTTAATCTGGGTAATCCTCTGACAAGATCCTATCTGGAAAGGTTATTAATGGTGCCGAAGTTCAAGTGATTGAGACGACGATGCCATAATCATGACTTTGTTTTAGAAGCCTTTGACAGCAAGCAGATTGGAGAAGACTTCATCATGTCTTCGATAGAGATGGTGTATAGGTTAGAACCACGAGTACCTCTTAATAATTCCACACCATCAAGTTCTCTAACGAAACAAGTATGTTTTCTAAAGGCCACTTCTAGATCGGAATCACAGAATTGACCAACAGAGAACAAATTATGACCAAGACCTTCCACATAATATACCCTGGAAATAACACTTTTACCAACCAGATAATCTCCATAACCCATAATAGCACCAAAATGGTCGTTCCCGAATCTAACAGTCCCGATGAATTTACTCACGAAGTTAATGAGCCGCGAGCAATCTCCAGTCATATGCTTGGAACAGCCTGAGTCCAGGTACCACATAACGATTTGAACGATCTGCAGTTGAACACAGACAAGAATGGATAACTGGATAATTGGGATCCCCATGCAACAATGGGTTCCACTTGGTTAGTAACTGTGATTGGAACACCCACATCAGAAGTAGAAACAATGGAATCATTAGAAATAGATGCAGTGCTAATGTCCATATTTGTCCTATTCAAAGTATGTTCACTTCTTAAGGGAATAGTTCTACCAGTAGGCATCCATTTTCTAGTGGGCATTGACTTAGCAAATTTAGGGCAACACTCATTAACCTTACACCCAGTAGGTATCCATTGATAACCTATATTACTAAATTTTCTTCCTGTGGGTTTCCACTGTTTTTTAACTTTCTTTCGCCTTTGCCTTTTAGCCTTCTTAGCTTGAATTTTAACATTAACAGTTTTATCAGGGCGTTTAACAGCATTAGACAGATCATTCACACCACATTCAAGATTAGTAACAGAAACCACGCAATCATCATTACATGTTTGGCCAAAAGTAGCAGAATTCGCATTAATTACAGTACGCTTAAAGCTAACACTAGAATCAACACGATTCGTTTTATTCAACTCAAACTTAATATTCCTAGGGTGATCTTCTACTCTCTTCCAATGCACATTCTTAGCTTGCGAGGTCCTATCTTGCATGGTATTGCCTGGAGGGTTTGACCCGCTTGCTTTAATGTCACTAATTACTCCTATAGAGGGAATTATGGGAACATTAGTTGGTTGATCTACTTTTTGCATTCCTGAACTAGATGTGCAGGGATCTGAACTACTTGAAGGCACATTAGTGTTCACTTTCTTAAAACTGGGCATAGAGTGATTTGAATGCTTGGCACTAGGTATAGAACAAGGCATCACAGCTTTTCCTTTCGCACCTAAGGATTTAGGACATGTTGCAATTAAACATTCTAGCAGCTCCTGAGATCGTTTGGCCTGAATGCAAGCAAACCTAATTTCTCTATCCAGAGGCTTATTTATGAAATCCTCTTCCACAATCTCACGGAGACATTCTAGACTATCCTTAAGGTGAGCACAATAGTTATGAAACACGGGTTCATTATTCCTAAGATGAGGAGGAATGTATTTAATAAATCAAAGATATTTGCAGTCGAGGATGACTTTGAAGCAACATTCTCATTAAAAACAAGTGGCAGTTTCCCCTTTTTCTGACTCCTCAGATTCTCAATTTTTTTTGTAAAGACGTTATTTTTTCGTTGTTTTTGTCACGAGTGACTTTCATTGAATCACATAACTCTTTAAAGTGTCGTTTAAATTTTTCATTTTCTTCTAGAAAACTCTCGTTTTCCTTTTGTAAAGCATTAACCAAGTTTTGAAGATGAAAAGTTTGATAATACTAAGAATCTAAAGGAGGAGGCATTTGGGAGCCAGTCACATTGTTCTTTTCACCCTTTAACTGAGAGATTTGGGCTTTTAATTTTCTGATCGTGTTACAATGAGCTCGAATCTGTTCATCACGTTTGTTAATTTCAAAAACTGCATCAAATTCAGGAGCATCCAAGGATGTCTTGATATTTGAGGTTTTAACATTTTCTTTTAGATGTTGATATTTTAATTGCAAAGCAAGATGCTCAACTTCCAATTTAGAAAACTGTTTCACCAAGTTATCATGATCATCCTGTTCAACTTTATCATGCAGTTTAGAGTTAGTTTTTCAAGCTCAATGACACGATCATGGGAGACTTTCAGAGCAACAGATAATTCATGAAATTGAGAAGCATTAATGGAACAATTCGTAGCAGTGTAAAACACATCTTGAGTAATACATTCAGAAATAAGATTCTCATTCAAGGTATGCAAGTTCTTCCTCTCAATCTCATTATACTTTAATTCTCGCTCATAGTCACTAACCTCAACAATCATCGCATCAAATTCCTTTTCCATTTCTTTAATATCTAAGTCCATCCCCTTTTTAAGACTCTCAAATTGACCTTTTAATTGTTTAAAGAAAGGCATGACCTCAGTTAAATAGCATTCTTTAGTTTGCTCAAAACCCCTTTCCCCTTCAGTTATCCCTGTGGGTGTGATCCTTTTCTTACAAGTTTTCTCAAAATCAACAAATAGTTGAAAAATAACATATTGACTGATTAAGGTCTTGCTTTTAGTGGAAATAGTTCTAGGAACTAAATGCATTGGTGTATTCGGAGGATACACAGTCGCTGAAGGCATTTTCCTAAGGGGGGGGGGTTTGTTACAACAAGATTCTCTGCTTTTTGCTTATCTAAATCCTTTTTCCAGAACACTTGTTCGGGTGTTAACAACGTTTGAGGCTTAAACTTGTTCGAGGAAATCCAATTTTCCTTTTTGTAATCATGGGGTTTGATCGTTATGTTATTCTCTTTACATTCAGGATCTTCTAGCTTCTTATTCATTTTCTCCCTAGATGCATCATCTAATTTTCTATCTTCCTCAGTGCACTCAACGCAACTAGGTTTCTGTCTAGGCTTAAGAATTTCATTACCATCATAAAGTACCTTATTAGCATCTCTAGCCTTTTTAATGACCTCTGGATTTGGTTTTTCAACAAGGGGAATACTGTGCTTATCGCTTAAAACTCTATGCTTAGTGATCAAGTGAGCAGTCTGAATGGTATTCCCTTGTACGTACAACTTATTTTCGAGCTTGTTTTTCAAATTTTTTAGATTGGAAAAATCATTCAAAAGTTTTAATTCCTTAGCATTGAATTCTTGCTTAAGCATTTTAACATTTTCTTGAAGTTCTTGTTTTTGCTTAGCAGTTTTAGAAAGCTTTTCTTGTAAGGAGTTTAACTCTTGTTTTAAGACTTCTTCTCTAAAGTTACTTTTTCTAATAACTGTACGCATTTGGTCATCCATTTCTTGCTCACGGGTGGTCAACTCAAACTTAGCACGTTGTTCATAAATAGCAACTTGTTCTTTATAGGCATTTAGTTTAGAGGTAACAGAATCAGCAGGGGCACATGCAGAGTATTCATCAAAAACATAATCATCATTGACTGCAGAAGATGCATTACTGGGTACATTCTCACTTTCACTTTGCTTCACATATTGATCATATGGGACAATATTACTATTACCCATATCTTCAATATCTGATTCATAAGTTTCAAGAGACTGTACTTTATTATGCATCTTTTGCCCATCAACATCATCATATAGTTTTAATACCTCTGAAATGATTTTGTCTTTGGATGGACCAGCTTGTTGTGGTGGAGAGACCTTTGGAGAGACCATAGGTGAGATGCTAGCCATGAAAATTGTTTGGGCAGTAGGTTCATCAGAGTCAAATGCATCACAGTCAGCTACTTGAAATGCATTTTGATGATTATGACCTATCTCCTGAATTGGCTATTCATCAACATCAGCATCATAGGTTCGGACATTTCCCTCAGCAAGGAACAACAACTCCTCTTCATCCAAAGCTGCTCAATTATCCTGAGCTTGCACAAGCCGCATCTTGTCTCTGAAGTATTCTGCATTCTGAAGACGTTTTGGAGATGTGCAGTTCCTAGCAATATGTCCCTCACCACCACAGTTGTAGCACTTAATTGGCTTTGCTTGACCTTGATTCCCATTCCTTCCCCTATTCTGATTTACCCCATATCCTCCACCAGCTCCAGCATTCCCATTGCCTGCTCCAACCATCCCTTGTTCGTATCGTCTTCCTTGAAGAGGTTGCCCCATAACCTTTCCATCTCTGAAAACAGCATGATTGTGTAGATTGGATGCAGTTCTGATCTCATTGTTAGTGTTAAGACTGTTGGTATGTGGGACTGAGGGTCGTTTTGTTTAACCATAAGAGCCAGTTGATTAATGAAGTGTCCCATGACAGCATCAGCATCAGCTTGCTTGAACCTCGGATCAGGAATGAGTTTGTGATTACCATTACCCATGGGTATGACTTGAGATGTTTTGGTAGTAATACCAACATTGGTGTAGAAGGCAGTTGAGTCATTTGACGAACTGGTTTCTCCCTGCTTAGATTTGAACTGCTCAAGAATCCTTTTTTCAAACATTGCGTGTCTCTCATTCTGAAGAAGGAAGGCATATAGTTGCTCATAGTTTGTGTCCTTTAATCCTTTGGTTAGCTTCACAGAGGTGACTTGTGCCATTCGGGATTCATGTTGTTTACAAACTTTGAGTTCATCTGAATGTTTGGCATAGTCATTCTGATATTCCTCATATCATTTACAAGCTTATGGAATCTCACGTAGTACTCATAGACACTCTCATCTGGTTTCATCTTGAAGTGCTCAAACTCATCATACAGTTGTGATTATTTGTCTTCCTTGGTTAATTCAGAACCTGAGAGAAGCATCTTGACATTATCCCAAACTGCCTTGGCTTCAGTGTTGTGACTGATAAGCTTGTAGATATCTTTTGGAAGACCCTGAAGTATAATGTTAGAAGCCCCGATATCGCATCGAATCTCTTTTTCTCCTTATCATTGAGCTCATCATACGTCTTTGGTCTGTCTATTCCATAGATCATTGTTCCATCTGCAGCTGTATCAATTAAGTCTCTTGTAGTCTCAATCTGGTAAGGTCCTTCATCAATAGACTTGAGAATGTTGACTCCGTTTTCCTTTCCAAGACAGTACAATTTGATTCGTTGTGCCCAAGAGTCGTAGTCAGTTCTGTCAAGCATGGGTGGATGAGTATCTGAGCCAGCTGCTTGAACATCCTCGGCAACAGTGGAGATAATTGTAGATACGTTGGTAGACATGTTTAAAGATTACACGGGATTTTATAACTCAGTGATTAAACCGGGAAATATATTCTTTCACGGGATTTTACTAAATCAAGAGAAAACCGTATTACAAACAAAAATTCAACCAAGTCGCTAAGAAACCTTGAACCAAGTCGCTAAGCACCAAGTTGCTAAGTATTATGAAATCAAGTCGCTATAATGCCAAGTCACTAAGACACAGTCAAGTTGCTAAAGAACAACTCGCTAAGATCCAAGTCGCTAACACCAAGTCGCTGAGAATTATGACAACAAGTCGCTAAGCACCAAGTCGCTAAGTCGTCAAGTCGCTAAATAGCAACTCGCTAAGGTCCAAGTCGCTAACACCAAGTCGCTAAGAAACTTAAGTACAAGTCGCTATCAAAATTGGAAGCAAGTCGCTACCTTCACCAAGTCGCTAACCCGTAGTGGAGAATCCACTAAGTGTACTATTTGTCGGCTTGTCTCAAAAGACAAGTCGCTAGGACCAAGTCGCTACCAAAAATCACTACAACTCGCTACTTTTTACTGAAGCAAGTCGCTAAGATGAAATTCACTACGAGAACCAAGTCGCTACCAAGAAAAACTTCAAAAACACACTTTTCAATCCAAAACAAGCTCAACCACAGTGATTCAAGCTTACCAAATCAAAACCCAAGCACATACAATGATTCTAAACACAAAAGTACACCCAAAATTCAAACTTTAACACTAGAAATGATCCAAATGATGCAAAAACCACTAAACTTTTTCAAACTCAAAAACCACCTAAAAACCACTAGAAATCCAAGGATATGTAAGAGATGATCTAACCATGGCTCTTGATACCATTTGTAACATATTGGATTTCACAAACACACTAGATCATAACCACAAGTAGGAGTATAATATGGTTTTAGAGAGAGAAAGTTAGAGGTTGGGAACTTTAGTGAGAGAAAGAAAAATTTTATTATGAGCTCCAACTCTCTACCTTGGGAGGTAGAGAGTATTTATAGTCCTTACATAAATCGTCACCTACGGGCTGTGGATCAGGCATACAGTGGGTAAAGACTCGTCCGTCCTCCACGGTGTTACTTAAACTAAATACTACATAACATTAAATAATCTAAGACTATGAGCTTTCTAACGATTACATATACTTGAGGTGATCGACTCTTTAATAACTGGATTTACTAAATCCCAACACTGGGAAATTTAGAAACTCTGGTTGACCTTCTAGCAGTAGTGGCTGGCAAGCCTTCTTCTTGTTCAGAATTCTGATTTAAATCAGAAGATGTATCAGCAGAATCAGAAGATGTATCAGCAGGATGTGATTCATGTGATACAGTGCCCTCAGGGTGTGTATTTTCATCTATGGAAGTTGCAACAGGTTCATCATCCCTAGTAGGATGACCCAACAATGTGCCATCATCATAGGATGTCACTCTCCCTTCATCATTGGGACTTATTTATGAGTCAAAGAAATTTTTGTGATTTAAATCTTTAGGCACATAAGTTTCAACAAAAGGTTTTGACAAAGTATTTTTCATTTTGAAGGGAAAAACAGTTTCATAAAATTTGACATCTTTGGAGTAAAAGATTTTTTTTTTTCTAAACTTAAAACCTTATAACCTTTTTTCTCATTTGAATAACCAATAAAAACACTTTTTTCAGACCTACTACCAAATTTATCAGAGATGTTAAGAATGGTGGCATAACATAAGCAGCCAAAGACTCTAAGGAGAGAGAGTGAGGGGTCATGCCCATACACAAGGGAGAAGGGAGACTTGCCAGACAACACTGAAGAGGGTAACCTGTTTATGACATATGCAGCAGTTATAACACATTCAGGCCAAAGATATAGAGGTAATTCCCCCTAAAACATAAGGGATCTAGCCACATTAAGGAGATGCATATGTTTCCTTTCTGCAATACCATTTTGTTGTGGTGTATAAACACAAGAGGTTTGATGTAAAATTCCTTTTTCATGAAAGAAGTGTTGAAGTTTGTTATTGACAAATTATGTCCCATTATCACTTCTGAATTTCTTAACATTGTGTTCAAATTGATTTGATAGCATATGAGTAAAGTTAACAATGGAGACATAAACATCATCCTTTCCCTTAAGCATATAAACCCAGACAGCCCTAGAATAGTCATCAACAATGGTTAAAAAGTATTTGTAACCATCTCTGCTAGTGACTTTATATGGTCCCCATACATCTAGATGAACAAGTTGACCAATTTTAGTTGATTTATGTTCACTTAGAGGGAATGGTTCCCTGGTTTGTTTAGCTTTATTGCAAGTATCACAAAGATGGTCAGATTCAGATGTACTATCCAGTTTAAGAGTGGGTTTAAGTATATGTAGGACTTGGTCCGAAGGATGACCAAGTCTTTGATGCCAGAGATTTCTAGAAACATGACAAACAGATATGCAGTTATTAGAAGTAATCTTACATGTATAATCAATATCAAACATATACAACCCATTGCATTGTTTACCAATCCCCACAATCCTTTTTTGATGTAAATCCTGTATATAGCAATTAGATTCATTAAACCCAACAAACATCTTATTGTCTCTAGCAATCTTATGAACATACAGATGACATTGTACTCAAGAACAACCAGAACATCAAAAAGAGTTAGGTCATTATTGACCTTTAAATCACCAATTTTAGTAATTAAGGCCTGAGTACCATTGGGATGTCCAACAGTTAGACCAAGATTTGAAATGTCAACAACATTGATTAAAAAATTTGCAGATACAAGATCATGTGTCTGATTTGCACCAGAGTCAACAATCCAACCAAGACTGATGTTTCCAGATAAAGTTTGTGTGTTGTTATTAAAAAATTTGTTGAAGTTTATGTTAAACTTGACACTACCATTAAAGAAAGTTCCTGAAAATTTTTACCTGCCATGTTGGCATTAGCAGAAGACACATTGTTGTCATTAAGAAGACTCATAAGTCCTGGAGAGTGTTCATTAGACAAAGATACATGAGAGTTGCTAGCTCTATTATCAGTGACATGATTAGCATCAGTGGAAACATTGTTTACGCGACAGTTTAGCATTAAAGTTCCTTTTAACATATCCAGCAGGATAACCAACAAGATCATAACATCTATCAACAGTGTGACCAGGTTTTTTGCAGTTAGTACATTTGAGATTCATGCTTGGTCCTCTGTTGTTTGAGCTGTTACCAGCATTAAAACCAGAACCTTTATTGAAATTGTTGTTGTTGTTAAATCCTTTTTTGTTATCAAAAAATTTTCCACCATCAAAAGTGTTTGCAAAGAAAAGCAGTAGCATTGGGTTTAGCAGAGCTATTCCCAGATGAAACATTTATGTGAGATTCTTCTCCAGAGACAACAGAGAAAGCAGTTTTGACATTAGGCAAAGGGTCTCTGGTTAAAATATTACTTCTGATAGGAACATAGGTGTCATCAAGACCCATAAGAAATTGCATTAATTTGATTAGCTGATTGTGTTTTTCAAAATATTTTGCAGCCTCACAAGTACAGGGAGGCAAGCTAATCATACAATCAAATTGTTTCCACAAAGAGTTAAGGTTGTTGTAATAATCAGCAAGAGAAGACCCACTTTGACTAAGAGAGTTTATATTTTTATGCAAATTAAAAATAGCTGAACCATCAACCTTATCATAAGTATCTTTAAGATCATTCCACATTTCATAAGCAGTTTTAGCATAGATAGCACCAGCAAATAATTCAGGACTGAGAGAGTTAAGAATCCAAGTGACCACAACAGAGTTACAGGTATCCCATTGATTAGCAAGAATAGGATTTGAGTCATCTCTTAAGCAAGTACCATCAATAAATCCTAACTTATTATGATTCCTTAAGGCAAAGGTCATGGCCATATTCCATATTTTATAATTTTCTGTTCCAATGAGTTTGATGGAAATAATAGGAGTACCATTAGTGTTATTAGGGTGTAAATATAGAGCATCACCAAAAGATAAGCTTTTTTCAGTGGAAGAACCACCACCACCACCACCAGTATTATCATCACCAACAGCCATAATGCAAACAATAAGAAAGGCAGATAACACAGAAAAATAACAGCTAAAGCAGATAAACAGATAAGAGACAGTAAAAATAAGAACATGAAATTAAGAAACAACAAGAACCAAGCCTGTGGATTTGGGTAAACCGAGCGGTATTCATACCACTCAAAGGTGGCAGATCAAGATGTTAGTCTACCCGTTTGCACCCACAAAGACTTAAGTACTGTTGTTTGAAGGTGAGAGCAGACTTACAGAGTAATATGCAGCGAAAAGAACAAATCACAATTACCCTAGATTCACTTAGTCTAGGGCTAATTGTGAATAGGAAATAACCAGCGATTACACCAATAGTAATAACCCCAAACCACCGTAAATTAGGGTTTTGTAGGAAACCCTAATTTTTTTCAATTAGCACCCAAACAATAAGGTAATCGAGATTGACCACCTTTTGAAACCCAGAATAGCTTTTGATTGTTGCCGGAGAGATATCCCCAAGTTTCTACGAAGAAACCCTAGGATGGTGAATCAACCGTGATTATGAGCCTGAAGCTCTGATACCATGTCCGAAAGTATCAGCAACAGCAGAAACACAATAATACTTTATTCAAACCAAAGCCTCAACAGTTGGCATAGATTAAGCCAACAATAGTATCCAAAGTTATACAAGGTCAGGTTAATGTCAATGAGACAATAACCTGACAAATACAAAGAGTAAACAAGATCAGAACTATGATCAGAAAAAGAAGAGAATGTAAGACAATGACTGCACACTGTTGTATTGTAACCCTAGATTAGGAGAGGGTTAAAGTAAGGGAAAAAGATGCACATTGACCCCTTCAACTATTATAAGAGAATCATCAGCAGCAATGAACTTCTACACCCTTTAAATCATTTATGTTTTGTCCAAGAATAACCCCTGTAATAAGTCTGCAATAAACATAACTGGAAAACCATTAGCAACTGATAGAATGACATGTTTGCCACAGATTATGACCTAAATTTCTAACAATACTAAATAACAATATTAATAGCAAAACAACAAAGGATTGCAAACTAAATGACGAAAACCAATGTTTCGAAATTATAAATCTGGATAAATGCGTATGGATTCTTCAAAATCTGGACAAGTGCTCACCAAATACTTACCTTCATAAAAAAAACCCGCAAATACCTTAATGAACGTATCTTGAACACATAAGAAGCAATTGATTGCTCGTTGAATAGACAACTCTGCATTTCCAGTTTCCTCAATTTTGGGCACCCCTTGGATAATTCCACAAGTCCCGCATCAGATTCTCCTACCTTAGTTAGAGAGAGATATTTAAAATTATGACCATACTTTCCAATGTATCCCAAACCTATATCCGTCAATATTCCAGGAAAAAGGTGGATATTTAGCATTTCGAGTTTGCTGCAACCATTTAGCAAAGCTCGGATCCCATTGTCAAGCGGTAAATCTGTAATACCGTCTTTCTTATGCAAATACATACGGAAATCGCCCAGATTCTTCAAATGAGTTCCTATACACTCCAAAGCTTCATTTGAAATATTTAAGAGACCAACATATAAATTCTCCAAATTCAGACATCCTTCTGCCAGAGCTATCAGTCCCACGTGAGTCGCGCGCACAAACCCAAGATAGTTAAGTTTGCTCAATTTCTTGCAAAACTGACCAATAACTTGCAATCCCCTGTCTCCACATGACTCCTCGGTATGTAGAACTTCCAAATTGGGACATCTTTCAATCAAGAAACAGTGGCATTTAGGTTCAAACGGATATGAAAATTGAAGATTCAATTCCGTTAGCTGAGTCACTAAAGGGAGTACAAACGGATATGAAGTTGCAGACAAGTTATATAGACCTAAAAAACGCAGATTCGGGGGGAAATTAAAATCAACAAACTCATAATCTTCATCAAAATAAGCCCCATCGAAATCTTCCAACCAAACAGCATGCCTAAAGGCTTCTCCTAGTTTACTTATACTACAATGATTAGTCTTTAAAGATACTAAAGATTTACTACAGTTTTTTGCAAGAAGTGTAAGATCATTTCCATCATAACGATGCTGCCAATCATAACAATCATAGCCATTAGGCCCGACATGAAATTGTAATGATTCAATAACCTTGTTATGCAAAGCCAATTCATGTAACGAATTTCCATATAGATCTACTTCTTGATCTTCCAAAGAGAATGTTCTCAATTGATTACAATGCTTAAAGACATGCACTAACCCACTCTCACCAAGACCACACCCATGATTACCTTCAATCTTCATGACCCTTAAATCTTTACCACGTGTTCTCCCCAATAGCTCAAGATCCGAATCAACAACACACATATCACGGATAACAAGTTGTTTTAAACTCTTAAACGAAACAGTTGATTCTCGAATCCATGGAGTAACATGATACAAAGGACAATCGTCTCCGGAAATCAATCCTATAAGTGTTAGCGACTTGACATTAGGGAACCTACGACTTAGACGAGACGTGCTTACGCGTAATACCGTCAAGTTCATACAACTTACGGGAAACTAAAGAAAGAGAGTTATGGTCGTCGATATCGTGTATGTAAGGCATAACACAGCTAAAAACAGTATCAAGTAAAGGATCTTCCTCCATATCCATATTATTTTTTTTTATTATTTTTTTTTTGTGAAAAGGTTCCATATCCATAATTCTTAATTCTGTAAAAGGGTTTTACAACAGGGCATAAATGGGTCGGATGTTTTTGGAAATCAATCTTTAATTTTATTTTAGGGTGTGTTTCTTTCAATGGGTCGGATGCGGACCTGGTAAAGGGTGTGGGAAAAAAAACCACCTGACCCGAATTTGGTTATTCGGCGGTAACTCGAATGTTAAATAGGGTCGGGTATTAGGGCATAAATGTTTGACTAATTTGGTTTTGGGTTAACCTGATTGAGTGTATTAGGCAATTACTAGCAGGGTATCTGCGCGTTGCGGCAGCGGGCACCCTGAAACTAAATTTTTTAGCGTGCAATGTTTTTCGATTATACTAAAAGTTTTGGCGAGCGAAGGCCACCTCGACGTGTCAAGGGGTGGTGATGCCGACACATGCCGTTAGCGGTGGTGGCAGATTTAGTTGGTGGCGCCGGTTTCTATTTAGCACAAGAGTGGCAATTTACGTTTTTGAGAGAGAGTGTGAGATGATTGGTCTTTTGTGTGTGTTTATTTGTGGGTTTTTTATATCTGTTTTGTACTAATCAATACATTTAATGGGCTGCTAAAGTGGGGCTACAAGAATGAGGCTGTTATAATACATGGCTTTTAAAGTCATAAAAGTGGGCTTTAAAAATATTGGAGGGACTTTAAATTTTGTATTCAATGACTACTAATGTTACAAGTATTGGCTTAACTTTTAAGCTATCATGTCTATGTATTAATTTAGCAAGAGACATTATATTTTCATAATAAATAAGTTACAAAGTCTGAATTTTAAGCCTTTCTATTTAAGGAATTTTCTAATTGCATTATAAGGTAGTAAAGATTTATTTTATTACTCATTTTCTAAGAGACCCAAACCCGAATATATCTTACCCGAATTGACCCCGACCAGCCTCGAACTCAACCAAATCGAGCTCTTAATAGAGTCGAGTTCAGGTGTGGTTGCTGAGCCTCAACCCGATTAGACTTAAACCCAACCACCCAAGTTGATAACCACCCTCTAGGTTAAAGTTTATCCATATTTATATATTTATCGCGTTATTCATATTCATATTTATTTAATCTCGTTTGATTCATACATATTCATATTCATTGGATAAAATGAATTAATATATTATCTATTTCTTTTTAATAGATAGATTATCTATTCGATATTAACAAAGGTGATGGAATATAAGACCAGATTAATGGTCATATCCATCACTGTCACTTCGCATTCGATTTCTTTACCAAACCAATCACCAAACAACCGTAATGCTGACCATCAAACCAAACACATAAAAAAATCACTTTATACTAACATATCCCACAATATACCCTACTTACATACACAAAAAGAAATGTTAGATCACATTTGGTGGTTTATACCACAAAACTGAGTCCATTCTCACATCACCACACATGGCCTTAAAGCTTTGTAATGGCCACCACGTGCAAACAAGGAAAGACCACCGATGGTGGTGGTGGTGACCATTACGGATGGTCTAAGATAAACTAAAATAGTATCATTCTCCTTCAATTTTAGCATTATTCATAAAAGTATATACCAGCAATTTGTGGCCAAACTAAAACTCAAACAATACACTAAATATGATTCATGTGATTCTCATATTAGATTCGACATATAAAAATTTCTTTTGAGTTAGTTTGATACTAAATTTAAGAGTATTGGTTTTAAGGGTTAATTTGATATTTTATTAAACTCAAAGGATATTGTAAATTTAAAGTTAAATGAGTTAAAGGAATAAATTCACTTATTTCACACAATTCTTCTAGTCATGTCATGTCTCTTCAAAATACATCGTTAGTGGAATGTTTAAACTTCACAAATGTTATTAACGAAATATGGCGAGGGTTGAATCACTATCTCAAAGATATGTCAAGCCTAATCAAGTGGAGTGATTTAGTAATTTGTACCTTTCAATCAATTGGCAAAATCGTGTTTTGATGGATTTAGTAATTTGTACCTTTCAATCAATTGGCAAAATCGTGTTTTGATGCGGTTATTCAAACCACAAATTGGATTATATGGAAATACTGAAATTGTGTGCTTTGACTTGCCACTTAGAAATGATACTCTAATCTTTACTACCTTATAATGCATTTAGGATATTCCCTAAATAGCAAGGCTTAAAATTCAGACTTTGTAACTTACTTATTATGAAAATATAATGTCTCTTACTAAATTAATACATAGACATGCTAGCTTAAAAGTTAAGCCAATACTTGTAACATTAGTAGTCATTGAATACAAAATTTAAAGTCACTCTAACATTTTTTAAGCCGCTTTTATGACTTTAAAAGCCATGTATTGTAACAACCCCATTCTTGCAGCCCACTTTAACAGCTCATTAAATGTATTGATTAGTACAAAACGGGTATAAAAACCCACAAATAAACACACACAAAAGACCAATCATATCTCACACACTCTCTCAAAAACGTAAATTGCCACTCTTGTGCTAAATAGCAACCGGCGCCACCAACTAAATCTGCCACCACCGCTAACGGCATATGTCGGCATCACCACCCCTTGACATGGTCTAGGGCCTTCGCTCGCCAAAACTTTTAGTATAATCGAAAAATATTGCGCGTCAACAAATTTAGTTTCTGGGTACCCGCCGCTGCAACGCGCGGGTACCGTGCTAGTAGTAAATGATGAGTGAAACTTTAATCACTCTTGTATACTTAATAGGAATAAGAATTTCAAAGCTAATTATATTCATTGGATTAACAATCCAGTTTTGTATGTGTAATCTTCGTTTTCCCATTACCTTCTTTTTGAGTAAGTGAATTAATTGAGAAAATGTTCTAGCATGTGTTTGTAATTGTAGTACCTTTTAGGGGTTTTCTAGGTAGGTTTGGGTCAAATAGTGATAGACAAATAGTTTTTAGAGACAGGAACTATTTCTTACTCGGAAATCGGAACCAACCCGCACTAGGCAGATGATTTGCGGGTTGGCCTGGTATTTGCAAAAATAATTTTTTGCAGTTTGGTTCACGGGTATTTTGTTTTTAGTATTCAATCAATTTAGAACGAAACAAAAGTTATCATCGACAAATTGTGCATGATATGTTTTAATTGTTACCATATCTATAGATATTATGTCACATTTGTTTCATAAAAACATCTCGAACCATTGAAGTAAAAAAGGAATAAATATTCACTGTTTAAAATACAAATTTAGTGTATCACATTGGTCAGTAATGTTTGAAAACGTTCAACGAACAAAGTCTTCAAATTTTAACAGAATGCAATGAAAAAGTATTGAACTTATTATTTTGAATGCACATATGTTTGAACCTATAAAAATAACGGTTTGGTTTGAGTACTCACGGGTACTTGAAACACATAATCGGAAGTAGACCGTAATAAACTAATAATCGAGTATTTCAGATATTGGGTTTTTTAATTCTGTTTTTTTTTAATTTCAGGTTCTTTGGATCAAATCAAACGATTTTGTTTAATTTTTCAGGCACTCCATTTTGCAAAACTTATATTTAATCATGTTGGTAGCGATAAGTTAACAAATATTTGGTTTTTAAATGATCCCAAAATAGTGTTAGGTGAGGGAAACAACTTTCATACTTAAAAGCCTTTTTCTAAACATGATGTTTATATTATATATAAAACGAAAATATATTTGCTTAAAAATTTACAAAATAAGGTAATATACTTTTATCAAAATAATTAATATACATACTTATAAAATAATGTAATCTATTAACTATTTAAATATGTAACTATCATTTAATCAATAAAATTTTCTCATTCTCACTTGCTTCACACCAGACCTATATATACAAATTTACCGTAAATAATTATGCCTATAAATCGTTGCACGCAAATGGGTTGAAACAATTTTAAAAAGTATTTCTTCGTCTCATATTAACTATTCATTTTCTCAACGCACAATATTTTTGAAAATTCTACTATGTACACTCAACATTAATTAAATATCATATCTACCAACTAAATTTTACTTTTACCTTTGGACAATTAATATTAGAGTGAGTATTTACTTTTGCAAACATTCCATCAAATACATTTATACATGTATTTCGTTAGGGAGATGATTTGCACGCTCTATTAAATGATTGATACACTTTAATTAATTATGTTTGGATATTTATATCATCACAGTTATCTTTACAATTTCATTCATGTGAGGGTATAAATATCTAAACACAATTAATTAAAGTGTCTTTACAATTTCATTCATGTGAGGGCATAAATGTCTAAACACAATTAAATAGAGTGTACCAATCATTTTATGAAATTTGAAAATCACCACCCCTTAGGAGGAAAGTCACGTGACAAGTGTATCATAGAAAAATCTATTCTACAACTCTCTAACACCTAACTTCTTCCCCAACCCACCCTGTGTTAGTATTTAGTTATATTACAAACATGCCCTTCTGTAGTTAGTTATATTAAAACAACAATTAAACAACACCTTTAGATTTAAGAAGAATGGATGGTTGAGATCAAAGGATATGTTCTTTAGAAAAATCTTGTTCCGTATTGATCTTTTCTCATATAATTATAAGTTTAGGTCGGATATATATGTAATTATGAAGTTTATAAGGGATATATATGCAATTCTTCCTTTAAAATTATAAACACAAACTGAAAAATGTTTTCAAAAAATCCTTAACTTGAGATAGAAAAAAAGGGTTCGACGCTCTTGAAAATATAATTTTATATATTTTCAAGATATCGAAATATTTTCGAATAACTTAAAGGTGCCTGTGTTTACAAGCTTACTTTTATTTAAGTCACAAAACAATGTGGTACAATATACAAGAAACAAATCTTTTAGTTACACGCATAAGTCCCAAGCTCCAACAATATGACAGAGTAACATTCAAAGAACTTATTAAGAAAGATTGGCAATTAAGTGTTACAACAAGGTATGTTTTATGAGCTGGATCTCGTATGTTACATTTTCCAAAAAGTTAGAAATGAAAATGAACGATCTTCCAATGGTTTATTCTACTCATATTCGATCGTATGTTTGATTGCCTTTTCGTAAGGTTTTTATTTAAAATGTAATCTCAGCAATGGTGCCATATTTTACCTCTGGGGTTGATCTTAGGCTGAACACGGGCTAAGAAATAGGGAATATGAAGCATGATGAGAAGTTAAACCATATCTCATTCGTCTTGGGTGCAAACTTAACCCCACATATGTGAAGATAAATCTCAAAGCTAGTATATAAACAAACTTGATAGACTCCATATATTGAACGTTGGTTTGATAATAAATTCTAGCCCTCATGAGGCTTTAGTATCTATCAATGATCTTTTTAGAGCAATAGAAGTTGTGTAAACTAAGAATTTTGAGGCATGGGCGGTCGGTCATCTGCAATGAGTAAACTAAGAATTTATCGCTCATCTGCAAGGACGGCTATCGCCAATGTTGATAACAAAACCGCAATGAATTTTCGAGATTATAATAATTTCACCAATGTTAATCAGAAACACATCCAATTAATAATTTCACCATATGTCAGCACTACATCACCATTCAACACACTATCAAACCCACCACCTACCAAACAAGTGTTATGGTCACCTCTAAACAAAAAATATAAAAATACACCACTTTATACAAACATAACTCACAATTTACCAAACACACATTCACATACCCAAAAAATAATAATAAAAACACCCCAATTCCTTTGAATCCGTTTGGTGGTTCAGACTAGCAGGGACTAGCAGGGTACCCGCGCGCAGTGATAGTGAGGGTACTATGGGATCTACGCGTGGTGGAGGCCACCACCTACTGGTGATTCACCTCCATAGTGACCGGCCGTATAATCAAGGAGTTCCATTATAATGCATTTTGATATACATTTGTAGAAAATGATTTCACAACTCATTAGAAAATATATGCGATGTATTAGATAAAGTTTATGTAACATATAGTCAAAACACCTATATTTATGTTCATACTTCGACGATTAAAATAAACCAATATGATTATAGTAAACAAGGGGTTGAATTTTTCAACCAAAATAAACTGTAATAAGTATACAAGAAAAAGCAGAAAAAATTATTATATTTGTTAAAACTATAAAACGACATATCAAACTTATAAACACACGTACACTACGAAAAACTTTAAAAAGTACTTAACTTGTAATAATAACTATATAATGAAATAAAAAAGAATTTCGTTTGCATAAAAAAAAAAGTGATAGCAGCCATCTTGAACATATAAACACACACTATTTAACATTTTTCAAGAGGTTACTATCCCATTCAAAATAAATAAGTATACAAGAAAAAGCAGAAAAAATTATTATATGCGTTAAAACTATAAAATGACATATCGAACTTATAAACACACGTACACTACGAAAAACTTTAAAAAATACTTAACCTATAATAATAACTACATAATGAAATAAAAAAGAAATTCGTTTGCATAAAAAAGTGATAGCAGCCATCTTGAACATATAAACACACACTATTTAACATTTTTCCAGAGGTTTCTATCACATTCAAAATATGTAAAGGATGCTTGTCTTAATAAACTCACATTTGTTCAAGTCAACAATCAATGTGGGTCAATTTGCAGCAATATGATGTTGTGATATTCAAGAAACTTATTAAGAAGTATTACAACAAGCTTGTTTTGTAACGTGATCTCGTATATTGAAAAAGAAATTCGACAAGTACTATATAAGAACTTTTTAGTGCACTAAAACTTGGTAAATCGGCATTTTAAACTTATAAACACACAGGATGAAATATTTAAAAAAGTTCTTAACTTAATTGTAATAACCATATAAGATAAAGATTTTTAAAAATGAGTAAAGTTGATTTTCCAAAATACCCCTTTAAAATAATTAACTTGCATCTATATTATATATAGAGCACGAATTAAAAATGATAAAAACATCTACCACCAATTTAATAGTTTAAATACTGTTTAATTCTAAAAATTTTGTATTTTTTCGTTTTTAACCCATAAACTTTCTTTTTTTCACAATGAATATAAATTGAACCCATAAGTCACAAAAACTACAAGTTTGCAAATATAATTATTTATCACTATAAACCATTGTTTTGCACGAATAATTGGCTAGCATAACATAAAAAATTACAAAAAAAAAAAAAAAAAAAAAGTTTGATGGACTTGAAACTATAAACCCAAACTATTTTATATTTTTCAAGTATTTCAAAATACATCTTTAATATATTAAAGATGCCTGTGTTTTATAACCTTACTTTTATTTATGTCACCAAACAATGTGGGACAATGTACAAGAAACAAATCTTTTAGTTACGCTCATAAGTCCCAAGCTATAACAATATGACGTTGTAACATTCAAATAACTTATTAAGAAAGATTGGCAATTAAGAGTTACAACAACGTATGTTTTATGAGTTGGATCTCATATATTACATTTTCCAAAAAGTTAGAAATGAAAATTCACCTTTGAACGAAATGAACGATCTTCCAATGGTTTATTCTACTCAGGAATAATAAGTGTCAAACTCGGATGTTCTTGCAAATCATATGGAATTACATAGCTTGGTTTTTATATGTTTACGGTTATTCACTATAATTGATATGTACAATGCTATATAATTGTTCATCGAGAGCTAAGCTGTGCTATTCTTAGCAAGACTTAATATCAGCTAATTTTTGTTGCATTGGATCACCATAACTGTTGACCACTGGTAGTATGTTGAATATCTTGTCTTCTCTACAATATTTCATTGAATCCGAGGTTGATGAAACGGATGGCGAGCTAACCCAATCGAAGTCATTTTGATTTTAGCTTGACGGTTTTAGTTACTTGTAACGTCTTCTGTACAATGCAAGTTGTTTTTTGGCTAAAACAACATAACATTGTTTTGATTAATCTTCTTTGTATCCTATGAGAATAAATCAGAAGCTCAGTTGAATGCGAAAGCTACTCGAGCCTTGAGAGAAGAACCATTCATGTACTAGACGTATATGTGGTTTTATTTACGGGTGTTCATACTTGATGTCAACCAGTAACCCTCCTGATTAATTTGTTATGCAGCTTAATTCGGAACTACTTAAACCCGTTTTAAGGTGAAACAAATAAGTTTCACAAACTAGCCGTGCGACGATTTGAATACTCTGCAAGCCGGACCCTATACGTGTGTAGACGCAAAAATCAAATGGGTTACCAATTTCAATCATAGTGGTCGAGAATTTATCAATATGACTTGATCAAAATAGGACAGGGGCAACGTTTTCAGACAATTAGACCTATTGGTATGAAAGTGATGATAAGTTATACACCAACCGAAAAGGTCAGAAAATGGTTACCTGGCTTCCTATGAACTGCAAAACTGAAGCAGTTGATTGGCTGCAACTGTTGCTACAACAAAACTAAATTTTTTGATTTGATTCTAATAGAAAGAAGGATACAACATTAACCCTTTGGCAAAATTTAACGCTTTGTCTTGCTCGAAGACTTGAACCCCATCTTGCGCTTCTTGGATGTTTCTATTTCAACACTCTCTTTTAGTTTCTCCAAAGCTGAGATACAATAGAAAAAAGAGGCTTAACACAAAGGAACTTGTTCAAAACATAAGCAAGAAGTTAAAACTCAAGAATCAAAGGTGAAAGTATGTGTCCGGTAATAAGAGAGTCAAATGTATTAAGTCAAAATTGAAGCTACTTGTAAATCATGCTTTCAGGGATATTTGTTTAACTTCAAGTATTTACTTAACTATATTTCAATGAGAAGAACATAGTGTCTGCATAGGTAACACTAGACATGCTACCAGATATTTTCTTATCATTGTGGAAAGTTTGAATGTAACAATTATGTATTCAGTATCGTTGGAAAATACTAATGTAGACTTTCCTTCACTTTTCAACTGTTGACAGGTATTTTAGACATTTGAGAAATAGTCAAACGTGTTCTAAAGTGTCACAAGTTTGTATAAGTTGAACATTTGAATAGACACATAGTTTAATGGAAGGTGTTTGGCTATAGTCAAATGTCCTAAATACCAACCAAACAAGAGAAAAAAATTTGGAACAAAGTCAGTATCTTAATATTCTTTTATTACTAACAAAGCAACTATAGATTTGCTTTTAGATTGAATCAACATTAGATTCAATTTGGGACACATCTAAATATGAAGTTTTTGCGCTTATTTTGGGATTATAAGTAGACTTATAGATATGCATACATAGTTGACCGGTGAATGCAAATATGTGACCAATATACATGTGTTTGGTTGCATATAAGGAATCGTATCATAAACTGAATTCAGCTCTACTCTTGTAGTCCATATAGTCATAGAAAAATTACCATCATCATAGGTCGAACGGAGGGACTCTACTGAATCCAGTGGAACTGTATGAACAGGACAAGAATCAATGTCGGCTTTCTTCAAGAGCTTCTTGAATTGCTTGACCTGAAACACGTATTCGAGTGGATGAATATGTACCGCATAATAATTGGTTTTTGATGTTTGAATTATTAAATGTTGCTTTTATTATCATCTGAATAATCATTTTCAGAGCAGCTGCAAAACATCAAGTAAAAGTATTTAATAAGTTAGTATATCCATTCTAGTAACCTAATATTAGAGACATTGACCATCTCACAGCCGTCTTTTCATTTATCATAAGATTATCTTTTATTGCGCACTTTATGTGTCAAACATTAGATAAATGAAATTTGTCAAACACTCAAACAAGTTATATTTTGATTAATATACCTTCAAACAGCAAAAGCGCATTCAAACACTCTATCTTGCAGCCGGTTTTATTAAAACTAGTTATCTATCTGATCCTGATTATTAAATATCACATAATCACTTTCAAAACGCACAAGCGAACACCCCAAAAACAACAATCCAAAAGTTGAATTTAAGAACCCAAGGGCAGTGTCGTATCTATATTTCAGGAACAGACAATAAAATACCTCATCTTCATGTAATAAGGTGAAGCAACGTCCGGAATTTCCTGCTCTTGCTGTACGACCAGCACGATGAATATACGTCTTGATGTATGGAGGCTTATCATAGTTAATAACATTTCTAACCCCTTCAACATCCATTCCACGAGTCATTGCATCAGAAGAAACAACTACTTGTATTCCACCTTCCCGAAATGCCCTCAACGTCTTGCTGCAAAACCAATTTTCAGACTCATAAAACTTCAGGTGCATGAATTTTGAATAAAGCAAGTGAATAATAATTAAAAAAGGACTAATTTGGCACGTACCTTCTGACAGTTTGATGTTGATGGCCAGAATATTCCTTGATTTTGATTCCTAAGTCACCGAAAAATTTAAGTAAAGTGCATAGTCTGTGAGTTGACTCGACCGACGATGTGAAAACAATGCACTTCTCCCCTTGTAAACTTTGTAATAGTGCGACTAGGTAGAGAGGCTTTAGCTTTGGTTCACATATCTGCATAAAGATTGGATTTAGTGCTATAAAAGGTATATATGAGGTACTGCTAGAAGCTTGATGTACTGAAGCAAGAACAAATGATGGCCTTTAAAAACTATAGTGAAGTAACAACATAAGCACGCTTGATGACTGTCTACTTTTACACATTTTAAACAATTAAATATCTAATTGTAATTTTTCAATGTCACATTCTGCGCTTCAAAACGCAAATAGGGCACGCAATTATGATTTTCTAACAGATTGTTATACCGTTTATGAGGGATGATGTCTAACTAGATAGTCATGTGATCATACCAATTTGAAGGAAGCCAGATGTTCAGGAAGCGTATATCGTATCTTCCCAGTTGTCAAGAACAATGGATGGTGCAGATCAAGTTGAGAAAGCTTGCTTGGATCTTGGGTTAGTGTGGCAGATAGAACCATCTTCACGAGCCTTGGGTAAGCTTTACCTTTAAATCCCCTCTCTACACCACTGCAACAATTTACTTAATTGTAACCACAATTTGATACAATAAAATATATATGAAATTTGCTTCAATGTAAGTTAATCAATAAACAAAATGATGAGGTAACATACTAAAGGATAGATGCCACTTACACTCTTCTTATAGTCTTCAAAGAGCCAAAAGTAGAAGGAAACGCAGTGCTGGTGTAATTGAAGAGGCCATCAACACTAGAACTAGTACACTGAAGAACTGTAGGAAGCCATGATTGATAGGCCTCTCTGAGCAATCGATCAGTTTCATCCACAACCTGATACAAAAGTTCCAATGGTAAAATAAATCTAGGTGTTCACCGTTCTTTTAACCTCACTATGAGACTTTTATTTCTATATTGTAAACCTCCTAAACGTTTTTAAAACAGTAAAAGTACATCTAAACAATATTTACAGCTACGTGTATATGATAGCTAAAATCTGATTCATATTATTTGATATCATACAATCACTCTCAAGAAGCGACTCAAACATCCTAGTACAGACACATACCGCGTCCATTTCATATCACAACTATGATATAGAGTGAACACAAAACGTAACTAAATGACTTACCAGAAAACGAAGATGTTCAAGTGTAAAACCCTTGGTATTGTTAATATGATCCATCAGCCTTCCAGGTGTTGCCACTAATATATCTACCGCACTTTGCAACTCTACAGAATGACCATCTGGATCATAACAGATGCCTGCCTCCAGTTTGGGTCTCTCAATAAGCATTGAAATTTCTTCTGCTATTGAAGATTGACCAACCGCCAAACCAACTGATAACCCTACTGCAGGTGCAATACTTGCAAAAACATCCCTAACCTATACACATTAGAAAATAATCACGAGTCATAAAAAATTACAGTAAAAAATAAAAAATAGGACAGTGTTGTTGGATGTTTTTAAGGAATGATATGTCTACCTGCAAAGCTAAGTCACGAGTGGGTAAAACTACTAAAGCTCGAAGGCATTTGACAGAACGAGTTGAAAGTGTCTGCACGATTGGCAATGTGTAGGCTAAGGTTTTCCCACTTCCAGTAGGTGAATTTACACATATATCTCTTTCAAAAGATCCGGGTCCTATGGTTTCTTGCCAAACCGCCACTTGAACGGGAAAAAGTGAATTGATCCCACTACTGCTTAAAGCCGATTCCAGCCTAATGTCAAGAATAAAACATGCACGAGTGAGCAAAAAAATCAAAACTAAATGACCTCGTTGACCATTAGTAAGTCCCATGATAAAACATGTCATATGACTTTCAAAACATCGGAACTAAATGTTATCTGTATTATAGTATACCGTTTCTCTTATCAACCAAAACCGTAGCAGAATTTGACACTCACCCAAATTACATAAAACACGTAAACTTATAACAGCACAATGTCTCTTACTCCAATTGTTGCAGAAAACATTTAATACAACATATAGGCTAACATAAATGTTCATCCACAATCAGTTTACTTATCATGGTGTTTAAGATTGCTTATTAAACCGCTTAAATGCTTATCTTGCTTTGATAATCAGTTTTGAAGGTGCTTGAGATTGCAAATCCAAACAGAAATAAGCTGTTTTCAATATAAAGCTTAATAATAGCAATAAAAAGTAATAAGCAGATAAACAGTTTCAAAGGGATGCTTTTCGACAAATAGTGCTTATTAGCTTTCAAAGCTATTTCCAAGTGTTAGTCAAATCCTGGTTATAGAGGTAAAACAATACTGATATGCTTATTAGAATATCTGAATCCAACTATCCAAACCTCGAAAGTGCTCATTGGCATGGCGGAGCTACATAGAGCCAAGCCAAACCCACTAAACAATATTCTTTTTTATTATAATCTTAATGCAAAGTTAGTACAATCAAAAGGCGAAACTCTCATCGCAGTTTGGCGACCTAAGGGGCGGACACTTTCTGTTATCTAAAGGCGGCATTAAATTCCATTTTGAACCCACTGATATTGTATACATACGTTACTAATTTCAGTTTCTGAACTCACTTGACTAAATGTTTTGCTCAATCCCTACTCATTAGATGTGTCAAAAAACAATGGGCAATACCAAATACATCCTAAGGGGGTGTTTGTTTAAGCTAATGTGTGGGCTTACGAGCTTAACTGATTTCGGCTTATATTTCATAAGCCCCAATTTCCCGGCTTATTTTGAGACTTATTAGTTGTATACGATTACTGTGATATAATAAGCTTATATAAGCCCACAACTCTCAAAATAAGCCAGAAAATTGGAGGTTTTAAAATATAAGCCAAAATCAAATAAGCTTATAACTTATAAGCCCAGAAATTAGCTTAAACAAACACTCCCTAAATGCCATTCAACAATATCATAACATTTTTAATAAATAACTGTTAGTAATTCTTGTAAAGGGTATTAAAAACACAATTAGAAACATAAATAAATAAATTTACCTGGGATTAAGAAAGGGGATGTCAGTAAGAGAAGAGTTATTAAAAGATGTCACATCAACTGGACTTCTCATCCATGGTAAGACTGCTACTTTATTTCTTTTTGTTATTTTCTTATTCTGCTTCTGCTCCGTTGCTGCTTCTACTTCCGTCATTTTTAATTGGGTTATAGTTATGATTTGCTAAAGATATTTATGAAGCAGTTCCCTGTGATTCTTTTGCAGGTTTTGAAACAAGAAAAGAGGTGTAATACTGTAATACAACGATGCCCTGAAAATACAACGAGGTCGGTTTTTTTGTTTGGGCCGGCCCAGTTTTTTATGGATTTTTGTATATCTCTCTTTTTAAATTTCTATAATCATGCTCTTTGTAAACCATAGAAATAAAATGCCCAAACCACACTAATTACATGTTTGGGTTGACTAAAAAAGACTTGCAAACAATCACGAGATAACTTCATCAGGTGGCTTAGAGGATCGGGTATCAAAAAAGTTTTTCCATTTAGGCGTTACGGGGTGTCACATCATTTTAACATTCACATTTCAAAATACTTTTTCACTCACAACTAAACACAATTTAACCATTTGGTCCTCACACACCCAATTCAATTTTCTTTTTTATTTTTTCAAACAAAATTAATTCAAATAAATACAGCTTTTATTCATACATGGATAATTAAAAAACATAAGCATACGAAATAAAAAACTAAAACATGATTCGAGCTTTTAAATTGCTTTTGTAATTGTTAATTAATTCTTTCTTTTCAAAGAATGGTTCTCAACAATTTGTTTCTAGCCGCCACCAAGTTGTTTGCGTTACACATATATGCTTCAATGGTCACTTGGAGAGTATGCAAACCATAGCTGATAAGGAGTTGGTCCGGTGGCAATGAATTCACCCTCGTCGATCATAGCACGGCTATACATTTGATCAAGATAACAAGTCAACTCGGTCAACAAATTATTCACCAGTGAGCTTCAAGTTCTATCTCAGAGTCGTCTAAGGATAGTTCGTCTCACTTTGTTTGGTTCATTAGCCATAGTTACAAAGATGATAGTTGAGAGAGTTTAAAAAGAAGTTGTGAGTGTGAGAGTATAAAATAAAAAGTTGTGTGTGCGAAATTTTTAGCTAAAATGGGTGTTATTTATAAGGGAGGGGGTGTTTGGTTTTGTTTAAAGAAAAAAAATGAATATTTATATAATGTGCACGGGCTAAACGAAATTCTTGATATCTGTAAATTTATTGTCAAAAATAACATAATAAACTAAAATACATGATTCATCGAAAAATTTTATTTCAGGGTACCCGCCGCCGCAACGCACCGCAACGCGCGGGTACCCTACTAGTTTTAACTAATCATTGCACAAACAATTGATTAAGACACAGAGCTCCAATAATAGTTTTCGCTCGCTTTTTTTTTTTCATTGATGGTGCTTACAAAATGTCTAAGAACTTACCAAAGCTGAGCAAATCCACTCGAAACCCGACCCGAACCGGCAAACCGAACTGAACCGACCTTTTTCGGTTCGGTTTCGGTTTTGTATATTTATTTTGGTTTTGTCGGTTTCGATTCGATTCGGTTTTTGTCCTTTTTTTTGTTCGAAACCCGAAAACCGACCCTAACTGAGGCATTCGGTTCGGTTTCGGTTTTGATATATATTTCTCGGTTTGAGTTTTTTCCTTTTTCGTTTTTCGGGCGGGGTCGGGTTTTTTGGGGTCGGGTCGGGTTTGGCCCGATTCTCACCCCTAGAACTTACTACTATTGTAAAAATTATTCTATAAGGATTTTTTTATTTTTATACTCACTAGCTTATCGAAAGTTATTTGACCCACCCAAAAGCAAAATCTTAGATACGCCCCTGCATTTTATTGAAGTGCCCGTTGGTGACTTGTGGTTAATGGCCATCCCAAGAAATGGTGCATAACGTGCTTTTGTTAACAGTGACATGCAAATGAGTGTATGATGATGTGAAATTTGTTAACGATTTTAGGGTCATTTATCCCATGATTTTATTTGTTTTACCTCATTTTGTCTTTTATTTAGGTTTAAATCCTTTATATTTGGTTTTTTGGTCAAGGTCTATGCATTTGTTGGAATTGAACATGATTTGCGCTCATCTGGATGAAGTTTGGAAGAAAAAGAAAACTTTGAAATACTTACCGAGATAGTTGACGCATGCACCAAACGTGCCTAGAAAGTGAAGTTTTCAAATTTTTTGTGATTGACCCGTGCGTGGAGACGTCGTCCCCTCCCACAACTTGATACCCTCACCTCTACAACTTGACGCCGCCAGCCCAATTTGATGCAAAAAACCCTAAGTCAAAGACGGGGAGCTGACGTTGTCAGCGCTAGAATCCTATATTTTTTTTTGTAGTTTTCAATAATTCGTATGCAAACTTTGTGACATAAACTCTTAACTGATTTTTACGAGCTTTTCATTCAAGTTCTTCATTGTAACTCAAGTATAACATTCAAGATAAGTTTATTTATTAATTATTCAATCATGTTTATCATTGTTTGTTTAACTCTGTTTTTTACGTGTTCTTTGCATCTTATGCTAGATTCCTTAGCATTTATCTAGGATTGCATGAAACTTATTTGTTAATTAGTTGTATTTACTGACTTTCTGTTGCTTACAAATTGATTATATCTTCAGTAGTGATAATTTTGCGATAACTGTTAATTGTCGAACCAAGAACCACATAAACCTTGGAATTTTATTAGGTTACTAACCTTGATGGGTCGCCTATGGTTCTTTGATTAAGTGTATGTGCAACACATAGCAACCATCGAGTGCTGTTGGGTTGCGTGACGTTAACAGGTAGGGTAATTAATGCATAATATTTAGTTATAGTAGTTGGACCAAGGCATTAGGATAGTTGTTATAGGGTGTAGGAGGCGTTAGACTAATTAAGGCATATCCTCCATAACCACTAATTAAGGTGTGACAGATTCAGTAGACATGGCTAGTTAATGATAAGGGGTAGCGCACCTTAGGTAAATATGTTTTTAGCATATATAAGTTTACACACAAATTTACTTTTTCTTATTTTATTTAGGTTAATATTAATTTCAAATCAACTATCTCTAAACCCTGTAATTTACTTGCTTTTATATTAAAACACAAAAAATAATCTTTTTAGCTTTTTAGATCATTTCGTCATACTTTACGAACTTATCTTAGTATTCCTTTAGAACAATCAATCCCCCGTATTTTTATTTACTACACTGCAACAGTTAGGTACACTGCCTATGAGGTTGTAAAGCTTGTTTTGCATCAATCGCATATCAATTTTGGATCCACTTGGGAGAATAGTTTATGTTTCGTATTATTTAGTATAACTCGCAAGATTCCTATCAGTAGTTTTATTTTATTGCTTAATTTCTTCATTTGCAACTTTGTTTTTATCCACTTTCATTTCATTCATATTTCTTTTCAATTGTATCGGTCATTTGCGATGACTCGTACCACCGTTAAGGATCCCTTTAACCCTTTATTGGAACCCAAAAGAGAGTTGCACAGGTTTGAGAAGAGCCGCGTGTAAATATATGAAATGCGCAATTCATACATATATTTACACCCGTTATCGTCACTTTTATGCTTATTTATTGGTTGTTTATATGAACTTTTGATACTTAATAGATTATATTTGTGATTTTAGGTTCTATAAATGCATTCGAGGAAATTATAAGAAAAGTTGAGGGAACAATGTGAAACGAAGTAAAAGATATCAAATGAGGATCAAAGCAAAATGGATCGAGAAAATCAAGTCCATTGTAGTTCCAGATGAATGAATAATTCTAAGATGGTGAATTATAAGTTATAAGTTGATAAATGGTGGCTCGTGAAAGAATCAAACGAAGAAACCGAGTACTAGTGAAGAATAGTGTTAATGTGATGTATTATTATTTTGGTTATAATTTTCTCATATAAACTTCTTTTTAGGTGATTTAAAAAGGCATTTAAAGAGAAAAAAAAAAAAAGGATATTCACAACTTTTGTGTCTAAAGCTAAGTGTGAAAACCTTACAAAAAGTGAAATATATTATTTTTCAAAAATTCGTAAAGTTTGACTTTGTTAGTTAATCTTGTGATTTTTCAAAAATTAGCAAGGTTTGATTTTCTAGTTTTGAAAATTGATTATTTTTGCTACTCTTTTTTTCTTTTATTTTTAATGTGAGAGGACAATTGTTTAAACGAAAAGAGTAATAATTTTTTCATTTTTCGAACAAGAGAGTAATAATTACTTGTATTTTAAAAAGAAAAATTAAATCCAAGTGTACGAAGTCACCAACCAATACCAAAGCAAAGTACCAAAACTAGGGGCACATTAGTAAACTCCCCAACAACAACATAGAGTTCCCTATGCTGAATAATCCCAAAAACCAAGTCGATCAAAAAAGGACCAAACCAAACCAAAACCAGTGTCATCATAAATAAACAAACAATATATTAGGTTGCCTCATCACATCTCCCAAACAACCCCAACCACACTTCTCTCTTTCATCGAGTTCCGACCAGCAACCAACAACAAAAACACACCAACCTCGTAATGGGTTTCTTTTCCTTCCTAGGAAGGCTTCTTTTTGCTTCTCTTTTTATCCTATCTGCTTGGCAAATGTAACGTCACTTTTCTTATATCTTTATTTTATTTTATTCTTAGCCTAGATCTGATTTCATTTTGTACTTTTGTTACAATGGGTTAAATTATGTTTCTTTAGATCTATTGTTACCTAGGTTTGTTGATTATGTTCATATCCTTTATAAATCTGATTATTTGTGTTTACTTTTGTGAAATTATTTTTTGATTTTTGACTATAGGTTTTTAAATAGTTTATTTTGAGCTATGTTACTTTTTAAGTATATGTTTTGTTAACATGTCTAGATTTTTCATTTTTTTAGGACAATTTTTTTTGCACTACTTTACCATCTATTCCACAATACGTCTCATAAATGTCTCTATCGAGACTTGAACCTACAACCTCTGGACTGGACTGGTAGACACACTCACATACCACTAGGTCAAAGGCCTTGGGTATATCATATATGTTTGGATTTTTATTATTGAAAATGTTTTTTTTAATGTAATACGGAGAAGTATTGATGATGAACGCCAATAAGTGAAGTTGGTAGTTGGTTTAAGCTTGCCTTTAAATTTAGGGTAATATTAATAGAACAGTTAATTACTGTACTTGTTAGGATGGTCCTGTTTGGTAGTACTGTTTTTTACACCCCAACTAAGATAATTACAATTTAAGTGCTCTATTTGTTATTGTTAAAATGGTCCTATAGAGTTGTAGTAAGGGCTCTAATTGTTACCGTGCTCATAGGTGCTCATAAAAAGTCACATTTATTGTTGCTTTTGCTGCATTTTGAGTATATAGTTCGGCCTGTTACGCAACTGCAATTATTCATACACATGGCTGTGACATAAAGCTGAACAAATGCCTTTATTCATACATATATAATGTTATATATATGATGCTTTTTTCTTCCAAATTTCACTAAATTTTAACTCCTTTCGCAAAAGCACGTGGTTTCAAATTCCTTCTCAAACTAAATGCTAGAAGTTGTTCTTTGTGAATCGCCCAAAAATGAATATTACCTCGTATAGGAAATTTTAATCCAAAATTACCTCTTTTTGTCTATTACTGATCATTATAAAATCTCGCTAGCTTTGATTTTGGTCCATGATCTTGAGGTGTAATTTAGATATCAGACACATACATTAAACCAGTGGCTATACAATATATATATATTCGAGCCACATCAATTGTTGTGACTGTATATCCTGAAGTTTGAAGGCCATCTTCTTTATTTGAATTTCAATTCACATGTACATATTTTGTTATCAGGTTCAATGATTTTGGTGACGATGGTGGCCCTGCCGCAAAGGAACTAGCTCCAAAAGTTGCCTCCATTCAGAGATTTCTAGTCTCCAAGATTGGAAATGGAGTACCAAAAATTGATGTGAGGCTCTAACATATACCATTCATCACACTTGGCTTTATGTTGCAAACAGATTAACAAAAATACAAAAAAGCCGAGCATTTATCTTTTGTGTGTGCTTTCACACGAAAGATTGTTTGCCACAAATAGCCAACTGTGATGGTCTGTAAAGTTAATTGGTCAATTGCTTCTGCTTACAGCCATGCCTTCATATTATGAGTTTTCTTAATCTCATGATATATTTATGCAGGCTAAGCATGTTGTTGTGACTTCAATGGCTCTTAAAGGGGTGGGTGGGATTTTATTTGTATTTGGCAGCACGAGCGGTGCCATTTTGCTGGTAACAACATAATCCTTCTTTATTTTGCGTTCATACTTCACACATTGTTGTTTTGTAATTTATATATAAGGATACAATGCATTCTTTATTGTAAATATTTGATGACATTGAGCTTTTATTATAATTTCATTTCACGAATTTGCAGCCCTGTTGTTATTTGTTAATGATATGAGACCTGCATAACGTTTGTGTCCTTTAAATATGTTGTACCGAAATTTGACCAGATTATTGGCAATTTATCATGGCTCATTATTTTCCTTCATCTGCAGATGTATTACGTGCTACTTATGACTCCATTGCTACATGACTTCTACAACTATGAAATCGATGATCCAAAATTCCATGCTCTTCTTCCAGATTTCGTGCAGGTTATATATATGTTATTAATGGCATATTGCACATACAACGTACACACTTTAAGTCAATTTCTGTTTTAGGAAACATACGTGCAAATCAACTTTTGGGAACCGATGTTATAAGATTTTATTATATTCAAATACACGACAGGGTTAAAGTATCATCTTACATGCAATTTTTTCCCATACCCTGCCTAGGCGGGATTGGGTTTGTTGTTGTGTAATCTCTTACATGCAATTTTTTCCACATGCAAATTTTCTTAAATGCAACTTTTAAGAACCGATGTTATAAGCTTATATATTTCCTCGTTGATTTTGAAAGTATGTTCTAAACAGAAATTGACCAACAGTATGTTCATCGCACACGCAATTTTTCTTGAGATACATTGAAGTAAATACCTTTTTTTTTTTTTTTTGCTTATCTTAACGGACCTGTATGTTCATTACAGAGCCTTGCATTGCTTGGGGCACTTCTCTTTTTCATTGGAATGAAGAACGTGCTTCCAAGGAAAGTAATCAAGAAGAAGCATCTAAAAACCAAGACAACTTAGATTCCTTGACAAAGTGATTTGAATTGCTTGATGGTACGTGCTTCTTTAGAATGTGCTTCCAAGGTTGAGATTCTTTCTAGAACGTTTTTGGTTCAATGATTTTGGTTGTAATCTGACGTATTCTAAGGGTTATTTATTACCAACTCTTAATTGGATATTTATCTTAACAAGGGAAGATATTCTTTAGATGGAAATTGTGTTTTTTGTTTTTGTGTCCAGAAATTTCTTATATATTGTCTGTAGTGAGGTACTAGTTATCATAAATGGGTTTGGTTCATTTAATAGTTATTGGATAGCCGACCACGTATCCAGTTGGCTTAAGATGTTGGCGTCTAATGTAATGTATGTTTCTTGTGTAAACGTGATGTGACCTTCAAGAGACTTGGTTGGTATATCATTTAGATATGAGTATCTGATGTTGGTATGATACTTCTGGTAACTTTTGTTGGGAGTTAAATTACCAGGTTCACTATTCTGCTTGATTCCAGTTATGGTCTTGGCCGAGAAAGTGCAAAACAAGGTTTGAATGTAGCAACATCTTTTGTAACAAACACGTGGCATTTGATAGTTCCATATAGAGGATACAGTTCAGGTTTCACATATGCAGAATAACCTAACATTGAACGATACTCTCTTTTGGGTGAAACTCAGAATCACTAGGGGATTTCTGTATTCAGAACTTAGGGCGCTTGGTTTAAATTGAGGAATGATAATGAGAAAGGCAAGAATATTGATTGAGGAATACTAAGGAATGCAATGGGTATTGTATTATCATTGATTTTGCTTGGTTCATAATGTTGAGAAAAGTGATACCGGATTGAAGCAAACCCGCAACTAAAATAAGAAAATACTAACAAAGATGACACACGGATTTTACGTGGAAAGCCCCAATAGGATAAAAACCACAAACCCAAGAACTAAAATAAGAAAATACTAATAAAGATGACACACGGATTTTACGTGGAAAGCCCAAATAGGGTAAAAACCACGGGCAAGGAAAGACACGTTTCACTATATAGAAATTTAGGAGTTACACATTCTTTCTAATTACAAGGATAAACACTAATAGTTATATCTCTTGTATCAAGAGATATTACAAACTCTCTAATACTTCTCAAAGACTACTAGGAGAGAGAAACAAAGAACACTATGTGTTATTGTTGGAATGGGATGCCAGAATGGAGCATGTATGCTTGCATTTTATAGGCATTTCATTTGGAAACTTATCCTTCCAACTTGAAAAAGATTTCATATCAGATACAGTATATCTTATTGTCAACAATCTCCCACTTGAAGATTAGATTGAAACTCAATCAATCTTCACACTGTTATCCTTCCTTGCATTTTCAGGTTGCTTACGTTTCCTCTAGGCCGCATGAGGATCAACACCATATAAACTTGTCACAGTTGATTGCTTTCGTTAGATAATCTGCCACGTTATCATCAGTATGAATTTCTGCATATCCACGGTTCCTTCTTCCACTTTCTCATGAACGGAGTGATATTGAACTCGTATATGCTTTGTTTTTGAATGAAATTTTGGATTCCTTGCCAGATACAAGGTGCTCTGATTGTCACAAAATAGAGTAATTTTCACTTGTTCGTGCCCGAGTTCTTCCAACAATATCTTCAACCATACTGCTTCTTTTCTGGCTTGAGCAGTTGCAACACATTCTGCTTATGTTGTTGACATAGCCACAACTGGCTGTAGTTTTGAAACCCAGTTTACTGTTCCGCCAGAAAGTGTAAACACATACCCGGTGGTTGATTTACTTCCGTCAAGATCACCTGCTAATCAGAATCAACATATCCCTTGACAGTTAAATCCGATTCCCCATAACATAATGCAACATCCGAGGTTCCTTTAATATATCTAAAGACCCTCTTCACAGCTTCCCAATGCTCTCTACCATGTTCCGCCATGTACCGACTCATTACTCCCATTGCATGTGCAATGTCTGGTCTTGTACAAATCATCACGAACATTAAACTTCCCACTGCTGATGCATATGGTACTCGAGACATCTCCACCCTCTCTTCTTCACTACTAGGACTCATCTTGGAGGATAACTTGATATTAGTAGGAAACGGGGTTGATATTGGCTTACAATCTTGCATATTAAACCTTTGCAAGATTTTCTTCACATAACTTTTCTGTGAAAGCCAAATTTTCCTACTAACTCTATCTCTGTGAATTTGCATCCCTAGAATATTGTTTGATGGTCCCAAGTCTTTCATCTCAAATTCTCTAGTGAGTTGTGCCTTCAGTCTACTGATACGATCTTTGTTGGGGCCTGCAACCAACATGTCGTCAACATATAACAGCAAGATGACAAAATCATTGTCTCCAAACCTCTTGTAATATGCACAAGGGTCTGCATGTAGTCTGTTATATTCAAGGCCAATGATAAAAGAATCAAATCTATTGTACCAACACTGCGACACCTGCTTTAAACCGTACAAAGATTTGTTTAACCTGGGAACCAAGTTCTCTTTTCCTTTTTGTTTAAAACCTTTTGGTTAGAGCATGTAAATTTCCTCCTCAAGATTTCCATGAAGAAATGCAGTTTTCACATCTAGCTGCTCTAGATGTAAATCATACGTAGCAGACATTGCCAAAACCACTCGAACAATTGTCATTCGAACCATAGGGGAAAATATTTCATTGAAGTCGAATCCCTCTTTCTGAGCATATCCTTTGACTATCAATCTTGCACGATACCTCTCCACCTGGTCATCACTGTTCCTCTTGATCTTATACAACCATCTGTTTCCAATGGGTTTGTGGAAAACTAGAAGGGGGGGGGGTTGAATAGTTTTACCGATTAAAACTTCGTTTTAAACTATTTAGATCGACTAATGTCAATCTATTTTGTGTGTATGTTGGATGTTGATAGATAAGCATATAAATAAGTAATGCAAAGATAAAGAGTAAGAAACACAAAACCACAACGCGAGTATTTATAGTGGTTCGGCTACAAGGACACCTTCCTTGCCCTACTCCACTCTCCGAGTCACCTACTCGAGAGTTCGTAAGCACTATACAACACAAGCTCCTTAATGTGGCGGAGAAGCCTTCACAACGTCGCCTACTCTTTATCCGGTACAAGGCTAGACACCGGGTTCTTCCACGAGGTAGAACCAAACCTATCACAACGTCGCCTACACTTTATCCGGTACAAGGCTAGATACCGAGTTCCATTACAAAGGAGGAACTACTACCCAACACAACACAACTACCCCAAAGGAGACACACTCCTTATTACAACGTCATAAGGATATCAAGATCCTTTAAGCCAAACTAATCTATCTTGTACATCGATGCACCATATCGAATGTACACCCTTGGCACCTTTCACTAATGCCTTTAACCACGACCCTTCGGCACCTTTCACTAATGCCTTTGTCTTGACTCTTTGGCACCTTTCACTAATGCCTTCGACACGGTACTTTGGCACCTTTCACTAATGCCTTCGACACGGATCTTTGGTACCTTTCACTAATGCCTTTTACTTGACCCGTTTGGCATCTTTCACCTATGCCTTCAACACAACACATCTAAGGAGGGAGGAAAGAACTATCAACAAGATAACTTCAGTAGTCTTGATGATGACGAAGCTTGGCAACTCATGGACTTGAGCTTGCTCGACCTCAAGAGGTGGTGATCTCGCCTTTAAGAGGAACCTAGAGAATCACACAAACACAAAACTACATAGAAAGATCCTTTGGATCTGAGGTTAGAGAGTTTACAATACTAAGAGAGAGTATGTGTAAAAGGGGTGAGTTGCAAGAGAGAAATGGCTCACTATTTATAGGAAAATTTCTCTATTGTTCCCCGGATCCCACGGATCCCCCCCCCAGAGGGATCCGGCTAGTGCAATCCAAGAGATCCGCCAGACTGGGTCAGCTTAAGTCTGGATTTTGGGTTGCAAACCGGGTTATGGGTTATGAACCATGGGTTATATAAGATGCAATGTATCTAGACATTGGATCATGGGTTATGGGTCATGGTCCATGGATAATACCCAACATGACTTCATGCATGATGTCATGCAATGGGTCATGGGTTATGGATCAAGCTCCATGGGTATGGGTCATGGACTTTGGGTTTTACCCAACTACATTCAATGTATCTAGTCAATGGGTCAAGTATTTAGATTTTTACCCATTACATTACCCATTACAATATAAGTTATGCACATTTCAATATTATGTAAACACTAGTTGTTATACATATGTATTTCTATGAAATATAAATACTATACTTGTTTAGTGTTTTATATAAAAATGTAAGTGTGTTAGTAAGCTATTGGCTCAAACCATTTACGTATTTTATTTGTTTCGTTAAAATGATTTTACGTTTGTTATCGACAAAACAATATAAGATCGTAAAATATAAATAAACGTTTTTACGACTTATTTGTATTAACAGGGTTTTCTTCATGCTGGTAGTGGAATTAGTTCCCATGTTTTATTCTTATGAAGAGCTTCAATTTCTTCTTGCATTGCTGCCATCCAGAACGACGCATCTGAATTATTTAGTGCTTCTTGAGGAGTTTATGGCTCTCCTTCATCTGTAAGAAGACAATATGCACCGTTGCTCTCCATAACATAATATGAGTGCCACATCGGACGTTTTCTTTCACGATTAAGAGTACGACTCATTGGAGTTTGAGACTCGGTTGTCTCATTCACCTCGTGCTGTGGCACGACTTCAGAAGAATCACTCGACTGAAATTGCTTTTCCATCTGTATTGATGTAGTTTCTCTTGTAGTGCTATCACCTTCTTCATTTTCTTTTTGTCTTCCATAAAGACAACATCTCTGCTGACGACTACTTTGTTGGCAATGGGGTCCCATAAGAGATACCCCTTTACTCTGTTAGCGTACCCCAAGAACAAGCACTTTCTGGATTTCAGATCCAGCTTTGTAGTTTCTTGGGAATTGTACATTACATACGCAGGGCTACCAAATATATTAAGGTTTGAGGAGTTGACCGGCTTTCCCGTCCACATCTCCATCGGTGTCTTCAACTCAACTACAGTTGAAGGTGACCGATTTATCATATAACAGGCAGTATTGACTGATTCTGCCCAGAATGATTTTTCCAAGCTTGCAGTTGCCAACATTGCTCTTGCTCTTTCCAACAATGTTCTGTTCATTCGCTCTGCCACTCTATTCTGTTGAGGAGTGTATGCTGTAGTAAACTGCCTTTTGATTCCTTCTTGCCTGCAAAGTGTATCAAATTCATCACCAGTGTATTCCCCTCCATTATCTATCCTCAAACACTTGATCTTCTTTCCAGAATCAAGTTCAACTCGCGCTTTGTAAACTTTGAAAACTTCAAACACATCAGACTTCTTCTTGATTGGGTACACCCAACATCTCCTGGAATAGTCAATGAAGGATACAAAATACTTTGCTCCTCCCAGGGATAGAACCGGTGCTTGCCATAAATCAGAGTGAACCAATTCTAGAACAGAGACACTTCTAGAATTTGATGTCTTGAATTTTAGGCGATGTTGCTTGCTGATAACACAATACTGACAGAAAGGTAAAGAAACCTTTGTGAGGCCAGAAATTAACTTCCTTTCAACAAGAATCTTCATTCCTTGTTCCGACAGATGTCCAAGCTTATGATGCCATGTTACTGCAGATCTATGACTTGGACTATGTGAAGCAACAGATGCTTCTACCTCCTTCATTATCTCTCCTTTCAGTTGGTATAAGTTTGCAACCACCTTTTCTCCTTTCATAAGCACAAGCGCGCCTTTTATAACTTTCATGATCATGTTTTGTATTTCAACCTTACAACAAAGATCATTTCCCTAGAGACAATAGATTCTTTTTCAGGCCCTCAACGTGTCGCACATCCTGAATAGTACGAACTGTGCCATCATGCACCTTCACTATGATATTTCCAATTCCAATGATCTTTAGTTCATGATCATTGCAACTGTACACAGATCCACCTCTAGAGATAGTTTATATTAATGAAACCATTCTCTTCTTGCGGTCATATGAAAAGTAGCTCTCGTATTGAACAACCATACATCTGCAAATCTCTTTCTGCCTTCATTTGCAACCGCTGCTTCACAACATAAAGCATTACCATCTTCTGAAGTTCTAGCGAACCTTTACTGTGTATTTGAACCCCGATAATCTTTCTTAAAGTGACATGGCTTGCCACATTTGTAGCATTTAAAATTCTTCTTCCTTCTTGTTTTATATTTACCATGATCCGGAGTTCCAGGAGAGACTTTCACCACCACCATTATCATCAACAACACTCCATCTCCACATGCCCATACAAACATCGTATCACATGAAAGTTCTCACCAAAATCCAAGGCCACACAAAGTTAAAGATGATTCTACGTCAAAGTCAAAGAATCTACAAAGTTTAAAGACTTGAGAACTACACAAAATTGGAGATTCAAAGTCAAAAGAAGTATGAGCATGGTGGAGAAAGACGTGAAGCACCAGTACCAAAGAGGTTGATGAACGGCAGACAACAACATATGATCACCACAAAAACAAAGAACAAAGAACAAAGAACAAAGAACAAAGAAACATGTGACGTCAAGCTGACAAAGTTGAAGAAAGGAAAGCACATCTACTCACAAGAAAGAAGATGGCTGGAAAGACGTCAAGCAAACTAGATGACCAACCCTTAGGGGGAGATTTTTGGGATTACGTGTAACTATTATCAAGTGTCGGTCATTAACTTTGTAATAGGTTGCTAAGTATTTAGGCTTATATGTTAGTAATTATGTCTAGGCTTATGAAGTAAGCCCGTGGGCCTATGACTTTGGCCCAAACGACTAGAGGAAGGGACTAGATGTGTTTCCTAGCTCCCTCTCCTATAAATACTATTGTAAACCCTCTCTTAAGGGTGTTGGTTCTTTCATAATACTACTAAACCTTTGTCATTCTCATGTGTGAAAGTATCGACCACTATACACCTTTCTATTATCATTCTTTACGTTATTATGCTTGTGTTATCATCTATATGGTGACCTAACATCTTAAAAGAGCCAAATTGTGTTCATAGAAACATAAGTTTATATTTCATTAAACGAGGATTTTACAATTTAGTAAAACCATACTTTTCGATCTTAGTCGGGTTTTATCACAATAAAAGTGATTTGAATATGAAAGTGCAAGTTTGAATATTTTATAAACTTTTGGCATGACGTGCCCATTTACACAATATTACCAAGTCATCATGACTTTAATAAGATGCAATTACCTCAATACAACATTTTCTGACAATTGATAGTTTAACTATCGTTATTAGTTTAATAATTGTCAATTGAATATTTAGGTCCGTTACGAATCAAATATATTAAATTCGTTTCAAGTCTAATATATTGTATCCGTCTCTAATCCAATTTGTCCAATGTAGTCCAATAATAACGATCCAATAAACTCAATATGTCTAATAAATGATAAACATCCAATGTCCAATAAATGACCAAGTCCAAATCAATATGTAATCCGTATCAAGTGTATAATCCAAATCCAAGTCACAATTTGTTTAATCCGAAACTGTAACAACCCGCATTTTCAGGTTACTTTTCATTTTTTTTGAAAAGTTACTATTCACTTTCACTATTCATCCCGTAAAATTTTTATTTTAGTTTACTATCATGACAAGATAATTGAAACTCGACAAGTCATTCTGACAACGTACGTTGAATCCATACAGAACCGATTTCACAAAACCGTGTCTGAGAATTACTTTAGGGTTCTAACGTCATTCAGGCCTCCTGATATGTCCATAAAAAACTATAAACATAAGAAATATTTATTTCTACCATTTTACGACAATTTCACAAGTTTTGGAATTTTACGTTTTTCAGTTTTGCGTTTTACGCGAAATACTCATTTTTTACCCGCGTTTCCAGCTTTAAACAGTGTTTAAGCAACCCGATTGAACTTACCACTCATTTTGTATTTTATTATGGAGTATAATGATAAGTTTAACATTTCTACAAGTTTCATATTTTTACGATACTCGGTTTTACGTTTCGTGACTTAACAACTTACAATTAGCGATTAACGGAACCAAACTCACTCTGTAAACAGGATAATACCAAAACTAACTTAGTCATACTATCCCCCATTAATGAACCACCTCTAGGGGGAGTCACCATGCATGTGTCTTGTTCCTAACTCTTTCACCATTAGATTAGAATATGTGTTTACTTCCTAAGTAAGGCTTTATAAGATGATAACATATGTAATCCTTCATGTGTAAGTCTTGCAACCTTAACCTCCTCAACTCACTATATAAACCCCTCATCCTCTCCATATTAATGCCACACACACACACACTTCTCATTTTGCTAGTTCCTTTCAAGAGTTATTCAAGAAACACAAGTCTTTTATCAATTTCAAAGCTCTTGTTAAGCTTTGATTTATCAAAGTTATAATTCCTTCCTTCCATTGGTGATCTCCAAGACACACAAGAAGTGTTTCTAGTATAATACTTCAAGTGCTTTCCCAAGTCATCCCAACTTAGTATCAAGAGGTTGAAGAATTTGGAAGCTAGGGTTTCTAGTTCTTGTTCTTGATCTTTGATTTTCCTTTCTTAAGTTGAAAGCCAAAAGTTGTAAGAATACTAACTACCACTCTTGCTCAACATCAATTACATGCTTCTTATACTTCATTTATGCTATATATGGTCTATATATTGATTTCATGATGTACAAAAATCTTTAAAACAAGTTATGAGAACTATAAGTTAACTTAAAAATAAGTAAACAAGAAAACTAGTGACATATATTGTGAAATACGACCAAAATAGTATAATCACGATATTAGAAACTTACTTAATGTTAAAGAGGGTTTTACAAGTAAAACATAGCAATTTGAATCACCCAAAACGAGTACACGAGTCAAAAGTTACGGCTAAAAGAAGTAAGCTAAACCAAAACGCCGAAACTGCCTATTTGCTTACTGCCTAAAATCCGAATTTTTTTTGAGGCCCTCCTGGTCCGTTTCATCAAAAAGTTAAAACATGAAGGTTGTCCGGAACGATTTTTTACATCCACTACTAAGAAACTCAGCCTAAAAAGATCAAACGATAGCATTTTTCTGCCTCAAATTGTAAAACAGTTTTTAAGGTCAAAATTTGGTTTTCCACAAGTTAAAGAATATAGAAACCATGTTTTTATCAAGGCAAATTACATACTAAGTTAACAAACTTCATTCAAATTAATTTTTATAAGCTTAATCAACCTTCGGGATAGTGCTTTCACATGTGAAACCCTGTTTTTCACAAGTGAAACAATAATCCTAACTTATAAGACTTCCATAAGTGAAACAATAATCCTAACCTATAAGTTTTCACATGTAAAACTATACTTATAATAACCAACTTTACGATTTAGAAACTTGTAAAATTTTCTTTAAACACTTGTGACATAAATATTGACGATATTTGTAATAACCATTATGATTTCATAATCATAACCAAACAATCTTGTAACTTGTGTTTTGCAAACCATATGAACATTTTGACACTTATGATATGAAATCAAACAAGCAAACTATATGTTTCACCTACTAAGTACTACAACAGTAGGGAACTTCACATGAGGGGCCTCTCAGGGGTGTTCGTACTGACGATTTTGTTAGATTAACAATTTAACGTGCCCTGGCTCCTCGTACCTTCACTACATGACCTCTGGACTGTGATGTCCCGAACGGTAGTACAATATCTATAAAACTATATACGTTTTCACAAACTAAACTATTACTATAAGCAACAAACTATCAAAGACTACATCATGATCAATATAAGGACATATATAGTGTGGAAAACTAGAGGGGGGGTTGAATAGTTTTACCAATTAAAACTTGTTTTTAAACTATTTAGATCGACTTATGTCAATCTATTTGGATATGTGTTGGATGTTGATAAACAAACATATAGAAATATAAGTATGTAATGAAAAGACAAAGAGTAAGAAGCACAAAACCACAATTCGAGTATTTATAGTGGTTCGGCTACAAGGACACCTTCCTTGTCCTACTCCACTCCCCGAGTCACCTACTCGAGAGTTCGTAATCACTACACAATACCGACTCCTTATGGTGGAGAAACCTTCGCAACGTCGCCTACTCTTTATCCGGTACAAGGCTAGATACCGGGTTCTTTCACCAAGGGGAACCAGCCCTATCACAACATCGCCTACCCTTTATCCGGTACTAGGCTAGATACCGAGTTCCATTACAGTGGAGGAACTACTACCCAACACTACACCAATACCTAACCCCAAAGGAGATCTACTCCTTATAATAATATCAACAAGGATAACAATATCCTTTAACCCAATACTAATCTATCTTGTACATCTAATCACACCATATCGAATGTACACCTTAGGCACCTTTTACTAATGCCTTTGACTCGATCTTCAAGACACCCTTCACTAATGTCTTCGTCTTGACACTTGAGACATCTTTCACTAATGTCTTCAACACTACACTTCTTAGGAGAAAGAAAAGAACCATCAACAAGAGAACTTCAGTAGTCTTGATGATGAGGAAGCATGGCAACTCATGGACTTGAGCTTGCTTGACTTCAAAGGTGGTGATCTCGCCTTTAAGAGGAACCTAGAGGATCACACAAAAACAAAACTACATACATAGATCACTTGGATCTGGGGTTTGAGAGTTTTTAACTCAAAGAGAAAGTATGTGAGAAAGTGGTAAGAAACAATGAAGAAATGGCTCACTATTTATAGAGAGAAAACATCTTTTGTTCCACGGATCCCACGGATCCCTCACTTGAGGGATCCGTCCAGTGTAATACTGGGGATCCGTGGGACGCTCCCTTTTGCCTATGGGTTTTGGGTCATGGGTCATGGGTTATGGATCATGGTATCAAAGTAGATACAATGTATCTCCAAGATGTAATGCATCTAGTCCAAGGTTCATGGATTAAAACTATGGGCCATGGATTAAAACCATGTATGACTTAGGCATGATGTCATGTGATGGGTTATAGGTCAAGCTCCATGGGTATGGGTCAAGCTCCATGGGTTTATGGGTTGTAACCAACTATATTCAATGTATTTGGTCAATGGGTTAAATGCTTAAGTTTCTACCCATTTATATTACCCATTATAATACATACTAGTTATGTATATATTTGCCCAATATGTAAACACTAGTTGTTGTACATATATATTATTAATTCATAAAATCACTTATACTTGTTTTAGTGTTTTATGTGAAAACGTAAGTGTGTTAGAAAACTATTGGCTCAAACCATTTACGTATTTTATTTGTTTTGTTAAAATGATTTTACGTTTGTTATCGAAAAAACATTAAAAGATCGTAAAATATAAATAAACGTTTTTACGGCTTATCTGTATTAACAATCACCCCCTTTTTGTTGATAACAAAACATAAAATTATTTTAAAGAAAAACTAAAATTCGTAAAAGTTTGAATTTGTAGTTTTTACTTTCTTCTCCCCCTTTTTGTCGAAACAAAAAGAGCTTCGAAAATAAACTAACACGTTGTTTTTAAGAAAAACATGTAAAAAGAAGGAGTAGAGAGCAAGTGACGGGAAGATTTCTCGTCTTAACTCCCCCTTCACGAGTCCATCCCTTTGTGAGGGCGTCAAGTAAATAAAAACTACTAAGCTAATGCATTGCAACTAAGTTTGCAAATGGTTTCGTCTTAGCGACGATAATGCTCCCCCTAGATAATTGCAACTTTGCAAGGGGATGTCATGAAATGTAATCCTAATATTGCAAATGATCTTGCAATGTAATGTTTGACACAAAGCTCCCCCTAGCTTTAGAGTGTCAAAGTCTTTATGTGTAAATTGAATAACTACAAAATAAATGTTAGAAAAACAAGTATATAATGCATAATTTCCTACAAATATGACTCAAGTTAGTAGAAAAATAGTTTTCTGTTGTACGGATCCCACGGTTCCCTCATTGGGGGGATCCGTCTAGGCAAATATTAGGGATCCGTCTGTCTGATGAATAGATTCAGCAATGGTGATATAACAAATAATGTTAACATCAAAGTGAGATATGTATTATACAACATAATCATATACTCAGAAATATAGCAAGTATCATGTAATTTCATTTAATAAAACTAGAGATATGATATACATGACTCTAAAAACTAAGAAAATGAACGATACATGACTTAGAATTACTAGACTTATCTAAGTAACGCTTGATACTAGGACACCACTAAAATCCTCTAGCTCAAGTTTGTTTAGGTTTAATCTCGTCGAAACATTCGAGGAGGTGATAAAACATGAAACGTTGATCCTCCCGTACTTCATGTATCAAACTTTCAACATGTTTACAATAATAAAAATCTTTGTCATGGCTAGGTAGTGGTGGTGGAAGAAAAGAGATTGCTTGATGCGAAGGATCAAGTGAAGCGGGTTGAGGAGCCTCAAACGATGGAGGGATTGGTGGAGACACATTTGAAGATGGCTCGACCAAGAATGATGGTGGTGGTAGAGAGGTGTCAACTTCCATGTGGTCGGGTGGTTGACTTTGATAATTTCTCATAATCCAAATGGGATTATTTGATGGTGACGGCAAAAAGGAAGCCAGAGCTAGTGTTGACTCAACACCTTGATTCTGTTATATTATTCCTCCTAATGAGGAGAATTTTGCCGGTGGAGGAGGATGAGACGGTCTAGGAGGCAAATCCTCTAGATTGTAGAGGTGTGGTGATGAGAGTGGAGTCGTGAATGAAAGGGCTCTAGGCACTAATGGTGATGGTTTAGTGGAAATGGGATTGTTTGGTTTATGAGGTATGGTGGTGTTTGGCATAGGTAGTTTTGTGGGAACTAACCTTTTAGGAATTGGTTTGATTGGTTGAGTTGGTGGAGGAGAAATCCTTGCATTTGTGGATTTGACCGGAGATGATTCGGTTGAAGAAATTCCGTGTACAATACGAGCAATTTTCTTGGGTGGTCCTTTGGTGGATGAGTTACCATTTGGAGCTTTTCTCATGATGAGATGATTCAAAGAGGTTTGTAAAGGTTTCTTACTGCTAAAAATGAGGATGAAGATGATGACTTTAAGAGTCCTAACAATGTGGTTTATAAAGCAAGGGATTTGGCAAGTGCATTCAAGACTTAAGCCACTAAAATTCATTGGAATGTGATGATTAGCATGCACAAGAGTCAACTTCAGAGTTGTACTGATCTAGGAACTCATTTAAGATGAGATGGAGTGTTTAAGTTAGCAAGATGAGCTTGAAATGATTGTTTTAGCTAGAGTTGACATGAATCTGTCATACGGATCCCACGGTTCCCTTCAATGAGGGATCCGTCTAGGCTAATCCTAGGGATCCGTCTCTCAGTAGCTAGGAAAAGATAGCAATGATGTTTGTAAGGTCTAATTCCTATTTCTTCTTGAGTGTTTCAGTCCATCTAAGTGTCTTAAATGAAGAGGTACTTAAGTACTTAAGAGTAATGAGTGATGTAGCTAATGGTTTGCCTTTTATGGAAGAAATTGGAACTTTTATGAGTGCCAATGAGTGACCAAAGATGACACTAAATATTTGAGAGTGTCAAATGGGGCTAAATGATCCTAGAGATCAGATAGTAACTTAGGATAATGTCTTGGAGGATATCCTAAAGGCTTTAAGATGGAAAAACTAAAATTTGATCAATTTCGACCAATTTTGAGGTAAGGATGATTATAATCAATTTTGAAAGATTTCCAAAGCTAGATGTTTTAACATGTGAGGGATCATGTGTGAGTATAAGAGCGGAAGAGTAATGAGTTTTGGTGAGACGATAGATCTACTGGTGTTTCGAATGTGATCTAAATGAGTTATGCGTGAGTATGAAGAATCTACTCAACTTTGATAAGGACTTAATTTGCCTTAAGGCACTATGTCTAGCTTAGTGTGAAGTGATCTAAAGTCATGTTTGAAATACAATGATTGCAATTGCATTTTCTGTTTGCCGGATCCCGCGGTTCCCTAAGAGTAGGGATCCGTCTAGCACAAACTTTGGGATCCGTCTCTCTGCTAAGCAGAACCTTTACAAAAGGTATGCAAGGGTTTTGACAATGAATCATATTTCAAAGTTAGTTTTCCTAAGAGGTTTTAATACTAATGTAGTAGAGATATCAAATGTAAAATATTTTATTTCATGAAAGAAATTGGATTACATTGATAAAGCGCGAATACTAAGGATTGACCCTATTTTGAAAGAAAGCTAAGTTCCTTGAACGTTTTCGCTAGATGGATAATCAAATGGTTGATGAGTGTTCACCGATTCGGGAATGAAGAACGTCTTGATGAGGGATGTGTTTAGAGGTTCCATCATCTTGTTCACAAGTACGTACAACGGACTTTGAAATTGAGGATGGAAGTAAATGATGTTATGATAAAGGCGTGTCAAGAACATTTCATAGGGGATTAGTTTATTCTTGGACCCTTGAAGATTTACAATTTGCCTTGCGAAGAAGTAGGCGAGATTGTATGGTTGTTGTGTTAGCAAACAATACATTATGTGAGCACAACAAGCGGGAAGGATTTCTCGATTTCCCCTAAGACTCCAAACATTTTCACGTAGGATGAGTGCGAGAGCCTTGTACTCTTTTCTGATATCCCGTGTAAAGATAATGTTTGGATCGGAGTAATAGGGTCGAGGTTCGCATATTATGCGAGTCAAATCTTCCGGGGAAGGTATGTGTGAACAATATGGATTATTTTCTTCACGAAAGTTGAAGAGAGAATCAAGGGACCAATCTTCGGTGAAGGCACATTGTCCATGATTTAGAATTCGGAGGATGTGAGCAAATTGCCCAAGGGTTAAAACAAACTTTTGGTTTTTGATCCAAAACCAAAGAGATAGAGAGCGATCCTCATTACGAACGAGTTCAACTTGACGGAAGAATTCCAAAACAAACCTTGGACATATTTTCTTGTTAATTTCGAGAAGACATTCCAGTCCAATGGCTCGGAAGGAGGTATTAATACCTTCTTCGTATTGTAGAGGAGTGTTGACAATACGTCCTTCATGGAAGTGACGGGTTTCGAGATTATTGAACCCACGGACATGATTGCCAGGTGTGTTGGGCTCAAGAGAGATGTTAGGAGTGTAGACGCTAGTGAGTGAAAAATCGAACTCATACTCATGCGACATAGTGAAACCTATAGAAAAGAAGAGTTAATAGAATGTGACGTATTACGGGCAAAACAATGATTACCTAACGTTTTTACTAGATTTTTATTAACAATGACAATTGACTCACTTAATGTTTGACATTCTAGTGGAACATTTCTTTTTAGAAAGAAAACGGTTTTTATTTTGCATGGAAAACTGCTATCCAGAAGGATGGTTCCCACGGTTACCTTCCATCAGGGATCCGGCTAGTATACTTACAGGGATCCGTGAATCTGTAGTAACAGAAAAAAAATTTTGATAAAAAAATAAGTTTTTAGATCTTATAGTTTTATAACAGGATATGTGTATTAGCTTACATTTTCTTTTAGCATGCATTGATGGTTTCTAATGTATCATGAAAGAATACGAAAGATATAAATCAAAAGAAATGACAAACACATTATGATAATAAACTAGATAAACTAGAATATTAGTAATATTTCATTTCAATGCTAAGAATGATACAAAGGATTGGGTATATAACACCAATGTAGATTAACAACACAAAGTATATGTCTCCGTATGAGAACTTCGTCATAGGGAACACGAGAGCGATGAGTGTTATGGCGATGTGTACGAGGGTGATGTAAACCATGTTGATGATGAACCTTGTTGGTTTTGGTTTGAGATGAGATGAGATGAAGAGGAAGATGAAGTTTTAAATGAGAGGTAATTTTTGAAAGTTGAAGATTTGAAAAAGTGGGGATTTGATAGGGTGGACGACGAAGGGGTTTTTATGGAGAAGGAGGAATTTTTGAGATTTGTGTTTTGTTTTATTATTAGAAGGATATGATTTTTGGATTAAATGAAATAAAACACAAATTTTATAAACCTCGACTTTAGACGAAAAAGTAACACGTATGTGAGAAAGGCTTCCTAATGAAGCTACATGTAATACATGAATATGCACAAAAGATAATCATATAAATACCTATGTAAGCATACTTATTTATCAAGCTAATGCTATTTAGAGATAAGTGGAACGTCATATCTCTAATGCACTTAGGAATGTCTTTACAAATGACCCAACAAATGTCAGTAGACAATTCCGGCTCCTTTGTGTTTAAGATACCTTCTTAGGGAAGGTATTCTTGTTACCAAGCGATTCCTATGGCTTGGTAGGTATGAGCTTTAACTAAGCAACATGACAAAGAAGATTAGTGCAAATAAATGAATAGTAAATAATAAAGAAAATGTTGTCATCTAATCAACATCCAAACAAAGAGTTTTAAAAGACATGGTGTTTGTTTTTATGACAAACTCTCTTTGTAGTTTTCAATTAACCATTGATCGTATCAAGTTTTTAAAGTACAATATACTTTAAGAAACTTGGTAACGAAGCTCTGATGCCAATTGTGGAAAACTAGAAGGGGGGTTGAATAGTTTTACCAATTAAAACTTGTTTTTAAACTATTTAGATCGACTTATGTCAATCAATTTGGATGTGTGTTGGATGTTGATAAACAAACATATAGAAATATAAGTATGTAATGAAAAGACAAAGAGTAAGAAGCACAAAACAACAACGCGAGTATTTATAGTGGTTCGGCTACAAGGACACCTTCCTTGCCCTACTTCACTCCCCGAGTCACCTACTTGAGAGTTCGTAATCACTACACAACACCGACTCCTTATGGTGGAGAAACCTTCATAACGTCGCCTACTCTTTATCCGGTACAAGGCTAGATACCGGGTTCTTTCACCAAGGGGAACCAAACCTATCACAACATCGCCTACCCTTTATCCGGTACTAGGCTAGATACTGAGTTCTATTACAACGGAGGAACTACTACCCAAACTACACCAATACCTAACCCCAAAGGAGATCTACCCCTTATAATAATATCAACAAGGATAACAATATCCTTTGACCCAATACTAATCTATCTTGTACATCGAATCACACCATATCGAATGTACACCTTAGGCACCTTTTACTAATGCATTTGACTCGATCTTCAAGACACCCTTCACTAATGTCTTCGTCTTGACACTTGAGACATCTTTCACTAATGTCTTAAATACTACACTTCTTATGAGAAAGAAAAGAACCATCAACAAGAGAATTTCAGTAGTCTTGATGATGAGGAAGCATGGCAACTCATGGACTTGAGCTTGCTTGACTTCAAAGGTGGTGATCTCGCCTTTAAGAGGAACCTAGAGGATCACACAAAAACAAAACTACATACATAGATCACTTGGATATGGGGTTAGAGAGTTTTTAACTCAAAGAGAAAGTATGTGAGAAAGTGGTAAGAAACAATGAAGAAATGGCTCACTATTTATAGAGAGAAAACATCTTTTGTTCCACGGATCCCTCACTTGAGGGATCCGTCCAGTGTAATACTGGGGATTCGTGGGCGCTCCCTTTTGCCTATGGGTTTTGGGTCATGGGTTATGGGTTATGGATCATGGTATCAAAGTAGATACAATGTATCTCCAAGATGCAATGCATCTAGTCCAAGGTTCATGGATTAAAACTATGGGCCATGGATTAAAACCATGTATGACTTAGGCATGATGTCATGTGATGGGTTATGGGTCAAGCTCCATGGGTTTATGGGTTGTAACTAACTATATTCAATGTATTTGGTTAATGGGTTAAATGCTTAAGTTTCTACCCATTTATATTACCCATTATAATACATACTAGTTATGTATATATTTGCCCAACATGTAAACACTAGTTGTTGTACATATATATTATTAAGTCATAAAATCATTTATACTTGTTTTAGTGTTTTATGTGAAAACGTAAGTGTGTTAGAAAACTATTGGCTCAAACCATTTACGTATTTTATTTGTTTCGTTAAAATGATTATACGTTTGTTATCGACAAAACATTAAAAGATCGTAAAATATAAATAAACGTTTTTACGGCTTATTTGTATTAACATATAGGCTTGTTTATGTTTTCTTGGACATTATTCCAAACTTAAGTCGCAACATCCTATTTTAGGTTTGCACATAGAGGTTTCCCGGCTTATCCATCATATTCATTAGAGTACTAATCATCATCAAACTCACGGTGAGTTCATAGCCCCACTTTCTATTGCTTAATTGTTTTACAAACCCTTGGAGGAGGGATACATGCTATTTTTAAACTGAACACATTGCTTTGAAACTGTATGCTATATCTGAATGTATTATGTACACTAGGTACCATTATTGCCAAACTTAAGTCCCTATTATCATGAACCATTAATCACTTGCGGGTGAACGGGAATAATGTGGATAGATCTATCGGGATTGACGAATCCCTTTTGTTTGACCAAGTCTGGTAAACAAACACACTCTATTTCAAGAACCATAGGTTTATTGGAAAATTACCTATTAGGGCCACTGTTTGACCAAGACCTGGCAAACTATTATATCAATTTCTATTGACAAGCTGTTAACGTTTTCGGTATCATGAGCTTAGTGCAGTAATATCTTTTTTGCTTCCTAAACTATGAGTGTGAGTCTATAGCTCATACTACGAATATATTGTGCTCAATAATCAAAATAAACTCTATTAATTTACTCAACCTTTGTGTTGACGATTTAAGCATGTATCTCAGGTCCATATTGTACGAGGCTGGCACGAAGGAGCATGGATACTCAAGAAGGCTATAAATTTTATTATCATTCGAAAACCCATTTAATGTATTTTGTAAACTTGGAACTATTTGGGACCTCATTTTTGTAAACTCTGATATTTATATAAATCGAATGATAAACCTTTTAAAATGACTCCATTAAAGTTCGTTTTCTTTTGTTATAACTGTTGTGCCATGAAGTAACACCCAGTTTGAATTCCGCTGTATCATGAAATTGGGGGTGTTACAGATTGGTATCAGAGCCTTAGTTTATAGAGAAGCGGGTCTAATTGTGACCTAAACTATAAACACTTTTACACAAAATGTTTTTTAGCCTTACGCTCTTCATGCCTTCCATCCTCCAGACGATTATGTGACTTCTAGGTAGTTTATGCTACACAAACATACTAGTATATTGATATATACACTCAACATATTTTCAATTATTTTAGCTAAACGATGGACTAAAAATATATGCGTATGCCTATTCTAAGGCATTGTGGCACTGATGCGCGTATAACGCGTTCGGGGTCAAAGGAACTTCCTTTTTGTCGAGCAAGTTTTTCAACACCCTAGGCAGTGAACCTAATCGTTGTAGTGTAGTATTGGGTAAGCCTCAGGTATTAATATCATTCTCTAGGGGAATAGGAATGCTAGTGAGAGATGTACTACACTAAGGTTTGAGGTTGAGGAAGATTATTTTTTTTATCTTTTGTAAATTTTTTATAAAGCTAAGGGTAAAATCTCGGGGTTTGAATTTGGGGGTTTGGTACTTCTACCGATTACTCTACTATCTAATTATCTAAACTAAGGGGTAGTCTATGTCTATTAATGTGTGCTCGTATGATGATTAAAAATGTGTCTACCTATATACTATTACTCCATAGTTATCTTTTATTGGTGGTTGAATTATCATGTCCTTATTCTTAACGCGTTGTGTTTTCTAAGGTCGTAGGGTATGCTTTTATCCCTAACTCTTTGAGACTACCTTAAGGTTATTGCCTACGAAATCTCTAGGATTCATAAACTAACTCTAAGGTTATCTTTGGATGTTTAGTCTACGATTCCGCTACGTGACTATTAACTAAGGTTCACAAAGATTACTCAAGAATTAAAAACACAACGATAGCCTAGTGCAATCCTAAGCCAATTACAATTAAGATAAGAGACAACCAATCAATAATTAATAACTAAGTTTCATAGATCTAAGCAAACACACAAGAAATTTAGCCGGACATGTTAAACATGCAAGCATACACACATTCAATCGAAGACATAATGAAATCAATGAAGTAAATTACTTATCTTGATGTAAAATAGGGTATGAGAACCCTAAAATACTGTCCAAACCGGACCAAAATCGTTTTAGGTTTTTACTCCACAAGTCTACCTTTTAAATTTTTGAAAATTCAATTTCTATATATAATTTTACATTTGCGACAGGGTCACCTTATAGTTGGGACGCCGTCAGATCGTCGTCATTAGGGTTTCGTCTTGGCCAAGTCATCATTGGGGCGTCCGCGTTGTGGTTGTGGCGCCATCGGTCTTCGATAGTGCGTCGTCGAATCTGGATCTAGGCGTCGAGAAGAAAAGTCTTCGTGACGCCCTTACTCTTCAAAGCCTGACGCCGCCAGGTGTAAAATAGCAAAATCGCTACTGAGTCGTCACAAATTTAATTACATAGAGATGGATGGTGTCGCCCTTTGTTTGGGACGCCGCCAGGTGTAATTCCAGCAGCTTGAGTGTCTTGATCTTGACTTAGCCATTTTCTTCCCATATTCACTCCTTTTCGTCTAAAAATGCATCATTCCAGCATTTTGCTTCCAAGAGACCTAAAAGTTGAAAAGGAACGAAATTAAGCAGTAACGGATATAAAAGTGGGCGATTAAGGGCTTAAATGACCCCTTAAAAGTGTACGTTTTAAATCCTTATCAGGCACAATCATATTTTCCTAATCATGTATTTACTCGTGCATTTTAGGATTACGAAACTTTATCCAAGACATTGTAACTGATTACAATGGTCTTTCCTACTTCCCAGACATTGTGAGATACAATGGTCTCATTCATTTTTGAAGACACTGTCCGGAACGATGTTTTACATATACCATTAAAAAACTCGGCCTAAAAAGACCAAACGATAGCATTTTTCTGCCTCAAATTGTAAAACAGTTTTTAAGGTCAAAATTTGGTTTTCCACAAGTTAAAGAATATAGAAACCATGTTGTTATCAAGGCTAATTACATACTAAGTTAACAAACTTCATTCAAATTAATTTTTATAAGCTTAATCAACCTTCGGGATAGTGCTTTCACATGTGAAACCCCGTTTTTCACAAGTGAAACAATAATCCTAACTTATAAGACTTTCATAAGTGAAACAATAATCCTAACCTATAAGTTTTCACATGTAAAACTATACTTATAATAACCAACTTTACGATTTAGAAACTTGTAAACTTTTCTTTAAACACTTGTGACATAAATTATGATGATACTTGTAATAACCATTATGATTTCCTAATCATAACCAAACAATCTTGTAACTTGTGTGTTTGCAAACCATATGAACATTTTGACACTTATGATATGAAATCAAACAAGCAAACTATATGTTTCACCAACTAAGTACTACAACAGTAGGGAAATTCACATGAGGGGCCTCTCAGGGGTGTTCGTACTGACGAGTTTGCTGGATTAACAATTTAACGTGTCCTGGCTCCTCGTACATTCACTACATTACCTCTGGACTGTGACGGCCCGAACGATAGTTCGGTATCTATAAAACTATATACGTTTTCACAAACTAAACTGTTACTATAAGAAACAAACTATCAAAGACTACATCATGATCAATATAAGGACATATATAGGCTCGTTTATGTTTTCTTTGACATTATTCCAAACTTAAGTCGCAACATCCTATTTTAGGTTTGGACATAGAGGTTTCCCAGATTATCCATCATATTCGTTAGAGTACTAATCATCATCAAACTCACGGTGAGTTCATATCCCCACTTTCTATTGCTTAATTGTTTTACAAACTCTTGGGGGGATACATGCTATTTTTAAACTGAACACATTCCTTTGAAACTGTATGCTATATTTGAATGTATTATGTGCACTATGTACCACTATTGCCAAACTTAAGTCCCTATTATCATGAACCATTAATCACTTGCGGGTGAACGCGAATAATGTGGATAGATCTATCGGGATTGACTAATCCCGTTTGTTTGACCAAGTCCGGTAAACAAACGCACTCTATTTGAAGAACCATAGGTTTATTGGCAAATTACCTATTAGGGCCACTGTTTGACCAAGACCTGGCAAACTATTATATCAATTTCTATTGACAAGCTGTTAACGTTTTTGGTATCATGGGCTTAGTGCAGTAATATATGTTTAGTTTCCTAAACTATGAGTGTTAGTCTATAGCTCATACTACGAATATATTGTGTTCAATAATCAAACTAAACTCTATGAATTCACTCAACATTTGTGTTGACGATTTAAGCATGTATCTCAGGTCCATATTGTACGAGGTTGGCACGGAGAAGCATGGATACTCAAGAAGGCTATAAATTTTATTATCATTCGAAAACCCATTTAATGTATTTTGTAAACTTGGAACTATTTGGGACCTCATTTTTGTAAACTCTGATATTTATATAAATCGAATGATAAACCTTTTAAAATGACTCCATTAGAGTTCATTTTCTATTGTTATAAGTGTTGTGCCATGAAGTAACACCCAGTTTGAATTCCGCTGCGTATCACGAAATTGGGGGGTGTTACAGAAACGTACCAAATAAGCACCAAGTTAAAATAATTTATCACGTTTGTTAGATTTTTCAATAAACGAAAGTATCATATTCAAGTTAATTATTTTTAGACCAAATAATTAACACACCTTAAATATTTAACAAACAAACACAAACTGTTAATTCTTAACTTAATAAAAAACCAAGCAACACCCTAACGGGTCATTTTCCTATTTTGACCCGTTTAAGACAACCAAACACCCTCATGGGTGGTTTTTCCATTTTGACCCGTAATCAAAACAAATCCAAGCACAACTGAAAGCAAAACAAACACGCCCTAATCGGCTGGAAACAAATGCACCCTTAACAGTTTTACATTACCGCGGCCAAAACAAAGAAACTGAAAAAGAATAAGCAAATCCAAACCGTGCCCAAGACCCACGCGGGTACTACCTGATCTGAAAGATTGATAAACCACAACCACACGAAATTGATTTTTAAATCGGACATATAACGAGTTTAACCATTTACGTTAACTAACCAAATTATCTCAACAAATTCATCACCAACCCAAGTCCAAAACGGGTTTAACCCGAAACCCTAAACGGGTTCAATACCAATCCGAGCACTAAATTACAACAAAAATATCAAAACCAACCCATCTTGAGATTAAAACGGGTCTGAATCGACTCATGAAATGACCTGAAGAAACAAAACTCTTAAATCCAAATCTTACCACGCGAATATTTTTTTGTCAAAACATTTTTAAATCAGTTTTAATCCACGGAACATTAAAACAAACTTTGTAATTAGTTATAATAAAGGAAAAGAATAGAATAAAATGCATTAGTTGACATACCCACAAAAGAGAAAGAAGAAATAGAACGAGATGGAGGAGACGATTACGAATCAAACACGACCAAGTCTTCATGATCTACACCCACCTTCGTCTTCACGCTCTTGGATCTTCAAGGAAATAGTAGTGGAGGTGGTAGCATCATGTGGCGGCTCAAGGTGGTGGCGGCGGCACCATGGTGGTGGAGGCAGCCGGATGAGAGTAGGAGGAGGAAGTAGGTATAGGTTTGGTTATCACTCCAAAAATGAGAGAGATACCCTAGAAATTTAATATTTATAGTGAAAATACCATAGGGACCAATTGTGTAAATTCTGAAAGTTCAGGGTATGCGGAAAGAATATATCACACGGACTATTTATGCAGTTTTTGCAAACTTTCATGATTAGCGGTTCGGGACTCATTTAGGCTAGCAAACACTCGATTCTCGACACGAAGATTACGCCATTGCATTCGAAATAATTTTTCCAATAAAAACGAGTATTCACACGACTAGTTTTCCGCGAATAATATAACAATCAAATCAAATCGTCGGTTGTGCCAGTATGCATTGTGTGCAAATTCCACGTTTCATGAGATAACTTTCTCGTTTTCACGTCAAACAAGCTCATGAAAGTCCATAAAGGAAAAACTGACATAATTCCTCGTAAAATAAATATCTGAAAAAATCTCGAGGGGTTACACAAATAATGAAAACCGACTTCGTGATTCTAAGGGTTTAATTACTTATAAAAAGCCACACACTAGTCTCAAGAACTTTTATTAATAACTCAAGTACTTTTGGAAAATGATCCATATCAATAAGTTCTTCCGACTACGGTAAGATACGGAATAACTAACCTTACTTAAACTTTATGTATTAATATCTCTTTCTAGTAAACATCAATGTTATTTTGTATATATGGTTGACACCATGACAACATCGCCCGCTGAATCAAGGCAAAGCAATGAAACCTAGAAATGTTAGAGAATTCTTTTAAGACGAAATTAAATTTAATATAATATAAATATTTATTATTATACCTCTAATAAAGAAATTATAGATGCTTTTAGAATTTGTGTTACTCAAACATCACGATATGTTAGAGAAGCTTTTGAATATGTTATCATAATGGACAATGGATTACAGGTGTCTTCCATACAATTAAGAAAAAACTTGAGTGGAGCTTTGATAGGAAGAAAGGGAGAGGAAACTTTTGGCGGCTTGGGAACAGTACCCTCCTCTCACAACCCTCTCACAATAATTGGCATATGAACAATAACAACTAACTTTTTTTTGTTGGCTTCAAACTTTTTTCTCTTGCATTTGGCTTAGTTGGCTTGACTTATGGAGAGTGTGGCTCACCATTTTTTTATTATTATTTACTATGTCAAATGAGGTGTTTGGTTCGCAAGTTTGAAAGACAGGAATTTGAAATTGTATAGATTTCAAATTCAATGCTTGAATTTCAATCTTATTAGTTGTCTGGTTCGGTAAACAAAATTCATATTTTTGTTTTAGTAATTGCCACATTTGCCCTTTATCAACAAAGACTAAAATACTCTCTATTTTTACTCGTTATCTTATAATTATAAAATCACATGAACTAAAGAAATAACACAAAACATAAAGCTTAGGGCAAACAATATCTCAAAAATGTTTCATGTGGATCTTAAACAGCTATAACCAAAGATCTTTATTTTAGACTAAAATACACGGTTGGTCCCTAAACTTGGCAAGGTGCATCGCGTTGGGACAAAACTGGGCCTTTTCATCGTTGGGGGTCCCTATTTCAAGTTTTTCGCTCGTTACAGGTCCCTTGACCAATTTTCCGTTAGTCAAGGACTGTTATTTTCCCCATGTGCCTTGCACATGAGGGCAAAATGATCATTTCATTGTTTTGGTTAATTATTTTGGTGGTAAGGCTGGTACAACCTTAGGGACTAACGGTGTATTTAATCAATAAAATTATACCATCACCACCACCACCACCCTCCCTTTATCTCTTTTTCCTGCTTCTCTCTCTAAATTTTTGTTTCTCTCTCTAAAATTAACATCATCACCATAGAATGAAAGAATGAACTTGTATGCAAAATTATCAATTATACAAATGCTTTCCATACACAATCATGCAAACATACTGTTAATAATGGAAAAGTTAAGAACATAGTAGGGCCATTTTCTTTTTAGTACAAAAGAATGTGGCCTGTTGTGCTTTCTATCTGCATATCCACTTTCGGATATCCATAAGTCCGTGATCAATAAAAACCAGTGAACATAGGTGAAGGGTATACATGCCTTTGCCACCTGCAGGTGTCCCTAACTGTGTGGCTGATATGGACTCTAAAGAGGATACACCAGGTAGACACTGTTTTGATGTGTGATTACAGGTCAAAGGGTAATTATGCAACTTCATATTGTATCAATTTTGCAACAATAATCAGAATTCATTGGTTATACAGCATCAACTGAGATCAATGTAATCACAAGGGTCAAGCGTATTGTCCTCATTTTGCGACGACGTTCATCACAACAATAGAAGGACCAAACCATGTTCGGTACATATCGAATTTAAACCTTTTATGCATTTCAACGCTACACCATTTAATTTTAATCATTTATGATAAAACAATTGTATGACAAAATACATGTAAGTTGAGGCATAAAGATATAACAGCTATTTCTTTTCAATGTTGTAACAAACAAGACAACGCGATTATAACAAGTTACAGAGAAGAACAGAAACATATGAAATGTAGATATATCGCTACAAGAACCTCTAACCTTCGATAAGCCGGAAAATTTACAGGCCTTCTATGCTGAATACATATTAGTTTTCAAATTCACGCCTGCCTATAAGAGTTGGCCCAACCACTCCCTAATCGATCTTCACCGAGGAAAAAAAATAGTGGACAAAGAAGAATGATGTAATGAATCCAATGGTTCCAGTAGATAACATGATTGCGATTGCACTGATCAGTGCGTACCCAAGATACAATATTGCCGACACTGGCCCGCTTAAACTCTGAAGGTCAAAAACCAAATACTTCATGGAATACAGGAAAACATAAACAAAAACTGACCCAGAAGCGAAAAATGCTTTCCACCACCACTGCCAGTCCTCAACACAGAGATGCATGTAGGTCTAAACCACCGAAACTTCAGCACAAACAACCACCAGTAACATTAAAACCACAAGAAAAAACCCGAATACATAGTAGAATATTTCGAGCCAGATGTTAGAAAGGATAAAAAAGAGCTCGATAAAGAGGGTCCCAAATGGAAGGGTTCCTGCACCAACTATTAGTAGCCAAGACGGGTATTTTTGTGCAGGGATCTCTCTAGCAATCTGGTTAGTTCGGACCGGGAACTGGATCTGCTCGGCCCATGTACCCAAGTACCCGCCCAAGAGAGTGAGTGGGACTGAGACGCAAAACAGAAGTGACAATAGTATGAAGTACAATGAAATGGGAATAGCTCCTGCCCCAAAGAATGAAATTCAATACAGTAAGGATACTGAAAACAATCCCGGGGAAGAAGAATGCAATTGACCATGATACAGATCGCCACCCTTCCGACGTCCCTTTAATTGTTCGCCATAGATATACGCTAGCATAACCAACTACACCTCCCAATAAAAGATACAAAATGATCATTCCTGTCAAAAGCATACCTCGTGAAGCTGATGACATGAATCCAAAGGCGACGAATACGATAGTGACACCTGCCATTCCTGCAATATGTAGACCGTTTCCTATCATTACACATAAAAGTTTAGAGTTGGTTGGTTCACGGATGGGTGTATGTTAATAAGGGACTGAATCAACCTACAACATTTATAAAACAAAGAGATACTACAGATCTCTTAAATCACATTAGAATCATATCATGTCACAACTGCCAGAAGCGATGAATTAAAGATGGTGTATGTTAATTAGTGTTTTTAATTTGGGGATTTATGGTTAGGGTTAATTCGACAAATTGGGGGTGAAGGATTGGGGGTAATTAGCATTATGACTAACGTTCTAAACTTCTGATTTGAACAATAAATAACGTTGGCGATGAAGAGAGTGATGGTGACGGTGATGGTGAAGGTGAAGGCGATGGTGATGTTGGTCAGAGAAGGTGAAGGTGAAGGCTGGGGAGAGAGTGAAGAAATGAAGATGTGTTTGAGGTTTTTATATATAAATGGGCAAAATGGTCATTTAACAAGAATAACGGGATTTAACAACATATAACGGGACGTTGACTAACGGAAAATGGGTCAAGGGACCTGTAACGAGTGAAAAACTTGAAATAGGGACCCCCAACGATGAAAAGGCCCAGTTTTGTCCCAACGCGATGCACCTTGCCAAGTTTAGGGACCAACCGTGTATTTTAGTCTTTATTTTATAATGTAAACTAAATAATGTTTTATGTGAAGTCCATATTCAGTGTCCAAATTCTTTTACTTTGTAAACGAAAATTTATTTGTTGTAAAGTTCTTCACAAACAACACAAAAGTTGAATTAAAAAAGATCAAAAGTTATGAGAAAAATAAATGAGAAGATGGAGAAGTTGAAGAGAAACAAGACTTAAAATTTCATTGATCAAAATAAATTAAGAAGATGACAATGAGCATAATATGAAAACATGATGTGATGGAAGAACAATGGGGAAGAATCTGACAGAATGAAGCGATGACAAGATAAAATGATCGGCTAAAAATAAATAGAAAAGTGTGGGATTGAAGGCAATTTTGTCCATTTCTTTTATTTTTCTTCCGGTTTTATTATTCATATTTCATAAACAGATTTTACCCTTTTATGAGACCAACCATATTTAAAACCTCTTTTTATACATACGAAAAAAGAAACGATGATATCTAAATTGAAATTCGCACAAACCCTATAAAATTGGGTCAACCAAACAAAACTAAATAATATAATAAAAACTTATTAAGTTTTGTTATACATTCATAAAAAATTGTAAGTTGGTCATTGATGCAGGTTTTACTGACCAGGTCTTAATATTTATAGTGTCTCGCAATACCTATGGTCTACCCTAGTGCACTAACGGGCAGTGTACCCGGTCGTGTGTAGTGTAGTAAATGGTAAAGCCGAGGTCATCCCAAGAGCTATGTGTGTTGGATTATTACTAATTTTAGTGACACAGAATAATAATGGTTTCGATAGGGATTTAATTAATTAAACTACTAATGCAGAATAAAGTAAATGAAAGCAGATAAATGGTAAAGGGAAATCAATAGAGAGAAGTGGTGCTAACCTAGTTAATCATCCTAGCTAGTTATGTCTACGTCTACTTACTTCCAATACTTGGTGGGGTCAAATTCGAGAGAGGACAACATTTGGTCAATTAGCCCTAAACCTATCAGCAAAGATGCCACTACAGGAGAAATCAGGCGCACCGTCATAAGTCCTGTTGTTCCTGGTCCTCTAAGCCAAGTCATTAAGTACCGCTACATGCTAGATTCATAATAGTGAGTGTCCGGCCATACCCCCCAATTCTTAAGTTCATCCAAACGATAGGTGATCAGTTTGTCAAATCGCACAAGTAGAAAGGGTCGTCAGTTGGTCATATCTTACCCTTCCCGTCTCAGTCCGCTCACCTAGGGTCAGTTGGTCAAATCTCCTAGGCAATTGGCCTCTACCGCCATTCAAAACTACTGAACCAAGGGTGGCTACCAATGAACTATGCATGCATACACTTAGAAATAATTGTACGAAAGTAAAGGTAAACGCAAAAAAAAACAATTAAGGAATCATAACTAGGCTAGCACCAAAAGGTGCTTAGCCGCTCATATTAATCATGCAAATCAATTCAATATTCAAAGGTACGAAATACATGAATTGAAAGTAAAAGAAATATAAAACGCTAATGCTTATCGTAATGGAGTGACTTCTCCCTTGGAAACAGCTCTGTATGCTCCCCTAGACCTGCCTTGAGCTTTTTCCCATGTTCTCAGAGTGTTATGTGTGGAATGGGATGATTAGAAATGCTGGAATTCGTGGGGTATTTATAGACCAGATATGGGTTCTGGCTATAACCAATATAGGAGTTCGCCGTAACCTTCTATTTCTTCGTAAAATGCACTAGATCTGGTTACGGCGTAATAATGAATGGTTACGCCGTAGTCTTCAATAAACTTCGATTCGTCGTAAGAGATGCACGTGGTTACGGCGTAAGTATCGGCGGCGTGGAACCTCTTTTGACCTAATGTAGTTACGTCGTAACCTTTGGGAGGAGTTACGCCGTAACCTTATGATAAGTTGGCATACTGAGTCACACAATAGTTACGGCGTAATGTGAGAGAGGAGTTACGCCGTAACTTCTTCAAAATAGCATACTGTGATAAATCTTTAAATATGTTTTCAGTTCAGCGTCTCTTTTAGCTCCAATGCTCGTAATTTACCTGAAAGTGGAAAACAATGGAAAACAAGCGTAAATCCATATAAATGATATAAATAACAAGCATTATCAGGGGAAATTGACATTTAATAATCAGGACTATTTGATGTATCAGTCATGCTTGTTTTGGTCATGTGATTTTAGAACACAAATCCTTTTTTAAAGGCCCGTACGTTTCGTGGGTTGGGTGTAGGATTTAGGTTTGATGGTAAAAAATAGTTGTTTGGTTCAAATGAGTGGCCTCTAAAATTAAGATTAAATGCTTAAAATTTGGTATATAGAATTCCAACTTAGGGTGTGTTTGTTTCATTAAGATGTTTCACATCTGAATCTGACTACCACATCTTACTAGTAAGAGGTGGTTATAATGTCTGAATCTGAATGAAAAAATGTTGTTTGTTTTTTTATAATTGTCTAAATGGTTTTAATTTTCCCTTTTTTAACTATATATTAAACTATTACAAATACAATTAATAAGTAGATAGTGTAAACTTGAAACAAAACATTTTTATCATAGATTTAACACAATTATAAATCATTAAATAAATTATCTTAATACATATCCAAAATTTAACATAATAAAAACTATTATATAAATCGTCTTAAAATAAAACATAAGCTTAACGCAATGAAACAACAATTAAGTAACTTAACCAATACCAAATAATTTAAAACCTAGCTTTGCATAAGTTGTGCCGCGATTTGATCTCGTAATTTAATCATGTATTGTTGATCCGCGTCACTCCCAATTGGTTGAACAACTTCAACATCACCGTCATTATCATCATGTACAAATTACGTTCAAAGTATTCGTGAACCCACCTTGTTTAAAGCTCTCCACCCTTCATCTGTTAGGTTGAATGTATTTGTGTCTGCGTTGAAAATATTACCTGTTTTTCCTCTTAAATGAGCATGAACCTGATGTTTTGATTTGTAGTAATCAAACTTATTTTTTAATTGTTTTTGGGTGGTCGTTAGGCCAAATGTTTCCTTCATTTTTTTCCGACTATCGCCCACGACTCAATATGTAGGCTATTACCCTTAGCATCTACCCTATTCACTTCCTCGATACATGAGTCCAAAAAAAACTTGTATTGATCGAGAGTAAAATTTAGTATAATTGTATCACCCATTCCTATAAAAAAAACAATCAAACATATAAATACACATCTACAAAATACATAAGGTAAACCGTATATATCATTATTCTTACAAAATACATAAAAAAACAATCAAACATACAAATACTCAAGATAGTGTACATAATAAACTAAAACCAAAAACATATATATCATTATTCCTACTGTTATTCGAGTGTCACGATCTTAATCTTAAGACTTAATTATAAAAAGACTAATGTCAAAAAATAATCAAAAGGTGTAGCCTGATTATCTATTAAAACCATATAAAGGAGACAAACAATAAACAACTATAGTACATTTTTAAAAGACTAAAATACACGGTTGGTCCCTAAACTTGGTCATATGCTTCGCGTTGGGACAAAACTGGGCATTATTATCACCACAAGTCCAAAACATGGCCTTTATATGCCAAACTAGTCATTTGACAAAGTCAATGTCTGATTTTTGTTTTGTAGTCGAGGGTATTTTAGTCCATACACATTTATACTTTTATAACACATTTATATTTTAACCCTTCATCTTTCATCCTCGTCATCATCTCCCCAAATCATTCATCTCCCCAAATCATCATCTCCCCAACATTCATATAGTAATTAATGGATTAATTATGATTACGAAAAATAGTTTCACCAAATGACAAATTAAATCTTCAAGTCATTCTACCTTTTGACCCATTCCCCTTTCAACTGAACTTTTTATTGACCCATTTGGAGGTATATATACACGCCAAACTGACCCAGTTATAAGTTAACCGGTCGAAATTTCCACTCTGGCACGAACATAACACTTTTCTGGATCGTTCAAGAATACGAAGAAAAGGTACTAGTGTCAAATATCGCAATAAAGTCAATTGTTTGTGTCATGTTGATGCTATATGTTCTACTGGTACAAAGTTTCAAGTGACCATAAAGTTTAATATACGATAGTCAAAGTCAAACAATGGAGACACTCTTATAAACTCCAATAGTGACATATGTAGTTATAATGATTTAAATTATTAAGGAAAAATGATGCAAATAGACCGCGCGCCCTGAGGCTATCACTTTTTCGGACCACTTTTATTTTTAATTTAAAAATAGACCGAGGGCAACCGCTGTCATTGGGCAACTCATCGACATTGCGACAAGTGTCCCGTATGTGTAAGGTATTGTTTTTTGGGCAACTAAAAAGCGTTGGGCAACCGTATAATTTTAAAAAGGGTTCTATCGTCATTTTACGTTAGACAAAAATCCAAAAGTCAAAATCCAAAAGTCACTGACCAAAAAAGCATCCATAGTTATCGTTTTTCTCTGTTTTTGCTTCTCGCAGTACTATTTTCACAAATCAAACTTGTCTTCCCTTCTTTTCCTTCGTATACGTCAGCTATGTCACCATCTTTAAAGCTACAGTGTTGATTGCAAACCACATTCGATTGATCAAGTTTTAAAAAAATGTTCCCAAATATGGTATGTAAATATTCTTCTCGTTGTTTATTACATATGATTATATCCAATTGGTTCTGTGTTATAATAAATCGTTTTTGTTATTCGATGAATACCTATGTTAGATAGGTGTTAATTCCATTTTATAATCCATTGCTCTTTTTTATGTGTATCTGATTCGTAATTATGTAGGGTGTGATACCTTATGTGGAAAATTAGAAGGGGGGGTTGAATAGTTTTGCCAATTAAAACTTCATTTTAATCTATTTAGATCGACTTATGTCAATCTATTTGGATGTGTGTGTTGGATGTTGATAAACAAAGCATATAAAGGTAAGTAATGAAAAGATAAGAGTAAGAAGCACAAAACCACAACACGAGTATTTATAGTGGTTCGGCTACAAGGACACCTTCCTTGCCCTACTCCACTCCCCGAGTCACCTACTCGAGAGTTTGTAAGCACTACACCAATCTCCTTATGGCGGAGAAGCCTTCACAACGTCGCTTATCCTTTTTCTGGTACAAAGCTAAATATCGAGTTCTTTCACACCAAGGCGAACCACACCTACACAACGTCGCCTACCCTTTATAAGGTACTAGGCTAAGTACCTAGTTCTTTCACTCCAAGGTGAACTACACCTTCACAACGTCGCCTACCCTTTATTAGGTACTAGGCTAAGCACCTAGTTCCATTGCAATGGAGGAACTACTACCACACTACACCAACGACTAATCCCAAAGGAGATCTACTCCTTTACAACATCATCAAGGATATCAATATCCTTGGATCTAATACTAGTCTATCTTGTACCTCGAAACACACCATATCGAATGTACATCTAAGGCACCTTTCACTAATGCCTTTGACTAGATCTACAAGACACCTTTCACTAATGTCTTGTGTCTTGACTTCTAAGCACCTTTCACTAATGCTTCTAGTCTTGACTTCTAAGCACCTACCACAAGTACTTATGATATAGACGATAGATACCCTTCACTAATATCTTCGTCTTGACTCTTGAGACATCTTTCACTAATGTCTTCAACACTACACTTCTTTGAAGAAAGAAAGGAATCATCAACAAGAAGACTTCAGTAGCCTTGATGATGAGGAAGCATGGAAACTCATGGACTTGAGCTTGCTCGACTTCAAAGGTGATGATCTTGCCTTTAAGAGGAACCTAAAAGATCACACAAAAACAAAACTACAAACATATATCTCTTGGATCTGAGGTTAGTGAGTTTTACACTTAGGGAGAAAGTGTGTTAGAAAGGGGTGGAAGATAATGAAGAAATAGCTCACTTGTTAGGAATTGGAAATTCCATGTTAAAGTGTCGGTCACCCCAATTATGGTCTAGCATATGTTAGCTCGTAGACGTGTCGTTATTTACGTTATTGAGTAGTCATTTAGTTAGTTTGTAGCGTAGTTTAGTTTAGTGTAACACCGTGGAGGAAGGACGGGTCTTTACCCTCTGTATACCTGATCCACAGGCCGTCAGGAGGTCGTGTAATCTTGTAACTATAAATACCCCTTCCATCCTTGGAAGGGGTGTGGCTTGAAATCTAACCTTTCATTTTTATTGAACCAACTCTCTACCAAGAACAATCTCTCTAGTTTCTCTCTCTAAAATGTCTAACATGTATTTCCATTATCCAATACCACCCGAATCATCATAACACAATAATATTAAGATCCTACAAATGGTACCAGAGCCATGGTTGTGTTTTGATGATTTATGTTGGTTTTCGATATATGTTTTAAGCTGTTTTGGTACTATATTTGTTGGTCGAAAACATTTTTTTTCCGTCTATGATTCTGGTCAAAAAACAGTGTTTAACAGTTTGTGTAAATTCTTGTTTTGGTCAAAAATGTCTTTGGTCCATTCTTGTCATTTCTGTTTTTTTGTGTCTTGTCCAAAACAGTACCAAAATGACCATCTTTTGTACCTTGTTTTATCCGTGATTGAATCTGGTCTGATAAATGGCTATAATTCTTGTAGTCAAACTGTGGTCAAACAGGCAAAATGATGTATCTTTTTGATATTTTCTGGGTAACTTTGAAGCTGAACGGATAAAGTGGTCGGAATAATCGCCGAAAAAATTTAAATGGTCAAGATTTCTTGTTAGCGCGTTGTCAATACTTTTTCTTTTTAGCGAGTTGTCATAAGCTGTCTCTACATAGCGATTTGTGTCAAAACACTTTTGAGTGTTTTGTTATTAGCGTGAAGCAACTTGCTCACAGAAAGATGTGGCGACTTGTCATAAGGATGTTAGCGACTTGTGGTTTAACAAATGACGCATTTTGACGCTGATTTTTCTTAGCAATTTGTAATGGAAAAGCTAGCAACCTATATCAAGAAAAAAATTGAAGCGACTTGTCTTATTTTCTGGTGGCTGTTTGATTATTGAGTCAAACTGATACAAGTTAGCGACTTGTATACAAGTTAGCGACTTGTTAGTTTTACTCATGATTATATAATTGCGACTTACCTACTTGACTTGACAGAAAAGGGAGATGAAGGATTTGACTACGAGTTGTTGACCTGACCACAAAACCAAAACACCAATACTCAACTATTAACAAGACCTCAGCTCATACATCCTTGGTCAATGTTTTTTTAAAATTACGAGATGCAGGAACAAAATGTTAACAACATATCCGAAGCATACAAGCCAACAATCCTCAACTCCTACATCTAGACTCACAATAAACCTCATCCCTCCACAAACTCTCAATCAAACTCAATTTGAATTCAATTACACATTATCTCAGATCGGTTCAGTTTTTTTTAATCTTTACAAGATTTTCTATTGAACCATCATTATCATCATAGATAATTGCTCGAAGCGTGTTAATATCCGAACATTTAAGAATGAACAAAAACAGAAGTCTTATTCATTCTTTGGTTTGTTTCTATGAAAAACAAATCGAAAATAATCACATAAACCTTACCCGAGACCATTGTTTAATGATCTTGAAGACATCTCTCTTCATGCTTCGCAACAAAAATTAGACCAAGAAAAATATTGGTGGGTTTCGTTAATATGATTATGCTTCGGTTTAAAGAATATGATTAGCGAGATGTGTTTTGATCGATTTGTGTTTGATATGTTCTGATAAGTGGGATATGATCCGATCGGAGATGGGGATTGAGAGAAGAAATTAGTGTGGTAGGCGTTGTTATAAGAGTGGTGTTTTTAGGGTTAGTATATTAAGGAGTGGTTTAGGGTTAACTATGTTATTTATAACCGGATGATATTGATTGTGATGGATGGGTTTTCCTTTCGGTTGGGCCTCTACATCATTAAAAATGGTTTGGACTAGATCTTGCATTGAAATGAAATTCACGGTTCGTGCATTGGGTTATCAAATCATTTGGAGTGAGCTTGTCACAAACGAAACTTGGATTGGTAAAATGTGTTATCGATTTTTTGATACATATTTTTGATAATATTTGAAAAAGTGTGGTATTTTGGTATGGTATATTTTCACGGAAGGATACAAAATTCACGGCTTGAGCTAAATTTGAGAAAAATGATCACGGGGTTTTTGTACGGTATTATTCATGCGAATTTGAAGAGATATTTCATGGGTGATCTTCTTTATCTTTGAGACGATGGTTGGTTGGTTGCTAGTCTCAAGATAACTTGTTGGGACATAACTATCACTTTAAGTGATTATGAATTAACAATCTGGTTATAACGATATAAGGATTACGTCGTCATGCTCACGATGTATAACTATCACCTTAAGGAAGTTGTGGTACTTAGTGTCACACGGCGTTGTGGATTGTTAAAAAATATAGAACAAGATGAAGTCACTAAGTTGGGATGTCTCCTCTCTTTTCATGTTAGTCATATCGGGTTATCTCCATATGTGGTCATTACTATTAGCCGATGAATCAATGGAGGTTCAATTTCAGCAATTCCCATGAGATATTCGACGCCACATGTTGTTAATGATACCTCCGGTCTAAGCAAAATCTTTCAAGAATCTTCAGCGTCGGTCATGATTTTTCAAGATGTTTGCTTATGACAAGAACTTCTCGTGCAAATGGTCGTACCGCGTTATGATGCTTTGAAAGTTGAAACCATCATGGGGGAGAAAGCGTGTACTCGATGTTTTACGGTTAACCTCCAGGGAAAAGGAGTTTAATACTACTTGACTTAGTATGGTTTGTGAAGTTGTCTACAAATGGGTATAGAATTGTTGATGATGATGATGATGATGATGATGATGATGATGATGATGATGATGAATTTGCACATTCCCTAAACAAAATTCACTTGAAACCAAAGTTGTCATAACACATTCAAGCTGACATTGTTTACGGTTTTGTCTTGATTTTGTAAAATCCCTCGAAAGAATCTATTTCTCGGTTTAAATCATAGACTTGTAAAATCCCGTGACAATGGAAACATCCTGGTAATTGTAAAGTGCATTTCCGGATCTATCTTACAGTTTATTCTTGGTGTTGTAAAATCCCGCGAAAGAAAATATTTCTCGGTTTAAACCATAGAATTGTAAAATCCCGTAATGATGGAACCATCTTGGAGAAAGGAAAGTGTATTTCGGGGTTTTATCTGATGCTGGTGCTACGGTTTCTACTTCGAAGAAGGGATAAAAGAGTGTACTTCATGAATTGGATGTGTGTTTGGATCTTCGTCATGGCAGTTTGGTTATTACATGGTTTTACAGGGTTATGTGCTTTCTACCATGGTCGGGATGAAAACCATTATCATAGTTCACTTAAATCGTCTAAGGAGGCTAGATGTGAGCTTTTAACCAGAAGATGTGACAACGGGGTTAATTCACTATTATTTATTTGAGGTTGAAGTGAAATATCACGGGCGAGTGTACTTAGTATCTGAAGGTATCGGGGATGGATGGATGAAGATTCTTCATGATCCTTGCTCAAGCTTATTATCAAAAACGAAGACTTGGAAATCTAGTTATTGTTGGGTGACTTTTACCTTTTCTTTTACCACTTGGGGGAATTGGGCTCTTATCACCTTAAAATAACTATCACTTTAAGGAGTTACGTTTTAGTGCTCAGTGTCACATTCAATTGTGGAGTTTTAAGAGGTGATGTACGTCTTATACTTGATGGTTGGTTGGATGAAGAGTATAGAGTACTTAGAGATTCAATGGAGGATGAAGTCTCAGCACCGCTCTTTGTTACATATGTGCAAGTTTAAGTCACGAGTTCGGGTTAGTTTACTTCAGGTTCAAATTCATCATATTGGGTTTTCTCCATCAGCTGTCACAATAATGAGCCTACTGAATGATAATGGGTTGATTACATGTTTTGCCAAGAGAAAAGAGAGATTATGATGTATGAACACAACAGTTCATGCCTCGTACTCTGAAGAAAAGAAAAGTGTACGTTTCAGTGCGCTTTATCTTCCAAAGAAGAGAAATCTTCTTATGACGTTTGAACACAACAGTTCAAGCCTCGTTCTCCAAAGAAAAGAAAAGTGTACGCTTCAGTGCGCTTTATCTTCTGAAGAAAAGAAATCTTCTTATTATGACCATTCTCATCAACATGCTTCATACTTTTTCCATGCGCGTACAATCATCAAGTGAACCGGACTACCGTTGATTGTTTTTCTTATTCCACTTGCTCAATATAATGAAGATGGCGACATCATGTGCTAATTTTGCGAGGGAGAAGTGTGAATAAAATACATTTGGATGATGTTCACTTATTCAATCAAGAATGGCAACTCTGTATGCAATTCTTGAGGGGGAGAAAAAGTGTGAACTTACTGCATAGTTGATTGATTTATGAGAATAAATGGTCAAACGGCTCCTAACTCATGTAAGAACCGATCTTCTTCTTATCGGGTCATCGTTACATGGAGTTTCTTCTAAGAGCCGTTGGTTGACATCTTCACATGGGCTGATTTGAATAATGAAAAAGTGCTTCCAGTTACGGGGCTGATTTCCTTGATGAACATCTTTCTGTTCTTGTTTGATTGGGAGGGATTTGAGTTAAGGTGATTTGCTAAATATATATTATTTAACGGGAATGCATTTGGTGAGTTTAAGATGTTGACTTTCTATTCCCCAATTGGACAATCTTGAAGAAGGTCGAGTCTGATCGGTTCTACATTTTCTGCTACATGTTAGAAGACTAAAGACGCGTTGCATCTGATTATCCAAAGACTTCTTCTTATTCAAGGAATTCATCATAAATATTGTCGTTTTAGGGGAGAGCACTAATTGGGGGATAGTGTAAAGTCAGATTTAATCCCCAATTAGACTTGCTCATATTCTTCAGCAAGTTGATTCTCACAGATATATTTGTGCTAATGGTATTCTTCTCATAAGATTTCAAGTATCTGGGCTTACAATGAGTTGCTGATTCTGAAGTGTCAAAACCAGCAAGGGGGAAGGAGGCAAGCATCTAAACGCGAGTAAACTTGATGAACTTAATTCTTCTAAGTGATTGAAGATATCCCGGGAAGACGTATGTCATGACCGCAGAGAAACTCAAGGTTTTACTCATCAAGGCGTTTAGTGTTATTATTCCAACTATGTGAGGGAAGTGATGTTAGAGAAAGTTTCTGAAGATATAAGAGGTACACAAGTTTGTAATGATCTTGATGTTATCGCAATCATCAAGGGAGAGAGAATTGTGTACACCTTGGGGCGCTCATTTGTCTCACTTGAGGGCTTAATAATTGATTGAGAGATATAATCACTTATTCGGAATTGACATCCTTGAGAGATTGTCATCCGAGATATCAGTGATTCGGCTGCTTCTTCAATGTTATCGGTTGTCTCTCTTTGGGAATGTAATGTGTACTTGGTCCTTGAGCTTCATACACGATCATCAGGGAAAAGCAGCATTTACCACAAACATGGGGAGGTGTTTTCCTTCGGGCATGATGTGTATTCGGGAGAGTTCTTGGATATTGGTGTACTTCGGCTTCTTGAGCTTCATACACAATCATCGAGGGGGACGAAAGATGTGAACATTGGCGAGGTGTTCTTCATTACCCTCATGATGTGTGTTCGGGAGAGTTCTTGAGCATTATACAAAGAGACTGACTGCATCAATTCAACTACTTGGGGGAATTGTTCTCTTGACACCTTTTGGAATGGATTGCTCCATAAGTCAGTTGAAAAGAAATATGAGAAGAGTTATTTATGTGTGGGATGATACGTTGCTGTTCTTCTTCTTGATGATATAACCCCGAACGGAGAATCTCGATTATCGTTCTTAAAAGGAGCAGCGGGATTTATGATAATGGTGTGCGTCTCTGTGCACCTGGCTAAGGCAAGCTTGAAATAGAGCTTTGAATCTGCTCAGCTAAAGGATTTTCGGGTTGGGGGGAAGCTGCCAAAGTCTCACATTCTTCAAGTGGCTCAATTTCTTCAATGCAAGAGCCTCGGAAGCTTTGGTGGTGGATATTTAAGAGATGACGATTTCTATCTTCTACAACGGGGCTGCTCGTGCTCGATATCCTTATCTCAGTACTCGTATCTTCATCTTCTTAAACTATATCATCTAAACTCTATCTTTGTATATATTTATCAAAAACCAAATACAAAAATATAAAACCAACAAAAAGAAAATAGAAAAATATAAAATCAACAAAAATCCATAAAAATTTGAAAAATAAGAAAATACCAAAAATATTGTTTTTCAAAGACATGTCTTCTGGTATCGATAACATCTGCGGTCTTAGAAATGTCATTCAATAATGGCACGGGACCATAGATGAAGTTCAAGCAGGAGGTGTAAATATTCTTTTCCAAAACATGTCTCAAAATATGGCTTGCACTTATTTTAGACTGTAACCCGTGCTTAAACTATGTTTTGCTATTATTTCAGATAGCAACCCGCTCTTCAAGGAAGGAAAGTGTTGCGCTAAACCTATTTTCAAATATTTCATGCACTTATCCTAAAAAAAAAATGAGGAAAGTATGTCGAAGGACTGCTGTTCCTACTCAAATATTTTTCCGTCTAAAATTCTTCAAAAAAATATTTGTTGTTTTTCAAAAAATGGTGGTAAAATGAGTTGCTTGTAAATCAATCAGATTCAGAGTTTTTATTAAATTTGCAAACTCAATCAATGACTTCAACACTTTTAAACTTTTCAGTAAAACAAGTCATTGATTGAGGGGGAGAATGTTTTCAAATTTACATCATCTAACGGCCTTTCTTAATTATCCTATATGCTTAATTATAAATGATGTTAACCTACGTTGAAGGACTAGGTGCCCAGGATATGATTGTTAGGTTTATATGATTAGAGTTTGATGAACACATTATTCCATACCTTATATGAACTGATTGTTATGTTGGATTGACTTTTATTAGTCGATTGCTGTTTGGGTGATGTCGACCACCATATATCTGTATGTGTGTTCACTAACATATGCAGGTATATTGGTATATAAGAATGTTCCCGATCCGGATCACACAAATGAAGATGATTGGATGCCGAAAGGAAAGGGTAACTATATCTTGGGTTGACAAATGAAGAAACGGAGCTTAATTGGACTTCTATGGAGAGTTGGCATGAAAAAACGCAACGTAAGAGGTCTCATTGCATCAGCAGATGGTTTTCTTCATCAGCAAATGAAGAAACGGAGCTTAATTTGACCTTAGTTGGCATTAAAATGCAACGTAAGAAGTCTTACTGCATCAGCATATGGTTTTTCTTCCAAGCCCTACAGCAACAACAGGAGCAGATTCTCAACCACCTAACGTATCTTGTGCAGGAAAAGTAGTGAATGATACCATTTTTAAACAATTTTGAAAACATTGTTTTGAAAATGGAAGAATATTGTTTTGAAAATAAATTGAACTAAATTTTGAAAATCACCGGACTTCATTTTATCAAAACTTAAGTCACTCGATCTTCGACTACGGTCATCGATTGAGGGGGAGAGTGATTTTAAATAAAATATTTTCAAACGATATTTCTTCACAAAAGTTCCGGTTGTACTAATAAAGTGGTGATCTAAAGATTTAATGTTATGTCATGGTATGATTTTTCTTTATAATCAAGATCTTTCAAAATGAAATTTTTTCTGTTCTTGTTTGATTGTGAAATTGTTTTATTTTACTTAAAGATCTCTTAAAACAATCATACCTGACACTGACAATCTTTAATGTCTTAAAATGGTCCTTATCTGTCATTTTTCAAAATCAAATCTTGCCACGTCTTTCCCCAAAATTTTCCAAATGATTTAAATCAATCGGGATCCAAAATCTCAATTGGTTTAAAATTTTTGACCAGGGGATAGATCGTGATTTAAATCTCAAATCGGTTTTAAAGGGTGATTGTTTCAAAAGCACTCCTTCCTTCATGTGCCAAACGATCTTCAAATACATAATGCACATGATTGTGGAGGAGCATTTAACCATAAACCAGAAGAGCTTTTAAATCCGGCACATTTTCTCCCATGTTTTCTAAACCTTATTAAATCACTTGGGATCCAAAATCTCAAAGGGTTTGATATTTTTGATCGGGGGAGAATTTGTGATTTAATAATGAAATTTGATAAAAGGTGATTGTTTGATTCAATTGTGCAGGCTGCTCTCTCATATGTGCTAAACGCTTTCGAATCTCGAAGCACATATTAAGGGGGAGCATTTCAAAAGAAAATAAACTATCGAGGTACAAAAGCTCTTATGTTTTAACATAAAGTACCTTGATTAAGTTTTCAAATGGTTTCTTAATGGCTTTCGTGACCGTGGATGTACTTTAAAAGAACTCTTTCCTCTATGTGATAATATGATTTCAAATATCCTATGCACATATTGAGGAGGAGAATTTACCAAAGAAAATCAAATGGCTTTTTCTATGAAAATTGTGATCAAAGAAAATATGTCAAAGTCCTCTTGCCTCCATGTGCTAAACAATTTCTAAATCATATGCACATGTTGAGGGGGAGGTTTTCTAAATGATCAAAACTATTACAAAATGTTTTGATTTTATGTCACAAGTACCTTGATTGATTTTCCAAATGATTTCTTAATTGGTTTCATGAAGGAAAGAACAATACCAAAAGACCGACCAATTTACTTTATGCATGGTGTTATAAGGATGGTTAGGTTAGGTATTCGTTCCCACGATCCCGCCAGAGCCCGAGGGATCTACCCAGGGACAATCCACTAGATAGTGTAGAGTCCTTAGGTATGATGAAAAAAAGGAGAAAAGTGAGATATGGGAAGAGTGCGGACGGAGACAGCTAGTACTGGAATAAACCCAACAAGGTTCTAGTTATGAAGTCTCGGTAAGCACTGAAGGGGTTGAAGAATGAAAAAGAAATGAATGAGAAAAGGGTGAAAAGAAATAGCCCTCCAATAATTCAACCTTAGGGCAGTAACCAGATTCAATACATATGCTCTTGGTGATTACTAAGGTAACACTAGTATTGAAGACAAGACGTCATGGACCCGGTGGACCGCACTACAACTTCCCAAGCTACTCAAGTTCCTCTTAAAAGGGCTTGTTTCCTTATCACGGGGAACCAACATTATCTATCGACTTTCTCTTAGAGTTTGTTGATATTGAAGAAGGAGACCCTCTCCCTAGTCTCCGGCATAGGAACCAAATGTGCACTATTGAGTCTAGAGCCAAGAGATCATCCACAATATCTCACTAGGACACTAAATTAATGAAGACATGTTGTTTCACACAATGTGGAAAGTAAGTATATATTTAGAGTCCTACGCATTATCCTTGTGGTATTGCCAGAACATCCGAGTGATATGAAAATATTCACGATGAAGATGGAAATCCTTCTAGAGCCAACATCATACAAGCTCTTGGTGGGTGACATGTGAAATCTTGTAAAAGATCAAGCTTGTGACAACTGGATAGAAACAATGGGGCGATTCAGTCTTGAATCAACTTTGGTCCAGGAAATGAATTGACGAATACTTTTGGAAAAACCATTCGATGTGCAAATCTTCTTTTCTCTAGCACGTCGAATGTGTACTTATGTTTTCAAACACAAAAAGTATCTCCGATTGAAAAAATACTTTTGGAAAAACCATTCGATGTGAAAATATTCTTTTCTCTAGCACATCGAATGTGTATTGTCTTTCAAATACAAAAAGTATTTTAAATTGAAAGTTGATGTCTCTCATAAAACCTTCGTCGTATTGTAAAACTCTTTCTTCAAGCAATACGCGATTGTGTTTCAAATCAATTTTTCATCAATCAGTGAATCTCAATTCGCTGGCTCACTCACTCCGTGTTGTCTTCTTTGAGACGTTCCGGTTTGAGAACAGCTAGAACAGCTGCGAAACCCTGTCAAGGAGATTCTTAGGAATCCTACTTGATCACAGGTAGTACTTGTACTGATCAACGAGGAACCGTGAGCCATGTACCTCAATTCAACGAAAGTGATCAAAGACACTTTCGTGTGTTTTATAACTGCTGTTGTTTGCAGTACATTTGGCGGTTGCTGTGTCCGAATGAGAGTCAATCTAAAGCCGCATGCTCACGGCATCCTCACTTAATTGAAGAAATCATGACTGGTGCATATCTACATAACACGGTTCGATATTTTTATACTATGCTTCTACCACGCTGCTGCAAATATCATGAACCAGTAAAGCTTCCGCTACTCTGATGGAAAGATGTCATGATCCAGAATGTGTGAGCATGTCGGTCCGAAAGTCACAACATCACATGAAGGCTACACAACTATGAATGATCCAGAGAGATTTGCTGTGGGTGATGATCTCAAAGAAAGCTCGAAGATCATCAAAGATGTGGATCAGTTAAAGGCCTCCACTGAAAGTACAAAACTATGCGGACTTTGAAGTATCACTGCTAAAGCACAAGATTTCGGATTTGAAGAATTGAAGTCTACGAGCTCAAGAACAAAGTCATGAATAGAATGCTAGGATTCAAAATGTAAATCATGGGGTGACCTCCCTTAGGGGGAGATTGTTAGGAATTGGAAATTCCATGTTAAAGTGTCGGTCACCCCAATTATGGTCTAGCATATGTTAGCTCGTAGACGTGTCGTTATTTAGTAGTCATTTAGTTAGTTTATAGCGTAGTTTAGTTTAGTGTAACACCGTGGAGAAAGGACGGGTCTTTACCCTCTGTATACCTGATCCACAAGCCGTCAGGAGGTCGTGTAATCTTGTAACTATAAATACCCCTTCCATCCTTGGAAGGGGTGTGGCTTGGAATCTAACCTTTCATTTTTATTGAACCAACTCTCTACTAAGAACACCATCTCTCTACTTTCTCTCTCTAAAATGTCTAACATGTATTTCCATCATCCAAGACCACCTGAATCATCATAACACAATAATATTAAGATCCTACATCACTATTTATAGAAGAAAAAATCTACTGTTCCCCGGATCTCACGGATCCCTTCCACAAGGGATCCGTCTAGCGTTAAGCTAGGGATCCGTGGGACGCTCCCTTTTACCCATGGGTATTTTGGTTATGGGTCATGGGTCATGGGTTGAACCATGGATCTTTAGCTAGATACAATGTATCTTTAAGTGCAATGCACTTGGTCACTTGGGTATGGGTTGATCCATGGGTTAAGGATATTATCCATGTATGATATAAGCATGATGTCATGCAATGGGTTATGGGTCAAGCTCCATGGGTCATGGGCTTTGGGTTGTACCCAACTACATTCAATGTATTTGCCCAATGGGTTGTGATACTTAAGTTTCTACCCATTTATATTACCCAATATACTACATACTAGTTATGTGTATATTATACCCAAATATGTAAACACTAGTTGTTGTACATATGTATTACTAAATCATAATGTTAGCCTCGCCTTTTTATAAAGATAACGTCACTTACGTGAATTGGACTAGATGCGTAGTATACTTTGCCCTTAGGGACTAGTATCGTTTAAGTGGCAAAGTTAGAGCCTATAAATACCCCTCATGACTCTCTATGAGGGGTGAGGTGAAGCATTTGGTTAGTGTTTGTTTGTTCTTATCAATAATATCATCCTTATCTTCTCCTCCCTCTCTAGTTTCTCTCTCTAAAAAGGATGAAGATCTTCATCTTCTTCCACCAACCAAGACCTCCAAACCACATAAATCATAGTGTTAAACGGTCCTAACAAGTGGTATAACGAGCCATGGTTATCTTGTGTTGATTTATGTTGGTTTTACACATGTTTTTAACTGTTTTTGTGCTTATTATGTGGGTCGGAATTTTTTTTTTCTGATTTGTGGGTATAACAGTTTTAATACATGTTTTTGGTTATCCTTATTTTTTGGTCAAAAAGGTCCTGCTTTATCATGTTTACATCTGTCTTGGTATATCTTGTCCAAACAGTCACTTTTATGCCTTTTTTGTACCAAATATATGTGAAACAAATGTGGTCAACCGTCATCTTCATGGTCAAACTGGCAAAAACAGAAGCAGTTTTATGCTTTTCTGGGTATTTTATGAATATGGTCGGATTTTTCAGTCGGAAAACTCGTCGGAAAAAGTGGTCAAAGGGTCAAAACCCTAAACTTACGCATAAGGAGAATCTACAGAGGTGTTACGCGTAGCTGTGAAGTTACGCGTAAGGAATGGGTTACGCGTATGCGTTTACGCTTAAGCCTTGGCTTACGCCTATGGCCTACGCATATGTTTACGCGTATGCTTACGCATAAGCATGACGTTAATAGTAAGGCTACGCATAAGGACCAAAACATGTTTTACGCATAAGGTTTAAAGATACATCTTTTACGCTTAAGAAAGAAGACAAAGGAAGTTATGCGTAAAAACTACACTGACCACGACCACTTCACAACATACCATTTTACCAAACTCTCGACTTCAGGGTTAAACCCATCATCAGTCCTTGTCTCAACAAATCTTACTTAACCTACTCCAATCTCATCAAAATACCCTCACATCCCTACACAAACTCTCAATCATACTCAATACGAAAACAGAAAATCAAATGATCTCAGAAACGGTTCAAGTTTTATCTCTAAAGGATTTTTTTGAACCTACATCTTCACCAATCAATGATTATATCCAAACTCTTAAGACAAGATAACAAATTTGTTATTTTTTCTATTTGGTTCGTTCCACATCAAATTTAAAAAACAAAATCAAATCAATTACAACCTACCCGAGACCCCCTTCAACGGATCTTGAAGCATCTTCATTGATTTCTTGATTCGGAATGAGCAACACTTGAATTGATATGTTAGAGGAAGGTTAAGAATATGTGGGTTTAATTATACCGGTGATTGATGATTGAGAGAAGTTTGGAAAAAAAGATTGATTGCATACGTTTTTGCTTTTGGATCTGATTTGGGATCACTGTTGGATGAGCGGCGTATTTTTTGAGAGGAGTGGTGTTGGGAATAATCCGTTACCACGGATAGTTGTGGTTTACACTGCTTGGTTTAACACTAGCAGTGGAAACGTATTCCCACTGCAAGTTCTTCATTACCACTGCTATCAGTTTATGATAAGGTTAAACGCATCTAGATAAGTATAGAATAGATCTTGTGTATATTCTATTATGTTAGCTTTATACTTATCTTGTAAAGGACTCCTTGTTGTATAAAAGGAGATCCTAGGTCATTGTCTTAGAAACGTATCATATTACAATATTACCTACGAAAGCTTCAAGGTGTAACCCTAGTGATAAGTTAAGATCACTCGTATTATTCATTAATAATATTGGAGCTTGAGTTTTGTGTTAACTTGTGTTTACTCTCATACAATACATCATATAATTCGTCTTCTAAGTATTACTTAAGTAAATTTCGCTTGCTTGATAATATCATACAAAATATCATTGACACAAGTAGAGTGTCCAAGATCCATCAAGTGGTATCAGAGCGAAGGTTCTGATATTTTGTTTTAGAAGATCCAAGAAATTAGCTTGACTTACTCACTCAATTCAATGGAGATGGAAAACAACCAATCAAACTCTTCTTCTACACCTAGACTCCCTAAGCTTAAGCTTAATGATTTTGAGATGTGGAGGATACTGATTGAGCAATACTTCCTCATACAGGACTATGCTCTATGGGAGATTATTCAACTTGGTGATTCTTTCAAATTTGTGACCACTACTTCAAAAGTTGGTGACACAGATGTTGTGAAAGTTTCGTGCTAATCAAATGTTGAAAAAGCTCAAAAGAAGAATGATCTTAAAGCTAGAATTCTGTTGATGATGACTCTTCCTAGAGACCAGATTATTGCATTCAACAAATTCAAGACTGCTAAAGAACTGTTTGAAGAGATTTGCTCAGTGTTTGGTGGTAATGATGCTACAAAGAAGACTCAGAAGACATTGTTAAAGCAAAGTTATGAAAACTTCTCTGCTTCAAGCAATGACTCACATGATAGCATTTTTACCAAACTTGGAAGATTGTTACATAGCTAACTGTGTTTGGCATTGAGGTAGAAAAGGAAGACCTCAATTTGAAGTTTCTAAGAAGTTTGCCTTCTGAGTTTCAAACCAATGTTACCGTCTGGGAAAACAAAACAGACATAGAAACAATGAAGCTCAATGATCTTTACAACAACTTCAAACTTATTGAGCAAATGTTGAAGAAGGCAGGGAAACTTGGTACAAGCTCTAGTAGCTTGGCACTGTTGTCAAATTCAGTTGCAGTGATGATTCGAAGATGAAAGTGATGATGATATTGCCATTGTAGGTTCTAAAGTTTCCACTGGTAATGTTAATGTTACCACTGCAGGTTCAAAGAAGAAGGTTGCTAGTATTGGAGATCCTACCTTTTATGCTTTTATCTCCACACAAGTTGATGGCTTTGTCTTAACTCATGAAGACATAGAGCAAATTGATGAAGATGACTTGGAGGAGATGGATATAAAATGGCAGATAGCTCTTCTTAGCATGAGGGCTAAGAAAGTCTACAAGAAGACTGGCAAGCCTATCCACATTAATGGTGATGATACTGCAGGCTTTGATAAGAAGAAAGTGGAGTGCTTTAACTGCCACAAGTTTGGACATTTTGCTAGAGAATGTAGAAGACCAAAGACCAAGGACAACAGGTCTACTTGGTACAAGCAAAAGAAAGGACCAACTGTGGAAGAACCAAAGAACCAAGGACAACAGGTCTACTTCATGGCTGATGAACAAGAAGAAGAACATTCAGATACTGCTCTTGTTGCAACTGAATTTGCTCTCATGGCTTTCTCTGATTCTGAGGTACAAAACTTTGATAGTTGTTCTAAAACATGTAGGGCTGCTAAAGAAGTTGAAAGACTTAATGATTTGTACTCTAATGAAAGGCAAGAATTATATACTGCTAATTATACTGTGGCTAATCTTAGGAGAGCTATGGCATTATTAGAAAAGCAAATAGAGCACTATCAGGCAAATGAGTCAAATTATAATGATGATATGATTCTTCTTAGGAGAGAGGTAGAACATACAACTGATGTGAATGAAGCATACCAAAAGGAGCTTGAAAAACTCCAAAAGAAAATTGAAAATGTCAATTTAACAGTAGACACATGTTATCATCAGGCCTAAGTCAATTGATAAAATTTGGAATGCTCAAATATATAGTAAAGCTAATTCTGGTATGGGTTATAATCTGTGCCCTCCACCACTAAGGGGTGTTCCATCACCTCCAGGTATAGATTTAGCTCATACAGGCTTAGAAGATTTTAAGGAACTTGAAAGAGAGTATGGTCCTTTAAAGGAACAGATGGTGAAGAGTGAGGAATAGAGTAAGCTTGATAATGATGTGTTTTGAGAGTGCTAGTGACTCATCAGTTGTTGATGAGAATGTTAAAAAGAATGAAGAGACTACTATCCCAAAAGTTGTTAATATATTCTGTTCAGAGGAACCTAGGAAACCAGTTCATAAACCTAGACCAACAATAAGGTATCTGAGATGTATAGGAACAAGCCTACAGCTCCTAGGGGTAACCAGAGGAGTTGGAATCATGTTAAATCTCAACAACTAGGTAGTGATTTTGTTATGAACAATAAGGCATGCTATATCTGTGGTATTTTTGATCATTTACATGCTTATTGTGACTATCATGTTGGGAGAAGGTAAGTCTATGGGTATAAAAGGGTGGAGATTAACTTGGTATCAACATAATGTACACCCTAATTCTAATTGCAAAATGGTCCCAAGAGCAGTTCAACTTAGAAGTGGCCTCAAAACACTTTACACTACAAAAGTAACACTGCTCACCCTAAGTCACCTGTTAGAAGTGCAAACACCAAAACAAGTTTTACAAAATTTGCACAAACAGGAAAAAGAGCCTTTCAAGCTAAAAAGTTTAATAATAACTTGAGTAGTGTGTACCTAAAAGAAACCAGATTACCCTTGCTCATTCAAAAGTTACCAATGCAAGGGTTTTAATAAGAAAAGGGGGACATGGGCAATGTTGTGAAGGCCTCAGCACGTTGGGAATGGAAACCTAAAGGAAGTACCTCTACAACCAATCCTAATGGTGTATCAATGACCTTTGATAGATTTAACTATATTGATACACGAGGCAGATCCAAGTCAATCATGGCTTGGGTCCCCAAAAGAAACTTACTCTTTACTCTTATGCGAGGAACATCCAAGGTCAAAAAGGTCGATCAAGGATATACGGATAGTGGGTGTTCAAGGCACATGACTGGCAACAAGTCCTATCTTTCTGATTTTGAGCATTACGATGGACAGTATGTCAACTTTGGAGGTGGAGTAAATGGAAAAGTTGCTGGTAAAGGAGTTATTAAAACTGGTAACTTGGACTTTGACACTGTGTACTATGTAAAAGAGCTTAAGTACAATCTTTTTAGTGTGTCACAAATGTGTGACAAGATGAACAATGTTCTTTTTACCAAAGATATGTGCTTTGTTCTCCCTAAGGATTTTAAGATGCCGATGAAAGTCGATTCTTCTTAAAGTTCCTAGAAAAGGCAATCTCTATAGCTTTGATATGAACAACATTGTAGCTAAAGATGATTATGCTTGCTTGCTTGCAAAGGCCATAGTGGATGAATCCATGTTATGGCATAGAAGACTTGGTCATGTTAACTTCAAAACCATTAACAAGATTGTCAAAGATGGTTTAGTGAGAGGTCTACCTCAGAAAAGATTTGAAAATGATTAAACCTGTGTGGCTTGTCTTAAAGGCAAACAACACAGAGCTTCTTGCAGGTCAAAGTTGGTTAACTCTATTGCTCACCCACTTCAAATGTTGCATATGGACTTATTTGGTCCTACATTTGTGAGTAGCTTGAATCTTAAGAAATATTGTCTAGTGGTGACTGATGATTTTAGAAGATTTATATGGGTTTTCTTTCTTGGAACTAAGGATGAAACAACTGGCATCCTCAAGATATTTATCACGAAGTAGAAAACCAATATGATATGAAAGTTAAAATCATTAGGTGTGACAATGGAACAGAATTCAAGAATAGAGTTATAGATGAGTTTTGCAGAGATAAAGGTATTAAAAGGGAATTTAGTGTGGCTAGAACTCCTCAACAAAATGGTGTTGCTGAGAGGAGGAACATGACACTGATAGAAGCTGCTAGAACCATGTTGGCGATTCCAAATTGCCAATTACTTTGGGCTAAAGCGTTAACACGCATGTTATGTGCAAACAGGGTTTTTAGTAGTAATGACAAAGAACAAGACACCTTATGAATTGTTTAGGGGAAGACCACCTACCTTTGACTTCATGAGACCATTTGGGTGTCATGTATCTATTCTCAATACCATAGATTATTTGGGCAAGTTTGATGATGAAAGGATGATGAAGGGTATTTTGTTGGGTATTCCATGGTTAGTAAAGCTTTCAGAGTATTCAACTTAAGAACCCAAAAGATTGAAGAGAATCTGCATGTTGAGTTCCTGGAAAACAAAGTCAATGTCAAAGGAACTGGTCCAGAAAGACTGTTTGATCTTGATACTCTATCAAATACTATGAATTATGTGCATGTTTCTACAGGAACATCTTCTTTTGATTTTGCAGGTCAGAGAGTTTCTTGATGATGATGAACCAAGCAAAGAGGATGCAGATGATCAAGATGAATTCAGTCTACCTCTTTGGGACTATGCAGATAATAATGATTTACTGAAAACTGGAGTTGCTCATTCTTCTAATGATTTGGAAAAAGAAGGAAATAGTAATTGAATGCCTGATAATTCAGAAAGCAGTGGAAATTCAGATTCCACTGTTGGCAAAGTGTTTCCACTGCACACGAGATGGGAATCACCACTCCAGTTACTATGGAAGCTCAAGCCAATGATGTTGAAATTTCAAATATGCCAAGTGAGATTGCAGTTCCTAAGACTCCCCACACTTCTATTCATAAATCACATCCTCTTGAAAATGTGATTGGGGATGTCTATTCGCTTGTGAAGACTAGAAGAAAAACAAAGTTGCCTGATGTTCATGGATTCATAAGTCAAATATATGAATCTAAAATACATGAAGGCAAGAATGAATGTCTATTTATTTGTTTTCTGTCACAAATGGAGCCAAAGAATGTTTACAAGGCACTTGAAGATGAAAGTTGGGTGGAAGCAATGCAAGAAGAGCTGCTCCAATTTAAGCTTCAAAAGGTATGGGTGCTTTGTGATTTGCCTTCTGGCAAGAAGGTAATAGGTACTAAATGGGTGTTCAGAAACAAGAAAGATGAAAGGGGAATTGTTATCCTAAACAAAGCTAGGCTTGTGGCTCAAGGATATACTCAAGAGGAGGGTATTGACTATGAAGAAGTGTTTGCCACTGTTGCACTGGTGAAGCAATTAGGTTGTTCTTAGCCTATGCATCTTTTTGGGCTTTAAAGTCTATCAAATGGATGTAAAAGTGCTTTTCGTAGGGCAGATAGATGAGGAAGTTTATGTCTCACAACCTCCAGGCTTTGAAGACCCTGAATATCCTAACAAAGTCTACAGGGTAGTTAAAGCTTTGTATGGCTTGCATCAAGCACCAAGGAAATGGTATGAAACCTTAACTACTTATCTTCTTGCAAATGGGTTTCATAGAGACAGAGTGGATCAAACTTTGTTCATCAAGAAAGACAAGAATGATATCCTGCTTGTTCAAGTTTATGTTGATGATATCATTTTTAGGTCTACAAAGACAGAGATGTGCAAAGATTTTGAGAAACTGATGAAAGAAGAATTTCAAATGAGTTCTATGGGTGAACTCACATTCTTTTTGGGACTTCAAGTACTACAAAAGCCAGATGGTATTTTCATTAATCAAGATAAATATGTGGCTGAGATACTAAGGAAGTTCAAGTTTTCTGATGCAAAGTCATCCAAGCACTCTGCAGACAAGACTACACATCTACTTCTTAAGGAAAATAGTGGTGAAGCTGTTGATGTGCACATGTATAGGTCTATGATTGGTTCTTTGATGTATCTTACATCATCTAGACCAGATATTATGTTTGCTGTGTGTGCTTGTGCAAGGTTTCAAGTTACTCCCAAGTTCTCTCACTTGACTGCTGTGAAGAAGATTTTTCGATATCTTAAAGCATTTCCTACTCTGGGATTGTGGTACTCCAGAGATTCTCCTTTAGATCTGGTTACTTACTCAGATAGTGACTATGTTGGAGCTAGCTTGGATAGAAAATCTACAACTGGTGGATGTCAATTTCTTGGCAACAGGTTAGTGTCATGGCAGTGCAAGAAACAAACAATGGTGGCAAATTCTTCAACTGAAGCAGAGTATATAGTTGCTGCAAGTTGCTGTGCTCAAGTTCTATGGCTTCAGAATCAACTTTTGGACTATGGGTACAATTTCATGAATACCATCATACATATTGACAATAGCAGTACCATTTGCATAATAAAGAATCTTGTTCAACACACAAAGACCAAACATATTGAAATTAGACACCATTTCATTCGATTGCTATGAAAAGGGACTAATTCAAGTTGTCAAAATTCATACTGATGACAACTATGCTGATTTATTAACAAAAGGTCTAGATGTGGGAAGATTTCAGTACTTGGTAACAAGTCTTGGAATGCTAAATCCATAAATGTTTTTCTAGTGTTGAGGGGAGGCTGTAGGGTAATGCAATTGTTGTATGAGTTTGTATATCAAGTTGGTTATTCTCATCTTTTACTAATACGTATTTCAAGTTTTGATGAGAAGTTGGAGTTAAAAGGTGTATATCTGAGTTACACAACAAATGGTTATTGATTCACCATGTCTAATACACATAAGAATCAACTAGTCCAGAGCAAACGGCTACTGGTAAAGACTTGACAAATCCGTTTATGGTTGATAGTTTACCAAAAACTATATGGTTATCAGCTCACCATATTATTTATGATTAAGGGTTGGCTAGTCCATAGCAAACGGCTTATGGTAAAGAAATATTAAATCCGTTGATAGCTGATAGTTTGTTAAAAACTATAATGGGAGCAGTATTGTTTTCTAATGATTTTATTTTCCACTGCTCTTTGAAATTTTTTTTGAAAAATTACCACTGCTAGTTCATAGTTTCCACTGACAGTGTTATTTTACCACTGTTGTTCTAGCCGTACAACTGATTATGTCAGTAATTTATTTTTTACTAGCCGTTGAAAGTAACCACTGATAGTTATATATATAGGGTTAATATTTTAAGTAAATTATCTTCTTTCTATATTATAACTACTTTCTAAAGATAATTTTACTTGCGCATAAATTCTAAACCCTAACCCTATATATCTTTTTCTCTCAATCGGCTAGTCATTACTTCAAGTACTCGACATAATAATATTTTTCATCAAAAGTTTCTATGGCTTCTTTGAAATTTGCAGATGAGCACAACCTAGTGGCCTACCTACAAAAGACTAACGAGAAGAGTGGCCCTGTTTTTCATCAGATTGTGGGCTTTCTTCATACCACTCATATAAGGTATGCTTTGCTTTTAAAACCCACAATCTATATCTCTCAAATCAATCATTTTGGACTTCGCTTTCAGTCCATAACCCTTGAGAATAGAGATACACATGAAACGATGGATGCTCTCAGAGCCTATGTAGATGGGGTAACTATTGATGTTATTGAGGCATCCTTGAGGAGAGTACTTCACTTGGATGATCTCAATGGTCTCATCACATTACCTATGTTTGAAATTCATGATACTTTATCATCCATGGGGTATGATACCACTGACAAAAGGCTACTTTCAAAAAGAGTGGTTTTTGTCCCCACTGGAGATTTTGATTCATACTTTGTTACATTGCCTTAGTCCTAAGAAAACATCTTATGAGCAATTCAGTTCAACCATGGCTTATCCTTTGGTTTGTCTAGTCACTGATAAGATTTTCAACTGGTCCAACTATATTTTTACTAGTATGAAAGGCAATGTACATAGTAAAACCAAATTTTTGATGTATCCAAGGTTTGTGCAAGCTGTGCTAAATGAATTTCAACTGCAACCTCATACTACTTTTTATCAAATCAGTTGCCTAAAGCCTAAATTTTTTCAAAATTTGAATAAAGATGGCAATATGACTTTTACACCTCTTCTACCCCTAATGCTTGCTAAAATTTCATCTGAACAAAACACACCCATAATTAATGTTCCCAACATTGATTATACCCCACCGGTTTCAAGAACCTATGAGAGAAGGTCTAAACAACCAACTCCTCTCATGACAACACAGCAAGTTTCTGAACCTTATGGTCTAGGAACAAGCAGTGGTGGTTCTAGACTTCCACCTAGTCCTACTATGGAGGATTCTAGACCTTTGCCCTATGATTCACCTCTCCCAATAGGTAACACAGTTGGAAGTGCTGAGGGCAGTGGCAACCAATTGGAATTGATGGTTTTGTGTACCAAATTAGCAAAGCAGGTTGAGTCTCTACAAAAGGGCTTGGCTACTGTCAAGAAGCAGCATGCCAAGGATGTTCAACTATTAAAGACAGAGATTCAGACTTTAAAGGAAGAGATGCAGAGGTTGAAAAAGCACAAGCAGACTGCAAAGATGGTGATTTCATCTTCATCCTCACCTTCTGATGGTGATTCAGCTGATCAAGATTTGGGAAATTCTTCCAAACAGGGGAGGAAAACAGGTTCTGACACTGAGGGGAGGACAATTGATTTTGAAGATGAAGGAGATACAAGTAAAGGAGCAAAGGAAGCTGAAACTCATGGAGTGCAACTTGAAGATCAAGACATTTTTCAAACTGCAACTGATTTTACCACTGATTTCCTTTCCACTACAGAGCCAACTTTTGCCACTGCAAGTGAAGAATTTGATAAGTTAAAGACAGACAAAGGTAAAGCAGTTATGGAAGATGTACAGCAATCTGAAAGTAAGATTTCAAAGAAAAGACAAGTTAAGATTGATCATGATAGAGAACTTGCTAAGAAGATAGCAGAAGATCAAATTGCTGAGAAAGTTGCTAAGAAGAAAAGATTGAAAGAAATGGAAGTTGCAAGCTTTTTGGAAGCTAAAAGATTGGATAGAATGGAAGATACTGAAGATTCAATTTCCACTGTTCAACCTAAAATTATGAAAGAGAAGCTCAGAGTTTAGCTATGTTCCTACTGAAGAAGATATTCAGTTTCTGGTGGCTAATAATCCAGAAATCAAGAAAAAGGCAAGTGACCTTGTTGCTGATGCATCCTTAACTTAGGAACAAAGAACTGCTCAGTTAAAGGATTTTATTCAAATGAAGAACAATCAAGCACGTGAAGATGTGATTAATTCATCAAAAAGGTTCGAAGAAACCAAGACAACCAACCAAGGCACAAATACTTGCATATATGAAGACTTATTGTTGTCATGTTGGTAACTGGAAAATGCATCAATTTAAAGGAATGTCTGATGATCAAATTGAAAAGGCTTACTACAGAACTGTAAAACAAGATAAATCTTTTATTCCAATGGGTTCTAAAGAAGAAGAAAGAAGGATTCCTAGATTGAAGAGAAAGGCTAAAGTAAGTGATTCTCAAACTATTAAGAAGACTAAGGTTGATGAAGATCATACAAAGTCTACTGAGAAGGAGATTCCTACCGAGAAGTTCACTGAAGAACAAATGACTGGAATGATTGTGATTGAAGACAGAGATTTTTATCCAGAACCACTGCAAATTCGACATCCTATTATTGATTGGGAAGTTTACACTGCTAGCAATTTTGCTTCAACATGGAAGATCACAAGGCTGGGAGGAGAAACTTCATCATTCATGACATTTGAAGATCTTATTAAAGCTTTTGACAGAGATGACCTTAATACACTATGGAAATTAGTTCAAGAAAGGTTTAATGGTCAAGATCTCAAAGATGCAAAGGAGATGCAGTTGTGGGTAAATCTTAGAAGGCTGTTTGAACCAAATGTTGATGATGACTACTGGAAAATCTTATTCACATGTATTGGTACTAAATGGTTTTATTATGATTCATGTGAAGTTCATCATGTGTCTACAGCTAATGGAGAAACTTTTCATGCTTGCTGAGAAAGAATATCCACTTAGAGCTGGAGCTCTTACAGAGAATGTTAAGCTACACATAAGAGTCAATGAAGACAATGAGAAGGTCAGAGCATTGTTACAAAGGCTTCAAGATTAGTGTTCAAGAGCTATACAAAAGTTAAGAGAAAAAAAGTGAAGTGTTTGATTGAATTCCCCAAATCCTAGAAGTTAATGATATTGAAGAAACTTATTGCGATTAATGAGCATAAGTTTAGGGAGGATTGTTGGGAATAATCCGTTACCACGGATAGTTGTTGTTTACACTGTTTGGTTTAACACTAGCAGGAAACGATTCCCACTGCAAGTTCTTCATTACCATTGCTATCGTTTATGATAAGGTTAAGCAGCGTCTAGATAAGTATAGAATAGATCTTGTGTATATTCTATTATGTTAGCTTTTTACTTATCTTGTAAAGGACTCCTTGTTGTATAAAAGGAGATCCTAGGTCATTGTCTTAGAAACGTATCATATTACAATATTACCTACTAAAGCTTCAAGGTGTAACCCTAGTGATAAGTTAAGATCACTCGTATTATTCATTAATAATATTGGAGCTTGAGTTTTGTGTTAACTTGTGTTTACTCTCATACAATATATCATATAATTCGTCTTCTAAGTATTACTTAAGTAAATTCCGCTTGCTTGATAATATCATACAAAATATCATTGACACAAGTAGAGTGTCCAAGATCCATCAAGTGGTAGGCGCTTATTTGTGATATCTGTTTCTTTAGGATTAGGTTAAGTTATGTGTGAGATAGCTTTTTATCCGGTTATCATTGATTCATGGATCGGATATGAGGATTTGTGACCGGACCGGGTTATCTTCATATTCATGGGCTGCACATGATGGATTTGGGCCTTGTGATATAGTTGACTGACGGGCTGAAACTTGCACTTAAAATGAAATGGTAACAAAAATGTGTCATCTGAATTTTTTTGTGCTACAAACTTTTTGGATACAATTTTTTGTTATTCATAAATTGATTGGTAATTTTGGTATGGTATATTTTCACGGAGGGATACAATATTCACGGCTTGAACGAAGATGTGAAAAATGACTACGGGATTTTGTACGGTATTATTGATGCGGAATTGACGTGACATTTCACGGGTGGACTTCTTTATCTTTGAGACGATGGTTGGTTGGATGCATGTCTCAAGATAACTTGTTGGAGCACATTATGAAATTTGAAAATCTGGTTATACCTGGTAAGGAGTGAGTTACGTTGTAGTGCTCACAGTGTGTAACCATCACTTTAAGGAGTTACGTTGTTGTGCTCAGTGTCATACGTAGTTGTGGATTGGTCAAAATTTTAGAACAAGCAGTAAGTCACAAAGTTGGGATGTTTACTTCTTTTTAAAGTCCAAGTATCGGGCTATCTCCATATGGGTCATTACTATTTGCCGGTGATTCAAAGGAGGTTCGATTCAGGTTGGTTTGAGAAGTAGTATTGAGAGTATTTGTGCGACATATTCTCACGGAAATTATGATCAAGCTATGATGTTAATATTGCATCAAGAAGGTAAGCGGCATGTACGCAACATTATGATGATTTCGATAGCTCGCAACCATCAGGAGGGAGAAGTTGGTATTTCATCTTCCGTGATTGGATTACGAAAGGATTTTTGCTTAAGACTGAAGAAGGAGAAGTAGTGTGGTGTACATCGGGGTTTTTACCAACTTGGATGCAATACTAAGGGAGTTATGTTGTTATGATGTTCCCAGAACGACAACCATTGTGCTTCAAGAGTTTACTTTCTCCGGTTGCGTCTGAGATTAAAGGACGTTGGAAGAGAGTTGTCGGTTCAGGAGGGAGCAGAAAAAGAAAAAAAGGCTCACTAGTTAGGAGGGAGTAATAACCTAACTAGACTATTACAGTTGAAGTTTGCGATACAAGAAGATCAAATGCCGAGGTCATCGGAAGGGAGAACTTCAAGTTTGCCTCAGTATCTAGACTACCGAGACTCTGCGCTTCAAGAAAGTCAACATTGTTCATTACTATTGTAATTTACTTTGTTTTGTATTTATAGGTCTCATTGTAACCATTCACGTGCGACGATATCTTGGAGGGAGATTGTTAGCCTCGCCTTTTTATAAAGATAACGTCACTACAGTGAATTAGACAGAGGCGTAGTATACTTTGCCCTTAGGGACTAGTATCGTTTAAGTGGCAAAGTTAGAGCCTATAAATACCCCTCATGACTCTCCATGAGGGGTGAGGTGAAGAATTTGGTTAGTGTGTGTTTGTTCTTATCAATAATATCATCCTTATCTTCTCCTCCCTCTCTCTAGTTTTTCTCTCTAAAGAGGATGAAGATCTTCATCTTCTTCCACCAACCAAGGCCTCCAAACCACATAAATCTTATGTTAATCGGTCATGACACATAAAATCACTTATACTTGTTTTAGTGTTTTATGTGAAAATGTGAATATGTTAGAAACTATTAGTTCAAACCATTTACATATTTTATTTGTTTCGTTAACATGATTTTACGTTTGTTATCGGCAAAACATTAGAAGATCGTAAAATATAAATAAACATTTTTACGGCTTATTTGTATTAACAATCTCCTCCTCTTTGTTGATGACAAAACATAAAAATTATTTTAAGGAAAATCTAAATTTAAAAGTTTGAATTTGTAGTTTTACTTTCTTCTCCCCCTTTTTGTCGAAACAAAAAGAGCTTTGAAAGAAAGCAACACATTGTTTTTTTTTAAGAAAAACATGTGAAAGAAATAAAGAATATAGAGAGAAAATAACGGGAAAGGATCTCGTCTTTACTCCCTCTTGACGAGTCCATCCCTATGTAAGGGCGTCAAGTAAGTAATACTAATCTAGTTTGTTAGCAAATAAGTTTGCAAAAGATTTTCGTCTAAGTGAGAATTGATCCCCCTTGATGATTGCAATATTGCAAGGGAATGTCACGAAATGTAAACCTAATATTGCAAGTAATTTGCAATGTATTGCTTTGACATAAAGCTCCCTAGCTTTAGGATGTCAAAGTCTTCATGTGTAAATTGAATAACTACAAAACAAAGGTTAGACAACAAGTATAATTCACAATTTCTCAAATGTGGTCCAAGTTAGTAGAAAATAGTTTATGTCTCACGGATCCAACGGTCCCTCCTAGTAGGGATCCGGCTAGGCAAATATGAGGGATCACGTATTAGTGATTAATTTCAAGCAAAGGTGATAACACGTAATGTTATCACAAAAATGAGATATGAATACAATGTAATCATATGCTCAGGAATATAACAAGTAGCATGTAATTTCATTTAATAAAACTAGAGTTATAATATACATGACTCTAAAAACTAAGAAAATACATGACTAGTAATTTCTAAACCAACTATCGCTTGATGCTAGGACACCACTAAAATCTTCTAGCTCAAGTTTTTATTAGGTTTAATCTCGTTAAACATTGAGGAGATGATAGAACATGATAATGTTGTCTTCTCGGTACTTCATGTATCAAACTTTCAACATGTTGACAATGATAGCAATCTTTGTCATGGCTAGGTAGTGGTGGTGGAAGAAATGAAATGGCTTGATGATAAGGATCAAGTGAAGCAGCTTGTGGAGCTTCAAGCGATGGAGGGATTGGTGGTGGCACATTTGAAAATGGCTCGACCAAGAATGATGGTGGTGATAGAGAAGTTTCAACTTCCATATGGTCAGGTGGTTGACTTTGATGATTTCTCATAATCCAAAAGGGATTATATGATGGAAGCGAAGCGAGGTGTTGACTCAACACCTTGATTTTGTAAATTATTCCTCCTAATGAGGAGAATGTTGTCCGGAGCGGATGAGACGGCCTAGGAGGCAAATCCTCTTAATTGTAGAGGTGTGGTGATGATAGTGGAGATGTAAAAGAGTATTCTAGGAACCAATGGTGATGGTTTAGTGGAGATGATGTTGTTTGGCCTAGGAGGTATGGTGGTGTTTGGCATAGGTAGTTTTGTGGGTACTATCCTTTTAGGAATTGGTTTGATTGGTTGAGTAAGGATCCTAGCATTTGTTGGCTTGATCGGAGATGATTGGTTGAAGAGATTTAAATGTACCACGAGCCTTTTCTTGGGTGGTTCTTTGGTGGATAGGTTACTACTTGGGGTTTTCCTCATGATGAGATGATTTCAAGAGGTTTTTAAAGATTTCTAAAATCACGGAATTAGGATGAAGGTGATGACTATGGAGGTCCTAACAAAGTGGTTTATAAACCAAAAGATTTGGCAAGTGCATTTAAGCCTTAAGCCACTAGGATTCTTTGGAATGTGATGATTAACATGCACAAGAGTCAACTTCAGAGTTTGTACTGATCTAGGAACTCATTAAAGATGAGATGGAGTGCTTGAGTTAGAAAGATGAGTTGAAATGATTGTTTTAGCAAGATTTGCATAAATTGTTATCCGTCCCACGGTTCCCTCACTCGAGAGGATCGCCTGAGGCTAATCCTAGGGATCGGCTCTGCCAGCTGCTATGAAAGAGTGGAAATGATGTTTCTAAGATCTAAGATCTATATCATCTTGAGTGTTTGAGTCTCCTAAGTGTCTTAAATGAAGAGGTGCTTAAATACTTGAAGGTAATGAGTGATGTAGCTAATGATTGTCTTTTATGGAAGGATTTGGAACTTTCATGAGTACCAATGGATGAGCAAGGATGACACTAAAGAAGAGTGTCAATTGAAGCTAAATGATCACACATAATTAAAAAGATTTCTAAGACTAGATGTGAGGGATCAAGTGAAAAATGAAGTGTGAGTTTAAGAGCGGAAGAGTAATGGATTAAAAATGAAACGATAGATCTACAAACGTCTTAGAGTGTGATCTTGGTGAGTTATGTGTGAGTAGGAAGGATCTACCTATCTTTGATAAGGACTTAATTTGCCTTTAAGACACTATGTTTAGTTTAGTGTGAGGTGTTCTAAGGACATGTTTGAAATACAATGATTGCAATTGCATTTTACATTTCCCAGATCCCGGTTTCCTAAGTGTAGGGATCGAGCTACAATCATTGGGATCCGTCAATCACCTTTCGTAACCTTTACTAAAGGTATGCAATGATCTTGACAATGCATTATATTCCAATGGTTAGTTTAAAGGGGTTCTAACACTAAGATATCAAATGTAAGATGTTTTATTTCATGAAAGAAATAGGATTACATTGATAAAGCATAAGTACAAGAGGATTGATCCTATTTGAAATACTACTATGTTCCTTGAGTGTTTTTGCTAGGAGGATCATTACGTGATTGATGAGTGTTGGTGGAATCAAGAATGAAGAAAGTCTTCATGAGAGATATGTTTAGCGGTTCCTTCATCTTGTTCACAAATCGTACTAAGGACTTTGAAATTGAGGATGAAAGTGCATAACGTTATGATCGTCAAGAACATTCCATAAGGGATGAGTTTATTCTTGGAGCCTTGAAGATTTGAAATTCGCCTTGCAAAGAAATATGCGAGAGTTATGGTTGTTGTGTTAGAAAGCGAATACAACATGTCGGCAACAAGCGGGAAGGATTTCTCGATTTCCCCCAAGACTCCAAACATTCTCACGTAGGATGAGTGCAAGAGGCTTGTACTCTTCTCGGATGTCCTGTGTGAAGATAATGTTTGGATCGGAGTAATATGGTCGAGGTTTGCATATAATGCGATTTAAATCTTCGAGGATGGTATGTGTGAACAATATGGACTATTTTCTTCATGAAAGTTGAAGAGAGAATCAAAAGACCAATCTTCGGTGAAGGCACATTGTCCATGATTTGGAATCCGGAGGATGTGAGCAAAATGCCCAAGGGTTAAAGTAAACTTTTGGTTTTTATATAAAACCAAAGAGATAGAGAGCGATCCTCGTTACGACGAGTTCAACGACGGAAGAATTCCATTATGAACCTTGGACATATCTTCTCATTGATTTCAAGGAGACATTCTAGTCCATGGCTGGAAGGAGGTATTGATACCTTCTTCCAATTGTAGAGAGGTGTCTACAATACGTCCTTCGTGGAAGTGACGGTTTTGAGATTATTGAACCCACGGACATGATTGCCAGGTGTGTTGGGTTCAAGGGAGATGTTTGGAGTGTAGGCTAGTGAGTGAAAATCAAACTCATATTCATGCGTCATAGTTGAACCTATAGAAAACATGAGTTAATAGAAAGATATGTTTGTGATCAACCTATGATTATCTAATGTTTTTACTAGATTTTTATTAACAATGGTTTTTAACAACAATGACATTTAACTCACTTATGGTTTTGATATTTCTAGTGGAGTATTACCTTTTGAGAAGAAAAGTGATTTTTAATTTGCATGAAAAAGCTGCTTTTAGGTAGGGACGGATCCCACGTTTACCAAAAGGATCCAGCTAGTATAACTTCCGGGATCCATAGATCTGTAATCACGCAACAGATTTTATGAAAAACATAGGTTTTTAGATCTCATAGTTTTTATACCAAGATATGTGTTTTAACCTATATTTTCTTTTAACATGCATACATGACTTTTAATGTATCACGAAAGAAAGACATAACACAAAAATGATAAACACATAATAACCTAGATAACTAGACTATTAGTAATATTTCATTTCAATACTAAGAATGATACAAAGGATTGGGTATATAACCCCAATGTAGAATAACAACACAAAGTAACTCTCAGTATGTGAACTTCATCATAGAGAACACAAGTCACGATGAGTGTTAAGAGCGATGAGACGAGCGTGTAAACCATGTTAAAGATGATCCTTCTTGGTTTCGGTTGAGACGAAAATGGAGAGGAAGATGAAATTTTGAATGGGAGAAATTTTTTGAAATGGAAGATTTAAAAAAAGTGAGGATAAGTGATTGGGGTGGGAGTATTTATGGGGAAGGAGGAATTTTTTGAAATTCGTTTTGTTTTATTATTGGATTAAAAGAAATAAAACATAAGTTTTATATACCACGACTTTAGACGATAAGACTAACGTATGTGAAAAAAACTTCCTAATGAAGCTTCATGTTAATACATGTATAAGCACAAAGGATAATCATATAAATACCTAAATAGGCATACTTAATTATCAAGCAAAATAAGAAGGAAAATCATACCTCTAGCAGCAGGAATGTCTTTACAAATGACACAGCAAATGTCACTTACAGTTCCGGCTCCTTTGCGTTTAAGATACCTTCTTAAGGAAGGTATTCTTGTTACCAATCGATTCCTATAGCTTGGTGGGTATGAGCTATGACTAATCAATATGACAAAGAAGATTAGTGCAATTAAATGAAAAAGTAAATAATAAAAAAATGTTGTTATCAAATCAACATCCAAACATATAGTTTTTTAAAAAAAACATTGTGTTTTGTTTTTATGAAAAGCCTTCTTTGTAGTTTTCAATTAACCATGGATCGTATCAAGCTTTTAAAGTACAATACACTTCAAGAAACTTGGTACGAAGCTCACGATGCCAATTGGAAAACTAGAAGGGGGTTGAATAGTTTTGCCAATTAAAACTTCCTTTTAATCTATTTAGATCGACTTATGTCAATCTATTTGGATGTGTGTGTTGGATGTTGATAAACAAAGCATATAAAGGTAAGTAATGAAAAGATAAGAGTAAGAAGCACAAAACCACAAAACAAGTATTTATAGTGGTTCTACACAAGGAAACCTTCTTTGCCCTACTCCACTCCCGAGTCACCTACTCGAGTTCGTAAGCACTACACCAATCTCCTTATAGGAGAAGCTTTAGCGTCGGTTATCCTTTTTCGGTACAAAGCTAAATACCGAGTTCTTTCACACCAAGGCGAACCACACCTACACAACGTCGCCTACCCTTTATAAGGTACTAGGCTAAGTACCTAGTTCTTTCACACCTTAGTTGAACTACACCTTCACCTACGCGTCGCCTACCCTTTGTTAGGTACTAGGCTAAGTACCTAGTTCCATTGCAATGGAGGAACTACTACTACACCAACGACTAATCCCAAAGGAGATCTACTCCTTTACGGCATCATCAAGGATATCATATCCTTGGATCTAATACTAGTCTATCTTGCACATGAAACACACACCATATTGAATGTACATCTAAGGCACCTTTCACTAATGCCTTTGACTAGATCTACAAGACACCTTTCACTAATGTCTTGTGTTTTGACTTCTAAGCACCTTTCACTAATGCTTCTAGTCTTGACTTCTAAGCACCTACCACAAGTGCTTATGATATAGACGATAGATACCCTTCACTTATATCTTCGTCTTGACTCTTGAGACATCTTTCACTAATGTCTTCAACACTACACTTCTTTGAAGAAAGAAAGGAATCAGCAACAAGAAGACTTCAGTGGCCTTGATGATGAGGAAGCATGGCAACACATGGACTTGAGCTTGCTCGACTTCAAAGGTGATGATCTTGCCTTTAAGAGGAACCTAAAAGATCACACAAAAACAAAACTACAAACATAGATCTCTTGGATCTGAGGTTAGTGAGTTTTACACTTAGGGAGAAAGTGTGTTAGAAAGGGGTGGAAGATAATGAAGAAATAGCCACATTATTTATAGAAGAAAAAATCTACTATTCCGGATCCCACGGATCCCTTCCACAAGGATCCGTCCTGATGTTAAAGCTAGGGATCCGTGGGGCGATCCCTTTACCCATGGTATTTTGGTTATGGGTCATGGGTCATGGGTCATGGGTTGAACCATGGATCTTTAGCTAGATATAATGTATCTTTAAGTGCAATGCACTTGGTCACTTGGGTATGGGTTGATCCATGGGTTATGGATATTATCCATGTATGATATAAGCATGATGTCATGCAATGGGTTATGGGTCAAGCTCCATGGGTCATGGGCTTTGGGTTGTACCCAACTACATTCAATGTATTTGCCCAATGGGTTGTGATACTTAAGTTTCTACCCATTTATATTACCCAATATACTACATACTAGTTATGTGCATATTATACCCAAATATGTAAATACTAGTTGTTGTACATATGTATTACTAAATCATAAAATCACTTATACTTGTTTTAGTGTTTTATGTGAAAATGTGAATATGTTAGAAACTATTAGTTCAAACCATTTACGTATTTTATTTGTTTCGTTAACATGATTTTACGTTTGTTATCGACAAAACATTAGAAGATCGTAAAATATAAATAAACGTTTTTACGGCTTATTTGTATTAACACCTTAGATGTCGTTAGTTAAGTATGTAACATTACTTGGTTCATTAAAAAATTTAGTGGCAGTTTGTAGACTAATAAGGAGTGGTTTATATGCATCATCTATGCAATTGTTTACGACTACGGTATAGATTCCTTCTATGGCCTGAATTATTTTTGGTTTTGTTGACCCTTTTAGGACAATGAAGCTAAGTTAATCATTCGAGTAGGGAACTTTTTCGTAATTATGTAGGGTAAAATACATCATTTGTTTCTTTTAGCACTTCTCTGACTTGTTTAGAGGCTATACGCTTTGCCCTTTCTTTCAGCAATTTCTTTAGCATTTACTTCCATATGTAATCTTTTAGCAATTTATTCATCAAAAGCTATCTGATCCTCTGTACTTTGAAACACCAAAGTTGATCGCCAATCCTTTACCCTTTCAATATCGAGTTTGATAACTACATCTTTCTCGCAAGGTTCACCAATGTTTAGACTCTTAGCAATAGGTCTAGGTGGGGATAGGGTAGATTGCTTTTGGTTGACCAATTGTATGGCAATCTCATTGTTAGCCTCTTTTGGTTTTGGTGTTGGTGTTATTGATGTGGTTATAATTGTAGCAATGGTTGCCTATGCAATGGAAACGTCTGACTGGGTGGGTATAATAATAGCAGGCGGTGGTTACTCAATACTAGCGATGGATCAGCAATCTTGGCGTGGTTTTGCACCCTTCATTCTCCTTTTCTGCAGTCTTTAAAGAATCATCTTGACTCTTGAGGTTTGGAAAATTTATGTTTCCTAGTGAATAATATCAATAACTAATGGAATTTTGAGTTTAGTATTGCAATTAAGTCTAGTTAGAGTATATTCGCATGTGAAGAATATCGAGATTGGCTATTACTTTGATTATTTATCACAAATGATATCATAAAATCATAACATAAAATTTGATGCACGATAATCTAGTACCTTGTTAGTTAGATAAATACTTATTACCTTACATACCAAATAAGTCCAAAATAGCACATTCTTAAACATATACATAACACATTCATAATCCTAAAAATCATCGACATCACCGCAACTTTGAGTATGTTGATAAGCTTTTTGGCACATTCAACCATCTATTGATACTTAGCTTTGACAAGCATTATGATCTTCGAATTCTTAAAATGGTTTGCATCTCTTCATACTTAACTTCGGCAGTATTATAATCTTTGTAAATCTTAAAATCGTTATCGCCTCCTCAGCGTTGCTTCCAAATTAGCATTATCATCTTGATCCTCTTGAGCTTTCAAATCTTCATACTCTGGAAGTTGTTCAATCATTCTCTTCCTCTTATCAATCAGCTCTTGTTTCTCTCTAAAATTTCCTTCTATTGGGAAAGTCTTTCCCGTCTCACAAGCAATTACCATTCTCTTGAAACGGTCTATCATGTCTTTAAATAAAGAATCGTGCAAAATAGTACAATTCGGAGTGCATGTACCATCTTGACAAAAAGAACACGGCATTTCGTAAATGATTGTGATGATTGATAATCTAATTGATCTAAATGTTAATTGACTAAAATATCACAATAGAAGTGAAAGGTAAATTTCACAAATGAAAGATGTTTTTAGTTTTTGTAGACAAGCATTATATTATTGACAATTTGAATTGGTGTATAGTGTGAATAATCCAAACTAACTGTAAGAATTGGTGTTTGCAAATGGGTTTTTTGTGGTCACTAAGAGTTAGAGTATGATGGCCTCTGCATTTTACTTTTTGTGAACTCTAGCATTTAGCTATTTTGTTTTCACATTTGAGTAAAGATGTCGATTGCTTTTTGGGAAATGGTTTTTGTATTTTTAAATCAATTTAATAATCTTCAACTATCAACATCCACGCATTCCTCGAACATTACCAATGCATCAAGTCATAAAAGACTTGATGCATTGAATACAATTAAATGGTTGAGGTAAAAGCTTTAAAACCAACTACTCCACAAAACTTTTGCATATTTAATGTTGGGTGAAAAATGAAATTTTATAAATACAAAAGATTTTTGACAATAGCTTCAACGATTGAAGTCTTTACAAGTATTTTTGTAAAAAGTCTTCTTCAAAGTTATTGCCACAATGGAACAAGTCATTTGAATATCTTATTAGAATAGTAAAAAGTCTTTCATCAAGTTGCCATTGCGGATGCCTACACTGGCTGACTTTCATCGAAGAATCCAAATAAAAAAATCGTTGTCCTTTTCTTCTTTTTTATAAACAAATTCAGGTTTTGTTGTACTCCCCCGTATGTACTTTGTTACCTTATTCGTTCATATATTTATAGAGTACATGAATATAAATAACTATGTATCTTTATATTTTATATTCTATTATTAAATATTTATTTAATTAAAAGTTATTGAAATTGTTATTAGGGTTTATGTTTTATAGGACATGGCGAAAACCAAAGAAGTCATATTTAAAGTGCACCTCAACGGGAAATTTGAATTTCGACCACTCCGTATGTGGCGGTCGACTTGTTGATGTATGGTGTTTTAGCTCCACCAGGGTTGCATTTACCAGGGTGCTTGATCATGTTTTGAATGATATTGGAGGGGAAAAATGGGCTTTATTTTATGTTGCACCAAATAAGGCACTAGAAGATGGTTTAACATTTTTGCACAGAGACAATGACGTTCGACGAATGTATGACCTTGCGGATGAGAATGGATCCATGGACGTCTACATTATGCACAAACTCAGGCTTTGTCACAATTTTATTTCAAAAACATGGTATGGCAGGAAGAGGACGCCGGCATGCGGTGCGGTAGTGCAACACCTTTCAAAAGAAGGAAGTTAACAAAGCGTGTTTCTATCACGAAACCGAAAGAGGTTCGAGATCATAGAAAAAAAGGGCTAGTGCACAAGGAATGGTTCCACTTGTTATGAATGTTTGTTGCCTTTAAAAAATAATTATGAGTTTATCTCTGCAACCATACGATAGTGCTTCTATGCAAACTTAGTCTTTGTTAGGTTTATCTTTGTTAAGTCTATCCTTTATGATCATATGGTTAAGAATTATGGTTGCCCGATCGTACAACAAGTATTGCCCAATTATGGCATTTAGTTGCCCAAATTGCAAATTAGAAGGTGGCCTGAGGTTCAAATGAAATTGCCCAATAACTTAATGTTAGGCATTAGAAAATTCAGTCATTAAAGAGTCGGTCACCTCAAGTATATGTATTCGTTAGAAAGCTCATAGTCGTAGTCATGTTATGTTAGAAAGTAGTTTGTTAAGTTACACTGAGGAGGACCGACGGGTCTTTACCTTGTGCCTGCTGATCCACGGCTTAGCAGCGTTTATTTGTAAGACACTATAAATACCCTCTACCTCCCAAGGTAGGGTTGAACTTCAATACCATTTTTCTTTGTTTCACATAGTTCCCAACTCTCTTCCCTTTCTATCTCTAGAACTTTCTCTCTCTAAACAACTTATACGCCTCATATGATTATGGTTTAGTGTGTTTGTGAAATCCTATATCCTACAATTGGTATCAAGAGCCATGGTTTGATCACTCATCTTTCATGCTCTTTGTTTTGGTGGATTTTATAAGGTTTTTTGGGTTTTAAGTGTTTAAGAGAGTTTGAATCATTTGGACAAATTCTAGTGTTAAAGTTTGAATTTTGCTTGTACTTTTGTGTTTAGGATCATCATATGTGTTTATGTTTTGAATTGGAAGGCTTAAATCATTGTGGTTTGGTTGTTTTTGATTGATAAAGTAGTTATTTGTGAAAGTTGTGGCTGCGAGTTGAGTCTCGGAGTTTTGTTTCTTGAGAGTTGCTTTGTTATTGGAAGCGAGTTGGTATATGCGACTTGGCTATTTAGCGAGTTGACTCTTTATGCGACTTGGGTTCTAAGCGAGTTGTTTATTTAAGCAACTTGAGTTCTAAAGCGACTTGTCTATTAGCGGTTATGCGGCTAATGATTAGTTTAAGCGACTTGGTGGTTAGCGAGTTGTCTGTCTCTTTTGAACTTGCTATTAAGCGAGTTGTCTCTATATCGACTTGGCTATCGCGAGTTGGTTCTTTAAGCGACTTGTTTCTTTAAGCGAGTTGGTTGTTTAGCGAGTTGATAACTAAGCAAGTTACTTTTTAGCTACTTGTCTATTGAGACTTGTTACTTCTTCGTGCTACATTTTACGGTTGTTCTTTTGGTTTAGTAAAATCCCATGAAAGAATCAATTTCCCGGTTTAATCAAGGAATAGTAAAATCCCGTAGAACCTGTAATCATGTCAAACATCGTACCTACTATCGTTTATTCACGTAAGGGGCGTTCAAGCAATTGGATCGGATCTTCCCACCTATGCTTGTGAGCTGATTATGACTCATGGGCTCAACAAATCGATTTATCTGTCTTGGAAAGTAAAATGGGGTCAACATTCTCAAATCCATTGATGAAGGACCTTATCGAGTTGAGACTACAAGAAACTTAATTGATCACGGTACCGAGATGGAACAATGATCTATGGATTAGACGGACCAAAGATGTATGATGAACTCATGATGATAAGGAGAAAAAGATATTCGATCTTGATATCGGGGCTTCTAACATTATACTTCAAGGTCTTCCAAAAGATATCTACAAGCTTATCAATCACAACACTAAAGCCAAGGCAGTTTAGGATAATGTCAAGATTCTTCTCTCAGCTCTGAATTAACCAAGGAAGACAGAGAATCACAACTGTATGATGAGTTTAAGCATTTCAAGATGAAACGGATGAGAGTCTATATGAGTACTCATTGAGATTCCATAAGCTTGTGAATGATATGCGGAACATCAAAATGACCATGCCAAATATTCAAGCTGATTCAAAGTTTGTAAACAACATGAATCCCGAGTGGCACAAATTTGTCACTTCCGTGAAGCTAACCAAAGGACTAAAGAATACAAACTATGAGCAATTGTATGCCTTCCTTCTTAGGAATGAGAGCATGCTATGTTTGAAAAAGATTCGATCAGTTCAAAACCAATGAGGAGAATCAAGCTCACCAAATGATTCTCAACTTTCTACACCATTTGGTATTACCACCAAAGCATCTCAAGTCATACCCATGGGTAATGGTAATTACAAGCTCATCCCTGATCCAACATATAATCCTCCCGACTCAAACACTCATGGAAAACTTCATCAATCAATTGTCTCTCATGGTTAGTCAAAACATGAACTCTCTCCACACAACCAACCTCATAACGACATCCAATCCACACAATCAAGCTTGATCAGGAGATGGGAAGGTTGTGGTGCAACCAGTTCAAGAAAGGCGGTATGAACAGGGAAGAGGTGGAGTTGGTAGAGGATATGTACTTCAGAATCGTGGAAGGAATCCAAATCAAGGACAAGCAAAGCTAATCAAATGCTACAATTGTGGTGGTGAGGGACATTGCACAAGGCGCACATCTCCAGCGTCCACGAGAATGCATACGCCGAGAGACAAGATGTTGCTCGTACAAGCTCAGGATAATGGTGCGGCTTTGGATGAAGAGGAGTTGTTGTTTCTTCTTGGAGGTCAATGCCAAGACATATGATGCAGATGTGGATGGCAGCGATTCAGGAGATAGGTCACAATCATCATAATGCCTTTCAAGTTGGCTGTGCATCTGACTCGGATGTCGATGATGAACCTATTGCACAAAAATTTTCATGGCTAGATTTCTCCAATGGTCTCTCCTAAGGTCTCATCATCACAACAACTAGTCTATCCAAAAGACAAATCATCTCGAGGTATTAAAACTATATGATGATGTTGATGAGCAAAAGATGCATAATAAAGTACAATCTCTTGAAACTTATGAATCAGATATTGATGATGAGGGTAATGGAAATATTGTCCCATATGATCAATATGTGAAGCAAAGTGAAAGTGAGGGTGTAACAAGTAATGCATCTTTTCGCAATCAATGATTATGTTTTTGATGAATACCTTTGCATGTGCCCTGATGATTACGCTATCTACGAGGCTGAATGCCTATAAAGAACAAGTTGTTATTTATGAACAACGTGCTAAGTTTGAGTTAACCAGTGGCGAGGAAATGGATGACCAAATGCGTACAATTATTAGAAAAAGTAATTTTAGAAGAAGTATTAAAACAAGAGTTAAACTCCTTACAAGAAAAGCTTTCTAAAAGCTGCTAAAAACAACAAGAACTTCAAGAAAATGTTAAAATGCTTAAGCAAGAATTTAATGCTAAGGAATCAAAACTTTTGAATGATTTTCCAATCTAAAAACTTTGAAAAACAAGCTTGAAAATAAGTTGTATACGCATCAGGAATACCATTGAATTTGCTCACATGATCACTAAGCATAGAGTCTTAAGCGATAAGCATAGCATTCCCCTTGTTGGGAACCTAATCACGAGGTTGTTAAAAGGCTAGAGCTGCTCATAATGTAATCTATGATGGTAATGAGATTCTTAAACCTAGAAAGAAACCTAGTTGCATTGAGTGCTGAGGAGAAGATAGAAAATTAGATGATGCATCTAGGGAGAAAATGAATAAGAAGCTAAGATCACGAATGTAAAGAGAATAACATAACATCAAACCCCGATTACAAAAGGAAAATTGGATTTCCTTGAACAAGTTTAAGCCTCAAGCGTTGTTAACACCCGAACAAGTGTTCTGGAAAAAGGATTTTGATAAGCAAAAGCGAGAGAATCTTGTTGTAAACAAACCCTCTTAGGAAAATGCCTGGCCATTGTGTATCCTCCGAACACACCATGCATTTAGTTCCTAGAACTATTGCCACTAAAAGCAAGACCTTAATCAATCAATATGTTATTTTTCAATTATTTGTTGATTTTGAGAAAACTTGTAATTAGAAAAGGATCACACCTGGGGATAGCTGAAGGGGAAAGGGGTTTTGAGCAAACAAAAGAATGCTATTTAATTGAGGTCATGCCTTTCTTTAAACAACTAAAAGATCAATTTGAGAGTCTTAAAAGGGGATGGATTCAGATATTAAAGAAATGGAAAAGGAATTTGATGCAATGTTAGTTGAGGTTAGTGACTATGAGCGAGAATTAAAATATAATGAGATTGAGAGGAAGAACTTGCATACATTGAATGAGAATCTTATTTATGAATGTATTTCTCAAGATGTGTTTTACCTTTGCTATGAATTGTTCCATTAATGCTTCTCAATTTCATGAATTATCGTTGCTCACGAAAGTCTCCCATGATCGTGTCATTGAGCTTGAAAAAATTAATTCTAAACTAAATGAGAAAATTGATCAGGATGATCACGATAATTTGGTAAACATCTTTCTAAACTAGAAGTTGAACATTTTGATTTACAACTAAAATATCAACATCTTAAAGAAAATGTCAAAACCTCAAATATCAAGACATCTCCAGATGTTCCGAGTTTGATGCGATTTTGATAAACAAAGCGATGAAGTGATTCAAGCTCATTGTAACACGATCATAAAGTTGAAAGCCCAAATCTCTTAATTAAAGGGTGAAAAGAACAATGTGACTGGCTCCCAAATGCCTCCTCCTTTAGATTCTCGGTATTCTCAAACTTTTCATCTTCAAAACTTGGTTAATGCTTTACAAAAGGAAAACGAGAGTTTTCTAGAAGAAAATGAAAAAGTTAAGCGACACTTTAAAGAGTTATATGATTCAATGAAAGTCACTCGTGACAAGAACAACGAAAAATAATGTCTTTACAAAAGAAATTGAGAATCAGGGAGTGGAAAAAGGAGCTGCCACTTGTTTTTAATGAGAATGTTGCATCAAGTCATCCTCAGACGAAAATATATTGTATTTTTAAATACATTCCTCCTCATCTTAGGAATAATGAACTTGTGTTTCATAACTATTGTGCTCACCTTAAGGATAGTCTAGAATGTTTCCGTGAGATTGTGGAAGAGGATTTCATAAATAAGCCTCTTGATAGAAATTAGGTTTGCTTGCATTCAGAGCCAAGCGATCTCGGGAGCTACTAGAATGTTAATTGCAACATGTCCTAAATCCTTAGTGCGAATGGAAAAGGCTGTGATGCCTTGTTCTATGCCTAGTGCCAAGCATTCAAACCATTTTATGCCCGAGTGTTAGGAAGTGAACACTAATGTGCCTTAAGTAGTTGGATCCTTGCGTCTAGTTCGGAATGCAAAAGTAGATCAACCAACTAATGTTCCCATAATTCCCTCTATAGGAGTAATCGGTGACATAAAAGCAAGCGGTCAAAGCCTCCAGGCAATACCAAGCAAGATAGGACCTCGCAAGCTAAGAATGTGCATTGGAAGAGTGTAGAAGATCACCCTAGGAATATTAAGTTTGAGTTGAATAAGCGAATCGTTGATTCTAGTATTAGCTCTAAGCGTCGTAATTAATCAATTCATACTTTTGCAAAACATGTAATGATGATTCGTTGTTTCTATTACTAATATGAATGTGGTGTAAATGATTTGTCTATCTTTGTTAAATACTGTTAAAATGGTAATGTTAAAAATCAAGCTAAGAAGGCTAAAAGGCAAAGCGAAAAAAGTTAGAAAACGATGGAAACCCACAGGGAAGAACATTTAGTAAAGATAGGTTATCAATGGATACCTTTTATAAGGTTAATCAGTTCTTGCCTCAATGCTAAGACAATGCCCACTAGAAAATGGATGCCTACTGGTAGAACTATTCCCTTAAGAAGTGAACACGCTTTGAATAGGTCGAATCTGGACATTAGCACACATCTATTTGATGATTCCATTGTTTCTACTCACGATGTGGATGTTGAATCCTTTGCATTACAAACCAAGTGGAACCCATTATTGCATGGGGTTCCCAATTATCGATTATCCATTCTTATGCGTGTTCAAGCTGCGGATCGTTCAAATCGTTCTATGGTACGGACTCGATTTGTTCCAAGCATATACTTTGGGCCGGTGGCTCATGAACCGTGAGTAAATTCATGGGGTGAATCTAGGAACGATCATTTGGTGCAATTATGGGTTATGGAGATTATGTTGTTGGTGATAGTGTTATCTCCGAGGTATATTATAGAAGGTCTTGGTCATAACGTATTCTCGTAGGACAATTAGTGATTACGATCTAGATGGCCTTGGAAAAACATGTTTCTTTTAGAGAACTTGATGGTAAAGAACTTTTAAGAGGAACTCATGGTTCAAATCTATACACCATCTCTATCGAAGATATGATGAAGTCTTCTCCAATTTGCTTGTTGTCAAAGGCTTCAAAGTCATGGTTATGGCATCGCTCGTCTCCATCACTTGAACCCGACACCATCAATGATCTCTCTAGAAAGGACTTAGTTGTAGGTTTACCTAGACTAAAATATGAAAAGGATCATCTTTGTTGACATGCCAATTGGGAAAAGGCAAGAAGTATGCCCACAACCCAAACCTACAAACTCAATTCTGAAGTTCTTCATACAATTCACATGGATTTATGTGGACCCATGAGAGTGTAGAATATCTTTGGAAAGAAATATGTGTTAGTTGTGGTTGATGATTACTCTCGATTCACATGGGTTAAGTTCTTAAGGACAAAGGATGAAACTCCGGATATCATCATCAAACTTATCAAGCATTGCGGGTTCGACTTAACAAAGCTGTCATAATCATCCGAGCAGACAATGGGCGAGTTTGTTAATAAACAACTTAGTGAGTTTTATGAAAGTGTTGGAATCAGTCATCAAAGAAGTGTTCCACGAACTCCTCAACAGAGCGGTGTAGTTGAAAGACGAAATCGAACTCTTGTGAAACCTAAGAACAATCTTTGATTTACTCAAAGGTTCCAATGTTTCTCTGGTAAATTTACCCATGCTACACTCAAAATCGATCCCTAATTTCATGGAAAAACTCCATATGAACTTGTCCACTGAGAAAACCTAATCTCTCTTCCTTGTGTGTTTGTGTTATCCAACTAATGAGGGCCAAGACTTAGGCAAACTTAAAGCTAAAGCGGGCATTGGAGTATTTGTAGGATATGCACCAAACAAAAAGGGATACCGAATCTACAACAAAAGAACCTGAAATATCATGGAAACAATTCCGTTACGTTCGATGAGTGACCCGGTCCAATGGCTCTGGACAACCCGGTTCGGACCCGCATCTTCAAGTAGTCCCAGGTTCTACTCTTGTATATGATTCTTCAGCAACTCCTTATGTACCTCCATCGGAAGATGACTTGAAGAAACTGTTTGATCCAATGTTTGATGAACACTATGGGCCAACGCTAATGATACATTCAATTCCATCATCGAGCTTTCACTATCCTGTCAATGAAGTTAACCCTTAGGTTTCTATGACCTTAAGTCAAAAGCTGCTGCGATCACTGTCTTATCAACAAATCATCAATCATCGAGTGTACATCATGAAAATGTTTCTAGAACCCATGATGAAGAATCCCTTTGCTACTCCTAAAGATGCTCCATTTGAAAACATGTTTGCTCTGAATCATCATCGGAACCATCTTCATCGAGAGATATCGACTCACTTCCGCCCGGTTCCAAACAACTACACGAACACCTTAGAAAATGGACACATGATCATCCATTGGACAAAATCATTGGAAACCCTCTCGGCGGTATCCACGGAAACAACTTGCAACCGATGCCTTATGGTGCTTCTTCAACTCCGTACTCTCTAATGTCGAACCAAAAGACATTAAAAGCGCCATGAATGAAGGCAATTTGGTTCAATGCCATGCGAAGAAATTCATGAGTTCGATCGACTTAATGTATGGGAATTAGTACCGCCTCCAGTTGTGCTATGATCATTGCTCTAAAGTAGATCTTCAAAGTGAAACTTGATGAGCATGGTGATGTTTTAAAGAACAAGGCTCGACTAGTTGCAAAAGGATACCGTCAAGAGGAGAATTGACTTTGAAGAGTCATTTGCTCTAGTTGCTTTCAGTATCGAGGCAATCAGTCTTCTTGGCTAATCTGCAAGTAAGAACATGGTGGTTTATCGGATGGATGTAAAGGCGGCGTTTCTTAGCGGAGATCTTAAAGAAATTATCGTCGAACCTGAAGGGTTTGTGAATCGAACATCCTACTCCGTCTATCATTTGAAGAAGGCTCTTTATGGTTTAAAACAAGCTCCAGGGCATGGTATGATAGCTTATATATGTTTCTTCTATCTCTGGATTGACAAAGGCGATTGATCCGACATTGTTCACGAAAAGTCGAGCAAACATTTAATTCACGTTCAAATATATGTTGATGATATTATCTTTTCCTCGGTGACCCCAATGAATGTGATCGTTTTCAAATGAAATGGGTTCCAAATTTCAAATGTCAATGATGGGACAAATGTCATTTTCTTAGGATTACAAATTTCACAAAGTCCAGGAGGCATTTTTATAAATCAATCTAAATATGCAAAAGAGATTTTAAAGAAATTTGGATTTGATTCTAGTGACCCTGTTGACACTCCCATGATAGAGCGTACTAAACTGGATGAGGACCACTCGGGGATCATGGTAAAAACTAAATATCGTAGTATGATTGGATCCCTAATGCCTCCACGGCCGATGAGCCGGACATTTTATTCGTATGCGCATGTGTGTGCTGATATCGGGCTAAGCCTACCAAAAGCACCTTAAGCGGTTAAATGGGTCTTCGGTATCTCAAGGAACCATCAATATGGGACTTTGGTACCGAAGAACACGGTATGTCACTAACGACCTATGCGAATCTGATCATGCAGGATGTCAAGATACTCGTCAAATGCGTCTAGAGGTGCTCGGTTTTTGGGTGATAAGCTTGTGGTGGTCTTCAAAGAAACAAATGAGTACTTCTATTTCCTCTACGAAGGCTGAATACATAGCCATGTCATCTTGTTGTGCTCAAATCTTATGGATGAGATCCCAATTATCTTACTATGGCTTTGAATTCAACAAAATCCTCTATCTTTGTGATAATAAAAGTGCCATTGCTCTCTCTTGCAACAACGTTCAACATTCAAGAGCCAAGCACATCGACATTCGACATCATTTCATTCAGGAACAAGTGGAAAAAGGTGTGGTGGAACTCTATTTTGTAAGGTGCGAATACCAATTAGAGACATCTTCACCAAAGCTCTTCCTAGAGAATGTTTTGAGTTTATCCTTCCACGACTTGGTCTAAAGAGTCTTCAACCGGAAACACTTAAGCGTCTTCAAGAGGAAGAAGAGGAGTAAAAGGTCTTTCTTCATCTATCTATATATTTATTCAAAAACAAAATACAAAATTTCAAAACCCTCAAAAGAAAATATAAAATTATAAAATTCTCTAAAACCCATAAATTAGAAAATCTTGAAAAATTCCAAAAATATTGTTATTTTGTCATGTTTTTCCATGTTCGATATCATCTACGGACTTTGTGTTGAAATTCAAAGAATGTCACGGGTCTTTAGATGTTCTTCGAAGGTACATAAGTCTGTTTTAAAAAAAATGAGGTGGAGAAAAATGGTGGTTTATTGTCATTTCAGGCAATAACCCGTTTATAAAGTAAAGAACAGAGCCATGCTTTATCTTATTTCTCAAATCTCATGCTCTGATTCTTAAAATAAATGTTTGTCATAAAAAAGACAAATATTTCTCTTTCCAAATATTTTTCCGTCCAATGATTCTTAAAAATATTTGCCATCTAATGAAAACTAAATTGCTTTGAAAATACCTCGTACTCTATTATTCGTATAAATCATTTGTGCTTATCATCATCAAAATCTATCTCTCAATCAACAACTTGTGTATTGTTGATTGAAGGAGAATGATTTTATTCGAATTAAAAAGATTATTTTGAAAGGTCATTTTTCAAACAAATTGGCACTTAAATGAGCAAGGTTTATTGTTGAAAAATCAAAAAGAATAATGTTTTATACAGTTGACTTAAAACCTTTGCTAATGTTATGTTTTCAAAAGATACTCTTGCATGATTAAACAATGGAGTTTAAAGTCGAAAATGATCCTTATCAGTTAAAAATGTTTTCTTTTCAAAAGCAAGTCACTATTCTCCTCAAAAGCTCTCAAAATTTAATTTAAATCAATAGAGATCACATCTATCGAAGGATTTGGAAAAGTGTAATCGGGGGAGAATTTGTGATTTAAATTGGATTTAAATTGATAACTTGATAATTGGTTTTATAAGTGTTTAAGTAAGCTTTCATCCCCGCATGTGCCAAACAATTTCAAATTTTCCATGCACATGTTGAGGGGGAGCATCTTTTAAAACCACAATGAATTGAAACGTGATTGATTTGTCTCTAAGTGGGTTCCTCTAGTATGTACAAAACTCTTTCATACCTTGAGGCACATATTGAGGGGGAGCAAACTGTTGAAAACCTCATCCTTCCCCAATATGCTTTATCTACTTGATTTAAATCAGGGAAGTGATGATGATATCTTTTAGAAAATGGTAATCAAAGAAGTTAATTCTTCCTCTTGCCTCCATGTGCTAAACAATTTCTAAATCATATGCACATGTTGAGGGGGAGGTTTTCTAAATGATCAAATCTATTAAGGTATAAAATGCTTTGATCTCGTATCACAAGTACCTTGATAGTTTTTTCAAATGATTTTTCAATTGGTTTCGAGAAGGAAAGAATAATACCAAAAGACCGACCAATTTACTTTATTCATGGTGTTATAAGGATGGTTAGGTTAGGTATTCGTTCCCACGATCCTGCTACAGCCAGAGGGTTCTACCCAGGGACAATCCACTAGATAGTGTAGAGTCCTTAGGTATGATGAAAAAAGGAGAAAAGTGAGATATGGGAAGAGTGCGGACTGAGATAGAGCTAGAGCTGGAATATACCCAACAAGGTTCTAGTTATGAAATCTCGGTAAGCATTGAAGGGGTTGAAGAATGAAAAAGAATTGAATGAGAAAAGGGTGGAAAGAAATAGCCCTCCAATTTTTCAACCTTATGGCGAAACGGGTTCAATACTTATGCTCTTGGTGTTTACTAAGGTAACACTTGGTATTGAAGACAAGGCGTCATGGACCCGGTGTGATGCACTAAAACTTCCCAAGCTATCAAGTTCCTCTTAAATGGCTTGTTTCATTCTCACGGGAACCGACATTATCTATCGACTTTCTGATTGTTGATATTGAAAAGGAGACCCTCTCCTAGTCTCCGGCATAGGAACCAAATATGCACAATTGAGTCTAGAGCCACGGGATCATCAAATAAATCTCCTTAGGACACTTTCAATGAAGACTCTCTGTTTCACACAATGTGGAAAGAGAGATTATATCTTATGAGTCCTACGCCTTAACCTTGTGGTATTGCCGAACATCAGTGATATGCTATCATATTCACAATGAAGATGGAAAGCCATCTGGAGCCAACATCAAACAAGCTCCTGGTGGGTGGCATGTGAGATCTATCAATTAGATCAACCATGTGACAAGCTGAGCAGAAACAATGGGCGATTCAATCTTTTGAATCAATCACAGTTCGAGTTATGGATTGACGGATACCTTTGAAAAACGGTGGTTGTGCTTGAAAACTCTTTGTTAGCACATCGATCGTGTGTGCTATTTCAAAATAAAGGTGTTTATGATTGATAATTGATTTTCATTAAAACCTTCGTTGTATTTAAAAAACAATTTCTATTGGCGACCTACGATTGTTTTCAAATCTCTTTTCATCAATCGGTGAATCTCAATTGTTGGTTCACTCACCGTGTTGTCTTCTTTGAGAGTTCGGTTTGAGAACGGCTAGAGCATTTTGAAACCTGTCAAGGAATTCTTTGGAATTATACGATCATAGGCGTGCTTGTAGCGATCAATGGGAACCGTGGTAGCTGTACCTCAATTCAGCGAAAGTGATCAAAGACAATTTGGGCACTTTATTGCTAAGCGTTTTATCATCGAATCCTACGGCGTTTGTATCTCGAGAATGAAGCGGTCAATCCACGTGCGTACTCACACTACATTCATCTCAAAGAAATCATGATTAGTGCTTCAACGACTCGATACTTTCACTCCATGCTTACGCTATCTTTGCTACAAATATCATGAACCCGTAAAAGCTTCGCTACTCTAATGAAAATATATCATGATCGGAATGTGAGCATGTCGGTCCAAAGTCACAACATCATATAATACCAACACCACAAAGGAAGAGTCGAGATTTATGTTATCCGATGATCTCAATGTTGGCTCAAAACTCATCATCCGTGGATCGGTTAAAGACCTCCACTTGAAATTATCCAAACATGCAGAACATGAAAGAATCAAAGACTACGAGCTCTGAGTTAAAACTTAATCAAGAATCCTAGAATAATCTAATGTTATACATTTTGTATTCATTGTAAATTGAGGTGACCTCCCTTAGGGGGAGATTGTTAGGAATTAGAAAATTCTGTCATTAAAGAGTCGGTCACCTCAAGTATATGTATTCGTTAGAAAGCTCGTAGTTAAATAGTCATGTTATGTTAGAAAGTAGTTTGTTAAGTTACACCGTGAAGGACGGAAGGGTCTTTACCAACTTTATGCCTGATCCACATCCCGTAGGAGGCATTTATTTGTAAGACACTATAAATGCCCTCTACCTCCCAAGGTAGAGGGTTGGAGCTTCAATACCATTTTTCTTTGTTTCACATAGTTCCCAACTCTCTTCCCTTTCTCTCTCTAGAACTTTCTCTCTCTAAACAACTTATACGCCTCATATGATTATGGTTTTGTGTGTTTGTAAAATCCTATATCCTACACTTAAACTTGATTGTTAGAATTTTCGTGTCTAGATACTAGATGAGATACGGTTCGCGTTGCTCATTAGAATAGCACAATTGGGGATAAATACGCCTAAAAATACTAACAACTGCTACAAGAGTTAAAACAGTTGTTTTGAAAGTACAAATTAATTTTGATTCAATTGGGGATAAAAAAAATAATAAAGAGTTACAAGCTACTACCCACACATCATAATTATGCAACACCAAACAATCATTTGCAATCAATTTGAAATAAACATCAGCGATTGCCCAAATCTTACTGCAACTCACAACATGGTTGCGTTTTGGAAAAACCAAAGGAGGCTCAGGTTTTTGAACAAATTCTCAATTATGTGCATATGTGAATCACTAACCACACTTTACATTTACCCACCACCTAGTGTCATTTGAAACCACCACTAGTGTCGACGCAAATATCAACTTTGTTTCTGTTTTCCAAATGACTAGTTGAAGTTCAAATTTTAAAAGTGAAATTTAAAGCTGGGATATGAATGATTTACTTGATTTGTCAAACGTGCATAAGCAACATTTCCAAAACCAAAAACAGCTGTGGAAGCTACATTTTACCAAAAAGTATATCTGAACATAGCAAACTTTCAAGTACAAAAGGATAATAAACCGATAAATTCAAGCGGTTTGTAATTACGGATAAGGTTTATCCAAATACCAAAAAGGAGAAAATTTGCAAGTAAATATTCACGTTCCTTCCTATAAATTTTATGACAAATCCGGCGGGAAAAATAGATGCCCATGAGCCTAGACGCGTGCCTACCCACAAAACAGATGAATCGAAATTAATGATACGCGTGCAAACAGTAAAATCCTCGCTATAAAGAAGCGAGGTAAATAAATTTAAAGCACATAAAAAAAACAACCATTCATCCACCAACAAAAAACCCAAAGAGAAGTTGAAGATGTTAACAACCCGTTGCTTGCGCACCGTCGGTTTTAAAAGCCCATACATAGCCTAAACCTATACCCCCAAAACCAAATCATAAAAGCATAAGCGGTCGCGACAATGAAGATGTTCTTAAATGACTAATAATAACAATTAGTCGTTTCTAAGACGACTAAATTGACCCATCTCTGTGACCATTCACAACATTCCTTCAACCAAAACCCGTGTCCTTTGAGGTTTGTGGAAGCTTTTACCATATGGGCAAAGGTTGGAGTTTAAACCGATTAGACTCTCATTAGCCATTTGGGATGTTCAAAGTTGGCGGTTCTTTCTCAACCTCACTCTTCCCGAGCGGAAGAAGGATGTATATCATGGGTATTGGGTGGAAGGAGTGGTAGAATGTGCAAAGAGAGGCAAACAACACGAAATTTCGGTCTCGGTCCTCTGTTGATTGCTGCCCGGCCCCGAAGCAAGTGTACGTCTACTAATCCGGCATATCGGGTTGGATAGACGGGTTAAAGGTAAAATAGCGAGCTTGCGGGCATGGGGATTAAATTTAGAGCAAACCACATAAAGAATTCATAAAAAAATCCCATGCTATCGTGTACGGGATGATTGGTGTATTTTGACGTTCTCTCTCCTCACTCCAATTCAAACCTATCACATCATGTGGATGTATTTTCTGAATTCTGTGGTTCTACCATTGCTCTAAAATAAAAGGTGCGCGGATTGGAAAAGCAACCCCACTAAAAGCTCTTCGATACAGCCTTGCGAGAGGATTGCACGAAACCCGCTGAGAAGCCTATCGAACTTCTCGGGAATCCCATAGGAAAATACGGCCTTGAGGAGAACCAAGCCACGGGAAATCCTTCAAGAAAATGATAGAAAACAAGAAGGAATCCACACTCACGGTGGAGTCGTACATTACCTTTGCTAATGTAGTTTTCCTTTGCTAGTATCATTGTCTGGTTTAATATGTAACATTCTAGAATTTCTTGGGTAGGATGTTTTGTATTAGATAAGTATGCTAAGTATAATTATCATGTATATTGTAAAGGACTCCTTAGCCTATAAAAGGAGGTCCAGGCTAGAGTTTGATATATACTATTCAGAGTATTCGTGTATTAATATTATATCAAGGTGTTTTATAGACCATAATTTATTGTAAGCAACAACATCTTCACTTTGGCGTAAGCACATAGCGGCAGTTATTAGATGTGTAGAGTGAGTTGATTATTTTGAGGTTTATCACGACTTTTCTAAACGCGTCAAAAATGGTATAGTGTCTAGATAGTAGATGGCGATAACGGTTCGCGTTCTTTGATTAGAATAGCACATTTGGGGATAAATCGTCCAAAAATACTAAACTGCTACAAGAGTTAAAACAGTTGTTTTGAAAGTACAAATTAATTTTGATTCAATTGGGGATAAAAAAAATAGAGTTACAACTGCTAGGGCAAAACATATTTTAGACCCACACACATCATAATTCGCAACACCTAACAATCTGTTGCAATCAATTTCGAAATAAACATCAATGGTGTCCAACTCTTCTGCTGCAACTTACAACATGGTTGCGTTTTTGGAAAAACCAAAGGAGGCTACATGGTTTGAACAAATTCTCAATTATACGCATATGTGAATACGCCATCACTCTGATTTAACAAACCCTTTTAGGGTCGCTCAAACCACCGCTAGTGTCGACGCAAATATCAACTCTGTTTCTATTTTTCCAAATCAGTTATAATAAAAATAAAAATAAAAGTCCTTGAAGTACAGTATGGTTTTTTTGCGAATTAAAAGGTTGACTAGTTGAAGTTCAAATTTTAAAAGTGAAATTTAAAGCAAATATGAATGATTTACTTGGTTTGTCAAACGTGCATAAGCAACATTTCCAAAACCAACAACGGTATGGAAGCTACATTTTTCAAAAAAAATATATCTGACATAGCAAACTTTCATACAAAAAAGGATAATAAAGCGATAAATTCAAACGGTTTGTAATTACGGATAAGGCTTATCCAATACCAAAAAGGAGAAAAATCACAAAGTAAATATTCACGTTCCTTCGAAATTTTATGACAAATCAGCGGAAAAATAGAAGGGTAGAAGCCTAGCGCGTGCCTACCTACAAAATAGTAAATGGAAATTAATTATACGCGTGCAGAAACGGTAAAATCCTCGCTTTAAATATGCGAGGTAAATAAAGGGAAAGCAAATAAAAAAAAAACAACCATTCCTCCACCAACAAAAAACAACAAAGAGAAGTTGAAGATGTTAACAACCCGTTACCCGCGCCGTCGATTCCAAAAAGCCCATACATAGCCTAAACCTTTACCCCCAAAACAAAACATAAAAGCGCAAAGCGTTGTTGCGACAAGCTGAAACATGTTCTTAAATGACTACTAATAACAATTAGTCGTTTCTAAATTGTCGAGAATGACGACTAATAACACATCCCCGCTACCATTCACAACATTCCTTCACCCAAAACCCGTGTCCTTTGAAGTTTTTGGAAGCATGCCCGGACCATATGGCGTACCAAGGTGGGAGTTTAAACCGATTAGACTCTCATTAGCCATTTGGGATGTTCAAATTTCACCGATTACTTCTTAACCTCGCTTCTACAGCGGAAGAAGGAAGTATATAATGGGTATTGGGTCGAAGGAGTGATAGAATATGCAAAGAGAGGCTGAAAATTATGGTCTCAGTCTTCTGTTGATTGCAGCCCGTTTCCCGAAGCAAGTAATACGTCTACCAATCTGGCGGTCGGGTTGGATAGACTGAGGTAAGGAAATAAAATGCGAAACTGCGGCGCCAGGATAAAATAAAGAGCAAACCACTGCTAATGTAGTTTTCAACGCTAGTATGATTGTGTCGGTTTAATATGTAACATTCTAGAATTTTTTGGGTAGGATGTTTTGTACTCCATTATTAGATAAGTATGCTAAGAATAATTATCCTGTAGAGTACATATTGTATATTGTAAACGACTCCTTAGCTTATAAAAGGAGATCCTAGGCTAGAGTTTGATATAACTTTTTGTCATATTTAGAGTCGATACACTTCAAGGTTGTAATCGCTAATACTATTGAGTATTATTATATTAATAATATATGTAGGTCTTTTATAGACCAAAACTTATTGGTGTTTTATAGACCATAGCTATTAATTAGCTTTATCTCTTCTTAAATATAAAATTGGTAACTGAGAAGTTGAGTAATTAATGTGAATTTAATTTGTTAACATTAATATTTGTTTTCAAACATACTATTCAAGTGAACACTAATGAAACGGAAATGTCGATTTATTATAACTAGTTACATTAAAAAAATGTTACATAATTTTTGTTAGGTCACGGATTTTTAAAATACCACAAAATTGTTATAAAGAGCAACACAAAACAAATATTACCTTGTTTACTTACTTATTTATTTATTTCATCTAAATTTGTTATTATTATTATTATTTTTTTTACGAAATCATATTTAAAGAGTTTATGGCCCTAATTGGTTGATTATTATTTTAGTATAAGCTTCTTGTGAAATTAGAAATGAAAAACATGCACATGAAATAAATTGTTGATAATATTAGTGTATAGAACTTATAAAAAACATACAAGGTAATGAAAGGAAAAGGCGAAAATATTTATCATGCGGTGCCAAATAGCTTTAGCCTTTGACCAATTAAAGTCCCATTGTAAAAAACAACATCTTGGTTGGCGTAAGCACATAGCGCTTCATGTTATTAGATGTGTAGAGTGAGTTGATTATTTTGAGGTTTATGCGACTTTTCTAAACGTCAAAAAATGGTACAATGCTTTTATGCTTGATTACTTAAATTAAATATCTGTAATTATAAAATGAATTGGTTGTATACTTATAGCTGCTAGTTAATTTTACTCTGCTAGTTATACGACTCTTGCTAGTAAACGAATAGGTTGTATACTTACAACTGCTAGTATTACACAAAGCTAGTTATTATAACAACCGCTAGTGATAGAAGTTGCCATTACAACGATTAGTTGCCAAATTGATATTTGGAAACAACCGCTAGATGGCGAGATGAAATAAAAATGGATGTATTGAGAGGAAATACTAAATACGTTGACATACAGCGTTTCATCTGGACGACAGCCTACCAGATGCGTATTACGATTACTACATAATTATAAGTTTAATGGTTACAAATTATATAACCCTTGATAAGCAGACACACCTTGTACACAAATTTAATTGACACAGGGTATTCAAACCATACATAAAACTACAATCACTAGAACAATTTTACAGGTCGTGCGGAAGATCGAGGGAGTTCAAAGCTTCCTAGCGAACTCCCAATTCGTCTTGATATTATCATAACCATCGTCCATCAAATACGGGTGCGATATACATTTTCTTTAACGACGTGGAACAAGCAAGTATAAACTTTATTATGTGTAATTCATTATGTGATCTAGGAAAGGATAAAAAATCACATGCTGATCGCCCATGGTTGAATGTGGTTGTGTCTAAATCTAATGAACGTTGTTCCAAAGGTAAAACACTAAGCGTGTGTGCGCACGGAAAATCAAATAGTATTGAGATACAAAAAGGCGGCACGGATGTTTTATTTGATCACGTATGAAATAAATTAATAAAGTATTACACTTACTCGGTTTCCGGCTTTTTCAAGTTTGGAGATCTGCGAATCATTTGGGCGATGAGGTGACACGATATGATCTCGCCAAAATCAACTCCTTTTAGATTGATTAACGAGGGATACAAAGCGGCAAAGGGACATTCATCTTGGAATTACCATCGCATCAACTACACAGTGCGACTTTTGGGTTAGTTTCAAAGATTAAATAGATTCTGATTACACATATATTTAACATTGTAAAATTAGAAGTGTAAATCTCAAAACGGTCTTACCGTGCAATAGTCAAAATCCAATGTAAGGGTCTCAAGAGATGGAAGTCTTGTATGGTGAAAGATATTGGATGCTATGATTGTCGTGCGACACAAAATACCGAATGAAAATGTAGCTTCTTCAAATTCCTAAGACTTGCAAGATTCCATAGTTTCATCCCGTTTGTACTCTCAACATCTAATGTAAGAGACTCAAGTAAGGGACAACCAACAATTAAATCCCAAATGCACGGTTAGAAATTTGACTAAACATAATTCTAAACTCAGTAAATTTGGAAAAGTAGTGAAAAACATCAAACTAGGAAAATCACAACAATGAATTTCAAGATGTTTCAATTCAATGTAAAGTTGGGTTGGCAATGTGGCCGGTCCATACCAGTTTCTAATTTATGGTCCTCAATTCCTTGCATTGCCAAAAACATAAGCCAATCACGAATCTCTTCATAATTCAAGTCTTCCATTACAGACAACGGTTTGGGATCTACAGAGAAGACAAACTTTTTTATGGGACCCGTAAGCTGATTTAAAGTCTAGTAACATGCCTCCCATCAAACTTATATGTTAAATAATAAAAGAAATCCTCATCAATTATGACTTCGATGAGCAAGGTCCACTTAAACCTCCAGTTTGTAGATAAAATAGAGTGCTCACCTTCTTTTATTGGCAACCGATTCAAAATGTTCCGATCATATATCGGCATGATGCTAATATAATCTCTCTATCTGGTGATAACATTAGCTCGAAGCGACATGGTTTTCAAAGAAATTTTGTTGGTTTTAATTCTCGTGGGAGGCTTTGGATCGAGGCGGTTTAGGCATCACTAGGTGGTGCAGGAATCTGTGGAAACCAAGTTTACTTAGAAGCGATATAGTGAATAATTTTGGGACCTACCTTGAAATTAACCCGGAACTACCTTGGATCTAAAATGAAGAAAAGAAAGAAAAACTAAAGAAATATTTTTCAAGAATGATCGGTCGGAAATAGTTTGAAAAAATGAAATGAAGAAGATGCAACTTTTATTGTTTTAAAAGAATGCCACATTTTGTTTCTAATGAACTCATATATGGTTTGAAAAGTGACACGTGGGTTAGGCTACAAAGTAAAAATATCGTGATTTTGTAGCATCTCTTTTTCTATTTCCTATGATACAGATACAAGCTTATTTTTACTACCCTACTTATTTTTACTCGCTAGTAGAACTGAATTGGTTGTATACTTACAAGCTGCTTAGTTTACTACGCTATAGTTATTTTTACAGCTAGTAAAAGCTGATTGGTTGTATACACTTAGTACTTGATTTTGGTAACTCTTACGCTAGCTATTTTAACTTCACTTGTGATAGAAGACATCAACGAAATGATGCAACGATGTTATCTTGTTGTATATGCTGACGTGTTTGTCTTTGCTTAGTGTGTAGGTCTGCGATACCATTCGATGCCCTTGTGTAGGTGTTGTTCTTGCAATTATGGGCCTGAATAGGCACATAGTGGTTTAGTCTTTGCTAGTATTAAACTTACAATTGCTAGTTAAATTGTACTAGTGTTGAATGGTAAATCTGTTATTTTCAAGTGTGCATAGTCACTAGTTGATAGTTTTAGTTGATTGTGAAAGAATTGGTAACAACTTGAGCGACTCCTTGGTTTATAAAAGTAGTCAATAGTGAAAAGAAGTTGCCCTACATGATTAGTTGCCACATTGCTTATTGGAAAAGCCTGCTAGTTCCCGAGATTAAACAAACATGTATAATGGGATTACAGAACATAGGAAATAGTAAATACGTTGACATACAACGTTTCATACTGACAACCTACTACATATTACGATTACTACATAATTATAAGTTTAATAGTTACATAATATATAACCACTTGATTTATAAAATTCACCAAGCTGTGAAAAAGCTAACCACTCCATACTTCCTTCCTATACAAACATCGTACTAAAACCACAAAACTTCATTCCTATTAAGCATGATCCCTAACTTCCAGAACAAACTGTTGAACATGAATATAATGGTGTAAGTTAAAAATAAAACATTAATAGAATGGTAAGTTAAAAATAAAACATACTATAAACAACATAATTCAGGATTTAACAAAGAAGAGATTCTTTGTATGGAGGCGATGTAGAAAGATCCATCTCTAACATTCCCATGCAGACAAATAATTCAAGTTCTTTGTTGTACACAAATCTGACCGGCCCAAATGATTGCCATATGCGCTTCCACTATTGGAGCTTGATCCTTTGTAAACCCAAGCAAGCGAGCGAGATCATAGGGTAGGGATGGTGAATAGGTTTCTAAATGATGTTATGGAAGAACCATTGACGTCCAACAACCATCCGCATAACAATGGAATATCTTCACCAATGATCGTCCCAAAAATCACTAGAGAGGTTCCAAGATCAAAACATTGAATGGGCGGGAGTTCATTTTTAAAATATCGGTAGGTCTATAACTTTAAATTGGTTGGTTACCAAATCAAAAGAAATCAACATATAAATCTTGTAAATAACACGTCCTCATTAGTTAACTTTTCACTCGGTCCAATACATAAACCTACAACTGCATGACTTTTACGTTTCAATTTGATAGTTTCACGAGGGGTGGAAATTTTCAAGTTGTCCACCTTACGAGTTCAAAGAAAAACAGACACATACGAAAGCACTTTTGAAAGCAGGATCTGAGACCTTCGATCGTGTTAAGAAGAATGGGGCCGGGCAAAAACCAAAACAAATCTTTTGCGTTTGATTTGATGCGTGCTTGGACAAATCTGCAAGTGATTTTTTGATTCTTGGGTTCCAAATATGATCATTAGATTAGAACCATAGACAAAACACCAAAGACCATTAGAATTGCCCACTGTAATCATAGATGAAAGCATTAAATATGTATTAAGTACGTGCGATTAGTTGTTCATCTAAAGCTAACACAAAACCTTGGTTACCCATATCGAATGTTAGCGTAAATAAACAGTCATCATTACGACGAACACCGTACTTAAAGATGAAGCTTCCACAATCTATACTAGCCTTCCATAACTTGCAAACACTACGTTCTTTGGAGTATAGACTTAGGAGGTAGCCTATGGATGATATCTAGTTGAACATCCAGTAGGATATTGTCAGACATATTTTCTAAACAAAAGCATAAAGATTGGGATAAAGATATGAAGTCAATAGACCAAAAGAAGAAAGAAAGATTTTGTTAAACAAATTGTATTAAAGAAAGTGATTGGGAACAGAAGACATTAAAGGACATGTACCGTGATGTACTTTTGGGCAACAAAATATTATATTATGCTATAAAGCAAATATTAATAAAGTACACATAACCAATATAGAAGTGGTTTGCAAACCATAGCTGTTTTTGTATATGTGCACGGGTATTTACAAAAGAAATGCCGTTGATTTAATTTTTTTTATAATAATCGACTATTATATAACACAAGTAAAAATAAATATAGTAAAATTTGAAAGAAAAATACTTCACAAGTGAACATTTGACAATAATTATGGGTCAAACGGATATTAAGGATCGTACCTTGAAAGACGGCTATCAATTTGTGTATTCAACCTTGTGGTTCCAGGAGTATTCAAGCATCCGTTCACGGTAAGCTAAAAGCCCAATCGCCGGTTGGTCTAAACAACCACATCAAATCTACCCATACATCCAAGTGTTGCGGACATATAAAAGTACGTCCAAGCGGCTCTTTTAGGCGAAAATAGTAGATATATACTTCTTGGCTACTTGAAAAGCTTAAGATAAGATATAAAAGCTTAAAGGTTACAAAATATTTGGTATGCTAGAAAATCAATTCAAACAATACCTTAAATATCATAGAAAATAAGTCCTAACAAGGTATAGTTGCTCCATTTTAGAATCAATGTCACACATTGAAACACCATTCCTCCTAAATATATCTAGAGTATAAAAGAAGATATAATATACAATAATCAATATCGAGCACGAATCTAGAGTATAAAAGAAGATATAATAATTTAGATACAATAATCAATACCGGCACGATTCACATGTTTTTAGCAGAACATAATTGCATCAAATTAAGAAATTTACAAAACCTGAATTTTGGTTTAGGGGTGATAACCCTAATTTTGACTTTCATCAAGGGAACAACCACAAATTCAAATTTAACTAAACTACAGATTAAATGAAGATAAAATACATTAAGTAGATAATAACAAAAGATTTCTTGGTGATTTGAATTACATAACAAGGACGAGCCAACTTTCTGAAGAAGGTTGATTGTGTAGGTGGTGCCTAGGATGGTGGTGGCGTGTGTGGAGGTCTTGCCGGATGGTGGTGGTGGCGTCCAGGTTAATGGGTGGTTGTAGTGGTGTTAGTTGTGATGGTTTATGTGGAGGACAATAGGTGTGTGCGTAGTGAATCGTGTTTAGTGTGGGCGTTTGATTTTTTTTTTTTAAATGTGAAATGACAAAACTATCCTCGTGTATAAATACAAGTTGCCCAAAAAACAATACGTTACAATACATGACATATACCTTCAAAATTTAATTAGCATATATGATTGTAGGACACATGGCGACCCAAGTTGGGTCCAAGAAAAGCGTGGGCAACGCATGCTATTTTCGAATTTTAAAAGGGCGTGGTCCATAAACTGATAACCCTCAGGGGCCGGTCTATTTGACTAATTTTCCCAATTATTAATTAGAATTCACAGGTAGAAACGGTTGGGCATCAAACCACTGTGAAATTGAAGTTTGGAACAATAGGTTTGCCCCAAAGTTAAATCGATTCATTTATTGGAATGATATAAATATCATACATACAAACACAATATGCAAAAATAAGTGAAGGTTGACTTTTGTGGTAAAATTGTCAAATAATATGAATACTTCAAGACAAGTTTTTGTGCAATTACCTTAACACGTTTAGTTTGTAAGCCGACTTTTTTTACCATTTGGCTACTAGAGATAGAGCTGCTTGAATTGACCCATTCATAAGCAAATAGGTTGAACTTGCCACTAGTAAAAAGGGTAAACTGACCCTCTGGCGGCCCATCGACGATAAAACAACATGTAACCCGTTACTTATGAACCATAGGGAGTTGGAGGTAAGAATGTATGGTTTGGCGTTAATAAAATAAGGGGACCATAAAATCAAAGCTATTTATGCAATGCACTTTCAATTTGTCACGAGGAGGAAGCTAAAGAGAAGCAAAACAACCAAATAAATAACACCATGAGTCAGATAGCTATTGTAGTCTAACCATAAGCAAGTGATACTGATGAAATCAAACAATTTAATCATAATATACTAATATAGGAAATCAATAGGAGCCAGTAAAAGAAAGCATGTGATAATTAGTAGGGCACACTGAAATACCACACAAAAATACTACGACTTTGTTAAGGCACATTTCAAGAATCCTACCCATAGCTCGTTGTGTAAAATATAAGCATAACATCAGATAATAAACATTAAACACATGTCTAACACGCTTGCTCACAAGACGAGATAGAATCTCCACATAAAATCCATCATAAAATATATTTTTAAATCAAAACTTTGATTATGGAAGATAAAAACTGAGAATTGATAAATTTTAGTACAAAACATATAGCACAAGCACCCTAGAGGAACAATCAAAGGCTGGAACATTAAATATACTTATAATACAATGGTGATCCTTTTCCTAAGCGGTCGCATTAATCACCTAGTCTTTGAAGAGATCATTGTTGTTCATGGACGAGTATACACCCTTTTTCATAACTTTGCATAAAGTTGGATATAAGAAAAAGTAAGATATTCATGGAAATACAACATTCCCTTGTCTAGTTATGATTTCAGTGAACAAAGTTCATATGCCAATGAACGAAAAACAAGGAAAACCCATATACTGAGATATACATCTTTCTATAGTCACGTAATAAAGGCGATAACTAGACCATCATTCTGATTTAATAGCACACCGACAACCACACAAGATGCAGATAGATATACACAATAAAAAGAAAAACTACAAAGATATATACAGGATATATGAATGTTGGGGAGATGATGATTTGGGAAGATGAATGATTTGGGGAGATGATGACGAGGATGAAAGATGAAGGGTTAAAATATAAATGTGTTATAAAAGTATAAATGTGTATGGACTAAAATACCCTCGACTACAAAACAAAAATCAGACATTGACTTTGTCAAAGGACTAGTTTGGCATATAAAGGCCATGTTTTGGACTTGTGGCGATGATAATGCCCAATTTTGTCCCAACGCGAAGCATATGACCAAGTTTGGGACCAACAATTATTTTAGTCTTTTTAAAATGTACATTTAAAGATCAACTAAAAGATTTTATGACTTGGAACGATGGTGTGCGGTGCACCTAGGTAGCGTCTAAATCTGCCTTAAGTTTTGTATTAGTTATGTAGCCAACTTTCCATTAACAGATTAAAGACAAAGGGACCTGTAGCTTATGGAGAAACCTATAGAGGTGCATTTCTTAGCCGCCCTGAATCTGTGGTACTAACAAGCAAGAAAAAAACTTATTTGTTGTGGTTCATTGACAATGGTTGTGTCGTTTTAAGATGGTGCGACTCCCGTGAAATAGTTCATTTGTTTTGTCAAGAAAAAAATTCTGTGTTGGGGTTCATATGCAGAACTCAATGAGACCTTTCAACCAAGTATTGGCAAACATCAGTGGGAATGTAGAGTGTTTATGTTTTTAAGAATATCTTTGTTTCTATTCTTTGTCGCATTAGCATTGTTAGGCTTTTAGGGATGGCGTTTTGGGCCAAATCTATGAAATACTTAAGTTCTTGGTTTCTGTAAGTGCCCATCTAAAAATGCTAGTAACTAGAACAAATTCGCAAAACATATGAGAGAAATCGCTCTTTTGCTAATTTTTTAGTCCCTAGCATTTTTCTTATCTTCCAATCTTATAAAATAGATAAATGGACACGGGATCCACAAACGAATAAGAAAAGCCAAAATCATCAATTACTATCACTATATATATCGACACTTTCATCTTTAACACACTACTTTTATATAATTATATAAATCCTTACTTCTAGAATTACAAATCCTATATACAAATAAATCAATATTTTGATATGTTACACACTCGCACATACTATGACAATTTGGCACCTAGAACCGTATAAATGTAAACATGTTCATTATATTCAAGTATTCAACTTATGATCCAATTGCTTACCACCAACACATTCCCTACATTCCGGCAAATACATTCTGGTTTTCTAATGTCCGAGTAAGTTTCAACTTCATGAACATAAAATATATAAATTCCATATACTCCCTACAAAGTTAACAAATTCATAACCTTAACTAAACCTAATCAGATTAACATTAACATAAACATCATAAACTAATTCAAAAGTCATATTCTTATTCCCTAATTTGTGCACATAAACAAATTTATGATTACAAAAATCATAACCAATAAACCCTTTAACCAAAACCATTGTTTTAACATTTTTTTTTGCAAATTTCATCAATTTAAACCAAAACATAAACACAATTAACCATATAAAACAAAAAAACAAAAAAACAAACCTGAAACAATTACAAAAACCAATGCATTACAACCAAATTAACGAATCACACTTTCTTGAACCAAAAAGAACACTTTTTTATGGTTTTATTCACCAAGAATCAATTATGGCTTTATGGGTACTAATCAAAATCAAACCTCATAGTTGACCAAAACAGAGAAACCCATATCAGTTTATAACCAACCCACTGATAAAATTAATAAAACCAACAAAAAAATAAAAGTACAATATAAACAAGTAAAAGAAAAAAAAAGAAAAACTTAGAGGTGGTGAAAATGGCGGCTGTAGGTGGAGAAGAAGCTAAGAGGGTGGAAGAAGTGAGAGGTGGTGGAATTAGAAATTTGGAGGTGGTAAAATTGGTGGGGTGAAGGTTTTGAAGATGAATTGGTTTTGAGGAGAAGGGTTTTGATGAAAGGGTTAATAGGGTCGAAGGTAGTGAGTTATAACATCATTTGTGTCTTCTTGTGAATGAAAAAACAAACAACAAAAGCGTCGTAGCGTCGATGGTAAGATGTCAGGAAGTGGACATTTTTTATTCTTTTGTTTTCCTCTAGTTATCCTTTTCACATGAAAAAAAAAGTTTTCTTTTTCACACTGTAATCTTGAAAAACTTGTGAGCCCATCTTTAATTTATATCCTAAGAGCATCCTTGTGAGGAGTTTTCCAAAAGCTTTTCACTATTTGAAAAACATTTTAAAAAGCTTTACTATTGCAATGAAAGACTTTTCTTTGGTATGAAAGAAAAACTTGGCACCCGAAGCGTTTGGAAATATCTTCTTACTTGCTACCATTATTAATAAATGTTTCAGACATAAAACTTAACATTTATTTATTGCGCCATAAATCTGTAGATTAGATTGAAGAAACGTCTTTAATCTGGAATATACATAACAATCAACTTTTACATTTTCTTTCTCTTATATCAAAAATCAGAAATCAAATTCTAATCCTAAACTCATCTACAAACCAAACCAAGCCGAACCAAACGAGCCCCTAACTTAGAAGCCTAATCCAAACACCTCCTAAATCCAACTGTTTAACCAAAACAGAGGTCCAAGTGTTGTTCAACACCGGGAAACATTGCTGATTTTCTCACTCGTATCTGCTTAGCCAACTTCTTCTTCATACAATGGTAAACTAAATTATATTCCCTCACAATTTCACCATTCTATTCCAATTAATATGAATTACAATATTTATTTTTTATACAGGATTACACAAAATCAGCAATTCCGTCACACCTACTCGGTGACCGTAACACTAATCTTGTCGTCATTAATCCAGGTAGTAGTAGGCCCCACAAACTTTTTTCCAAACCCTAATTTTTTGCTGTGTAATAATTGGAGTACAAAATGTTGATTTAGGGTCTGCGAATATACAAGGTGGACTAGCTCAACAGGATGTTCCGTTTAATATTCCGCATTGTATTGTGCGTCGTACTACCGGTGCTAATCATCCTCCTAGAAAAAATGTGCAAGATCAGGTTCGGCTTTGCGGCTTATTTATATATTTAGTCAATTGCTCAAACTCGTCTTATGTGCCGATATTTTAAGTTAGTAAACTTTGATATAAACTGTGCGCGTATTTGACTTTATTTTCACCTCACGCCTTTGAGTAATGTTACATTGATATGTATATATTTGGCGAAAAGTATAATTGGTTGATATTGTTGGACTTACATAGTCTAGCTTCACTTGGTCATGGCTGTCGGTGAATCTATATTTGGTTTTATAGAAAATCAATTACGTGAAAAATTGTATGTAGTCTGTGTCCAGATGGAGTGTAAATGGGAAATACATGTTACATTATGGTCCTAAATAGAA